>JACAXG010000154.1:0-663860 GCA_018881555.1 Amblyornis subalaris
TTCATCTTTAGAGCTTGGTTTCATTATTTTTATTTTATTTTGAACAATGTAGACAGTTCCCTGTTCTCTGCATTTAGAAGTATAAACACTTTAAATCTGTTACTTAATTCTGTAAGTAATTTTTATAATTATGATGTAACTCTATCCTTAAAACATTTAAAATAAACCCTTTATGTGTAACTTATGCCTGTAAACTTTGTTCTCACAAGCAAAATGTAGTGATGTGATTTCAGATTTTGAAGAAGCAGTTGCTTCATTTTTCTAATTGAAAGGATTTATTATTTTAATGTTGAGCCATGTATGCTGGTATAATACTTGCCCTATGAAATATGTTTGCTTGCAGAGCCAAATCTGTATTCTTTTTTCCAAATAAGTATAAATGCTGGTAAGATAGAACTTGGCTAAGGTAAAGGATATTGTTAAATTGTATTTAACTAAATGCAGAAAAACTCCCCTTCAGGGGCTGTGCGGGTCTGTGAAGCAGTCTCTATTTCCAGAGCACACAAAATGTCTCAGCAGAGGGGAACAGGAGAAGCATTTGGCAGTGTTTTGGTGATACATTCATTTGCTTTGAATTAAAACAGTTTAAAATTCAATTAAGTGTATTTTACTGGCAATAAACCACAAAGTTGATGCAAATTAGAGGTGATGAGCAGAGAAGATAACATCACCATCTTGTAGGTTTTCTAAAGTCCTGTAAGTTGTGAAGACTTTATGTGGTTAAATTACTAAGGCAGACTTTCCATGTTGAACAGATTTTCCTTATTACTACCTCTTTTCTGATAATAAAGGGTGCATGGCACTTAAAGGACATGGTGGTGGACTTTTTAGTGTTAGGTTAACAGTTGGATTTGATGATCCTGAGGGTCTCTTCCAACCTAAATGATTCTGTGATTCTAAAGTACATTTTTGGCACCAAGCTCATTTAGGTGCATGCTGAAGAACTTGGAGCATGCCAGCATGCAGTTGGGATGAATACCTAAGCCTCTTCAGTTCCCTTAGTTCAGCATCCAGTTTATTGTATACTGTTGCCTCTGACACTGCTCCCAGTGAAGATTTATATTGTATACATCTGCAACTAGGGAGAGTCTTAAGACCTTGCTGTAGCAGGAGTATCCCATGCAAAAGGCCGGTGTTTATCTGTGTGAGCTGGCTATGTTAAATCGTAGTTAAAAATAGATACACTAATGTGTTATGACTAATGCCTGAACCTGTTCTGTGTTGCTGTTGATAAACCAACCTCAGTTTGGTGGCATCTTTCTCTGTATAGAGAAAAAGAAGTGCTTTATAAAAGCAAAGGTATTTTTGTTGTCTATTATTGCAGTAATGAAACTGCCCCTGAAAGCTGGTTACTTACCAGCTCACTTACAAGCAGCTCAGACGTCAGTGCTTTGTAGACAGTAATGTCGCACAGATTGAAGAGGATGAAGGGGTCCTACTCAGAGCTATTGCTTTGATACTATTGTACTGTATTATCACATCTGTCAGGTTCCTCCTTGTGCATATGAACAGGTTATTTTTTCAGGAAAAACTGCCCTTTGCTCAGTGAGTTGCTTATTTTGACAAATTATTATTTTTATATTCATGCTGTAAGCAGTTTGAGCCATTGACGAATTCAGGGGACTCCATTGTTTTCTGGAAACAATAAACTTCAGTAAGGATATTTTGGAGGAGGTTGGGCTGCTGCAATTTAGGATCATTAAGGTCTAAAAGGAGAAGTAAGAATAGGTCAAGGAAGTTACAGGTATGTTTTTTCATCCTCAAGCACTGGATAATAAAGGATTTTTACTGTTTTATCCACTCAGAAGCATTTTTTTTTCAATCTAACTCCTGTTTCTCTTTCAGTAAGTTCCTGCCTTAGCATGTTATATCACTTCTTTGCCAGTATCAGTATCTTACCATTTTAATTCATTTCAGGATTTGCAGCCTGGGGAGGTTATCAAGCTACTAAGCATTTTTTTCAGGCTGCTCCTCCCACTGCCTTGTGAATTTCCTGATTTCTCTTCCAAACAGTGCAGAGCTGCATATGCACAATATATGCCTGTGTATGTACAATACAAAGCAGCTGAGGTCTCAGCAGTGTAAGTAAGGTGATGTCAGCACTTCCTTGTTCTACTTAGATGTTCACTACATATTTCTTCTGAAATCAGTTACGATTTGCTTAACTTCACTTGTATGCAACTTGTGTAAATGGTTTTGCAACCCGACAGTTTAAAAACCTCTATGCTTTGACACTGGTTCCACCCACCCCCATGCAATTAATCCTTAAATGTACTTGTATTCAGTGGAGTCTGACTTTTACAGGCCCTTTTGGAATATTTTGATGGCTTGTTGTTCCTCAGTTTTATAGACTGTTCAAAGCTGACTTCAGTAATGAACATGGACATCTGCACATTTACTTTGACTTGCATAATCTTGTTACTTCCTCAGGATCTTCCACCCAGATGTGCCATGTGAGAGACATATTTTTGTTAATTAAAAAACCTCAAAACTTTATACTGCTTTAAACACATATCCATGTTGATCAAAGTGAATCCCTTTAAACAACCACTGAGGAGAGAGGACTTTTTTTTTCTTTCCTGTATGGAAGTTTGCTTAGTGGCAGGGCAGCAGTCACCTGGGTTTTGGGCTGATGCTTTTTAGTCCTACTGCACTACCTAGCTACACATGGTATATTCACCTTTGAAATGGGCTGTGGGATGACTGCTTAAATTATCTTCATGAAGACCTTTACCACTGGAGCCATGCACTTGGAGCTAGTTGTCATACTTTCCATAAAGCCGTCATTAATTAATTTGATTTTTGCAACAGTGTTTACTAACTTCTAGCTATTTTTAACTTACAGAGGCAGATGTCTAACTTAACTTTACATTAATTTAATGAATTAAACCCAACCGTTTAAGCTGTAACGAAATAACACTAACAATAGAAGCACTAGAGAAGATCAAGTTATTCAATGGTTATACTTAAAGTGTAGAAAGGATGGCAACAGCTATTTTTACAAGCAACTTTTTGCTGCCTTGCCACACATTTCGTTACGGAAAGTTGAAACTCTGTTCTTGCCGGGAATCCTCAGTATTCTCCAATGTTTTTCATTTCATTCGGGTTTATGCCTCAAAAGGATGTCACTCTGCCAGACAAAAAATTCTCTTCTGTTGCAGCTCAGTGTATTGTCTACTCAGAAGCTTGCAGACAAGAAATAAATTCAGGGGAGTTACATGGCAGTTTTCTGAAAAAGCAAGGCAGAAAAGCTAACTACTCTGATTCAGAACTTCTGATGGTAGGGGTAAAAAAAAAATCCAACCAGTTAAAGGACCCATTATCTACTGATTGTGAACTGAGAATAAGAGTTCTAATAAGAATTGGAAGGGAGATTAAACAGGAGGGTGCTCATAATATTTAAGAAATTCAATGTATTATGTTTTACTGAGGAGAAAAGCAAATTAGAATTACAATGGGCAGTGCTTTCTAACACCATAAATTCAAACATTATTCTAGCCTTTAACTTGATATTACAAGACTAGTAGTGTACGTAGAAGATTCTTAGCATTTTGGCTTCCACAGATTTAGTTTAAAACATGGAAATTCTCATATTTAAAATACAACCAAATTATGCAAGTAAATGGCCCAAAGTAACATCATATGTTCTCCAAATTCTGAATTTTTAGTTCAACAAATAGCACTCTTGTGGATTACTAAACTACAACTACCTAAAACTACTACAAATTGTTACTATCTAATCATACTCTTCCAGATAATGCAAAAGTGTGAAAGGAAGATCTGAATTGCTTCAGATTTTTAAAAAATACACTCTTGTGTGGAAGGAAGAAAGTATCTGAAGAGTGCTAAAAATCTCACTGCAGAAAGCATGTGATGCACTTCATGCTTTGTTGACATGCTCCTCTGTGGAGTATAAACATTTTTTGCACTCAGTGTAGATTCTAGATTGCAAAGATAAGTAATGCTGATAACTATGTCCTTTTGAGTCAATTAATAGAAAAATATGCACTGTGCTGCCAAAGGCAGAAATTTGAATTCTTCAGACATTTGCTTTTCTGTAAACTACCTGATTATATCACTAAAAACATTTTGGAAATAACAAATGCAATTCCAAGGTTTGTTTTGGTTTTCTTACTGGGATTAGTCACTACTCTTGAATGGCAGAGTAAAGGTGCAGAGTAACCACCAGAGGAAATTGTGCCATGGAGTGAGGAAGTGACTCGACCAACTGACTGAAATCCTGAACTGCCTTTTGGCATGGCACTGAGATGGCAGGCTCCTGCAAGGTATGGCAGCAACTGAACCTGCTTTTTACTGGCCTTTGTACTAGAGCTGTAAGGGTATAAATACTTGGTTGTGAAGGAATAATCCTCTATTGACCGGGCCAGATTAAGGTTGGTCCTGTCCCATGCTCTAGTGCTCTCTTTGCAATGTTTCTGTGGTTTAGCCCCAGCACCGTCCCTGGGGCAGCCATTTTTCAGAGTTAGCAGCCTTATGATTTCTTGAATATGAAGATGATTGTGTTCAAATAATTCCTCTTCTGAATTGTTTCAACCATTGAAAAAGTTTTGGGATGAAGTTACTGGAATGCAAGAATTTGAAGGAGGAGTATTGGGTGTACATGTCAAATGTTGGCAGCAGAGAGGTTGTAGGGGTGGCCTCTGTGAGAAAACAGATGGGGCTTGCCCTCCTATAGGACACAGCCAGCCCCAACAGTCCCACCGCAGGACACGGCTGAGCACATTGGCCAAAGTAGTCGAGCCTCTGGAAAGCGTATTGGAGAAGGGTACAAAATGCTGCCAGACAGCTGTGGGAGAGAAGTGAGATTATGTAAGAGCAACAGCTGTGCAGACACCAAGGTCAGGGCAGAAGAAGGGGCAGGAGGTGCTCCAGTCACTGAAGCAGAGGTCCAGACTATGGTTAGGCAGGTGTGCCCTTGCAGCTCGAGGAGTACCAGAGTAGAGCAGAGATCCACACTGCAGTCACTGGAGGACCTCATGCTGCAGCAGGTGGACATATCCTGAAGGAAGCTGCAGTCTGTGGAAAGTCCATCCTGAAGCTGCTTCCAGGCAGACCCATGGCACTGCAGAAAGGAGCCGACACTGGAGCAGTTTTTCTGGCAGGAGCTGCAGCCCAATGGGGACCCAACAGTGGAGCAATCTGTTCCTGAAAACTGCAGCCCATGGAATGGATCCATGCTAGAGTAGAGGGGAAAAGTGAAAAAGCGTGAGGAGGAACAAGGAGCAATGGCCATCTACTAGAATACAAGAAGTTCCAGCTCAATATGAGAAAGAATTTTACACTGAGGGTGGCAGAGTACTGGAACAGGCTGCCCAGGGAGGTCATGGTGTCTCCCTCTCTGGAAATATTCCAAACCCACCTGGATGTGCTCCTGTGTCACCTGCTCTAGGTGACCCTACCTTGGCAGAGGGGTGGACTGGATGATCTCCAGACATCCTTTCCAACTCTTAACAAATCTGTGCTTATGTGAAAGAGCAGCAGAGATGGAGTGTCATAAACTGATCACAACCCCTATTTTCTGCTTCCCTGCACCAACTGGGGAGAAGAAGGAGGTAGAAAAGTCAGGAGTGAAGTTGAGCTTGGGAAGAAGAGGGGTGGGAGGAAGCTATTTTGGGTTTGGTCTTTCTTTGTTACCATCCTACTTTTATTTTTAATTGGCAAAATATTAATTTTCCCCAGGTTAAATCTGTGTTTCTGTGATAGTACTTGGTAAACTATGCCCATGTCTTCATCTCAACTGATGAACACTCTCATGATTTTTTCTCTTCCTGTTCTCCTGAGGAGAGAGACTGAGAGAGCAACTGGGTGGGCTTCTAGCAGTCGTGCAAGGTTAACCCACCACAACAGCATAGGGGTTTATTCTACACAACAACCTTGTGCATGATTTTTTTTTTCCTTTGCCCAAGATGATTTGCTGTGTAATTGAATATCATAGAATCATAAAATGTCTTGGATTGGAAGAGACCTTAAAGATCATCTAGTTCCCAACCCCCACCATGGGCAGGGATCCCCATGAAAATTATGTGAAAGTCAATGTTCATGAGGCAGAGAAACTAGTATGTTAAACTTGAGTCTGACATCTGTCATTCTCCCAAATTAATTGTCATTTCAGACCTGTAAAGTACAGTCACTGTTTTCTTAATTGATGGTCAGCCAAAGGAACAGGTCTTACCTTCTTAGGCTACTTTTTTTTGGTTTTTGTAGTGAAGTTTTCAGCCTATGATAATGATTTAGTGACATAGTGTTCTCAATTATTTCTATGCTTCTAATGGTTTAAAATTAGAGCACATGATACTACAGGCTAGGGAATGTTATATATATTCTGGGTATGTCTGTGCAAAGGGGAAGGTCATTGGATTTTATAGTGGTTAGATAAAGCACGTACAATACAAATGGCAGCGAATCCTAGCCTTAAAATAAAATTCCCTTTATTCAAACAGCAAAACCAAAGATTTCTTATGAAAATGAGCATGCTGGTGATGCCTAAAATTGGGAGTACCTGAAACAGAAAACTCTGAGGAGACTGTCTGCAAACCCCTTAGACAAGTGACTGCAGTGAAGTCAACGTGCGCTGTCAAAACTCTTACTAGGAGCTCCTACTTGCAGCTGCAGCATAGCTGCATTGGCAACCTGGTTATTGGCAGAAAAGGAATATTCTATCTTCAGCACTGTAAAACTTACATTGATTGCCCCAGGACCTGGTCCTTTTTTTGCTAATGAATGATCACCTGAAATCTGTGGTTTAATTAAATCATTCAATCTAGCTAAAAGAAGGGCTGCTAACAAGGTGGGCAGGAGTAGATGCAGGCTCTCCCTTCCATGATGGAAGACTCTATTCAAGTTTTGCCAGGAGAGGTTGTGCAGAGGCCAATTACTTTTGTATGCGCCTATCAAATTAATTAAATCAACTGAAACTACTGTTAAAATTCTGGAGTGCCTCCTTGTGTCAGAGTACTTGTGACAATCCAGCCTTCTTCTTCCATCAAAAGCTCTGACGAACAAATAGAGTTAGGTGGTGGTTGCTAGCAGCTGTAGAGGACTGAGCTGGATTGTGCATGAAGACTCAAGCAGCCTTACACTTCTCATAAGACACATAAATGCAGGATCTAATGTTGGATGACTCTGACCCTAAAAGGAATGCAAGTGAAGAGATCTCATAAAAAAAAAAAATGACACCCAAAGCCCGAATGTCCACTTCATTACACTAAACTGCCAAAAGGCTAGAGTGAAGTGAAAAGTGTGTCTGAACTCAGATGAACTAGAGCAGAATTGTGCTACAGTATTTTTCCACTTCTGAAGGTGCAAATGTTGTTCCTTGTTGCCATGCAGCTGCTGCTGTATTAGATGACACTGCACTGCTTCCCTGGTGTACCTGTTTGGAAGTTAGAAATGTTACAGCACTGATATTTAGACTACTTAGCACTTGGCCATTTGAAATACACTAGTCAGGATAAAGTTAGATGCAAAGGATTGTTGAATCAGGCTTTTTGTACTGCAAGGAGTTCATATGCCTTTTCTTATTTCAAAATCTGTAAAATGGAAAGAATATACCCCTAATTGCTGCACTTCCTGTAACAGATTTTTTGCATAGCTAGAATCCATTAATAGGTTGCAGTATTTTCTGATTAAAAGAAAAAATATTCCTTACAAACTCTCAAATCCAGCTAATTTATAAGTATTTTTAAGGGCATTCTTTCACCCTTTCTGTATGTTCTGTTGTTTATTTACACCAATAATGCATATTAAACCGGGACCCAGGGTTATGTTCCAAACATTTATTTAAAAATTGTTATTGTAGAATCAGAGAATATCCTGATTTGGAAGGGACCCAGAAGAATCATTAAGTACAGCTCCTGGCCCTGCACAGGACATCCCAGGAGTCATACTACGTGTCTGTATTGTCCAAATACTGTTGAACTCTGTCAGGCTGGTGCTGTGACCACTTCCCTGGGGAGCCTCTTCCAGTGTCCACCCAGCCTCTGGGGGAAGAACCTTTTCCTAATATCCAACCTAAACCTCCCCTGACACAACTTGAGGCCATTGCTGCAATGACATCTTCCCTCAGTCTTCTCCAGGCTGAACAAATCAAGTGACCTCAGCAGTTCCTCATACAGCTTCACTCCAGGCCCTTCACCCTCCTTGTTGCCCTCCTTTGAATGCTGTCTAGTAGCATAATGTCTTTTTTAGGTTGTGGAACCCGAAACTGCACACAGGACCCAAAGTGAGGCCTCATCAGCACAGTTATCTGTAATAATTATTGCCTCTTATTTGTAACAATGTCTTGCTTCAAAAAAGAAAAGAAATGGAGATACACCTTACGGTATCTTCTGTACTAAAATGTTTTGGTTACTTGGTAGCTGCTACAGCTCTCATTCAGTTCTCACAATGGTGGATGTCTTTGCAGTAAGCATAACAAGCTACATCCCAGTATCTTTTACAGAGGAAAAGTAAGATTCCCTAACAGCTAGCCCTTGATGTCTGTGGCAATAGGCACTACAGAGTTTAAATAACCTTAATAAAATTATAATTTAAAAAAAGTGTGCTGTTTATTTGGTTAATTTTCCTACTTGAAAAAAAAGATAGTATTACTTCTTTTGTGTTTGGAGGTTATGTAGGGGAAGGAGCTCCAAGAACAATCATGAATGAACATTCACTTAAGTATCTGTATCACTGCTGACTATGAACTAATGACCCATGTGTTTGGGTCTCCTGAACCTAGATGAAGAAAAAGTGTTCCAGATGTGTCAGCTCTAAGGAATGCTATTAATATGCAATAACTACTTTAGTTGGCAGGTTGTGGATGGCAAAATTTAATTTTTTTTTGGTTCAGTAATTCTTTGTGCACTGGCTTCTTTCCACAGCTCATTGATTAATGTGTTGGGTTGAGACCAAGAAACTTGCTTTTGCTTTTTTTCATTGTGTACACTGTGAAACTTTACCTGTTTTCGCACCAATAACTCAGATTATAACTCTCTCCTGTAAACCACACTGCTATGTACTATGAAAGTGAATTTTAAAAACACCAGCTATTTTATCTAATTTTATGAATGATTGCTACATATTTAACTCTTCAATCCACTGATATGTTTCCTTTATTCTGTGTGTTCTTTCCCTTGATGTCTCCTTTGGGGTCTGATTTTCCATCTGACTGGTATTCACACATAGCGGGATTCACCAAGGTCAGTTGCTAATATGACTTCTTCTGAGATTGCATTACATATAGTTTTGCCCAACCAAAGTTTACCTTGATTACATTTGTCACTTATATATTTTCATCAGAGTCTAATTAAATACACGATGTGCTAATGATTAATTGAACACAGAGCCAAGAAGCCCTCATCCAGGTCACACTCTCCTGTGAGTAAATTTAGTCATCTTTTGCCTTACGGCTTCTCACCGGATGGATATATGATCTACCAACATCAACTGTGTTATGCAGGTAGGAGTTTCCTACAGAATGCTTAAGAATTATAAGCAGATTGAAACTGCATGTTTTCACTTAAAAATGCAGCATCATGCATATAACACAAATTTTAGGAGACTCTTTATTGAAAATGTTTATTGGATCAAATTCTTTACTACTCAGACCAGTGCCAACTATGAAGAAGGTATATGAAGGAGAGAGCAAAGGGTATGTTCATTAAAGACCTAGACAGGCTTTCAGACCCTTCTCACACTTTATCTTGTATATAGCTTATAGAGATATTAACTCTGCCACCAGAGGTGTATGGAATTACATTGTCTTGAGCACATATTTTATTCTATTATTTAGGAGACAGCAAGTTTGAACATTTTTTACTTCCAGTTAATTTCTTCTATGTCTCTTTCTCAGCATGCTGCTCTATATAATTGAAAACATGACTTTATGATGCAGGTTCTTTTTTTTTTTTTTTTTTTGTAATTCTCAATTGCATGTCAAAACCTGGATATGTAATTAACTTCAATGTTAATTGAAGCAAAACTCACAAGGAAAGTAGGATCATCTTTGCAATGTGAGCACAAATAAACTAAAAGTCTTGGGCTTAGATTAAATGACAGGACTAAATACTGTTACCTTAAAATAATATAGTAAATTCAATAATAAAAAGCTGTTTTCTAGCAAAATCGTAAATGCAATTTTTTGTGGTGGAAAGTTTTTATTTAATTTTATCCTGGATTTCCCCAGAGGCGTCCACTGGATGAGTGTTGTTTGCAAGCTTTCTGATAGTGTCATGCCAGAACTAACACACTACTGTGAGACAGGACCACAGGTTCTGTACAAAGAATCTCCATTACTTTCAGTCCAAGTGGAGATTAGGGGATGGAATAAATCACGATGGTGTTAACACCTCTAACAAGAATAGTCCTAGAAGACATTTCTAACTGAAACAGGTCTTAGCCTCTTTGGTATGAATCACAAAGTGAGACATTTCTTATTGGTCCGTGCTAGTGACATAGAGAATTCTCTGTAGTCAAATCAAAAGCAGGTGCAAGATAAGATTTTCTGTGGTATGCAGCATTTTCAGTGGATCTTTGATATTTTGACAGAGTGGATCCCCTTAAGCTTCCTGACAGAAGGTATCCGGTTTCTCATGCTTAGTTGCTGTTTCTTAAATAGCTTCAAGAAGTTTAATATCATTGTCATGTACACCCAACTCTTCTCTCTACAGAGAGGTAGGTAGCTAGGAACATTTTTCTACATGCCTATAGGTCTCAAAGACAATCTCAGTATGTCCTTTTCTCATGGTACAGCACTGTTTCTGGCTAACCAGCTTTCTAACTTGTATAGATGGAACACTTGAAAGTTCCTTGGGTCATTGCTCAGTTCAAAGTACTTGAGAAAACACACTTTTGCCAATTGAAGGAGAAATTGGTAGGAATATCAATAATGTACCTATGGCAGCCTGAACTTGTATGGAAACCTTGTTTTCCATTTTTTGGTGATTCTACAGGCTCCAAAGGCTCTGACTTCATCCTGTTTCACAAGTGGTCTCACAAAGGCAGACAGTATGGCAAATCAAAGACTCAGGTGAGCCTAATTTCTCACCTGTGCTATTTTAAGAACAGGCAACCTTCACAGCTTCTTTCATCTTCTACTTTCAATTTTAGGAGGAAGTCTGAAGGGTGGAGCAGCGCAAAACAGCACTCAAAAGTTGGAGAAAGAATTGATGGAAGATATGACAGATGGGAGAATTATGCTGTTTTAAATGTCACTTCTCTGTTGGAAACAGGTAAGTATCTGGGTTTGAAAACAACACAGCCTAACTGAAAACAGAGAAATACTGTATTTGAATAAAAGCCACTTTTCAAACACCTAAGCAATTCTTTTTGATTTTCCAGTTGAATATCAGAATTGTCGTAACATATTAGTCCAGATATACATGGACATAAATAAAAAGGCCTGCTCTGTAAAGATGAATTTGCGTATAAAAGAGTTTCTTAGAAGATAATGGTGACTGAACTATTTTCTTCTAAACATGTGAACTTTTGCACAAGAAGCAAATAGGCTTTAAATTAGCAGTCTCTCTTCATAATAAAAAGTGGTAAGAGAAATGGCAGGAATGCATCTCCCAATACAAACTGACCCTACAACCAGGCAGAGACTTTTGATGAGCCTACAGAAAAACCCACAGGATTCCTGTGTTACTTCTGACATTCATCTTTGGGCTTTCTCTCACACGTTCAAATATTTAAAACAATACTTTGTTTTTTTCACTCAGGACAGAACATGGCAGTGGATATACAAAAATTTTGGGTTAAGTCAATGGAAGAAAAGCACATTTCAAAAAGACCTCCAAAGGAAAGATATGTGTGGGAGAATACTTGTGCTCAGTTTATTCCTATACAAATTCAAATTGGAATTTTTGACTTGAAGTATTGCTCTTCTTCCAGTTCACAGTATATGGTCAGAAGATGATCAGATGGAGAAACTGGACTTATTTCACTATGAATGTGGTTGCAGTTTACCCAACCAAACACTCCTCATGATTAACATCCATTCCATTCTAGTGTTCAGTATTTGAATCGTAAAATACACTTGTCATAATTTTATCCTTTCTGGAAGTAAAACGGACCATATTTTGAGAGGCTGCAGATTAAAACAAGGGAACAACTGAAGAGTAAAAGCCTAGAATGCATTTGTGCCTACAGTTTTAATGTGAAATATTTTTATGCTAGCTTCATTAGACGCTTGAAGTATCCATTATAAACATCAGAATTTATTTTGGGGGACACAGATAATTTTTTTAAGACAAATTCTCTTTTAATTGGATATTGTGCAATTAATGAAAAGGAGACAATGTACCAGGTTTGATTATCACCAAATTGTGATCCTTTAATTAAACTGTAATTTAATACCCCTACAGCCAAATCATCTTTCATTTCCGTTTTTGCAGGTTGCTGTAGGCAGAAAAGAGATTGCCTATTTGTAATACAATGTCATTGTCATTAATTTCTAACTCAATATCAGCTGGAGGAAAAAAAGCATTATTCAACCCAAACACATGATAAGTGCACTGGAATAAAATGAGAATTCCTCTTATCTACTTGGAGAGAGAATAGACAGCCCCTTTTATAACTAGAATTCAGATTATTCTCCACACCACGAAAAAAGTCAGTGCCAAAGGTGACCAAGCCCTCTGATGAGATCTTCAGGGGAAAGCCAGTGCAGTTGATTACCGTTTAATTTATTGAAAGTTCGCCATCTTCAGCAAGTCTGGCACTGTGCTTGCCTCCTGAGAAAGGCGATCTGGCGCTCAGAGCAGCAGGGGAAGTGGCCGGCGCTCCTCGGCTGCCCTGAGCGCGGGGCGGGCCCGGGCGCTGGCGGGCGCTATAAAGGCAGCGGCGGCGGCGCCATGGGAGGGTTGCGGTGTGGGGCTGAGCCGCCGAGCCGCCGCCCTGGGCAGGCTGGGCGCCGGGGGAAGGACGGTCGGTCTCTGCGGGGCCGCGCCTGAGGAGCGCTCGGGCTCGTACGCCCTCGGGGCCGGCGGTGGCACCATGGTGGATGTGTTCAGCGGGCGGCTCCTCGTCAGCAAGGATGGCCGCAGCGTGGACCCCGAGGAGGCCCTACAAAACAAGGTCGTGGGTTTGTACTTCTCCGCCGGCTGGTGCTCGCCGTGTCGCGACTTCACCCCTGTGCTCTGTGACTTCTACACGGAGCTGCTGGAGGAGACCGAACCCCCCGCCCCCTTCGAAGTCGTCTTCATCTCCTCCGACCACAGCGCCGAGGAGATGGTGGGTTACATGCGCGCCATGCACGGAGACTGGCTTGCGCTGCCCTTCCACGACCCCTATAAGCAGTGAGTACCTGGGGCGGTCTCGGCCCGCCGTGAGAGCCCGGCCGCACCCCTGCCCCGAGGGCCGGGAGAGGGCGGGGCGGGGCGCAGCCCAGTAGCCGTGTGGCCTAACAGGGAGATCTCTGAAATAGACGCTCTAGGGGACCTCCAGCTCTGCCCCTTCAGCCCGCGCCTGCCTTCCCGGAGTCCCTGGAGTTCAGGTCGCAGCGTGTCCCAGCCGTGCCGCCGCCCCGAGCCGCGGCTGCCGCTGGCTGTCACACGCTGTCACACACTGTGATAGCTTGCTCTCTTCAGAGAAGTCACTTCGCTTTTGCACGTCCGATATATAAAGAAGGCGGTTTTGCGTACCCAATTTGGAAACGAAAAGATCTTTGAAGAAGAGTTGGTAAAGACCCCAGGTGTTAACGAGATGATGTGAATAGGGAGGTACAAAGAAACGAATGGCAAATGAGCATCAAGTGATTGCTCTTAAGCACGGCGGTAGTTTTTACTAAGGTTGTTCGGCATTGTCTAGATTAGTGCTCTGGGAAAAAGGCAAATGAAGCAGCAAAACTCATAACTGAACAACTTTGGAGGAGAGCAGAGCAAACTGTGAAGAATTTCAGACAGATATGGTAACAGCTGGAGTTTAGTGGTGGCATACTGCACATCGTAACTGGGATGTAAAATTCCTGTGCTGTTCAGTTTCTAAAGTGACACTCCTGTAGGCAGCTTGCTCATGAAAACAGCAAAAGGAAAGGACATGACTGTGTGTAACGAGGTGAGGGATAATAACAAGAACTGTTTGGATGACCTATGTCAAGGGTGGAGACTCATTTGGATGACTTTCAGAAATCTAATTTAGCTCCTACAGGTATAGATTGGGATTACAGGGGTGCAGGTAAAATGTTTAGAGCTACTGAAAGGCCTATAACTGGACACTTAAATTACATGTAAATACTGGTAAACTTAAATTACATGTAAATACTGGGAATTTTTTTCCCCCCTCTTGAAATAAGTAGATTGTGGAAAATTTTTTCCGGATGGTATCAAAGTCAAGGAGGTAATGTGACTTTTACACGTAGATTGGGTAATGAAACTTGCAGCCAAATTTATTCTTCTAATAAAAAACTCTATTCTAGTGCTTCTAGTAACTTCTAGCTTTCATTTAACTCTAGATCCATCCCAGTGTACTACCTGGGATAGAACTGTGTGACACCCCAGCTACTCACGGATCAGGTTTGCTAATTTTGTTTTTTCAGTGCACTTTGACAGCCTCAAGAGCAAATGACTTGAAGCCAGGAGCAGTTTCATCCTTTCTTGGCTCGTTCCTGGAGGTCAACTGGCAATTAATGTTGGGTCTTTTTAATGACAGTTCCCACTGCCTTAAATGTATCTTGAAATGGCAATGCTGTTTTTCACGGTTCTCCACAATCTGCCCAGGCAGTAATTCTATTTGATATCTACTAATCATAATAGAATGCAGGCAAGTTTCCTGATGGAAATGTAGCACTTGAAGTCCCTGCATCCAACAAGCTGTTCAGCATGGCCCATGGGAATGCGCTTACAGTGTCAGCCTCTGTGGATTAGAAGTCTATTTCTAACTGCTCTTGCTCAATGGAGGTAAAGAGATCGTTTAATTGGCTTTTCTGTGGCAGCCTGTAATGTCCTTCAGAGTTCTGTAGAGAAGCATGGCTTGTCCTGCCAGATAAGTGTGAGATCACAGTGGTTTACTGAAGAGCGAAGTGCAGAGGGATATGAAAAGGCAATGTTTTTGAAGTTGTGTTTCTTGCATGTAACAGTAAAGGGCTGTGTGGAGCTGTTCAAGGTGCTTAGGTTGGATTAACTGGTAGTTTGGGGTCAGGGGTACTGGTGAATCGTCGTAGACTTGTGTGGATCTGTGGCTATGTATTCATTAAACCAAACTATAATTCCGGCTAGATACCAGTTCTAATTAAGGTTAGAATTTTAAAATTGAATAACATAATAAATATATTGATAATAAATATTAACTTATTAGTATTTTTAAAGTTCTGTTGCAATGAATGTAATTGGTTATTGTTTTTTTGACTGTGTAAAAAAAGCATTTCAGTATCTTCGGTGAGATTAAAATATCCTAGCTGGTCACTTCAGTGTTTAAGACACAAAATTGCAGCATAGATTGATGTCTCTTCTAGACACAATAGAGCCAATTTTAAGTCTACCATCTAAAATACATTTCAGCAACAGAAGCATGGAGTTTCTTGGCAATGAATTTTGTCTTGTTAGGAAATAACCAGCATTTTCACTTGTGGTGTATGGAGTCTAACACTGCAGTGTTAAGACTACCTTCAGAGAAGCAAAATACTGAATTCAGAGCAGGATCTCCCGACTCTTTCATGCTGTCAGTCCTGACTGTTTCCCTGAGGTGGGACTGCACCTTTACTACTTCATGTGGACTGTGGCATGACTAGTAGGAAATATTGTTCCTGATGCTTTTACTGTCTGCAGGTTAATGTAAAATTTTTTGTTGCCTGAGGCACAGGATTTTGATCCTTGAAGTGGTGTGTGAAGACAGTCTAGTAGAAAGTGAGCACTAGGAAGAGAAAGAACCTAGGAAAAGCAGATGTAGGACAACATGTCAACAAAAAATGGTGATAAATGGGACTGATGTTTTAATAATGATACACAAAGACATACTGCTGTGTTTGTACTGAACCCTGTGGTGAAAGGCATCATTCTTTGTGAGGGTTCCTGGTGTATGCAGTAGTTCTTGCAGGCTTCGAGATAGGTGGGTATTTGCTGAGTCTATGGCCTGTACAGCTCAGTGAAAATCAGACTCACAGAGAATGCCCATAAAAGGAAAATGAAAAAGTTGTATGTACATTTTATATTGGGATGCTTTAGGTATGAGGATGGATTGGCACCTGCAGGAACATTGGAAAGGATGGGTTGCTACAGAACAAAGGCATAAAAATGTTAAGTGTCTGAGCAGTTAGGAGCAGTTGCATAGTTCTTGGACTTTCTAGACTGCTATCGCAAAACCTCAGCAAACACTTTAAAATTGAATCCTAACCATGTGACATGCATGCTTGTGTGACTAACACTTAACAATGCAGAAATTTCACAGCTAAAAGAAAATACTTACAGCTGTGTATTACAGGGCACACTGCTAGAAGGAGATTAGCAAGGTGTCCATCTCTTTCAAGTGACAGCACTTCCAAGTGAAAGCTGTTAAAATTCAAATGTGGTCAGATATCACATTACACACATGTATAAAATTTACCATTTGTGTTCCCAAGATGTTGTCTACAACCATTTGTGTTCCCTCATGTTGTCTACATCTCAAGAACCCTCTTGCATATAGATCTTAAACCCTTACATAAAAATATGTGCTTATGTTGTGAGTCAGTCTGGGTAGGCAGTTAGGCCCCAGACAGCTGCTGGGTCACTTGCTTCCACTATGGGGTGGGGGCGAGAATGTGAAGGGTGAAAGTGAGAATGCTTATGGGTTGAAATAAAGACAGTTTAATAGATAAAACAAAGGTGAACACACAAGCCAAGCAAGATACAGCATTCATTCACTACTTCTCATTCACTGACAGATATTTAGCAGTTTCCAGCATAGGGGGGCCTCATCATGTGATGATTGCATGGGAAGATAAATGTACTGGCTCTGAATGTTGGTTCCTTCCCTCTCCTTTCTTCACCTTTTATGGTTGATCATAATGCTGTAAGGTATGGAATATCCTTTGGTCATTTGAGGTCTGCTGTCCCAGCTGTGTCTCCACCCTGATTGTTGTGCACCACCAGCCTACTCACTTGTGTGGTAGCATGAGAAACAGAAAAGGTCCTGGTGCTGTGTAAGCATTGCTCAGTGATAGCTAAAGCATTGGTGTGCTATCCGTGCTGTTTTGGTACGCAGATCTAAAACACAGCACCATGCAAGCTGCTGTGAAGAAAATTAGCTCTCAGCCAATGTCAGTATTATCTAGAAATGTAAAATCCGTGCTCTTAGTAACTTTCATCCTGCCTTCTCATAAGAGTCAAAAGACGTAACAATGGCTATGACTTCCAGTTTGCCTCAATCTTAACATCATGTTTTTGGTATTTCATGTGCAAATGCAGGTTCACCTTTCGTGTTCAAGCCTTCATGGCCAAAGTTTGATACCTCAAAGGATTCGGCTAAAAGATTCCCTGTGTCTCTACCAAGGTTTCTCATTCAGTCTTCCATAGCTATCTTTCTTTTTTTCATAGCTTCCCCTTCTGCTTTGTCTGTTTGGGTCCTAGATTTTTTTAGTCAGTAAGACACAGTACACACTTTTGCTCTTAACTGGGAATAGCCAGGCAACTAAGAGTGTCATTGTTTACATCACTATATTTTGCTGTAGGAGGGTTGAGTTTGTCTTTGTAGGACATGATATTTCTATTTATGGTTTAATGATAGCATGAGTTGTTGTTGGAGTTAGTCCCATGGCACATATGTTGTTTGTGCAGGTGAGCTGTGGGATTTTAGATACCTATCAGAGGAAATGATCTTAATAGGTTTTAAAAAGTCATTTTTGTAAGCACCTGTACACAGTGATTAAGAAGTGTTGTCTGCAGAACTGTTCCTGAGCCTTCTTCAGGTCCACCCATCTTGCAAATTGCACACAAATGTAAGGAAAATCTAAGCATGCTTCAGTCTGGTTTGATGCAAGCAACCTTCAGCCCCGAGGCTGTGTGAGCAAGATGCCATGCTGGACTGGACCAGGTATATATGCATTCGCTTAGGAAAACAAAGTGTAAAATTCCAGTCTCCTCAGCAAATTACCTTCAGTTTCTTACTGTTCTGTCTCTGATTGCTGCAATTGTGTTTATTGTCCACTGAACCAATAAAAAGCATCTTTCACCCATCTTGTTTGTCATTCGGGTAGTGTGAGGTGACAGTAGTTCTACATGGCTTCTACAAAAACTTGCTTTGGAATGTTTTTTTTTCTCCTGTTTTAGCAGATTTGGGAAAGGTCTATGAAAATTGTCATTTGATTGCTTTTATTTCACAATTCACTGAGAAAACAAATCTGTTCCCAAACCTTATTATTACTGCTTCTGTAGTATTTCCTGCATTATTGCTCAGCCAACATAATGGCAGAGCAGTCTCCTTTACCTGCTGATTTTTCTTTTCTTAAGGAAATATACAGAAGGGAAGTCATGTTTCAGGAATGCCTTGTCTGGGTCAGTATTTCACTTAAGTATTATTTTCTGTATTTTTGACTCCTCCCTCCCCCCCCAAAATAATTGAGAATGTCTGTATATTAGTGTCATGTATTTTTGAACAATGTCTAAATTTTTTTCTACTCAGAGTTCTTTGGCATTTGAACCTCACACAGCAAATGTTCTTACTTGTGGTGATGGCACTCAGGCACTACATTTCCATTTAGTATTTAAATTATGTTTTGAGAGAGATGTTTTTAATGTTTTGGAATTTGGCTATCCTGTTATCGCTAGTTTTGTGTCTATCCTCTGGTTCTTCTAAAGATGCAGAGGACAAATTGAAATTTTATTCTTTGGCAACATGGATGGGTGGCTCTTATTCCAAATATTTTGATTGCTCACATTTCTGTATGTAGAAGGCCTGTTTCACTGAGCAAGTTTAAGGAATATCTTCAGTCTCTTCTGTTTACACGAAAGCATTATGCATCATGCTTTAATGGAGGTTGCAGGAAGTAGCACCATGGGACATTTGAATGTCTGTGTAGGAGAATGAGTGTCAAATACTGACCTAGAGTGAGATCTTTCTATCCAGTAAAAAGAGACCAGAAGACATCTGGTTTGGGCTAGCAAAAACAAGGTGAAAGGGTGTGTCACACTTTGCTTCTATGGACATCTTTTAAGTTTTCGAGAGTCTCTGCTCCTGTGGAAACTACAGGCAGCAGTGAAGAGCAGTTACAGGAAGGATGCTGCAACTGTCTGGACTCCCAGAGTTATGTTTCAACACTTAAGCTCGCAACTGCAGCTTTGTTCATCTCCGTATACTACCCAGTGCTCTGCCTCAAACTCTGAGGAAGCCCAGGCACGCATCACTTCTGCTCTCCTATGTATCCTGGCCAGAGTAGCCTTCATAAGAGACTAGGAGTTTTCTTAAAATGCTCCTAATGGTGTGTTTTATTTTTAATTTTTTCCCCCCAGTGAACTGAAGAAGAAATACAACATAACAGCAATTCCTAAACTGGTGATTGTGAAACAAAATGGAGAAGTCATTACCGACAAGGGAAGAAAACAGATCAGAGACAAAGGGCTATCCTGTTTTCGGAACTGGCTTGAGGGTGCAGATATCTTTCAGAATTTTTCTAACTGAAATGTTCAAAAATAAAAGCAAGAAAAGACATCATGGAAAACTTGGTAGAGCTCTGAAAAGTCTCTTGCTTTAATTAGAACGAGAAGGATAAGGTTTATTTATCTTTGCTTGTAAACAAATTTTCATTTTGGCTTGAAGATCAGCTATTCCAGTGTTATAAAATGCAATTGTTTTATTTATATTGTTCTATGTACTGTATTCAGTATGAACCAAAGCATTCCAGATTATACTGATGAGCTTCAGAAGAATAGGCTGTTTTAGACAGTAATAATGGAAAACTGTGAAATCTATGCAAACACTTACTTTACCAATACAGTAAAAATAAATGCAAAAAACCTATTTACTTGATGACAGTTTTTTTCAGGTGATTAGCACGTTTTATTAAGGAAATGAAATTGTTTGCTTTAATAAATAACTGTTTATGAAATATGTCTCATGAATTTTCCTTATCTGCCTTAACAAGATAACCAGAAAATGTCGTGACTTTTAAAAGAACACATTTGTTTGTCAGTACTGAAGAAATATTCTTCTATTTTATTCTACTTTTTGTTTGTAATTCTGCTCAGTTTTCCTTACCCTTGGATTTTAAAACTTAGCCCTGTAAGCTAAGTTTAGAATTGGAACTAGATAATCTTTAAGGTCCTTTTCAACACAAACGATTCTATGGTTCTATGATGTTAGCTCCCAACATCAGGTCAAGTTTAAGAAGAAACCATTTTCCATCTCTTTCTTTTGCCAAAATGTGTAGAAGCAAACATCAAAAGTTATACCAAGTCTCTTTGATGAATGCTTATGTTGTATCTAAAGTACACCTTGCTTTGCTGTCTTTGCAGTCTTTGTGATTGAGGTCCCAGGCCAAACATCCATGCAATTAGTGAGCTAAAAAAAAATCACTTCCCATGCAAGCCAAGTGTTTGTTGGTTAGAGTTTAGAGACTTTAACAGAATTATTATTGGTCCAATTACAAGCACTTATGTTGCTAACACTTGAAGTCTGGTTTACTCAATTTGGAGTAAAAGAGCCTGTGTCCATCCGTTGTGGCACTCCAGTTGTGTGTACTGTCCCACCAAAACTTTGTGGTCCCAAGGGGGTCACAGCCCTGTAACTGCACCCAGAGCTCGGACTTGTCTGTCTCCTGGGCTATGTGTGTTAGTGTAGAGGCATTTCAGTGAGGCATCCAAGAGTGCTGGTTCCCCAGGATGTCGTTGTTCTACGGGCACTTCTTTGCATGCCTGTGCTTGAAGGGTTACCACTTCAGCCTTGTTGTGTTGATTGCTGTGTCTCTTCTGCAGTCATTGGCTTACTGACCCCATCCACAACTGTCTCCCTTGTTTGTTGAGGAACCTTTGCCTTATCATGAGAAAACTTATCAAAGAAGGCCTGAAATTTAATGTGTGTGAATAATTGTATCATTTAATAACATATTTAATAATTGTGTTATTTTCTTGTTAAAGAGGAAAAAAAAATTCCCGTAGAATGGGAGGGATATGTGTAAAAATTCACATGTACTTCACAGTATGTCAAAAAGCAAGTACTTCAGCGAAACTGAATTTAAAATGAAAACTAATAGCTCTAGAAAGTGTTCAGCAGAGTTGTACGTTCTGAGCACCTTATAGCTGTTTTTAAAATTACATCTCGTATACCACAGACAATTCCTAATTTCCGCCATCTAGCCGTATGAATAGTACTCACGTTCTTTCCTAATGAACATCAGGCTCTTTAGCGATTTTTTTGTGTGAGATGTAGGCACTGCCTGCTGTTCTAAGTCCACCTAATGGCAGATATATTTCAAACATAAGATGAGAAAAGAATAATAGGAGTGTTTCCAAAAGTTTTAAAATGTATTGCCTGAATGTGGAATAATTTATATAGCAAAAGTATCCATTGTGACCTATTACCAGATGTCATGGTTTCGACAGGAGGAAGGAGAAGGAGGAGGAAGACTAGAGGAATCTCCTCTTCAAACAATAGGGTTCGAAAACTCCCTTCCCCCCCCGCCCTTAGGAATTTCTTGGAGGAAAGTGAAAAAAACACTGTTTATTTAACAAGAAGGGGGGGGGAGTGCACGCAGGCACCAGGGGAAGGGAAGAAAAAAACCAAAAATGAATAATGATAAATAATAAACCTCTCGCAGTGGAGGAAACCTGGATGAATTCTGAGTCCTTTTTTTCCTGGGTGTAGCTCTGCTCTGTCTCCTGAAGGCTAGAGTACAGTGTAGGCCCCTCTCTGGGCCTAGGATGGTGTAGGCCCAGGGTGTAGGCCCCAGAGTTCAGTTGTCTGCTGTACAGTTCCAAAGGAAGAAGGAAAAACCACGGTCCCAGAAAAAGCTGTCTTCTTTCCTTGCCTCAGCCAGGAGGCTAGCTAAAAAGCAAAGAGTAAGTTCTTAACTCTCTCCAGTCTCCCTCTCCTGAGTTAAAACAGGGCCAAAAGCTAGCAGGAAAAAAGTAAAAGTGTTCTCTCTCTGTCCCAAGAACGACAAAGCTGAGAGCTAGCTAGAAGAGAGAAAAAAAAAAGTAAAAGTTCCCTTCCGAACTCAGCTGCCGAATCCGTGGCCACAGCAGCAGCAGTGATAAACCGGGAATGTGAGTGTCCTTGAAGCAGTCAGAACACAGCGCCCGGCTTCTCGATCCAGCTTAAAGGCACAGAGTCAATATTTTGGCATATAGCAGGTGATAGGGGATATATACAGCATCATAAAGTCACCCCAAGACACCAGATATCAGGCATTACTTCAGTCAAGATAGCTTGGTTCACTGTTTGTCTATATGCACATATATGGAAGAACTCAGTGTCTTATAACTGAGATGGAGTTAGGTCCTTTGAATAATTCAGTAACACGGGTTCGAAGCAAAATTCAGTTAGGAATTCATAATGATGAAACAAAGATATATGCTATACAAAATACTTGGTTTGACTTCAATTAAGGAGTGTTGGTTTTGCACCTCAGTGTTTGGAAGCTCAGAAAATTTGTTTTCCTTGTCAGTGCTAAAATAATTCATGTTTGACATAGAAGGGTAGGAAGTACAGGGCAGTGGAAAATATTTTCTTGTTAGCAGTACCTGTTGAAATTAGAGAAGCCATAAGGGATGGGTCAGCCATAAGGCTTATTATTACTGGAATTATTATTATTGGAATGTGTGTCCATTAGAAATGGAGTTTACCAGTGTACTAATCTTTGAATTTCCAGAATTGCCCCTATAACTTTCTTGATTTCTTTCTCAATTCACTGGTGACTTTCTACTCTCTATCTTTAGTCACAGTTACCATGAATATTAGTGAATACTAGTACTTTTTCAGTGGAGGGAAGAAGAAAAGCTCATTTTTTAAATACAACAATAGACAAGAGCATAGTGATACTGATTGATGCTGCACGCTCTTAAAGGAGTCAACTAAAAGCCAAGTAAGATTCAGAGTAGGAGCATCCTTCCTTATTCCGCTGGACAAGATATTGCCCATTATTAGCAAATGATTTATGGGTCGATATATGCTAAGGTTGCTTAAGAACCAATGGTGTTGAATTTTTTGTAGACTTTATGAAGAATTACTTTACTAGGAAAAATGGCAAGGATTTTGAGTTGATACTTTGTGAATTGATCCATAGTCTGACTCTTGTAGGGACTGACTAGCTGCAGGTGAATGCTCCAGGCTCTCCTATGACTCTTTTCATTTAGGAAGAGGCAAAGCAGGCTGGTGGCAGATTCAGACGTGAAATAAACATTATCAGAAAGGCAATGAACACCTCTCTCTTTGTTAATCTTTAATTCCTATAACTCTTCACCATACACAGCCCTGCTACCCAAAAAGCATTCCTTTTTCCTCCTGCAGAGCTGCTGTTGTCAAACTTTAATACTTCCATTCCCTTGCAATATTGTCAAATAAGTAAAATGTTTTTATTAGCAGAATTTTTAAAGGCAAGATTGCTTATTGGTGCTATGTGTTTTAAAAGGGAGAATGGTGCCATATACTTCAGATGCAAAATTTTCAAGGATAATTCTCCTCATTATTGGTCTACAAAATGCAACCCTCCCCTGCAAACACCTTATCTCTGTTGACATTATGCATTAATTTTTAAATCTGCATTTTTCATTCTTTCTGAGTTAGGGTTGCAAGAATTCTTTCAGCCTTAGTCACCGAAGCTATCTCCCTGCTGAATACTCTTTACTGCAGGAATATTTTTAATTTGCGGATGCCAAACTCTTGGCTTTCTCTGAGGTATATTTTATGTATATGTGTGTTCTAATTAGTAAATTAATCTGTACTGTACCAAAAAAAAAAAATTATTTCTGTCTGCTATTTCTCTTTCAGTGTTATTGAAAAAGCATTGGTTACAATATCAAAATCAACATCTGACACTAATCAAAAATAAATACAAAATTGTTTTGTCTTTGGCCAGTGGTCTTTGCAGTTAGAGACCCTCAAAACTGAGGGTCATTCATTTCAAAAATGAAACATTTGAAAGGAAGGGATTTGGGACCAGCTTAAGTTTGCTTTTATTTCACTGCAATGGCCACTGGAATATAAGCATATGTTTCTGTGGTTTGCAGAAAAGGGCTCTAAACCAAAACTAACTTGAAAAAATTGCCATTGCCTGTCTGCTATTGCTTGAATGTTGTTTGGCAGCAGCTCTTTTGCCCTGCTAGTGCTGCTAATTGGTTTGTGGAAGAACACAGAAAAGGCAGAAGTGCTGAGTTAGTCTAACATCTATCTTTAGTTAAAACTAATACCACATGTGCATGCCTGAAGATTATGTTTCAGTCCTTTCCTCATGAAGTTAAGCTTGCCTGTGACTATAGCAGCTGCTTGTTACCTGTCCATGGATGAAATCGTGAACCAAGTAGAAAATGCCATTATTATCTTTTCTGTGTGTTACATTGTAAAAAGAAGTTCATTGATCTAGTTACAGAATTCCAGGTCATTCACAATTGTGCTAAACATGTAGCTGGTAATACAATAGTAATAATCTGTCCTTGGATCTAGCCGCTAAAACCTCGAGTAGCCAGAATGCACTTAAAAAATAATAAAAAAAAAAGGCAAAGAAACTAGAAACCTTTACAAACTATTACATTACAAAGGGTGCACTAATCTGAATTACAAGGTTGCATTTTCCTTTCATATTTTATCCAAGAGAGGATTCACATGTTTTGACGAAGTATGAAAGAGTTGGATTTCTTTGTTCTCAGTGGTGGTGCTGTACCTTAGGCTGGCACTTTTACCTGTGTGATCTGCAGGCCTAACAGATCTGTTCTTTCCTAACAGAACGTACTGCTGTGGTTGACAGTCACTTTTCCACCCAAATGATTTCTGAAATGCTGCATGCCTCTGTCCACCGAGAACCTCTTCTCATTCCCATAAAATCAGGTTTTGGAATAAAAAGTGAAGGTCTTTGACACAGGTCAAGTCAGACACATGGGGTGCTTAAGGCAATGTCATATTTTCAATTTTTTGCTTGCATAGAACATAAATTGTGGGTGCTTTTGCTACCAAGTTATATAATATGCATTAAACTGTATAGGATAGTTGGAAAGTTTTCTGTCCTCTTCTTTCTAGCTTGTATGTGGCTGTCTCATACAAAGCATCCCTTAAAGAGATGGGGTCTGAAGAACGTATTAAAATGTATGTGCATAAATGTGGGGGAGTTTTAATCTCTGTTTATTCACCTAAATTCTTTAATTATGAGATTTTGGGCTGAAGAATAAAGATCTAAAGTAGGTACTTGGAAATTTTTTTAAATGCCATAATGATATCTTGATATGCATTTTTAATACTAACTTAATCTTTCACTTTTCATCTTAGCTGAGAGTATGTACAAAATATCAGTAGCTCTTCCTGCAGTAAGAGTAAAATTTAGATTGCAAACAGGTGTTCTTCAGAACACAGGTAATAGTTAAGACATACATGACAGAGTTTTTTTGCTTTTCAGGCCTTTTCTACCCTGCGCACAGCCTGGTTTTGCCTTTTGTACAGCTGAGTTTTTTGTTAAGACCAGACACTGGTGAGAGTTAACTCTAACTGTTTCATGTTCTCTGTGCAGACAATATTCATAAATGGGCAACTCTAAATATTTTTCTTCAGTTTCTATGAAAGTGGACATATAAATGAGCAAATCCAAGCAGAAATGGATTTAAGCCTTGTACCTCCTCAATTGCATTTAAATTTCTCTAGATCAAGTTGCGTGATCAATCTCATGGCTCTTTGATGTTAGGAAATGCTGTCAGTGTCAGCTGAAGAAGTTGCTGTGGAAAGTGCTGTTTCTATCCAAAATCCCCTGCATTTAAATGCGGTGGTACAGTCCCAAAGACATAACTTCAAAGAGAAGTTGAAGTAACTTGGCACAGGGGTGTTCCTACCTAGATTCCTCTCTGGGTAGGAACTGAGATGTGAGCCCTAACAATTCAAACAGATAAACAAAACTTGTAGGCAGGTTGTAAATAGATACAAATACTGTCCTGGAAATGTTTGTACTAGCTGTTCCAGTAAATCTGCCTACTTGGATTTGTAGGACATTGACAAATCAATAGATTCTTGGAACAGTAAACAACCATTTTGTATATGCAGTAGGTAAATCTCCCCAGCCCTTCTTGTATGAATAACCTTAAGTGCATGCATAGGGCATCAAAGAATATGTTTCTCAGAGATTACTGTTTTTCCAAGTATAAGATGAGGGCACATTCCCATCCAAACATAAAATTTACCAGGATTGTTGTGCTTGAATCAAAATTATTTTCAAAGGAAACTACTTTGCTCAAGTAAGTGGGGGTTTGTCCCAAAACAAGACTGTTTGGCGAGATTCTCTGCTTTGGTAGTAGCTTCAGTTTGGTTTTGAAAGGCACTTGGGTTTCTAGCAGGACTGTCAAAGTTCCAAGCTCTCTTTAACAGCATGCCTCCTGAAACGTCAAGAGGATGTTTTTAGTTGTGTTTCATTTATGCAGCTATCGACTGGTTAAGCTTATTTCTTACTGGGAAATTAAAAGCAATATTTTCAACCTCAATTAGTACATTGGGGCTAATCTCTATTTCATTGTTTGAGTGACTCTGTCTGCTCCTAGTTTCTCCTAGTATAATATATAATACCACAAAGGATGCCATCTCTGAAGACTGAGATCTCTGAAGGGTGCTCTAGATCTCCAGGTATGCTGATGCAATGCCAATGCACGCACATTTTGTGACTCGGCGCAGTCTATATACATTGGCATGCAGCTGTATCTTGTTGGCATCACCGAAGCAAAATCTCATGATCTATGTCTTTGTACCTCCTCTCTACATATTCCTAAAGCTGCTATCACATGTAGTCCTATCTGGTGAAGAGAGCAGAGACTGAAGGGTGGGCAGCGAGAATGAGTTGAGATCTTCATTGTATCCTGGTGCCGCAGTCTTGGCTTGCTTATCAACACTGAAAAACACATACTCTGTTCCCTGGGTCCATATTAGGTGCTGCAGCTGATTTGTGCTTATCAAGAGTGCTGCTTTTACTGATACCTTAATCAGCACCTATCACTAGCATAGTGTGCACATTAACAGTATCTCAAGTTAAATTTGAAGTTGACACGTTGTCACACTCCGTCAAGAGAAATTTAAACAATTACACATTTAAGGTCACACAAGAATTTGAGTGTATGGAGCATTTTACTGTGCATGGTGCAGAAGGAGAGATCAGCTGCAGACAACAGGGTAGAAGTGTCCCACATATGGAAAGAAGAAAGATGGAACTAACTGCTTGACGTGGAAGTAGCTGTAACTGCCATGAAAAACCTTGTGAAGTTGATGGGACTTGGCTGAAACAGGTGTGGGGTTGTGACGGTAAAATTCTACTGTATTTGTTTGACTCATCCTGCATTCAAGATAGCATGACTTTCTTCTAAAATGGAGAAGATTGGCCAAACAAAGCTGCCTCCAAACCTTTCAGTTAGATCAAAGTAAGTTATAAAACTTCAAACCTTTGACTTTCTGCTTAAGTTGAGGGAGTAAGCACCATCTTCATCTGAATCTTCTGGCAAATGTCCAAAACTAAGCAACTTTCCGGCAGGTATGTGAAAGCAGACCTTGGCATGATCAGAACTGGGTCAAGAACACAGCAGCATGAAAAGTGAGAGATGGAGAAGCTGGACATAGGTATGTGAGTTTGCGTGGCTGCCATTTTTGGGTTATCAGGAAGAAACGGGAACATCTGCTGGAACACAGTTCCTTTCTATACAGATGGTGCTGCCCTTCACAGAGCGGTTTATATCTGCTGTAAATGTATGTAAACCCTAGTAGTGTTGTGTTATGTCATGGTTTGTACTCACAGAGAACTGAACCTCTGTCTCTCTCCCTTCTGTCCTATAGCAGTAGAAATAACCTTCTGCTTGACCAGAATCTGTGAAGTAGAATATGTGTTTGCACTACAACAGGTATTTTGTGTAAGGATGCACAAAAGCGTGATAGCTTAGACCACTTCCTACTGATTTATGTTCTGTTGTACTTCAAGCTTGGAAATTTCTGACCAGATGAACTCAACTCTGTGAATCCACGCAGAATGCTTCTTGCTCACAAATGGAGCTGTGGTTCATAGTCTGCTTACCAGATTTGTTTTAAAAAGTGCTGAGGCACTTGACCTTTGAAGGGAGACTATTAGTTTGAGGTATTTATTTTCAATCTCATTCTAGAACATTCTAATCTAATGGTCAGATGCCAAAACACAATATGCAGTATAAAATCAGAGGGCTCTAGAAGCTATGTTAGAAGTATTTGTTTGATCTGTGAGAGCTTAAAGAAAAGAACTTGATGGGACCATCAAGTGCAGTCTTGCAGCCTGTTGTGCTGCAGTTTATTTTCAGCTGTTCTTGTCAACCAACTGTGCTTGTTGACAATAATTTGTTGCTATACTCCAACTGCACTTCATGTAGGTAATCCAGTGTTGCTGCGCTTCCAGAAGCATTCTTGTGTCTTTCAGAAGACTGGTGTAATTATCATGCAGGATAGAGCTCAGGTGATTATTGAAGTGGAGCATGGGTGGGTCTCTTCAACCTAAAATAGTAAGAGAGTGGGTGTTTGAGAGTTATGCAAGCTAGCAAGAGGCACAGCCATCTGCAGCTGCTCCCAGCTAGGAGGGAGAGAGGAAAGGGGGAACGTGTATTAACCTGGAGTTGCTCTTAGCCTGGCCTTCAGGCTGGTATCTGTTGCTGTGGACCAAATGCCAGAGTAGTTCAGACTAGAGGCAGGGGTGAAGAATGGAGGGACCAGACATACCCCTCTGTATTGTCTGTGCTTTCTATATGGAATTGCAAAGCCAAGATCCAGCAATAGAGTCCAAACTTGAATCCTTATCGAAGGGTAACAAAGGGACAGGCTTGATCCTTTGCTAGGCAAGGCAAAGGAGCAAAAAGATTGTAAACTCTGTTACATCGTTGGAGCTCCTTGCTCCATGCTAAGCCCATGTTGGGAAACCTACGGGTTGAGCTGTCATAAGATGTTCAGATTCGTCCCTGAATACTTAAATGTTTTATCTAGGGAAGGGTCATGTTAAAAGAAAACTGGATTCCTTTTTAAAAAATTAGCATACAAAGTTAGACCAGTGAGTTACAATCTGGAAGTTAAGATGGAAAATTAAGTTAAAAATTCAAGGTCTGCATATGTATATCTGATTTAAATATGCAGAACTGTGATTTATATCACTTGATATCAAGTGACCTCCCCGGAAAGAGATCATCTTAAGGCACACAAAAACTAAGCTGTCCAACAGTATACTACTGCATGAAGGTGTTCCTCATTTTACTTTTAAAATACTTCAGAAAATTTCTTTAGGACTTAAATTGCTGATACAGGACCTTGGATATAAACGTGAAACAACTGCTGATTGACCATGAATAATTGAGAACTAGGAAAGCAAAGAGGCCTGTCGATCAGATAGTCAAGCATTTCTGGTTCTTATCAGTTATCCAGGATGGGACAGTAGCTAACAAATACACAACTTATCAAAAAATAAATTTAAAAACTGGTCATCTTTCTCTCACTGATTTTGTAGCTCATTCATGACTCCATGTTTTTTCTGGCAATGTTCCACTCTTACTGGTTTTATTCCTGACACACACCACACTAAGAATTCCTCTATCTTTGAGCTTGTCTTGAAAAATTAAACTCTTACTTGATAATCTATTTTATTGTAAAGAGAGTATGTACTCATAAAGCTTGCACCTTATTATGGCTTTCTGAAATTTAAAAAAGGCACCAAAAACATGTCGCTATATTTTTAACAGCCTTGAAACACAAAGCTTTTTTTCCCACCAGGGGTTGTCCAAGATAAAATACCACTTCTTTAAAGAAATGTCATACTTTATTCCATAAAGGTTGCATGGAGATCCAAATTTCTTTAATGCTCCTAAATCTGATGACAAACTTGAGATTTGCTTGTCAGTCTTTAATTTTTGTCTCTGGATGATAAATACTTAAGGAATACCACTAACCTGATGCCCTAGAAGGTAACTGTCTGTTTCTGGTGTGAATACTTCAATGGTTTCGCATGCTTCTAGTTTATCACAGCAAGAAATATGTTGCTGTATGTAAAACAAAAGCAATGGTAAAACAATGCTTCTATTTAGAATTAATTTAACATTTAAATTTTTTTTATTCACTCCCCTCTTCACTTTCTATTTCAGTGGGTGAGATAACACATTATGAGTTACAGGCATGTCTGAAACTGCAGAGAGTACTCCAGAAGTTTATTCATCACCACTGTCTCAGGCAGGTGATAATCTCCAGAGAAAAACTAAATCACATTCATACACATACCTGCAATGCACAAATATCCATATGAGACCAGACAGATTCTTGAAGAGAAATTGTCCCTTATGCTAGAACAAGGTCCATTGCTCATTTAAATTAAATTTAGTTCTAAAAAGAGAATTTAAGTGAGATTTAAATAATGGAAGAAAGATTTTCAGCACAGCAGTGAAATTTATATTTCTCTCCTGGCACTGAACTCACCATAACCATTACATTGGTCTCCAGGGACACTGTTTTCTCAGTTTATGCCCTGTTTCTTGCTGACAACATTTCCAGATTTTACATAAACATTAACCATAATTTTAGAAGAAAATACATTTTAAAATAGGTCCTAGTATGTAGCAAAGTAACTGTTATTCCCCATGTAAAATGTACCAGTCTAAGCATTTTGATCAGCATGCTCAGAAATTACAATTCTTTTAAGTGAATATTGCAAGTGTTGAACAGCAGTATTCTTGCATTATTTTGCACTAGGTGGAAGTCTTGAGCTCTGTTGCTATAAACTACAATAAGAGCAAGAGCAAGTTGATGGAAGTAGCAATGATGAGAAGCAGAACGCTTTTTCTCTTAGGACTTATAACTGCAAAAGTAAATGGAAGGGCATTGTTTTTATTATGAAACCAGCAAAGAGATTCACAAATAGAAACTAGTAAACACAAGAAAAACAGCGCGCTTCAGGTCAGATTTTTAAGGTTCATTTCCTAGCCTCCAATTAAACAATGGGATTTGCCCACTAGGAAGAATGATCTGTTAGGAGAAACAATGAAGCAATCAGGTTTTTAATTTAGTCTTGTAAAACAAGCCTTTCCTTCCAAATATTAGAATCTGTAAAGCTGTAAACTAGTCAGAGAACTGCTGGCTTAAAACTTTACACAAGCGAAAGTGGCTCAGGCATTCTGTTTTTCAAAACATTTTGACAAATTGTGTCATTACCCAGCTTCAGGGAAGGCAAGGCAGAATTATTTTCTTCTGCGTGACTGTTCGTTTTGACTTTCTTCTTTTGTAGATGAATCTGCCTGTTTTCTGTGACTGTCAAACCAGGTAATTTTTTCTCAAACACCTAATTTAATGAAAGATGATGACCATTCTTTGCTCTTAGGTCATTGACTGTTTTTTAAATTTCCTAATCTTCTTTCCTTAAATTCTGCTGAAGTCTAACTTTAAATTGAAGGGTTTATTTGATGGTAAAATTTAATAATGACACTGTGCCTCTCTGGTCATGTGCACCCAGATTTCACCATTATCAAAACACCAGTCATCCCAACAGTCCTGGGAAGCAGCTGATATGATTTATATTAATTTTAGTGACAGGGGAAACAAGACATAATGAAACTGTCTGAAAAAGTTGCCTGTGAATTTTGTAGCAATGCCAGGACCTGAACACAAATTGTGGTGTGATTTGATTCCTAAGTCCCTGGTTACCAAACTGCAGCTATGGACTCATTGCACAATTATGGTAAACAGTCTACAGATAATTCACAAAATCATACTGCCTTCAGAATGTTTTCAGTTAGAAAAGCTGTTTGTAAGAGACTGTGAAAAGTTACACTCTCTTGGTCTGAAATATTTGGAAAGCACCACATTTTCCTGTGAATATGAAACATAATATAGCCAAAAGGCCTGTAGCTTTAATTGCTAAGTGAGTTTGGGCCGTCGTGTATCTGTATTTTTGTCTTCAGAGAAGTATGAATGAAAAATGCCGTCATAACAAGGTGTGTTAATTATGTGCTCACGCCACCAAAGGTATGTATATCCTACAAAATAAAAAGGAGAGAGAACGTGTACTTCAAGAAAAATTATGAAGCTCCATAGCACACATGACACCAGACATAACATAGAACCTGAGAAAGATACATAGTCATTACAGGTACCTTCTAAGCATAGAGACAGAAATACTGGGTGGTTGTCGACATAAATACTCTTGTGCTGTGGCTACTGCATCCATTTTTCCAGGACATGTTCTCTGCTTCTGTTTTCAGTTTCTTGCCCAGGCAGATTTTTGGTAAAAGCAGCTCATGCCTGCGGTTTTTAATCTCTGTGAAGGAAGGAGCCAGAGTAGTTGTGTGGGAGGGAGAGCAGCAGTACCTGTGCCAGCAGAGCAGGAGGAGCTGAGCAGCCAGCAACCAACTTCTGGACAGAAACCTTAGGCTGGGGTGAGAAGACAAGGGAAGATGGGCAGCTCAGGATGAGGAATTGAGGGAGACATTTGAAAGGAGTGGGATCATCCAGACTGGGAGAAATTGAATTTTTTTCTTGCAGCCATATAATTCTGAGTTGGGATACACAGGGAGTCTCAGGACAAGGGTCCAGGAGGGATGGGGTTACACGGGAACAGCTCCATTCCAGTTAGCTCAGACAAACTAGACATGCCTAGACAACTAGACATTCTAAGGTTTGTGGACCAGAGACTTTACAAAACACCCATTAAAGGCAAGAGGCCAGATACTACCTTCATTTCTTTTTTGATATGGGTACCTTGTTCTGTCCCCAGCAGATATGCCAGCAAGGAGCCACAAGGCAATTGCTGCACCAGGTGACAGTAACTGAGCACACAGAGGGTATTTTTCTGGCTGTTTGCCATGTTGTGGATGGACCCTGAGGGTTCTGGTGCCCAGAAGAGATGCCGAGGGCCACTAGGGAGCTTGCAGAGCAACTCTTGGTTTGGCAGCTGGAGTGGGCCGAGCAGCCGCAGTGTGAGGGTGGGCAGGGGCCTGGGTGCTGCACTGCTCATTGTTCAACCCTGGGGTTAGCACCACACCAGAACCAGGCACTGCTTTGCTTTCTGCAGCATGACATCTTTCCTTTAGCTGAGTTCTGACAATGGAATAGAAGTGGACCTGAAACAGTTCTTGCTCCTAACTTTAACCCAACTGGCTTTATCTAGAGATACATTATTGCTACCATTTTTCTCTCTTTAAATGCTTTATATGTGCAATATCCAACACAGAAAAGTTAGCTATTTTTAAAAAATGCTTGCCTGCTCCTCAATTGTATTATCTTGAAAGACAAGCTGTCTGAATGGTTTCTTTTTGTGTGCACTGGTCCGTTAGTGTCCTCTTATTGCCCATCTCCCCTTTACAACAGCCAGTTGAATCTTCAAAGCACTATTTGTTGTATGAACAAGGTATGGCTTGTTCTCTCAGCATGTGTCCTCCATCCCAAATAACTTGAAATTGAGACAGTTTGAACAAGGACTTTGATAGAGTAAGATTTTACTTAGTCACTGCAGTTACTACCCACATCTATACATACATGCAGACATACACATATGCATATACATTTTATATATATATGAGAAAAACATGCCATTCTGAAACCAGAACATTTCTAGTTTAATTTGTTTCTGTGTAGTTTTACTGTGATTGTTAATAGCTGCTCTTCATGGTGAATGACAAGTGCTGGGAATATTTTTCTTGTGTTGAGAAGAAAATGTTTATTAATGGTTAACATTCTAGAAGCCATGCTTACTATAACAATCCTGTATATACTGTTGGCAGTGACCCACCTGTAGGCCAGTGTGCCTCCTTCATAAAGATATCCTGAGATTATCCTGCATTTTTGTCATTGCAACCATGTGGACTTCAGAAACCCATATGGGCACAGGTAATATGCTGCTTGCCTTAGGGCAAAACCAAGCTAGGTTGTCCTCAGCCTTCCTGTCCTCAACCTGTTCTCTCCTTCTTGCTTTTGCTCACTCTCCTTCACCCACAGTTTACCAGCTGAATAGTTCATCTTTTACAAGGTTCTCTGGAAAGATCTGGGCAAAAATCAAAATCAGCTTTCTTTATAAAATGTAACTCCTCAGGACACCCTTTTTTAATATCCACAACCATCACGGCTGGACAGTCACCCACTCTATAACATGTATTTTCAATACAGACCATAAATAGTTTATAAGTTCTCTAAAATTAACCCTAAATCGCCTCCATCCCACCACTCTGTACAGTATGAATTCTACTTTTAGGAGATGTGATCTGAACGGCTTGGTGACAGAACAGAAGAGACATTTTTACAGCAAAGCAGTCTTACCAAGATTTGACTCTCAGTAGCACAGTTCTCTGTCATAGCTCTTAGGCTAAAACACTAAAAAGTGGTGCTTTTCACTCTGTTCTTTCGGTAAAGAGAATCCTGACCTCAAATATCTGGCTTTTACAGGGATGCTTCTGATCCATAGCTTCAGTTATATCCACAGACAACACACTGAATTTTTAAATAAAGATTAAATCCCAGTCTTGTCGCGTGCCACGAATTCTCAACTCTGAATGACCTAAGTACATAGAATGAAAATGTCAGGAGGTTTAAGTGCCTGCTGTAAGGAGACTCGCAGGGTTAACAAACCTGGCCGGCATCAGCCGGCTGGAGCTTTGCTGCTTCCCGTTTCAGCGGTTTCCCACAAGAGGGCAATGTCATCCCTTCTTTCCATCCTTCAGTAGCCGAACACATCCAGAGCTTTGTCAGCCTAAACATTGCCCCCCCCGCTGACTGCTCCTTACTCAGTTTGCTGCGTTGTTCTTACATAAATAGAACTATTTAACATTGTGGTTATAAACCTGCAATAACTGGTCTACCATTTGTTGGCAAAGAAAATACTTGGGAGACCATTCGCTGGCAAAGGCAATGTAAGCCCCAAAGTTATCTGTCATATGAGCCCTGAACTTGTGTGCTCCTTTGAAATATTGTAATTTAATTTCTATGTAGGTTTATAAGAAGAAAGCGGTTTCAGACTTTAGTGCTAGCCTGCTATCCTTAAGCAATACAATTATCAAGGAGATGAACAGGAGTACAATGTGTAATTGTTTCTGAAGGGGAACTGTGGTGGGGAAGAGGTTATGAAGAAGAAGAAGAGGGGAATTACTGTTCAGTGATTTGGCAAGTCATCGGTGCACTGGAACACACGTAAGTTTTCCTGTAAACCAACCTCCTGTTTTATTAATCTGCTATAAGAACTCTTCATATATAACAGGAAGAAACTGTGTTTGCTGTTTTGAACTGAAGGTGAGTCCGTTGTGCCCTACCCCTTCCCCCTATACCTGTCTTTTTTAAAAGTGCAGTCTTTACAGCTGGTTTTTGTTCTTTTTGCCCTGATAGGCAGACAGGACAAGCTAGCAACATCATCCATCCCAGTGATATCAGTTGTTTTGCCATCTGGCATGTCAGCAGTGCAAGCACAATATTGCAACATCCAATTCCTCCACATCATTCTCTCTTCACCACAGCAGCAGCAAAGATAAATGGTGTTCCAGAAGAAACATCTCAGCAGAAACCCGTGCCAAGGCCACATCTCTGCATCTCACAGGAAGCCTTTAATATCTTTCAGGACTGAATCTACATGAATTACCCAAGTGAGTGTGTGTCACGTACAGGGCTAGGTATTAGAGCTTCCTGGCTCCAGGCCTTCTGTTTTGACACAGCCCTTTCAAAAAAGGAAATGTAGACTCTGGCAAGTCTTCAGAATTGCAACTGATGAAGCTTACACAATACTTTTCTTTACTCAAAACATGCGTGCTGCAAGTTTTAAACGTCTAATATCAAGGGGGAAAAAAGCATTCCAGTTTGAGTTGCATCATTCTTATTATTGTAATTGAGTTATACTGCTATTTAATAGCCAAAAATAGCTGTCCAAAGCAGAGAAAATACTACAATTGGACTAATTTATTTTTTTCTGAGATACGTTTTCGATTTGGTATTTTAGGGATCAGAAAAGTTCAAATTGCTGATGTTTTGAAAATGTTCCCACCGATGCCTTTTCTGCATTTCTTGATGCCTCCCACCATTGTAGATCATGTTCGTTCAGTGCAGTCTGGGCTGGTGTGATTACTCATGTGCTGCAGTGGTGGTGATGCTCTCTGAAGCATCCAGTTGCTCCTGAAGATGTGTAATGGAAAAGGAACGCTATTGCCTACTATGAGCAATAAATACACTGTGGTCTCTTCTGGCTGCTTTGTGGTTTCCCTTGTCGGAACATCCATCTAGATCCATCTGGAGTCTCTTCTGCTATGTGAATGGTGTAAAAGAATTAGAAGAGGGTCATAAACACCCGTACAGTTCATGTTACAATTGCCATATATTTCCCCTCTTGGTTTATCTAGAGATTATTTGTTAGTTTAACTCTCCGGTGTGGTAAAAGAGCCTAAACATAAGGCATTTTTCCTGCTTTTCCCCCCCTTTGATTAGTTTTCTTTATTTTTTATTTTGAGTGTTATACATATTAAAAAAATGCAAAGGTTATTTTTTGGCACTTAAGTGCAGCTCCTCAGTTGCTTCTTAGTTTCATGTTTTGTCTGGGTACAGCCTTAAAAAAGTAGCAGTTAAATGCAATTCTAACTGAACAAGCTAAATAGTCTCTCAGCGGTTATACCTATGGGATACAGCCAAATTGAGGCAGGCAGTGATCTGGCGACTGGGCTGAGCTCAACTCTATTGCATGGCACACAGCTCTGCAGCAGCAGGGCACCTTTGGCACAAATGCCATCCTGTGTTCACTGGCCGTTGTATCTTGCATTTGGAATAAGCTTGATGGGAAGGAATAAGAAGTACTTTTCAAAGCTTTTTTTCTCCAACTAAAATGAACCATGTTTCTAACACGACTTAACTAACTTACTGTCCGTTGTAGTCTTGAAAGTTTTACTGTAAAGTGCATGTTTGAGGATTAAAGCAAGTTGTTTTCACGGAGCCTGTACTCTAGTTTTTGGGACCCTGGTTCAAAGATTTGGGATGTGTGAGATACTGGGAATAGATTTTCTTGTGCCCATGGGGGATTCCGTTTTAATAAATGCTAGATTGCATTGCCTGTGGCATAAAAATATGGACCGTGACATACATGATTATGAGAGCCTCTCAGCTAGATTTGGCAAGTCATACTCTGTAAAAATATTTAAACAAGGCAACTGACTAGTCCAAACAGTGACACTGTGGTTTTGTTGAAGGATTTTTAAGCCACCGTCATTTTTCTAGATTACATGGGTGTGCTTTGAAACTGAACCTTTTGAAATGAACCCTAAACGCACTTTGGAAAATAAGGCAGTTGGAATCAAGTGATTATTTTTCTTATTTGGATCCCATAATCATTAACCTCTCAGTTGCTGGGAAAGAAATCTAGATAAAGGTGTCAGTTACTCTTATTTACACTAAGCTGATAGAAGCTGAAATGTTTTCATTTTATCTTTCATGGATTTCAGCAGAGGAATTGACATGTGCGCTTTGTTCTTTTCTTTAAACAGAGAACCTGGGAAATACTCAGTTTGAAAATAATGATTTAAAAAGAGGTGTGTGTGTGTATATATATATCAAAAAGACAAATGCATTTTACAGCCTGCAAATGCTGTATTGTTATAGTTCTATGTTTCTGAAGTCTCTGAATTTTATTTCTTTTAATTACATCAGTATTTCTCTGAGGGCTTGAAAGAGACAACAAGATAGAATTTTTGTTTGTTTAGCACATTTGCACTAATAAACCCCAAAAGATCTGTACAACCGACCATTCAGCCTGCAATGATAAGCTGCTGATTGTTACTGGTGCAATGGTCCTTACAAATGCTGCCATTATCCTTCAAAAGCAACATACCAAAAGATTAAAGCCTTGTGCTAGTGTCATAGCTCACTGTTTTCCTATCATGACAAATAAAGGAGAAAAGTCTCTTCCTCTCCTTACAACACGTGGGTTTTGCTACACTAAAGGATATGTTTGTGATGTTCTTTAGCATTCATAACTGGTAAGTGGTTACCTCTGGAGTGATGCAGAAGCCATGTCAGTGTCTGGGAGCTGGAATTGTGTGAGTTAGAGTATTCCCTTTCCACTAGGTGTCAGATGGAAAAGGTGGCAGCTGTACTCCTCAAAATTGTAAGCCACAGCACAATACTGGCAAAAGTGGGTTGAGCACAACAAACAGTGCCTATAAGTGCAAATTAAAAAGCAGTTTTCAATGACTTGTTCTATTGACAGTAACAGGGACATGCTTGGTCACCACACAAATAGTCTTCTGCCATGTACTGCCAGAGGTTTCATCTCAATGGCTTGGCCCCAATGAGTTTCTACCATTTCCTGGAGTATTACTTGAATCATGAGCATAGTCTGCTTCTGTTTCTGCCTGGTGAATGCTCCTTCTGGTGAAGTGTAACAGAGCAATTCCCCTACACAGAAATCAGAACTTGGTAAGTGGGGGGTGAGAGCAGGCATCAGGTTCCTGGGGAAAGAAAGCCCAGCAACATCAGCCATGGTAAAGGAGTTCTGGGCTTCAGGTTTTTTTTTATGAGGACATCCATGCAGTAGGGTTAGCATGTAGGAGTGCACTCAAGAACCCCTCATTGTGCAAGGTGTAGAACAATTCTTAAAAAAAGGCAGTGTTTGGGAGAGGACAATTCTTTGTTGCATGCTTTGTGCACCAAGGATCACTTCTCCGCTTAGAGCTTGCAGTGGTGAATGCAATATGATGAGCCATCCAAATTTCATTGCCAAACTGTGGATCAGATGGATTACACTTAACAGTTAAAATCAACAGTTGATTGAGACTGTGATTTGTGTGACTAATTAGAGTACCTTAACAATATAAATGGCCTGCAAGATGAAGCCTCAACATTCTCATGGAGATTTGTTATTTTTGTGATCTGTGCTGTGCGAGCTCTCAAAAAATATAGTGTGAATATAAGAAAGCTGTGTCATGACCTTTACTATAGCAATAAAGTGTTGTTTTTGTTTCTCAGGGAGTTTTTATAGAAAGCAGTGAGCTCATCATCTTGTATGTTCTGCAGTGTGTGTGGCACTCTTAGGTTTAAAGTCTATGGCTGAAGTGAGATGAAAACAGAAAATTGTTTTCATTATATGTTTTTTATATATATAATATGTATATAATTCCTTTATATGCAGAGGCTGTCCTATGACAGAAGAGACAGTGAGAGTCACTGTCTCCTAAGGGAAAGCTGCATGAACCAGTGATCAGGGAAAGATATTCAAAGTCACACTAGTTTATTTTCTTTCCAGTTTTTGAAATGCATGTGCTCCGTGACCTTGAACAAATCTTACAGCTGCTGTGTCCCATGAATTAAATGCAGATGATGTTTTTTTAATTGAAAAATGCTTTGAAATAAGAGAATACCAAAACACATGGAAATCATCTCAAAAATTAAAGGTGACCTGTTGTGCTCAGGTAGGGTAGAGTGGAAGTAGGCCTTACCATTTCCCATAGTTTGACACTAGTAAGACTAGAACAGAGTTGTGAGGAGTTTCCTTCTGTTTCCCAGATCGTAACCCCTGTTATTCCTCTCACTTCCCCAGACATATTTTGAAGCTTCTGGTGTAGATGTGGCATAGTACCACAGTTTAAAATGGTAAAACAAGAAATCTACAAAAAAATAACAGTTTCAAAATGCGCACAATAATATCTGGACCCCATTGCCTTCTCCCTAACTTAAAATTAATGAGTCTAGGCACTAAACCTTTTTCTTAGAGATAGATTCTCTATCAGTCATAGCCATGCTCTGTGATCCCACCACTTGTAAATATGATTTCCTTGCTGGAAGGTAGAGGAATGGGTCTGTGCTCTGCTCTTGTTCCTTAGTTCCTATGGAAATTATTAACTACGGCAAGGGGATGGTGCTGACTACTGCTAATGGCAGGAGTAATGCTGACGCCACTCATCCCCGTCTGTTTTCGTTGATTCAGGTGGTCAGGTGGAGTTGGAGGCTCCCTCAACTGCCAGCCACAGCAAGAACACGACCTGTGCTTTGTCCACTCAATGATTTGTCTTCTCCACGGAGAGGTGGCAAGGGATCAGGCCTTCTCCCACAGCTGATTTGCAGCTTTGGTAACTGCTAGTAAATATGTGTTGCGTCTCATGTTAAAAACTCTCGGTGGATCTCATGATATCTTAGAATCTGTCAGATCTTACAATGCACAGAACGAACAGAGATGAACTCCCCTCAAACTGTGCAAGCAGGCTGAAGTATCCACTGGGTAGCTGTAAAGAAGCTTGCACCGCACTCACAGGACCGACCTTCTCACTTCTACTTACCTGACTTCTAAGCCATTTCATTTGCTTGTTCTTTTCTGAATTCCAACAAAGTCAGTACACTCTAAAAGAGAAATCTGTGGCTCAATAAAGTGCAGAGTCTGTAGTAACACTTCTCTTTCTTCTCTCTACCAGACCAGAGGTTGCAGAGCTTTCTTCTTTTTGCTGGGCAGTCTGCTTGAGCAGCTATTTTGCTCCACAGTTGTCATCTGCCCTTCTGCTATCTGGACTCCAGTTTTCTACAGCCAGTCTCTCCCTCGTAAGGGTAGCCTGGTCTGCACCGTGGGAGATGGTGTGGAGCTGCACACACAGACAGTTTTCCCCTAGAAACTCTAAGAGAACTGAAAAGGCATTATCCTTAATGGAAGGTATGATTTAAGACCATCTCCACTGCAGTCCAACTGCCACTGACAAAGAAAACAAAGAAACTTTCTTCCTTGCTCCAGTCTAGGCACCAAATGGTTTTGTTTTTGGAGAAAAAGAGGGTTAGATGTTATTTCTTGCTGTTTTTTTAAGGAAGAATGAAAGAATTATTTCAATTGTGATGCGTGATATTGCAACCATTCTTTTCTTGTCAGTGCATTTTTATCACCTATTGATAATACCTGTGGCACGTTTTTTTTTCAACCCAATGGCAAGATGTGGACCACACTTCCAAGAAATGTACTCTGACTGAGAGAAGCGTAGCATATATATTGAACAACTGCCTGAGGGAATGCTCTGGGCTTGTGGCAAAATCAGGATGAAGAGGTTAAGTGGCAATTTTTTTCATTTTCAAGGCATGTTACCTCAATATCAACTCAAGGATAAGAATGAGCTATCACAAAGAACACCAGAGTAGTAAACTGTTCCCTTATGTTCTGGGTGTGAAACAGCACACAAAATGGCGACTGCTGTTTGAAAGAGTTTGAAGGATTCATGAATCATTAATATCTCCATGACACTGCTGCTACCATAGAGAGTAATGTATACTCTGTAATATAAAATACATATAAAAATATAAAAATAATAGCAAATTCAATCATTTTCTTCATACTGTGATTCTTGAGACACACAGAGAGGCAAGTGGTACTGGGCTGGACATGCCTTTGTTGAATGGCTAGATGATGAGGCTATCAAAGTGTCCCAAGTCTCTAAACCTTTATGGTTCAGCTCTTAGGAAGAGACCTTAAGTTGAGATTAACTGGCTGAGAGTCTTACTCCTCGAGGATTCAGGTAATTCTGAGAAAAATCAAAGTCATGGCCAAGCCCATGCAAGCTGTAGTGACTTTCAAGAATTGTTGTCAATCCTAAGGTTTGTATACTAATAGCCCACTTCATGCTTTGGAAGACTCACAGTAGGCAGATAATTTATTTCCAGTATTTCTGTGTTGGTTTTAGCATTGTACAAAATGTTCCATGCTTAGATAATTCTTCTGAAAGCAGACATAAATTTAACAAGAAAATCACACCAGAGTGGTATATTTGGCTCTCAGAGTACTCTTTTTTAAAAAAAAACCTGTAAGGCCATAGGGCCTTGGGGCTTTGCATAGGTCACACAGCAAATCAGTGATTCAGCTGAGATAAGATGATTGACTCCCCTTTCCTTTTTTTTACCCCATCTATTAGATCCCCCTGCCAGTACAAACAGTCTGCATAACTTGGTAAGGAGGTTAAAATGTCAGGTCGAGTTCATTTTAAGTTGCTTGAGCTGCTTGTGGAATGTAAACTCTATGATCAAGTTTGTATTTAACCATGAATCTTCAAACAGTTCAGTACTGAGACAAAAACTGATTGCACAGCAAGCTATGGCTGCATGATAGATACAGACCAACAGTGTAGGTGGATCTTCTAATCTTCTGCTGGAACTTCTAAAGTGATTTACTATCTCCATATAACAGATATCTCTATTCTCATTAGAAAAGTTAAACCCAAGTGGCTACATTAGGATTAGCTAACACCCAGCCCTGCTAAACAGGACTTGCTGGAGTATGTAAAAATAAAACTACTTAATCAGCTATTAAGAATGATGAAGAAACAGTCATGATGTTTCTGCAATTTAGCATAATAATGAAGCAACAATCTGTTAGAAGATAAAGAAACACAGGGCATGCCCTGCTGTGAGTGGGAGGAATAGTTGCACCATGTGCAAGCATTTCTAATCGATACAGCTTGAGTTCAAAGCAGCTAAGGCACGGTGGCATTGACTTTAGTGCACATTAGCTCTCCCAGGCATAATCCTTCTCCAGATAAGTTTGTTGCAAAAATACAAACTAAGTGCCTTAATTTCTACCCCTATTACTGGCATTGTACTTTCTTTCAGCTAGAAAACATGGAAATCTATATTAAGAACTAGTCTCTGCCATCAAGCTCCCAATCTGACAGGTAACAGAGACAGGTAAACAGCTGGAAAAGGAGGTCTGCTTGGTTCTGTATTACTTCTGAGAACTGCTGTCATGTCAGTTAAGGATCAATCTTGCATTCGTGCTCCAAGCCCCTTCTATCCGCACTGACTAGTTTCGTACAGTGAAGCCCAGAGCAGGAGAACTACAGCAAAAGGCAAACCTGTTTTAAAGCAGGGTCTCCGCTCATACAAACTTTGTAGATGCAGCAAACTCAAGCCCTTTGATCACAGTCGCTGAAAGCTGCCTAGCCAGTCAAAGGCTATTAAACTAGCAAAGGCACACAGGGTTACTTGGCCAAATCCAGCACCTGGAGCAGGATTGCCACTATTTGCTGCCTGCTCACTCCTAGAGATGCCTGCAGTCCTGCAGCAGCTACGTATCAGAAAAAGACTTCCTGCAGACACTTGTGCATCTCTGCAGACACGTCTGGACCTGCAGAGAGCCGACCAGCTGGGCAGCCAGCTCTTCCTGCACCCCTGCCTAGAGATCCTGCTGCTCTCCTCTGCAGGAATCACACTGGATGGTAGTCCCACAACCCTGCTCCAGGTTACTTTGGAGGGGAGGAGAGGCTGTCACAGAGTCTGTGGGGTTTTGGGTCCACATACCCCCATGTTTTACAACATGTGTTGTAAAACACCCTAGGTGTCAACTGCTGCTGTGTGGAACATGCAAGAGACAATCCCCAAGTATTCATTTTATTCAAAACTATTTTTTTTTCTCTAAAGCATTAGGTGTAAGGACAGAAACGCATGTTCTCTTGCTCAGTAAGAAACCTAGAGGCAGATAGCTCTCTGCCTTGGAATTTCTTTCCCTTCCCCTGACACCAGGAGTATAAACAATTTATTTTTTTCCTTTACAAGAACTTCAACAGGAGACTTTAAAGCTCTCCTGCCTGACTGCCCTTTATGTCCTCAAGTAAGTCAGCCTCACCTGAGTCTCCTCTTCATCTTGACTACATTTCTTACAGACTCTGAGCAATCTCCTATCTCAGCCTGGCTGGCGTCTTAGATTTAGAAAGGAGAATGGTAAAACTCCTAGCAGCTCTCAAAATGCAAGTGAAAAGGAAGAATACCATAAAATTTCAATGTAAGCAAAAGGAAACCAATTTGATATGTAAATCAGAGCAGCAGTTTACACTCCTATCCCTCTCCTTTCCCCTCTCAGAGCACCCTGGGAGAGTGGAAGCTGTTCTTTTCCTTTTCTGTCCTTCCCCTTCCTCTGCAGAGTCACGTTGTTTTCCATTACATAGCTGGAATGGTAATCTTCTTCCCTCAGTTATTTTTTTCTCTTTCTTTCATGCCTGGTTCAAAACACACTTAAATTAAGATAGAATCTTTTGTGTTTGACATAGTGAGTCTGTGTCAGCAAAATCTGGTCTGCAGCAAAAATTGCGAGAGCTGTTGTGACATCAGGAGTAAATCACTCCTTGAAATACTTCTGAGAAAAACAGACTGGCGATTTATGACTGGTTTACTGTTAAGGCTTTGATTTGGATGTCTTCAAGTACTTTTTATTTCTGAAAAAAATTCAGTAATTTCCAAGCAGCAGGACTTTTTCTTACTAATATAATTAAAAATAACCACAACATTTAAACCCACAATTAAACCCCAGCAAAGCATGGTAAATAAACTAATGAGGAATTGGAATTTTCCACCATTGCAAACATCAAGGCGCTTTTCTGTCAGACAGCTTGTTTCACATCCAGAACCTAACCCAAACATTACCAAAAAAGGACAGTGAGGGAGTAGGCTGGTATTAGATGTGAGAGAGCACTCCTGTGTCTATGAGCATTATTCCTTTAATTTTTCTATACCAACGGGAAATAGCCAGAAACATAGAGTAGTATGCAGCAAGTGAGGAAGAGAGACTGAATTTACAAGTATTTCAAGAAAGTAATAACCTGCTGAAACTGCAATGAGTCATTTGTACTAGATGTTAAGAGATTGTTGTGGCGTGAAAAATACATAAACTTGCCTCAGTGTATTGCTGTAGCACACACACTACTTGAAATGATTTATTCTGACCGTGATTTAATTAAGAAGTGGTCAAGAAAAAATCGTGGTAGAGTTACATCAGACTAACAGTGTGTCTACAGAAGAGGAAAAAAAAGGTTGTTGTTGCTTTTGTGTTTTCAAAAGACACTCTTGCTTTTCATAAAGTCTGAAGTAAAACAAAAAGGGTAAAATGGATGGTAGTGTACACAATACACAACCAGATGAGTAATTAAGGCCTAGTCAAGGGCGAAAAAAGTAGACTGGGTAATTCTGTGGGTAGAGCAGATCTATCCAGCAGTATCTGGGAGCAGGATCTGGCTCTCAACCACAAGCAACAAAATGCCGCCTGCAAGGATGGGGCAAGACTGCACAGGAAGAAATGCAGCTTAACGTGCTGGGACTTACTGGTGTTAAATTAACCAGGGAGCACTTGTTTAAGCAGATGTAAATTAACCATGAGGTTACTGCTTTCAGCAGCTATTAGCACAGATCATGGCTTTCTTCAGTGGCAAGAAACAGCAATGGACATGAAATCAGGGATAGAATAGGCCGGTAATTTGCATGCGTGCTTGGGAGTTAGTCATGGCAGGCTATCTCTGGGCAAAGCACGTCTGTCTGTGCTTCATGAGATAATATGTTTGTATCTTACCTCAACAAAGCACGAAAGATTTGCTCCCAGACAATGCTCAAATACCTGAGAAAAGGTGTCTAAATAAAGTTTAAGTCATCCTATGAATGATTTTATACCACATGGAAAGTCCCAAGCCTGGTATGCTTTGCTGTACCAGAAATACTCCTTTGGCAAGATATATCCATCTTAAAAAAAAAAACAGCCCTCAGCCATCATGAACCTAAAGTACTTGCAGGTGCTCTGCACAGGACATGAAAACAAATACAGTCAAAACCAGCTCCACTTTCTATCCACTCACTCAAACAAGCTCTCTCCAGTTTCCTGCTAGCATTTCTGACTGCCCATGCTGCACATCCCTGGCACATATACTCCTTTCCAAACCACAGCCTCTGGCACTTCTTACAGTTACTTTGCTCATTGCCTGCATCTCTGTCTCCCTACCTCTCCAGTGTGGTTTGAACCACTGCACCTTTGATGATGGGAGACCTTCTGTGCTGATTTGTAACTTCTTTTTCTCTCTGAGGGCAAGCATTTAATGCAATGAGACTGTAGTCCTCTTCTATACAGTTCTTACCCTCAGTGATACAGTGTGTAAAGGCTTGTCTTAAACTTCTACCATGGCATTTCCTAATGACATGTGTTTCACTTGCTGCCTTAGGCCTACTGCCAGCAAGGCAACGAAGACATAAAACTTAGCAGTTTCTTATTTCATTACTTTAAGTGCCAAATTACTTTGTAGTTGAAAGCAAAAAACTTCATTTAGCAAGCCAGGCTATTACAGTGGAAGATTATAAAAATACATTCTGGAAGGAGATAGGGGAAGAACAATAGAAACAATAACACAGGAATATGTTCAGTTTTTAACTCCATCACTGGCTTCAAAGTCCATGGTACAGAGTGATGAAGGAGGAAGTCACCCAAGGGCAAGTTAGATAGCCCTTGGGAAGGGTGAGGAGGTCTTCTCAGAGAGCTGATGCATGTTGGTGGTTGAGAGAGAGACAGCACTGCAAAAATATTCCTTGCTTTGCTGTTTGTTTTCATTCTTTTCTCATCAAGATCATGGAGAAATTTCTACCCTTCCAAGGGAGCTATTACCTTGACTAGTCCATTTCCTCCTCCACATCCTGCAAAACCCAAGGTCTCCAGGGATGACTAAGCCAATATTTTCAAGAAAACAAAGAAGTGAAATGGGTATAAACTCAGATTAACCTCAGTCAAAGCATGGGAGAATACAAGTGTGACCATGAGCTGGACTCTGCTGAGACCAGTACATGGGCTCCAGGCCAGCACTGTTCTTTTAAGATGTCATAAGTTTTCAGGAAATAGCAAGAACTTGAGAATGAGCATATCCCTTTCAAAGCTGGGAGGTAGAGTTGATCATTTGCCAAGGGGCTTCTTCAGTGACAACTGACAGGTAAATTGTAAACTCACTAACTCCAAACCCACTGGGAATGTGGGAGACAGAAGGGGGAGAGTAATGAGAGGAGAAGCACAAACCAACACACTGTGAATAGATACAGCTGAGTGAATGTCAGGTTTATAGAAATGACAGATTTTAAACACTGGCTTTTTGTATCACAGTAAAAACACATTTAAGGACAGCACTGAGACATTCAGTGTTCTGAACAGTTCCTGACTTAGGCTTTAAAAATATATGAATAGGCCTGATTAATCTTTCAGTTACATGCTTGCAGGTGAGGACAATCTCACTGAATTCAGGCCATTAGTCATCTACAGCTGGAAGCTGAGACCTGAATCACATGTGCTATGCTTATAAAATGTAGTATTAACCTGGACACAGAGATTTCTCTCTTTTTCTAACTACAAACAATTTTTGTCCATATTTCTGAGTTTCGCAAAGACTTTGAATTAAAAGAACTAGCTTCACTAAGAAGGAATGTTTTTATTTTCCATTTCACATTTCCTCTATGGCATGTGCTTGATCATTGCTGACTTTGGTAAACACTAATCAGAACAATCAATGAAACTCTTACAAAATCCTTTTTACTTTGCAAGAGTATTTTTTAAAACACCCTGTGGTGGGTGATTCCCCACAGGTTGCCATGGCCAGCCTGAACAACATCACCTCTGATGCTGATCTCTCCTTCTCGGAGGAGGAGTCGGAGGAGGGRACAGRGGTTTAATCCCCACCCTCTCTCTCTCTCCTGCTCGGAGAATTAGAGCAGGGAGCRAGCTGTCAGTTTTGTGTTAAGTTCTATCCCCTGTTCGAGAAAGTTCTGTTGTACTCGACGCCCCATTGGTTGTAGTTCTTTGTACCCTCCCCTGTGTCATGCTGATTGGTTCGTTGGCCCTCAGATCCTCCCCTTTCCCCTCTCCCCATTGGTTGTACTCCCTTTCTCCTCCCCTTTTCCCTGTCCCTTAAAAGTCTGTGCACGGTGAGTTGCCGGGGGGATTTCCTCCTCAAGACCTCTCTCCTATGGACCTCCGTTCCTGTTCCCCTTATAAAGGAGGGAACGAGGAGACCCCGCTCCCGTACCCTTCACCTCCTGTGTGGGCTCCTAATTACATCGGCGTCGTGGTGACAGGCTCTGACTGAGCAGGAGATCTCAGGGTGAGACACCCACCCCTGCCTTGAGTGGACCAAGTCCCTCGGCTCAGCTCCTGGCGTTGGGAGGAGTGCGGCCAGGCGCCCGAGCCCATTATTACTACAACACCCCTATTCAGAGGGAGGACAAAGGTGTTAATTTTGTCCTGTCGTAGTTCTGAGAAATGCAAAGGAGAGAAACAATCAGTGGGCACATGGATATAACCCAGCTTGAAAGTAGCACTTTTTTCTGATATTGCCACTGGCAGCTGCTCCCATGTTGTACAGCATATAATCATCTAATTGCTGAACCTAAAACATTGTCTTGGAAATTTTGATAAAGGATACTCAGGAGCCTCTCTCATTGCAACTGAAATGATAGTTCCAATGGATGGATGGCATAGTTTCATACTGGGGTGGAAGGGAGGGCGGGCATATTGTTAAAGATAAGTCTAAATTTTGTGTCATGGGGAGACTTATTTTACCAAAGTGTTGTTAGCTGGAGTCAAAACAAAATATTTCTTTTGAGTCTAGATTTAATGTTTTGTTATATCAGATGATTATTCTTTTCATAATTTTGTATCAATTTAGATCATGAATGGTATTTTTGCTACTGTGTTTCCCAGAGCACACAAATTTCATTTTTGATCAAATTAATGGTTTCATTTTGCCAGTAATGATCAGTTATCAGTATTAATACAAACTGATAATTTATTTTCATCAGTATTTTGCAAAAGCATGCTAATCAAATGAAATACTTGGGGAGGAGGGGGAAAGTGAATATTATAATTTTAACCAAGTACACTGAAAGATATGCCAGCAGTAGATAAATACACAACTTTGTATTTTGACAGGAATGTGCATCTGTTTCCCATTAACTTTGCTTGAGACAAGCAAGGAGTCAAGGTTTCCCTTGATTTAATTTGAAGAGCAATTTGGATTTCCTGTGCCTCAGCTGGAGGTATTATTGGTATGAGACCAGAAATGCCCTAACTGTCCTAGGAGTTTCATGTTCCACAAAGAATAATACCTACAGAAATTCGAACAGGATGCTGAGAAGTGTTATATGTGGGCTCTCAGTTCTCTCCAGTGTTTCTAATATAAATTCACATGAGTTTCATTCTCTCTTTTTGCCACACAAAGCGACCAACTTGGAAAAGATAATAAGCTAACAAATGCTGTTCAGCGTAACTCACAGTGAAATTCTATCCAGCAGAGAAGCTAAAATTCCGCATGGTTCCCGGAAAATGACATGGCTGACCTGAGTAGCCAAGACTGCTGTTCACAGAGACAGAATAGAGCCTGGACAGACAGCCACCAAGCTCTGGTCGTGCATGATGTTCAGAAAGGGCTGAACACATTACCTGTGACAGCAAGGTCCTATGATGTTTCTCAGGCTGTGTACACAGAAGTAGAGACACTCCAGACTCTTGCTGCTTTAAATCATGGCCTTGGTTCCTGTGACCAACATCATGCTGATGATATATTTGCATGAATAATTGAACATTGTTAGGAAGATAATGATGATCTGTCACCTCCTTTTTATGGATGTTTTAATAAAGTGCACTTCCCTGTCTTTTGAACAAGAAAAGGAATTATTTTGAGCTATTCAGATTGTCAGGAGGTGAATGTATCAGCACTTCTATGGCTTTTTTCTTCGGGTGAAATGTCAGTCCCACTGGAGTCAGCTCTGTATTTTGTCACAAGGCTTGATATAGCTGATGTTTTTACCTTCGGGCTCCCTGATGACTGAGTGAGGTCTGAGAGTCGACTAAAGAAATTGTGATTTTTAACACATCCTGTGCTCAGGTAAATATGATTTTGTGCATTCTTGCATACAGACAGATTTGTGTCTAAGATACTCATCACTTACATTTTCTCCTAACCAGAATAATGCACAAGATGCAGGGTTTTAACTCAGCTGTCTCAAAAGGGGCAATGCAGGTGGGCCTGTGCTCTTTTAAGACCTTGTAAAAACTGTTTTAAAATTCAGTCTCTCCCAGTTTTGAGCAAAACATTTGCACTGTTTCTTTGACAGTATAAACGATGTCACTTTTGTTTCTGGTTATGTTAAACTGTACTGGACTTTGTAAGATCATACCATGACTGGATATTTAAGGAAGTTTCAAATCATTCTGTTGCTTAATGGTCCAGAAAAAGAAATTAACCTGAAAAGCTGTTTGCCTGATTGTAACTGCAGTACATAACTTCCTAATGAATAGAAAACACAAAAAGACTTAATTTAGGTTATGATGATAGAAATGTAAGTATTTCATTAAAATTCACGATTTTTTTCCTGGGTTTTCATTGTTGTTGTTGGGTCTTTGAAATGTCCACTTTGTATCCAGACATTTGGACTTTTTAAGTGAAAGTCAAAAGAGTTTCAGCAGAGCAGTTCACCTCATGTCTCATGTTTTGAAGGCCCTGTTGATCTCAAAAAGCAAGAAAGCAAGCTGAGCAGGCTACTTTTCTACTGTATTGAACTTGTTTTAGGCTATTCCAGGCTATTCCTGGAAATTACATCTTCTAGTGCTTTTTTTCTGCTATTAAGACTTTTTAATGTATGAGATTTTCATTTTTCACATCAAGATTCTGCAGTGTTACTGATCCCACAGCTAAGACACCTTATGATTTAATAGTCCATATTTGTAACTGATACGTGACATGTTTGCCATATCATTCCACTCAACACTGCAGCCACATTATCTAGTAAAAACAGGTTGAACAGAACTTCTATGCAGTCTCCATGATTTTTTTACTGAAATCAGAGCCAAATACTTACAAATTATACTTGGACAGCTGAAAATTTGACTTATGACATTCAGTAATAAGTGATAATCATTCATATAGAGACAGAATTCAATTGCTACATGTAGGGTGTAGTGATCTTGAAACAAAATTGATGAGTGCTATCATCTAGTATGGAAAACTGCATGAAGGGGTTTACTTACAGTTAATAGCTACTGTATCATGTATGATCTTCTGTTAACAAAATAAAACAAGTTTTGTTATTTTTTCCGATTAGACATTGTGTCTCAGTTTAAAGGCTCTAGAGATCTTTTACAAACAGTAGTACTGCAATGTCATCCCTGACTGGAGCTCAACACAGTTCTGTAACTAATAAGAGAAGAACCTCTTTAATGATACGCCCTTCAGGTCTCGGAAGGATACAGCAATACCAAGATGGAATATGACTTTAGTTCTGTATGAACAACCTTCTCTCACTTCTCCAGATCCAGATCAAGATGCTTTGGTAATTAAATACTGAAACAGCGGCTAGAAGTGTGACCTAGCCTACTTTGACTGTAATCCCTCAACCGTTTGTAATCCCTCTGCAGGTTTGTATTACGTCTTGCAGTTGGTACAACTCTCTACAGTTGAAATATGTGGAAATCCTCAACAATTTGCTTTGCGGAAATACCATTTGACCATTCAAAACATGGGCTGGTTTGAAATTTCTTTCTCTATTTTTTGACTGGCACTAGCATGTATTTTCTTGATTTCTTCATAAAGCACTGGCCGTGCCAGGTTCCGAGAACTTTCTTGGCGACACAGAACATCTGTTGCTGTCCATGGAAACCTTGGCCTTCTGTGCTGTGTGTGACCCAAGAGCCATATGGATAATGTTTACACAGAATCATTTGTAACACTGTTGATAACACGAGTGCTGCTTTTTCACATGCATTGGTACATTTTTTCGAGAAGTCAGAGCGGCACATCCCTGACCAAGCCATACTTTGGAAGCTTAGCCTGTATATGCCTGGCTTCAGTCAAACTTTTTCCTTTCCTGGAATGTTTCCAAGGCTTCCATATGTTAAGACAGTGTTTTCCCTTACTAACTAAATAATAATTGATTTAGTTGGTTGTCTCTTACTAAATCAAGGATTGAAATGAAAATGGCAAATACCCAAATGTACATCCAATGACTAATGTGAGAAAATGCTTTCTTACATCCCTAATGTATTTCCATAGCTGTACCAGAATTCTGAGAAAGTTCTGGCAGCTGAGCTCAAGAAATCCAACACTTATTCTTTATTTCATTATATGTTTCGTTAAGAAAGGAATGATCTCTGGCCCAGAGACTTGAATAAACAGCCTAACATGGACTTTGGTGGACTGTCAATCAGTCCTATGAGATTATCTGTAAGGGAAGTTGCTAGGTTTTGTCCCACCTAATTATAAACATTTTTATATGAGCATATGAGAAGTCACACCAGTCGGGGGGAAGCGGAACATGACTGTCAGTACTACTTTAGTGTTTGCTTGAAGATGAGAGGAATCATGTCCAGTGAGTTTCTATATTCCTCTACACAAAGGGGAACTGTAATTTTGACAGACATTTCCATTTAGTTATTTAGTCAGAAATCAGAATCCCATCAGAAAATTTAATTCTTAGTTCTTCCCCTGTGAGTTCCCTACCTGTTCCTAAAATATGTCTGCCAAAGATGAAGCACTTATCAAATTAATGTGTGCTACAGAAGTCAACACTGTAAGCATGATGATTATTGCAATGCATGTCTAATTCCTAAAAGCAACTAAGAGTATCTGCTCCTTTATGTTTTAGGCTGAGATTGTTCAAGGTAATTTTTCTGACTATTTTAACGGTAAAACATGGACTAAATGTTTCAATTAGCACTTCAAGTTGCACATCTGAAAGAGGGGAATTTGTTATGATGTGGTATTAACTTTGAAAAAATCAGCCAATTAGGTCTTTTTCTTGCACATGTAACTCTCCACTATGATCCTGCTGTTTAGAATCTGGCCTGAAGAACAAAATGAACCAGTGTAATGAAGATACAAAACCACTTTGCCTTATGTAAACCATGTGATATTATTTATGACAAAGAAAAAAGCTAAATCATATCAGTGTTCAAAAAAAGCCAATGCTTTTTAGCACAACAGTTGCATGATTTACCATCTCTGAAGAGTATAGCGAAGTGTTTAGGGAGAAAATATTAGCAGTCTTGAAATTCACAAGCAGATAGTAATTTTAAAAACCTGTGTCACCTGCACACATTTGGAGACCATGACAAATTTGAGTATTTTCCACTAGAAAAGAAAAAAATTTATAAAAAAAAAGGAAAAAAAAAAGGAAAATAGTCACAATATTCAACATTATAATTAAATTATTACAGCTTTGTCAAAAGTATGGGGGAAATGCAAACGTACTTTGGGGGACTTTAAATGAAGCTTAAAAACTTACCTTTCATTCACTGTTGTAGTGGAAAGGACACTTCATTCAGCATCAGGAAAGCTGGACTGCATGCTCTTCTCAGCCACAGGGATTTGCATTAATCTCTTTCAACTCCTAAGAAAATGAGTGCTGTGATTAGCAGATTGTACACCAACCAAGCCTACTGTTCATGATGGAACATTTTGCTGCCAAGAGCACAACTCCTAGAACTGGAAAAACAAGCAAGAATTTGTAACATAATGTTATTAGATAGAGTTGCATACAAATCTGTGAACCATCAGATGTTAGAGATGAGTGTTGAATCTGTTAAGAGCTGTAATATGTGTGAGTTATTTCATTCCTTGCTCTCAATTTCTGAAAGTACATAAAATCCCACACTCCGAAATTCATTGAAACACCATATTCTTCACGGATATTTATACGCTTTAAAAAACTCTAGTCTGCGGTTTCGGGAAAAGAGAAAGCTGAGAGCAAAGATTCTGGGAATTCAAAAGAGTTCCAGCAATTGAAATAGATGTTTCAAGCACCCCAATGGCAGGTTCAGAGAGGAGGGTCAAAAAGGGTTTTTATAGTGTAAGGTCTCTGCTACACTTCCTAGAATAAAAGAAAACATCCTCACAACACAACCATGACAGTAAAACATGTAAGATCGTGTTACAGATAACTCAAAGTTTGTCTCATTATACCGATGTGGTAGATATAGGAAAAAGAAAAGAATGTGTGAAACAATTTATGTTCTTTTCCACAGGTGTTTCAAAAAGGTGACAGAGACTGTTAGTATTAGCAAGCACAAAATGGGTTTTTTAATTGGTCTCAGACTATTTCATGAACCAATGTGGACTCCCTTAAATAAGCTCTACATTATGAATGACAATTGTCATATGGGCATCACTGGTGTAAAAGGTGTCAAATTTTTGTTGCTCGGTAGCAACAGAAAGCTCTTGTTACTCTCCATTGACCACAGAAGAAGCTCAAACTGTCACATAAGTGCTGAAGCCGAAGAATAAGTGAGAAATTCTGGTTTTGTCCTAGTACAATAGTGTTTTGAAATGATGACTGCTAAATATTGTTCTTCTAGTGGCAGTTTTTAGCATTCTTCCAAACAGATGACTAAAGTGATGCTGAGGCAACAGATTTGTTTCTTTGGGATAAAATCAAGAGACAGCAGAGAAGTGAATTTTGAAAAGACAGAAATAAACTCTATATTGAGAAAATATAGTCAGGTCTTTTTTAGGTAATTGAGGCAGCTCTGTAGTCACTGAGCTATACAACTATCTGAAAGTGAGAGCACAGGTAATTTTTCTTTTACTTGATTTTGGTATAATTTTCATGAACAATTTCTTTTATTATTTCTAACTTAGAATATGATTCATCGACTTGAAGTCGTTATAAACCCTGCAATTTTCATTAGGCACTTGAGTTCATTGACAAGCAACAGACAAGCTGCTATCTGTGAAAAAAGAAGTGGTCCCAAGTTTTCCTTAGTCTGTATGTGATTAACTATCCATTGGAAATAACCAAATGATGATAATCAGTACAGTTCTGATTTCTATGAGGTGAGCATGAGAAATATGAAAAATAAAGAATTAAGAAAGAATATAATAGCAGTGGCACTGGACAACACTACGAGTATTTCCTGGCAGAGTTTTCAAAAAAATGAGAGAACTCTGGCTTGTCAACCTAGGACGATAAGCCAACATCACAGAGGGAGTATCAGCTTCTGTGACTTCTTTTGGTTGACATCACTGCATTTAAGAAGACACACAAATTAGAGTCCTTTACATGCTTGGATCCCCTGCTGAGAGAGACAATAGTGCTGGACTTTCAGGCATAGAAAATCAAACCCCAGTGATTAAAAATTATGCCATCAGATGCTTGGCCATGTCCAGCTCTTCCAAAGCAGTTGTCAGACACATTTGTAATAGGGTGACTAATTTGATATATAATACAGGATTATCTGGTGATCACTTCCTGATCTTCACCTAGGGCAACACAAGAAGAACTTTGGTATTTAGAACGGATATTTATGAAAATCTGCAGAAATGTCAGAAATAAATGAAATTTATGGAGGTAATGAAAAATATGTAGTAGTCAATGAAGCCTGTTATTTAGGAGAAGCTGGTTAAATAAATTATTTTTGTCTTCAGTTTCTTCCAGACTGGTTTGTCTCTGCCTACCAGTACAATTCCTCTTTGGAAATCAGGAAGTGCACAAATGGCTGGTGTTTGGGACTCCAATTGGTCCTTTTCAGACAAACACACATGAAAATATGAATTAATATCTCTACCTCCAGTATCTATTTTGGAAATAATTAAATATTTGTCTTCTGTGTATGGAGCATGGTAGCATAGTAAGTTTCCCACCAGATGGAGTGATGCCTGTTCCTTTTATGGCATACCAGACCTCCAACATATTCTAAGTGATCTTTTCCTACAGTGACAGTAAGGAGACTTTGTCATGAAGTTTGTGATTTTTGATTAAGATCCACTGTAATAGATTGTTCTTTCTAGTTTTAGCTGTGTTATTTTCCAGTGAAGTTCATCTCAACCAGAGACTTCAGAACAGTAAATGAAATAGTGTACTGTGAAACAGCAGGAGCTGTGAGCTGTTCCCTGACACACATAAGCCCACTAAAATCCATTGGTAGAAGTCCACCATAGAATAGATGACTCACTGCAAAATACAAAACATACCGATGCTTTTCAGTCAGTAAAATTGTCTTTAAGGTTATATACACTTATTCTGTGCTGATGATAAACCACCACACTAGCATTAATATGATTTTTTTTTTTTAAGTAGAGAATATTTGTGATAGGTTGCTGTTAATTTTAGGGTGGTGACCAGGTAGTGTTCATCTACTCTCTGTCCCATGTATTGTGTGGAGATTAGCCCATTTGATTGTTCCTTCTGACACTTCTAAATCAGACCAATACCTTTTTCTTTACAAAATTAGTCATACTTGTCCAAGTATATATGGAATAATTTCTGGCTGGTTTTTTTAGCTATGAAACAGGTACCTGTAAGGAGAACTTGGTTGGCATTGCCATTCACAGCATCTGTCTTGTCAAACCTCACCCCAGGTAGTACAAAAAACAAGCTTTGTTAGTAAGTTCACAGTATTGGTTCGCAGATCATTGGGTAAAATTTGGCAGTCTGTGCTACTAAAGAGAGCAGAACAAATGTTTGGGATATTACCCTCTGAGTTTTAAAACCTGACTCCTACTGGGTGGCTCATGGATGACATTGCATGGATAAACAAAATTACTGAGAAAAATCACACTAAAATGATACAAGTGTCTGGTTTTAACTTGCTTTGACAGTCAAACTGTAGCAAAGGAATTAACATTCCCATAATTTGGAAAGGGAAAGCTGGTGTCTTGTTCTGCAGGATGCTGAGACCTCCCTCTGACAGCAGAGGAAGCAGAGCAAAGTGATCCCTCTCTTATTTTCTAATTCACTGTTCTCAGAAATCTGTCAGTCTCCCAAATTTTTAATCTTGTCACTTACCCCCCAAACATTTTTTCTTTCTGTAACATGCAAAGCATACTGGTACGTTTCTGGATAGCATAACTAAAACATTTGCCTATATGTTTTTAGCACAAAACTGTGAGGCAATATACCAATTAAAGCATCTTTCTGTGGATCTAAGGGAGCATATCTGGGAGTCAGTCTCCATGAGTGATGAAAGCTACATCAGTAAATACAGATGCGTGTATTATCTGGTTATTTGAAAAGGGAACTAAAAGACATCTGTCAAAGGGTGCTTGTTATATTGCCTGCTTTTGTGATGCTGACTATGCCCAGAAGTGTAGTTAAACTCAGAGATCACCTTTGCTTTCTTACTTAGCACATGAACCTCTACCTTTGATTTCTCTATCTGCAGACAGTGATCTTTTCCTGTAATTCAATATGAAAGGGACAAATACAACTTCATAGACTCACAGAAAATGCTGAGTTGGAAGGGACCCATTAAGATCATCGAGTGCAACTCCTGGCCCTGTGCAGAACACCCCAAGAGTCACACCATTTGCCTGAGAGCATTACCCAAGCACTTCTTGAACTATGTCCGGCTTGGTGCTTTGATGACTGGGGAGTCTGTTCCAGTGCCCAACCACCCACTGGGTGAAGAACCTTTTCCTAATGTCCAATCTAAACCTTCCCTGACACAACTTCAGGCCATTCCCTTGGGTCCTGTCACTGATCACCACAGACAAGAGATCAGTGCCATGAGGAAGTTGTAGACTGCAGTTCCCTCAGTCTCCTCTTCTCCAGGCTGCACTGACCAAGTGACCTCAGCCGCTCCTCCTAAGACTTGCCCTCCAAACCCTTCACCATCCTTGTTGCCCTCCTTTCGACACTCTCAAATAGTTTAATGTCTTTTTTTATGTTGTGACACCCAAAACGGACCCCAGCACTCGAGGTGAGGCTGCCCCAGTGCAGAGCAGAGCAGGACAATCCCCTCCCTTGCCTGGCTGGCGATGCCATGCCTGATGCCCCCCAGGACACAGCTGGTCCTCCTGGCTACCAGGACACTGACTCATGTTCAACTTTCTGTCAACCAGGACCTTCAGTTTGGCCCTCACACTGGAGAATGTGGAGTATTTAAAGAGGGAGAGAAATTGTAAGGCAGTAAGAAGAGATCCTACAGACTTGCCTGTCTGAGGGTCTGTTTCTGCATGGGAGATTTTCGTAGGACTGGTACTAGCACAAACAAAACTTGTATTATATTTTCTATATATATATAAAAAAATAGCTCAGTCTGGTTGGAGCCTGGTGCTAATAACACCAAGGTTGTGTGGACCATTCACTTGAGAGTTGGACTAGATGATCCTTGTGGGTCCCTTCCAACTCGGAATCTGTGATTCTGTGAATCTGTCTAGCAAGGTTCAGAAAAACTGAGAAAGCCAAATATTATGACTCTCGGTATAAAGTCCATCGCTCTGGGTACAATAGAAGTAAAAAAAAGGACACACAATAGGTGTTTCTATCAAGATCATGTTAAAATATAAGAAGCAAATAAAAGCCTTCCTAGGCCAAATGATTTCAAATGTTAAGAAAATTCAGACTGCAGTTGAAAAACAAGTTAAATGAGTCAAATATGAGAAATGAGGGAACTCATTTAAGAATATCTTCCCAGCTCTGCAACAACAGACCCATTAATACAATGCAAAATGAAGGGTTTGGGGGATTTACAGATGTCTGTGTACAGGAGTCTAAATTAAGTGCTTTGAATTAGGCCACAGAGGCATGCCTCTCTTCACTGACTCCAGAGGACACTTAGGGAGCTTCACCTCTGAACCTTTTTGTCTGCTAAAGCAACTAGTGTGAATACATACTTCCACCAACTTCAACATATTCACAACTTCTGCTTTCTTAGGCTGTTGTTTCACTTCTATAATAAAGAATTCCCTAAAATTTTAGAAAATATTTCAATATTCTTAAAGAACAAATGATATAAAGATGCAATGTATATTATTTGTTTAATTACAGCTATTAACAAGTGATGATTCAGGTATACTTAGTAATTTTGCTATCATTTGAAATACAGCAATAGTGCTGAAGTTTACATTAAATATCAGCCCTAAACTTCAATGCTTGTCCTTCAGCCAGTGGCAGTACACATCCAGCCCAGATGAAAGGAGAGCTGCTGTATGTGTCCGCTGATTAAGAAATTAAGAATTTGTTCACCTTGTTATTCCTAAATTATATTACATTAGTGGGATTTCTTTACATCACTGAACACGTAAACACAGGCAGCTGGCCCTAACACTCAGTTTGATATTTCAGACACTCAGTCTCTAGAAGGGGAGCTGCAACATTTTCATGAACTTACTGGAAAATTCAACTGTCAGTGTAAGTGTAAATGCACTATAGTAGTTACTCTGTAAAGCATGAAAAATGCTTACCCTGGATTTACCAAATTAATAAAATCTTAAGAACTAGAAAACTTCCATTTTCAACATTTCTGAAAAATTATTCAATTCACTTCAACAAGGACTTATGAAGGGTCCATTTCAGTTTAGAGAAGCTGTGCCTTTAGGAAAGTTATAAAAAAAAATGTGTTAGACAAGCTATATATTGATAGATACCAATATGTATATACATACACACATGTATACAAATGCCAGTTAAAAAAAAGTATATAACTATATATATATATATAAAAAATATATAACAAGTAATCTAGACACATCCAAGAGCAAATCTAGGGAATGAGTTTGGACAATGATTAGAGAAGCAAAGGGATGGGGGCTGGTGGTTTGTTTATTTTCTCCTGAACAGAAGACATAAGTGATTGACATTTGTATACAGTCTAGAATCAGACCAAAAAAACCATTCTAAAGAGGTGGCAGGATTTCCTGGGACTGGTCCATCTGAAAAGAGGATGTAAACTGCCTTTATTGTTGTGTGTTTGTACCTTAGGTCCCAGATTAAATAAGTTTAAGGGAAGAGACAAAACTGCTGTTTCACAATTTTCTTTCTGATTATGCAAAGGACAAGTTCCTTATAACTCAAACAGCTGCCACAGGGGCAATTTCTGGGTGAGAAAGTGTTTACTCAGCCTGAAAATGACCTCTCTCCTGTCTGCCTCTAGCCCGTTGTTAATCAACCAGCTCAAACAGGGAAACAAACCAGAGGATCACTTTCCCTCTCCACAACAACTTACATTTAGTACCCACGTAAAAACCTGCCTGGGATGCTTGTGTGATACAACCTACTGGCAACAGAAATATGGCCTAGTCTTTCACTCTTTGGTAATCTGTTAGTCGATAGACTTAGATTATAGTCTTTGCTAAAGTGAAGAAAAAAATCAGTGTTTATTTATTCTCACAAATCCCAACAGGTAATTAGATGACCATTTTTATTTCTAGATAAGAAGTAGGAAGCAATCAGAATTACTGTGACTGAGCTGCTTAGAAACTATTAATTAACTGCATTACAGTGACTGAGCTGCTTAGAAACTGTTAATTAACTGCATTAAGCTTTTGATATGACGTTTGATAGTTTGTACTGAGTAGACAGAATTTTGGAGGGTTTACAATCCTCCAGAGTTCTGAAGTCATATGTGCCGTCCAGATAGTTTGCACTGCCAGTTCATCTCCATGGGTATGAGCAATGCTGGCAGCAGGAGCAAGGGATAGGTGTCAGCCCTAACCCGTGCTACAAAGAGCTGATTAAGACATGCTCAGAGCTGTTGACAGCAAACAGGCTTCACCTAACTTCAGTAAACAAACTGAAGTGAAGCTGGTCTGGTCAGCTGGAGCTTCCAGAGGTGTCAGAGGCAATCAGCTAAATCAGAGGAAAAGATTGCATTTTAGCTTCCTTTCACCAGTAAGGGCAATACAGCTCATTCTTACCCTGCTGAAATCATCCTTCAAAACAGTCTGCCCATGCTGGGAATAGCACAGATGACATGCTCTGGATTTTACTGACACAGGGAGATTAACCGAGATTTCCATACATCATAAGCGTGCCAGAAAAATTTGTATATGCAGCCACTATAATTGAAAGAAAGACTAATATTTGAGTCAGCTTTCCTGTTTTGTAAATCAAATATAGAGTAAAATGAAATGCCCACATGGGGGAGTTATTGCAGAACAGTTAGGCCAGCTTCTCTGTTAAAGCAAGCACTCCCAGTCTTTGTAAAGAACCATCGAACTGACAGTGGTATGACATGGAACAGTATTATTCTCTGTACGCGAAGCACTGGGCAACTCTCATTTGTGTCTTCTTCATGTGGCAGATTTGTCTAGATCACTCTTTCTTCCACATAAGTGAGTAGTAATGACAAATATACAGTGTAGAATAAAAATTTTGAATGTCTAAATATGACCTGAATGTGCCCATGAAAATTATTTCACACTTATTGAAAAAGTCATCATACTTTAAAAAATTGTGTGCAGCCAGGCTTGGATATCAGCTTCTGATTGAGCAAGAATTTTGAAAAGAGCCTAGCACCATCTATCATTGTTAAAATTTCAGACAACATAAACTGGAAGTGACATGTAGCTGAAAGGAACTTCACAGAGTTTGCTGTGAACACAATAGAGCTGGCGGTAGCTGTTCAAACGGCTCTCTTCACATCCAAGAGGCAGAAGCACGCATGCACTCATCTGCTGGGGCACTTTGAATGCCCCAAGCAAAACAGTGATGCAATAGATATCGTATGTCCTCAAGTCAAAATCAAAAACAGGTCGTCTTTGCTGGTTAATTTCAAACAGGAATAAAGGCACACAGCAAGAAAATGCACAACAGAAACAGATTTTACTTTTTAAAACATCTCTGTGGCAAGAAAGAGAAGCCTCATAACCATGGAGAACTAGAAAAAAGTAGGCCATAGAATGGTTCTTCTACAACTGGTAGACATCAGGGAGATATAGACAAATCCCTGGAGAACTGCATACTTAGGCATGAGCAATTTTTAAAAAAAGAAGAATTTTAGGCACCCAGACTGTACATTTTGGGTATTATAAATCAAATTCACTTCAGCATTTATGTGATATTGCACAGATGAACAAGATTTTTTGGCTCTGCAAAGAGATAAATCTACAGTTTATTGTGAACTGAAAGAGAACAAGCAAGTGAAGATTATTATGAGACTGGAAAGGCATGTCAATGGTTAGAAGATGTCTTTGAAAGAGACAGCAAAATTTTGAGTGTTTAATATTTACATTTAATATTAAAATTTATGAAACTTATTAAAAAAGCAAATTAGCACTTGCAGTCCAAAGCGACATAATCACCCCTGACAGATAAAACACCAGTTTTCCTGGTACTGCTGGTAGTGACTGTACTGACTAGTACTGACTACTGTGTGCTGGGTAGACCTTGATGTTCCTGAACAGTTGACACTATTGTTTATAAATCATATAAACTCGTATTGCTACTAGATGGCAAGATTGATTTCATTCATTTGCTCAAATGTTTGAGATTTTGCATGCTGAAAAACTCATGAAGCAATGTGCTGCATTAATCTAATAAAAAGTCAGCTGATTGCTCACATTTGCCTCAGTCCTTTCCTGAATAAAAGTCGGGAATATTTCTTCAGCGAGACAAGAGGAGAAAGCTGTTAGATGCTTTTACAGAATTAACCATTGTATAAAAAGAGATTATTCAGGTAATGCAATCTTTAGATGAAGATGGTAAACCTTGTTTTGAAGCATTGATCACAGACACTTCCAAATCACATTTCTAAACCAACTCAAGGAAAAGTTATACCTGTACAAGGCCTGAGTGCAGAAAATATTTCACTGATACATCAGATATTCCGTGGTATAACATTATCCAGCCAGGTTCTTCCTAGGGGAATGAATCCAGGTACGTGCTTCTGATCCCATTGTTATGAACGGATTTATCATTCACTCTGGATAGACCAGAGCTTATCTCAGAGTGCTCACTGTGTCAGCAGAATGTTGCATCATAAGGATAATTGAAAATCCTCAGATTATATGATTTTGATATGTACCTACTCTGTGGCAAAACTGCTAAAAATTCTTCCTTCTAACGTGGCATCCAGATGATAGCCCAGTTAGACAGATAGACTAAATCCTGTGTCCGCTGGTGCATAAACTAAAGCTGTGAGGAAGATGAGCCCAGCCGAGTTAATATCAGAGAGGTCATCGAAACAGAGATAAAGTCAGAAGTCAAGGGTCTGTAATAGCACATCTGGACAAATGTTTAATGATGGCCTGATCCAGAGATAGTTAAAGTCCATGACCAGACTCATATGGCTTTTGCAGGACTTCAGTAGAAGTACTATTTTGTACATATTTTTTCTTCTTTATATATGTGTGATAGAGCTTTCCTATTTTTAGCTGGTGGCTAAAAGTAACAAAACTCTTGATGCTTAAACTCTTTGCTGCTTTTAGCCTAACTTCAAAAAGTCTGCATAAGTTGTTTGTGAAAATTTCTATTGTTGTAGCTGAGGAATATATGTAAGATTTAATTCATTAGGGAAAGAGAGAGGCAATAGTCTATGGTTGCTAATGAAGTGTTAGAATATCACTCCTACTCATACTTCAGCCTGGCTCATATTTACTTTAGTACAAAAATAGCAAAGGAAGTAATACATTTAAACCAGCCTTATATGTCTGAGAATGCTGTTTTGCTGTGTGAGCAATCATGCTTTTCATCTAGAAGCTGTGTAAAACCAAGAATAAATAAAAGAAAAATTAAAAATTGAATGTTAGTTCTTTATTTTGGAGTAAGTAAAGATTTTTAAAATCAAGATCTATCCTGTAGCTAGTGATTGAAAGGCAGCGATTGAACCTGTAAGAATAATCAATTTAAAGAACATGACTGCATATCTCTGGCATGCAGTGTCCTTTATTAGGGAACAAGGAAATACACTGGAGGACTTCCAAAAGTTGGTCTCCACCAAGAGGATTTCCAAAGGTGTCTCCTGGTGTCTGCTGGTGGACACTTTGTGATAGATGATGCTCCAAGGTATCGCCGACACTGACCATGATTTCAGTTTGACTGGGTATCACTGGCAGTGACCTTCAGCCGAGGCATTAGAGATTTTCCATGGGAAAAATAGTAATAAAACAGATTCTTAGTATTAAGATTGACAGCTGGAAATGCACTGTCAGTGGCACTGCTAGTCTCCTGGAAGTGAATAGGAGAGACTTTTCGCTAGCAGAAATTGAGCTCCCTTCTTGTACACCAGTATGTCTTTTCTCCTTAGTCAGGTGCTTCAGGGTGAGGCTTTGAAGCCCGTGCTACTCACTAATAGTCTTCTACAATCAGAAGAAAGAAGCGAGCATCTTCAAGAGAGTTCATCTCTGTCTAAAACAGACGGCTAAGACAAATTTTCTTCTTTAGGAAGAAATTCTTTTCTTGGGAAGAAATTCTTTACTTCGAAAGAAATTCTTTGTTTTACTGTGAGGGTGCTGAGGCACTGACACAGGTTGCCCAGAGCAGCTGTGGATGGCCCATCCCTGAGAGTGTTCAAGGCCAGATTGGATGGTGCCCTGAGTAACCTGGTCTAATGAAAGGTGTCCCTGTCCATGGCAGAAGGGTTGGAACTACAGGATCTTTGAGGTCACTTCCCACACAGGCCACATCCCCATGATTCTATTCTATGATTCTATTAAGTAATCTTATTTTTCTCATTTAACTACAAAGGAAGCCAGACTGAGTAGAGCCCAAGCCTAAACTTTTTGAAAATTTGATTTCTTTAATTGAATAAGATTAATCCCATATAAAATACAGGCAACAAAGGCCATTAGTGTGTTTAGGACATGGGGTAGTGGAATGTATAGGGGTAATGTGGCTGGAGGGATTTCTGCAAATTTAATTTGAGTCTTTAACATGATTAAATAGACTCCTCTGATTTCCATTGAGTGTAAACAGACCAAAATGAGGAGGAGCTTCACCTTTAAACAACCTTCCTCATATCAGCATTTAGGTTAATGACTGGTGTCATTCATGGGCTGTCACAGTTGCATTTTCTTTCTTATCAGAAAGTGCCTACAAGCCCAGTTTGCTTGCACACGCACAGATTAGCCCACAGGAATTGCTGATGACTCCCTTCCTCATTTTTTGTGTATACAAAGTAGTGAGCAGCTACAAGCAGTTTCTTTCCCAGCGCGCCTGTCTAGGCTGAGAGACTTTTTCTCCTCCTCCTCTTGGAGCCATTTCTTTGTTTAGGCAGTTTCTTTGTGTGGTTAATCTTCAACATGCTTCATCTGCTTCCCATTCTCCTGCCTGCAGCCTAAGGCAATTACCTCAACCCAGCTGGGATAAAGAAAGCAGAGGTTCTTCGTTAACCAATGGAATAGCTTAGTAATGATCACATTTCTTCTGAAATAAATGATTGTTTGTATAATACTAACCCTCAGGCCATAAATTAAGTCTGAATAGTGCAAAGAAGGACCCCAGGAAAAAAAGCAAATGCCTTTTATTCTGTTTAGTAAACAACAGAATATCCAAATATTTATACATCTCTTATTATGTTGCTTTTAATCTTACTGAAAAGACCTTTAAAATGGAGAGTAAGGCTCATTTCAGTGAAACGATCACATAGAATTAATTAGCGAAGAAATAAACACTGCTCTTCCATGGCCACTGGGAACAAATATATCAAGAGTACTTAAGTGCTGGTATATAATCTTTTTCCTAGGCAAGAAGATTTCAGTGTAAGAGGGGCTGGAATAAACAAACAAACAAAAAAGGTTTGTTTTCTTTACCCTGAAGTATTTGCTACGACTGGCCAATGATGTCAGAAGGCAACATTCAGCACAGCACTCATTTGTCAGTACCTAGATCAGTGTAATCTGTAATCTGTATCGGGGAGAGGAAAGCTTGAAAATGAGCTGTTGAATTGTACAGTAAATTACTTGTTCAAATAAACAGCAATCAGGCAATCTTCATTCTTTCTGATATTTTCTGCAGTTAATACTTTAATATTAGTGCTTGATACTTTTCAATAGGTTTTTCTTTTCTTAACTCATTCACATTGAAAAATAATGCAGAGACAGACCTTATGTTACAATCTTCTCATAGTGTTTAAATTAGCTTTAAACGATCCTTGCTTGAAGCTGGAAGAGAAAGGGCTTCGGCCAGGAACTTTTGAAATATGACTCTTTAAGGGAAGCTAAACTTCAGAATCAGAAGTTAGATTGATTTGCAGCATTCCAAGTCCTGTCATGTGGAACCAATTTAATGGCCTAAATCTCAGAAGGGGGCCAAAGGCAGAGCACTGGTGGAGGTGACTGCTGTCTCTGGTAGTTAGATTCAATAAGGGAAAAATCTCATTGTTAAAGTTGCATGTTCTATGTGATTTTCGTTTACTGGCAGATGTCCAGTGTAATAAAAGCTATGAAATGGCCTGCTTATACTTAAATGCCTGAGTGCATATTTCTAGAAGACTTGTTTTGTTACATTACATTTTAATCTCCACAATCTTCTCATTGGAATGATACCCTGCCCCCACCCCCTTTCATATTTAATCCTGAGGACCCTTTCTGAGGATTTCTAAAAGTGGAAGCAGAGGAGGAATCACAGCTGGAAGAAAGCATACTGCTGCAAGTGTGAGAGAAATGCATGAAAGATGGAGAAAGAGAGTGTTCACTGTTGAGAAATTTTCATGATTTGTCAGGATAGGGTAGTCACAGCTTGATTTGTCCTTTGAGGTACACAGGGTATTCTATTTTCATTCAGCTGAGAAGAAGAGATTGCTTTCAAAGAGATGGCCTAGTAATTCAGAAATATCTGGTGACCTCTACAAGAAGTAGCCCCAGATTACATGAACTTTTGACTAGACTATTATGAAATCACATTTTTTATCTTTGCTGAATTATAGGTTTCAGGTCCAGCAAATGGAACAGAACATTTATTTATCCTCTTAAAATATAGTTTCAAATGGAGCAGATTGTCGGAGATCAGCTCAATGGCTAGAGGATGTTGTTTGGTGGATTCCTGACTTCGCTTCTTTCCAGAAAATTCAAATCCCTACTGCCCACGAAAATGCCAAAATTGTCACACAAACTCTTTAAAGTTGTATCGCTGCAACAGCTTCAAATGACAAAATTTCTGAGAGGATGCAATTGGGAATGTACCCGAGTGCTCTGGGAGACCATACAATGGCACTCTAGGAAAGAGTGTCTGTGTGCCCCAGGATTTCCCAGGGAAGCAGAACTGTCTTCGAGTGCAGGAAAGCAAAGGTAGCCTAATGTGTACAAAACCTGTACTTAGGAAGTGCTTTAAAGTGACTAAGGAACTAGTAATTTTTAAAGTTTTTTCTGTCCTAACAGAGTATTGAGACAGGACATCTTATTGAGACAGGAACACAGAGATGTGCCAACTGTGTGGTGAGTGGAACTCTCAGGTTTCAGGAACAGACCTGTCTTTGACAGAGCCTTTAGAAGGCAACAGTACTGCAAATTCCAGCTTAAAATTTGGATTTGAAGCTCGACAAGCTCAGTCTAGAAGTAAAGCTCAACATTTTTAATAGAGTGTAACTGAAAAGTAAGTTTTCTCACCTTTGCAATCATGGTTAGTAACAGTAATGCATTTATAAAAAATGATGAAAGTCTTTGTTCTGTTCAAGTGATCTTTTTCTTGCCTTTAGATCCATAACTTTAGAACTATGCGGGGAAAAGTCGTAGCATTGTAATTTCTACTTGCTGAGGTTCCGCTTAGTGCTAATGGAATGCACAAGTTTTGACAAAGTAGCAGGTAAATCTTACTCTAAAAGACACCTTTTTTTCTCTTTTGATTAACTTGAGCATCTGGAGCAGCATACTAACAATAGTACCGTGTTACTTATCACAGTTATTTGCTCTGCAGGAGCAAGTAATTCCTGGTATTAAAGTCTTGGACAAACTCAGTAGGAAATGCGATAATGGCATTCATGTCATTAAAAACCCCAGTGGAGAGGAATGAAAATGGAAATAATAAAATCCCAGTATCAGAGTTTTTCAAAAAGTGGAGAAATTATCACTATTGGTTAAAAATCCGTTCATCAAAATATAGTTGATTTGCTAACCATACAAACTCACATGTCTTTGTTATGCTGGTGGAGGATGACAGACTCATGTTTTAAAGATGTTAGTAGCAGTTAATTTTTCTAGAGCTCGAATGGGTGTTTACACACTTTTTTAATGATTGCTGAAAACTAACTAGGTTATAACAAACCTGTTTTGGCATCAAAATTACAAGTTTGTAATATATTTGTTGGTTGCTTTTACAGTGTGCAAAGTGGGGATAACTTGTAACATCTGGCACCTTTTTAACAAACCTACAAAGATAAAATCTTTATATCTTTAACACCAGGTGGAACTGCACAACTTAGTAGATTAAGCAAGATGCTTATAGTAATCAAACCACTTATCCCCTAAGCATTAGACATTAGCATGTGGCTAATGCTTGTCTCGGAAGGATATGGATAGGGAGTCCTTTGAGGGTACAGAAAGTAACCACATGTCGAAAAACAGTAGAGATGGGCTTGCTGTTCTCTTTATCTTAACATTGGGCATCCTTGAACTACGTCTCCCCATCATCCGGGGAAAAAAAATGCACATCTAAATCAAAAGATTTGTAATGCTGTAATATGTATAACTTAATGTAATTTCAGAGCCCTGTAACTCTCTGCTGTTCTGGGTCTTGGTCACAGATGGTTGAACCCTGGGTCTGAGGTCACAATGCGGTATATTATGCTGGGGAAATTAACATTGGAAAATGAACGGCTTGGGGATTTTAAAGCCCGCGACATTAAATGGGCAAGTTCCATTTCCTTCAAGTTGTAAACACTCTTTGAGCAAAGCGACATGTTCCAGCACACAGTTTTCAAAGCAAAACCCTGACCCGACTGAAGTCCGTGGGAGGCCTGCCGTGAAGGTCACTGCAGATGAAGCTGGGAGTTCTCATTAAACAAGAGAGGCTTGAAGCCTGCTGTCCCCAAAAAAATTTCTTTCTTCCTTGTTCTGGAAAAATCCACTCAACACTGATGGCTTACTCAGCTTGTAAATTTATAAATAGGAAGCAGATATTTGCTCATGATTAAAAAAGATAATGCACTCTGCTTATGTGTGTATGTCTGTGTTCTTGTGTGAACTGCAAAACAGACCCTCAGTGGAACAGGACTCCCTGAGATGTGCTGAGGCATGATCCAAAGTGTCTGCTCTTCTCCAGATCATGAGCTGCTGGCACATACTGATCTACTTCTGAACAGCAACTGCTTAAAAACACAATTGACAGAGAAATGCACCAACAACATATCCAACCTGAAAGAGTCTAGAGTAGTAGTTTTCAGGCTGTGGACTGCAAAACTGTGGGGGACTGGAGTATGCTTTTAAAGCATCATTGAAAAGTGACGAAAGAAAACAAGTCTCTAAATGCTTTACAACAATCCAAGTTGGGAAAATTGGTCCATCTTCACACTGGGAATGTTTCTGGTGTTCATATATTGGAAGGATATTGAAAACTACTGAACTAGAAGGCAAAGAATTAAGAAAGCACAGATTAATAATGTATCTCAAAAATAATTCAAGCATGACTTTTACTCCTCAGGCCATGTGTTAACCTAGGATAGAAAGCATATAAAATCTAAGTGTCTTTGCATTTGGCAGGACAGCCAAAATTTCTTCAAAGCTATGTCTATGTGTCTGAGCAGAAGTTGTCCTTTTCTAGTTTGGTAGGGTTATTATTATGCAGTTTTCTGGGTCCTTCTAAAGAAAACAGCCTAGCAAATGTTTTGTCTCATTTCACATATTTTCACAACTGTAATTATATGCATGGTAGCACTGAAAGTAATTATTTTTGGTTCTTTCTTTCTGCGTGAATATACACTGATTTTCCAGAAAGAGTGCCCTGGTTTTATGCAAGAGTGTAATTTCTTTGTAGGGAATGGAGATGGTTTCTCCCATTTAACCTACCTGTTTCCTTGCCATCCTTCTAATACAGCAGACCATAACAATTACTGAGCCTTGAGGCAAATCTCTCCAATACAGGCCAAACACTGCAATTTATCTGATGCCTTCATCTCCTTTGCAACATATATTTTGGTGATACTGACCTCTTTTTTTATTTTCTTTTTTTTTTTTTTTTTTTTTTATGGTTTGTCTTAAAATAAATATGCAGGAGATTTGCAACGTCTTTTCTGTCAGGAATTTATAGGCTTTCTAGTTGTCTTGTGAATAAACTGCTCCTTGGTGTAGCTTATGGGATTCTGCCTTCCTTTTCCTAGGTACACACAGAGAGAAGTACCTTGCATGTAACACAAGCTGTTTCCAGCTTCATTTCTTACAAAGTGACCCATGTTTCCTTTCACAGGCAGACTCTCACGGTCAGAGCCTGTTTCCTAAACAGATGCTATGAAACCTGGAGAAGGACCCCATCTGTTTTGACTAAAGAGCTGTAGTTTCTGAGAGGCAATTGCAGAGGCAATTTTTTGTGTTCACAAGAATGCAAGTACAGTTCACTGGGTGTAGAAAGTGTATTTTGATAGGGGCTGGATACTGCTGGCACCAGTGTCACTTCTACTGATAAGGGAACAGGAACACTGCTTGAAGCTCGGTGAAAAACCATCCACCCAGAGGAACATTACATTTAAAAGTGCTTGGATGGAGATAACAAGATACAGGTTTCTAGTGAGATCCAGGACAACTCTGCATATGGGCAACCTTTGGATCTTATCTTGTAGACCTTTTGAGACAGGTGACACATATATTTGAGGAGCATTAAATATAATGATAACCAACTTTGCAATGTAAACATTAACTGATAGTTATTCAATATCCAGTATTTGTTTTCAATGGCCTGTTGGTTGTTCAGGCAGATCAAGATCACAGACCTAAACCATTTGTCCTCATATCCAAGACAGATGGGAGTGAGAAGGATCAAGAGTGGCTTCATCTTATTATTTTACTCCAATCCATCTCTTTTCCAGGCATCCAGCTCTGCTCTAACCTAGCATGCCCTACCATTTGGGACCAGGACCCACTGTAGACAGTCCACCAACAAGTTTTCACATAAAGAAAAATTGAATATGTGTAATTCTTCCTTTAAAAATTCAGTGAATTATTGATGTATTCCCATTGTTGTGAGGCATAATGTTTGACAGAATTCATGATCTGTAGAGGAGTGAAATTATGAGAAAAGTAAAAATGAAAATGGGACTTGCTTCATTCTTTTTTTGTTCTTTCTCTGAGTGTGTTTAGTTACCTCTCTGTACCTGGGGGCAATAAGTGGAATTTTAGAGAGCATATTATTTGAAAAGAGTGAGTTGGTATTCAATCTAAGGTCGAAATACCATCAATTAGAATCCTTAACTGCCAGCAAACTGCCTGACTATCAAATAGTAGGGTGAAACCTTGAACAACATTTCTTCCCAGTGAGTCCTATTATTAGAGGTATAACCACTAAGACATAATATGGAGATTAACCCACACTGAAAGCGAAGTATTTATATGCAGAAAAAAATCCCTCCTCAGACTAAATTCTTATCAAGAGCAATGTGTTTCTTGAACTCTTAAGTAACTAAAATGAGAAAGATAAACCACATCTTCATCTGTTCTTTTTCTCACCAATTATTCTCCATATCTTTGGGAAGACTTAAAGAATTAGTTGGGAATCACCTTGTTCTTACATCTTTTCCATGGTGCATTGGATGTACAATTAAGGGATTTTTCCTAGATATCAGTAGCTTGGATACCAGCTCTGATATGGCCTCGATAATCGATCATTCTTCACAAGGTGAAACTGAGGCCGACTCTTGGGACTACTCACATGAGTGAGGGTAATTGGACACCTGTTCTTCATATTAAAGATAGCATGAATAAAATGTCTCAGGTGTAGGTATTCAGCTGGAGCTGTAACATTTGGGGACAGGGTGTCTTTCCAGCGAGCTGTCCTGAAAGAATAGCTGGATACAAATGAGCTCTGCACACTCAAAGCAAGGAGAGAATGCCTGAAAAAAGACACTCAAACCACTGCTCTATTTTAGGAATTGATTTTTAAAAATCCTGCCTAAATTCAAAGAATGAACATAGAAAGGCCTCTGTGTTTGAAGAGATGACACTAGCAAGCTCCTTTTTCCTGAAAACTGCAACACTACCCTTAACATTTTTCCAAATGTCAGCTTTCCTCTCATGAATTCCAGTTTTCAAGATCCAGCCTCTGAATGAGGACAAGTTCTGCTGCATTTTTGTCTCAACACATCAATGAAGCTTTAAACCATGCACTTCATAGCAAAGGATGTTGCAGTTTGTGTCTTGTGCAGGACTGCAGCAGGGTGCCCAAATGGACTTACTTGTGTTATTAGGTGCACACTTGACAAAGCCTGAGGGCAAAAGAACTCCAACATCCACTAAGGCACTGCTAACTGGAAATCAAACCCAGGCCTTCTAGTACAAGATTTTAATAAGCATTTTCAACAGATGTTGGGAGGCAAAAACTGCTTCTTTTGTGTAGAAAGTGGTTCTTGACTGCTGGAAAAACAATTTTTCCTAGGAAAAAGGGCAATACCTGAAACCCACTGTTACTGAGACAATTTTTAAAAATAGGTGTAAAAAAAGATCATCTTTAAAGTGAAGTCTTATAAGATACAGAAATGTTTTCTAATGAAGTAGGGATAGAATGCCTAAAAGAGTAAAAAGAAAGATTTTTTCAATTGTATGTTTTAATTGTGTCTGGTTTAGTTTGTGACTTCCTCAAGCTTTGTACACTCAGACTTTGAAGAGAGGGAAATTTGCCTGAATTGTGCCTTTGTATTTGGTATTTCTCTGGTGAGTTTACTCATGCCTTATTTTTGTGACACCTGGGGTGGAATTAAAATTATAGTGAGCTTGGTAAGGAGAGAAATAGCTAAAGGAGATCTATCAATATTTTTTACACTTAGCAGCCAGTCTAATTGTTTCAGAAAGTGACATGGCCATTTCTACCCCTGAAAGGAGGTGATTTCTCCAGAATTTCCCAGAAGAAATTGGAGGAATTAAGCACCTTTTTTATTTCACATTTGGGAAGACTTTTGTGCATGCTATGCCCTAGCTGGCTGGGTGCAGTGAGGAAGCACTCGTAGCAACACACTGCATGTCAATCCTATACTGAGCTTGTCTGTGCCTGTCTTTTGGGTGTGTACTCTGCTGCTTTAGTGAAAAGTAATCCTGTTTTTTAAGGCCTGAGTTTAGAGTAAGTTTCTTTAAACATAGCAATATAATCTCCATAAATAAAGAGCTGCAAACTGTTTGTCTGTCATACAAAGTGGTTAGAGTAGAAGTCAGTTCTCTTGAGCCACGTGGTTTCAAATTCAATAAATCAGTTGATGAAACAGGTCAAGGAAAGAAGCTGAAAAAGGTACAGAAATCTGTGGCTAATGCCTTCTTTTTCAGCACGCCAGAGGCTTTTTAATCTTGTGTTTGAAATCTTCAGTTTCAAAGACTTCATATTTGTGGTAAAGATCTGTTAAGAAGTGGACACCATTTTCCCTTTTGTCATCTCGCTTGGTGAAAAAATAAAAAAGAGCAGTTTAAATGTCTGGGCCTCACAGCTGAGGGAAATGCAAAAACTTCAGGAAAAACACAGTTCAGGGTTGGCAGGAATGGAAAAAAAAGCAAACAAAAAAAACCATGGGAAGGAGTGAGGCAATAGGCAAGCTCCATAGTGTCCAGAAGAAAGCAGATTTCAAATTAAAATCCTTACCAGGTGATTGAGATATTTTGCCTGAAAGTTTCAATAAACGTGTCCACTGAAGAGTATCAGCTGTGTCTACAGTGGCTGGTGTGAAACAAAGAAACATCTGTTATATATATGTTTCGGACACTTAGAAAGCTTGGAGCCAAGAATGAGGGTCAAGAATGCTATATATACAGATACATAGAAAATGCGTTTCTCAAATATAAGCAGAGCTGATGTTCTGGTTCTTTGATAACATCCCCTGCAGTGAAATTACCACCAAGAGTGAGTTTGCAGTGGCTTCACTCTGCATACACAAAAGTACAACGTGGCTCTGTGCAAAGTCAGCCTGGTTAAAAGAGAAAACCCCAGTCTGCCACAAGCACAAGTGAGTCTAGCTGAGTAGAAGTAGCTACACGCTTACCTTTGGACTCCATTTAGAATAAAAGCTATGAAAGGTACCTCTTCACCTTCACCCACAAAACTTGTAACAATCATGATTATTTTCCCAAAAAACCAGCAGCATAAACACAAATTGGTTGCTTATAGTTAAGAGCTGTTTGCTTTGTTTAAAAAAAGAACAAGATGGATGTATGCACACATGGACAGGGTTTCATGCTGTCTGTGATAGTTCACATTTTGTATACCTTATTTTGTGTCTTCCCATCCAGTCAGCTCTACCTCCAGCGACTTGAAAATAATGAGAAACACTTAAATCTGGGAAAGAAAAGAAAATACAGTTTTAATTTTTGCTAATAAGTGTTTAGCCTGAATGCTGTTCAGTCTGGCTTTGTCAGTCAACACACATTCAAAATATTTTTTAACCAAGTTATATTGAACAGGGCAATGAACCAAAATAAAAGGCCTGCAGTAGGACAATGGGATTTTCTTGGCAAGTTATGTGTCAAGGTTGTATTAATGGCATAGCAGAGAAGGAGCTCAAGAAAATGAAAGTATCAAGGGGAAGCAGGAAGCTGAAGGGAACTGTAGGATGGCTAATTAATGAGCCACATTATGTGCTTGCACACAGCAAAGCCAGTCTTGTGCTGCAAGGGTGAAAAGGAGAGCAGAGAGCACCTTGTTAAAAGCAGAGATGAACAGGGAAAAATACAATTCGCTAAACAGTAAACTGCAGATGATTTTACCCCCTTTTCTTCTGAGGCGTCAGGGCAAAAGGTTAATAGCTGAGGATGACGTGGGTGCAGAGCACTTGCAGAATCATCAGTCTGTCTTAATTATTTCAACAGGCCTAACTCACCACAGAGAGCCAAGAACTGCAGCACTGGTGCTAACAGACACTGCCTTCAGAAACAATTACCCGAATCTGGCTGGCATCTTCATACCCAGCATGGCTTGCCAACATGTTCAGGAATGGTGGAAATAAAGGCAGTGTAGCAAGGGATAATGACTAATTGAGGCATTTAGTCTGTAAAACACTGAAAAGGGGGAAATTAATCCAAATCTTAATCTGTGCAATGATTCATGTGAATGACAGCTGCTCTGTCCAGCTCTGAGGCCAAGATAATTAATCCACAGAGAAGAGGTTTTGCTGCACATCTTGACACAAATCTTAGAGTACTAATGCCAACAAATGAAGCAAAATGGAGATTATGGGCTAACCTTTTACCTGAAAGGTGGTGGTAAGACCAGTGGCTGCTTGGTTACAAGCTAGCTTCTTGTCTAAAAAAGGAAGAAATCTGTGTTTCCCATAGGAATCACTTTACTGTGGAAGTTCCTCCTCTATTTTCACAAATGTGCCTGCTACATGCTCTCAGATGTCTTTGGAAATGCATTTTCTCCCTGAGAACCAGAGGGATCAGCAGCATAAGGAAAGAGCATATGGTAAAGTCTTAGCCCCAGGGAGTATGCAGATTGGACTTTGCTCTGCATTTTTCATGATATATGATTCTTCCCATGGAAATAAGTTGGATTTAGGAGAAAGGTTTTGTATTAAAATTTCAGAACAGAGAATGTGCTGAAAAACAACTGCTTTTTTAGGAAATTAATATTGTCTCCCCAAGCACATATATGGAAAGTCCTTGACTACAGTCAAGAAAAGGGTCTTATCTTTTTGGAAACATTGGAGACAGATCAGTGAACTAGACAAATATATACTCAGGAAACAGAAGTAGTTGAAAGAAGGTTTATCTATGGAGGAACTCCCTCTGTCTGGCAGAAAAGAGAAAATACATCTGTTCCAAAGTTTCTACAGTAAAAGCTCATAGAAATTTTTGGTCCTGTCTTATCAAATTGCATTCACCAGTTTTTTTAAACAATAAGTCTTTGATTTTTGTCAGAACTTGAACAGGCACTGTGCCTCAAGACCTGACCGCAGCCCCACAAAGTGGGGAAGTTCTTCTGAGCCTCAGAGTCCTGGAGGGAGAACAGGCCCTCCTTCAGCACCACTGCTCAGTACACTGGTGTTCACAAGAGACTCAGGCATTTGGAGGAGGAGGTCAGCACCTTCAGAGGCATAACTGCTCAAATCAAAGGCTTCAGGTGTGGAGCAGGACAGCACCTTTCCATGTATAACTGCTGAATTCAAAGGTTGTGGCCGTGAACATGTACAAATTGGTATTCCTTGAGGTTTGTCACTGGACGAAGTCCAAACAGATTTTTCCTTGAGGCAGATAGATAGTATGGATATTTTTTACCATGAATGGTTTGCATTTTCTAACAAGGACATTATTATTATGAAATATCTCAACATTTCTCATTCATGTCGTTCAGTATTAACTCAATCCAGTTTCCATGTTAGAGAGATCACAGCAGAGATTCTCTCCAATTTGCTTGATTCTTAAATACTCAAGAGAGCAACATTGACCAAGAACAGGAAGATAAAATTTACATTTCACTTAAAAATATATGATAAGCAATGCATCATATGCATACCAATGAAACATGAACCAGTGAACACCATATAGGCGTATGAATCTCTAAGTTAGATCCTGTATATGCAAAAATAACTTTCTTCCTTTATGCCCCATTTAAACCTAGAGGGACTGGATTTCACTTTTGCAGAGCAGAGAGAGTACAACGTCAAATTTCCCAGATAGGCTGATTGTTTGTATTAATGAAGCAGTGCTAGCAGGTAATTACAGAATCTTCTTTTAGGTGGTGTACGTACATCCATTGGACTAAGGATAAGATGTTTAATTTGCATTTACAAGTTAAGCCAGAGCTTTAACTTCACATGGCTTTTAAAATGCCATATGTTACCAATGTATAAAGAAGTTGATTAAGATTTCACAGCAGAATAGCAGGCATTCTTCCACAAGACACTTCAGTATAATTTATGGGTATTTAATGTACTTCCAGACGACAAAATTATGTGTACTAGTTCTCTGAGCATGCACCAGTCATCTCAAGAACACCAAAGTAGTCAAAACCCTAGATTTGTAGTAAAATAGTTTAATATCATTACTAAACAAAATTGAGAGTTCATGGAAAGGACAAATACAAAACACATGCTTTCAAAAATAGCACTGTTAGAGAGTAATATTATAAAAACATGTCCATAAGATCTTTAATGTTTGTAAGCTGCATCTGGCAACACGGAAGGCTAATGAGATTTCAAACTACAGTATGTCAAATTTATGAGGTGTAGAAGGACATGTCCCTTACTCTCATGTAAAATATTGGGCAATAAAGAAGTTTAAAACATTCCTAAGCTGGTTTGAAATTTAAAGTTATACCCTGACTGGGCTGGACATTTAAGAAAGTAGATGGTGTTTTCTCGTCTTCAAAATCTATCATTCTTAATGTTTTCACAGTGCCAGTGTCTGGAGCATCTAATGCCAATGTATCTTCAGCATCATGACCTCAAGTGACTTGATATTTACAACATGTACCTCATGTGAGCTTTCAGAATTGTCTATAGACACAGAATTATAAAACACTATGAAAGGAGGGGGTCAAAAATTTCTGCAATCATGACATATTCTTTGTGCCCTAAAAGAGGAAAAACACACTATTTTATACATGTCCAAAAATTGCTTTTTTTCTTTTGTCTATGTTATGCAGTTGCTGACTGTTTATTGCTACATGAATGGTTACTTTCTTACTTACTTAAGAATGTGTCATGTTAATGTATGAAAAACATTATCCCATCCTCTGAGCACCAGAACAGTCACTCTGAGGATTTGTTTTTCCTTTAAGTCACAAAAACATCCATACATCCATGAAGTTAAAGTTAGTGTAAAGCTAGTGATTAAGTCTGGGACTTTTTGAGCTGTGTTCAGTTTTCTTTTCTACAAGAAATTTAATTTCTGATCTTGACCAAGACAACTCCTTTCTTGCTTGCAAAGAGTAAAAACAACATCTCCTTCCTTGAAAGCTTTCTGATGAAGCAAGTTATTCTAAAGATTGTACACATCTTTATAACATATAAAGGAAATAGAATAAAAAATATTTTTTAAAGAAAATACAACATTCCTTTTTTCCTGAATGATCTCCGTATTCAATAACCATACACATAAGACCTCCTTAAAGCAATAGTTCACAGAAATTGTGTGGATGTGAATCATAGGGTGTGCAAGTTAGTCCAGACAATTTTAGAACCTCACAGGGATAGATAATGAAGAGCAAATAATGACTTCGAAGTCCTGTTCTGAGGCATTATAGATTACAGTTGCCAAATGGATGAAGTGTAGTAAACCTGAGAAGCTCAAATTTAAATATAACTTCTGGGATTTTTTTCTATTGAATATGAACAGGTACATTTGGGTTATTGAAACAGCTTTCATTAAGCCTTGGGCACTATTTCAATGGCTGGAAGGAATCTGCCTTTAAAATTGTTTAATCTAATTTAGGGCTTGGGAGACGAAAATGGCTTAATCATGACCACATGATAATAACTGTAGAGCACCACTACATGTAAGAGCCATTATCTGAATTTCATGGGCTTGTAATTTTTGCTTTGGAATAATTCTGCTAGCCTTATACTGATGACATGTACTGTCGAACTCAGTTTCCCATAGCTTTTGTCTGAGATGGGAGTATACATATTGAAAGTGGAAGATACATAAGATCTCACTTAAACTGCTCTTTTATTTCCTCCCTACAGCAAGATCATCCATGTCACATTGTCCTTGGAAATCTCAAGTATCGCTTTACAACATGAGAAGACTCACTCTCACGAAGGCATTCCTGACAAGGGCATTTTTCTTCTCCTAGTTTAATCCCTAGTTCTTAATTTCATCCCTGTATAACATCCTAAGTGTTTGAGTTCCCTCTGTGTTGGTGTGCAGGCAAAGACAGTGTAAATTCCATTGATTCCTGCACCTTAGAATCTGTGGAAAGGATCTGGAAGCATTTGAATGTCATAGGAAACAAGGCAACTGGGACATGCGATTGCCCTTGGGGAGCCTAGAGAACTGCCCGCTCTATATGCAAACAACAATTGTGCAGCAATCAATGGCACAGACAAACGCTGACTGTTTTCTTCCTGGAAATGGAAAAGGGCATGATGCAATGGCTCCAGGTCTTGAACTTTTCCTTGCCAAAGGAAAGCCTGTATTCAGAAACCAGCCAGGGGTAATTCAACTAATCAGTAAAAGAACAGCAAAGCCATAAGCAAAGAAAACAAGGCCATGTGCTGTAAACAGGTGTCATGCCAATATTTCAGCTCCAATTGCCTCTATCTCTTCTGATTTTTTTAAAAACAAAGGGAATTGGAATGCATGTGTAAAATCCAACTGCTGGCTGTTGATCTGTTGTCTCCCTCACTGTCATTCCTGAACACCAGCACAGCCTATAGAAACTGTCTTTAATCTTTCCTACACTTATCTGTTTCCTGGAAGCTTCTTCCATTGTGTGTTCTGGGAAATGTCCAATGCATTAACAGCAAGCAAGCAAGCTGACTTGAGAAGCTCTGAAGCGGAGCACTTGTCAATTTTAATTTGGGGTGTTATCATAACAAAATCCATCCACTCTCTGCTAGGAATGCATGTGCTGCATGCTCTATTAAATCTAATTCTTTGTTCAAGGTAAAAATACCTTACAGCTTAAGAATGATAACAGCTAAATGTCAAAACAAGGTCTAAAGTCTCTTTAGGCTGATCTCCAGCCTGTTTAATCGCAGCCTTTGGCGGCATCATGCAGGCAGGGATAGCAGAAACTGAAGCAGTGACAGTGTAGAAAGGGATGCAGCCAGTGCTTTCTGAATGGTGACATTTGTTTGCAGAAGCTTGAGACTTTTTCCACACTAATGCAAACACAGCTCTGAATTGTGTAATGAGAAAGAGAAGCTACTGAATGAAAGCAGGGATTCACAAAAGATGGATCAGGTCCATTACAGTGTAGGGGAAGAGGGGTGGATATGTAGAGGGATATATCTAGGAGTGGATGCGTCTGCATATCTATATATGCATATATATATATATGTGTGGGTAAGAGAGACAGAGGCAAACTCATACAATTTTTTTGTTTGGATGTGAGCTGCATGCCTCTGGATGAACACTGAAACTGAACTGTGCTTTATTATAGTGTTAGAGCTGCAAAAAACAGCTGGAGAGCTTCAGAGAAAGAAAAGGAAAGATTTTCTGAACATGAAAAGTGCTCCAGTGAGGATAACAGCATTGGTTAAAGTGGCATGGTGATTGTGGGACTCCTAAAAGTGCTCCTGGACGTGCCATGCACGTGGCAGTGCTGGAGTCCCTGCCTCTTATCAGCTGTGGCCTGTGGCAGCAGGAGTGTATCCCTGCCTCCATGGCTTCCTGTCCCCACCAGCCAAAGGAACTTGGAAAGGTGTTGTGAGATTTGCTTCCAAGGCAGCCTTAAAATAGCACTGCTGAATTTCATTGCTTTTTTTTGTCTGGTGAAAATGCAGCTGTTATGTGGTAAGGCAAAATGTTGCTGATGAGGTTACCTTCTTCAATATGACAAAACTTTGCTTTGTGTGTAGATGAAAACGCCCTTGTCATTTTAGGGCAGGCCTTTGCATTAAACATACCAAGAAAAAGTCAAAGTAAATGGGCACATAGGAGACGAAACAAGAGATCTCTTTGTTTACCCTACATGCAAACTTTAATTGAAACACAGGACCTGTAGTACAGTAATTTCAGCCAAAATAATACAGCACTATGTTATGTATCAAATAGCTCTACCTAGAGTGCTGGTGGAATTAGTAAAAATAGAACCCATTCCAGAAAAGATGGCTGCTGCAGTTTTTGTCATTTGGTTGTCTTTAAAAACACATAAAGATCTCAAGGGTTTTTTTACTTTCTGGATTTTTTTTTTTTTTTTAGTTTATTTAGATTTTTTATGGGCAAAAGGTAATTTTTTATTTAGGCCAAATACAGCAGAGGTAATAGCTGAAACAACTTCATGAAAGACATGGTAAATCAAATTCAACAGCAAACAAAACAACAAAAAGAAGTTACTCATGCGAGGACCCAGTACGGAGACTTAACTTCCATAATGTGATAAACAAAAGATTGGAAACCCATTACGAGTGCGAGGTCAGCAAACAGCCCTGCTGCTGCAGCTCTCTTTAGAGACAGGATTTCAATCATAACACAAGCTTTCTCAGCATTTAATGAACAGAATAAATGAGCTTTAGGTGGGCTGATGCTTGAAGGAGCCTCTGAGAATACAATAGTTGCTAACAGACGTTGTTGAACTGATAAAGAAGGCAGGGAGTGAAGCCTTGACACACTTTCTTAATGGGGTACCCAGTGAGGAAACAGGTATCCCAGGAGCTGTTTTGTAGGGCTGCTCCAACTGGGTTTATGTACCTTTTGCAAAAGATGTCACCAGGTCACCAGCCAAAGAGGTGACTGCCACAAGAACCAGATTCTAAACTGGAGACAGACTGATTTCTGTTGCTCCTTCTTTCAGATTTAGCAGTGTGAGATCTATTCCCATACAATAGCTCCTCTCAAGCTTTGCAGAAGCCTGCATTGCTTTTCACAATTTGCAGATGGCAAGAGTTCAAAAAATGTCTGAGTTCAATTGCGTCTTTTTTCCAAAACTGTCATATTATTCTTTTTCTAGTTCCCATTTCCTTCACCAGAAAAATGAACATTATGTTTTGCAGTATTGAATTTCTTGATCTGAGGGGGAAATGAAGTGCAGATGATGTTTTGCAGACACGGCCTCACAAAGGCTGCACGTACAAAGCCTCCCAGGCATGCTGCAAGGAGTACTGAGGCTGTATGTGATGCAAAGTGGGAATTGTCAGTACTTCTCACAACCTACGCTAGAAAAGAAAGTCAGCTGTTTTGACCCTCAGCTCAAGTGCCCATTACAAAATGACCTAGGACCTAGAACAAATACATTTTAATAATAAAGGAAAAGGCTCATTATTTGTTCTCTCTTCAGCATGTAACAGAGAATGCTTAGAACAGTGTGAAGAATCAAGTAAAGAAAAACAAAATTCAAAACTGAAACAAAGCATCCTGAACAAACCAGTAATGTGGTGTAAAATATCGACTTTTTTTAAAGTGAGGACAGATATTGAGCACCTATAGGCCAACAGCTTTCCCTAATATTACTCTGTTTTTTAAAAGTAGCAGTTACAACAGATGCAGTTTCTCTAAGGCTTAAGCTGGTCACAGGTCTCTGTAGCTGGGCAAAAAGAAATCAGTGAACCACAGAATCATAGCAGAACCCCGGCTGGAAAGGACCTCAAAAGATTGTCCAGTCCAACCTTTTATGGGAAGTGCAGCCTGGACGACATTACCCAGACCCTGTCCAGCCACATCTTGAAAACCTCCGGTGATGTGAACTCCACCATATCCCTGGGCAAGATTGTTTGAGTGAATGAATGTTCTCACTATTAAAACTTTCTTTCCTATGAAATACCAAAAAGATATTCTATATTCAGGAAGTAGAAGACAATCAGTACTTTTCTATTGAATTGTAGCCCCTTTGCAGTGTACTGTAAATCCACAAGACTAGACAAACTGATTTTAACTTCACAGCAAAGGCAAGTCGTGCAACTGTTTTTCAGCATGCACAAGTACACAAGTGCAAATGCAGAAGGACAGAATAATAATAATAATAATAATAATAATAATAATAATAATAATAATAATTAGTAAATAATAGTAAATAGTAAATAGTAAATAATAAAAGTAAAAATCTTGGACAATTGGGATGTATGCAACATTGCTGCTGTTCTGTCCAGGATACTATATCAATTAACCCAATTCTTTCACTTTTTCTGCTAGTTAAATACTCCTCCAATGAAGTTGTGGGAGCTTGCTGGCCTGTCACTTACTATCTGCAGAAGCAGACAAGTAAAAGCGGCTTCTTTTTGCTCCACCTTCTATCTTCTCCTAGTCACTATTTCCCATATCACATCTGTAAAATTTTTGAACAAAAATTGCTACCTGCAACAGAATCAGCCAAGATATGTTTCTTGGTCCCTCTCATGAACTACCACCAACCTGTGCCATCCTTTCTGATCACTGAGCTCATGTTGTTTCTAACAAGAATATAAACTGGAAGAAGGATGTAGGTTTATTGTCAAGCCCACACATAACTTGAAGCTGAAAACCTCAATCTTTGGTCTGCAAACTGAGCTAATCTGTCATGGAAGCCTTCAGACATGCATAAATTATACTTCAGAATATAATTTCCATTAATTTGTTTAACTGTGCTTTTAAACGCGTTTAAGCATTTCCTCTTTCTATGTTACAAGTGCTGCATGTAGTTTCTTGCTTTGCTGTGGTTTAGATGCCTCCTGAGACATGAAAGTTAGGAGATTGGAGCAGACCCCATTGAGCTTTCTGTGATCATCACCACAGGATTTGGTGCTCCCTGTGGCTCCAGCTGCAGATTCCCACCAATGGTTTTCCTCTCCTTTGTGATCCCCTCTATGTGCCCTGACATTCTACCCTACTGTATCTAAATGCACCATATTTATTCCTGTGTGAAGCAGTAGGTGCCTTCTGCAAAATCTCTGTCTCTGGAAGATAGAACGAAGCAATCAAATATCCTGCTTGACTTTTTCTGTAGCATAATGCCAGAGGCAAAGCCTTCAAGTTTCCACAGAAGCAGTAATAGAAGGGGTGGGTGAAGACTGGCATGTTGCACCTTCTACAGCCTGAGGGAAATAGAGAACTTGGGAGGAGAACAGAAAGCCAGGCTTCAAAATACATCAAAGATAGAGCCTGTGCAAGTGAGAGAGCCCCTAAAGGAACTGCTACATGTCAGGAAAATTTCAGCCCAGTCTCATCAAATTAAGTTTTCTGTTGCTCAATATTTCCTGGTCACTTACAGATATACCAAAGACATTATATATTTATAGTTTATTTGAGTACTGAGAGTTTCTCTCTCAATGATGTTAAAACTGCTGGTGGTCATGCTTAAGCAAGAGAACGTCAGTTTTTCCAAAATACCTTAGATATATACTATCTATTGCTCTGCTGCATTATAAACTCTCTAGAGAAGAGTTCATGTCAAAATCAAAAATATTTAGGTTAAAAACATGCACAGAAGAGTGTGCTTACTGGCCAGTCTGAGAACTACTAAAGGATTAACAGTTGAGGACCATGGGAATTTTTTTTAATTTGCAGTAATCGAATGGCTTGGGAATGAGGCCACTTATTTTCTTCAGAAGGTATTTCAGTAGTCTGACCATATACAACAGAAACAACTTTAACCACCATGGATTTGAAAGCTTACTTTCCCTATAAAAAGATGAAGCATGGCACACTTGTGCCTGTCAGAGGACGTTGTGTCTTGAAAAGAGAGAACTTTACAACAACAAGGAGGGACAGACTTGCTCAGGAAACTGTAATCTTACAAAACCTAAGTAAAATGGACAATGGATGCAGATAACATTGTCTTGGAAAACATCGTCTTCTTAAACAAGCTGCTCTGGCAACCAGAGCTAATCTTCCCATGTCTGTCCTTCTATATTTAAATCTGGAGATAGAAATCTGACCACCCCACATGCAGGGTGGTGAATGGGCTGCAGGGCAGAGGAAATGCCAGTGAGAGCAGCCTCGAACACACTGCTGCCACTGTGCATCAGCAAAAGACCTCAGGATGCCCGGGAGCATTCCCACACCACCTGATGGACACATTTACCTTAAGAGCTACCCAACTCCCCCAGATTTCCTCCCCAGAAAAGATTAATTTCTAATTCTGCTGTCAGATCTCCATTTGGGCCCAGGCACTAAGGTTCACCTCTGAAACTGAAGCAGTGAAATTCAAGGATCTTGTCCTTATCCCTTGGAGTCTTTTGGCCAGCAGTTGTAACAACAAATTTTTCTTTCTGGCTCCAGTGAGAGTTCAGCTGAAAAGTCATCCACTTTTGGCTGATACCTGATAACTGCTGGACCCTTGAATGTGAGCAATGTGGCCACAATGCACGTACAAAAATGCAGTTCATGGACATCATGGAAACATCTGCATTAGATAAGGACAAGTGGTCTTTTGGATCAAGCAGATGAGCATTGATTTCAGATGCTGTCTGTGTTATGATACAGGTCTTTTCAGCTTTATCCTCATACTGTCTTTTGGATTTTTCCTCTGTGAATAACCTTTTCTTGCTACCTTGTTGCAAAAGCAATGGTTTGATCATATGAGAGCAAAAAGGTCTCTGGGATGAGATAGGTTTTTATAAGATCAACTATTACACTTGATACAGTGGTGTCACTGATCTATCTGACAGATGGTTTAGCCCATTGTGACGATTTAAAGAAAAAAGTACTGCCTAACCATATAAAGCCTTGCCTCTGTAAGCATGTTTTCTGTTTCAGTCGTGGCTACCTTTAAAATTACACATTCTACTATATTGTATAGACATTCTGCCACCACCAATGGCTTTGCACAAAACCAGATTCTTTATATCTTGCTAGGCAGGATAAAAGCTAACTTTCTTTGCCTTCGCATTTGTTTTCCAAATTAGAATATCACATCTTCAGCCAAATCAAGACTACTTGCCAACTTTACTTTGTAGTCTTTTGATCTATTGACAACAATTACTAGGTGACATTTTATTCAGGATAATGTTTCTCTTCTTTTTTCTGCAGATCACCCAGGCACCGAAAAGTTGGAAGTTACACCAGAAAACATCACACAGTTTAATTCAGCACTGGAGAACAGGAATAAAATACTGTCTTCCTGTATCTAAGGTTCTTCTTTCTTCAATTTGCAGAAAGCCTAAACAGCCCATGTCAAAGATGTCCTCACTGGAAAATGTGTTACAAGTTTTCAATAGTGATGAATTGGGAACAGGTGATGTCATTTTCCTGTTTCAGTTCCTGAAGAAGGGCGACATTTCTATGCAAATCCTGGTGCTACTGTTATCCACACTGTGTGACTGTGACCGTGCAAAAAAAATCGACAGAGAGCTAAATTCAGAAGACTAGAGGAAGAGTAGAGATCCAGATTTAAAGAAGTTTTCCAAGACAATGAGAAGCAAGATGACTAGATGATTAAATTCCAAGATGACTGTTGCCCAGAGAAGTTGTGGATGCCTCCTCCCTGGCAGTTTCAGAGCCAGACTGGATGGAACAACCTGGTCTAGTTGGAGGTGACCCTGCCCACGGTAGGGATGTTGGAACTAGATGAACTTTCATTTCCCTTCCAACCCAGGCCATTCTACGATTCTATGAAATGACCAAGAAGTAAAAATAAAAAACCCTCTACCCAAAATATTGATGAATGTATACGGTGTGTTTTTCTTTACTTGTCTCTTACATTAAATTTCAGAATAATTCAGTAGAAAGTTATACCTATTTGGAATCTGGAGTTTATAGTTACTAAAACTAACAATTAAAAACTCCAGTTGATGACATTTAATTTTTCCCTTCAGGAATATTACATTTCATCTCTAAGGGGATCTGCCTCTCTTTCTTTAGACATATATCCTGCCTTCTAGTTAAAGACACCTATTTAAAAGATAACCACATTTCACTCACAGAACTAGTGATGAGGAAAACCCGTCTCTGATTGTTAACAACTGTGTGAATACTAAATGAAACACAGCTGTTCTGCCATTTCTATACTAACTTGCATCCATAATAATATTTTATAAACATTTACTGAGGGTTATGCTAGTGGGTATATGCTAACTGCAAAGTGACTAGTTGTTCTAGTTACCCCACACCAACACTTACAAACTGATTTCTAGGAAGCGCAGTCTGAAAGTATTGATACATTGATTGCTCCACATTCACTTGCTCGACAGAAGGGAAATCTGTTCGTGTCTAGCACTCTCTAAAGACTTCCGACAAACTCACTTGTGCTTTCACATCCAAATTTGTTGTTCTACAGGTGTTACTCAGCCCTTCTTTTGCACTGAATTTATCAGTGGTCAGTGGCAGCTGTGTGAATCAAGTCATTGTCAGTTCTTTTATGAAACAGCTGCTCTAAGCAAAGCTGTTTAACACAGGAAGTAGTGTGGAGTGCAAGACCAGCCTTGCTCAATGTCATGCATACTTCTACAAGTACAGGAACATCAAGTGGACACATTGCAAAGATGAGGAAATTTGACATACAATGAGAAGACAGCCACTGCCTTCTAATACAAGCCTTTCTGCAGATAGTTGCTGCAGTAGGGCCAGACAGGAAAAATTCCATAGCAGAAATTGTTGTCTGTGTTGAAAAAGGCTGAGAGCTCATATATTTGAGGTGCAAGTCTTAGACTGATGGTTGTAAGGACAGGTTGTGATGATGTCCTCCTTGGCTTTGGAAAATTTGCCTTTTTCCTTTGTGTCTCTCTTGCCTTCGATTGATTTGGGCTTTGATGAATTGCTGCTAACCAGTTTGTGGGTGTCCATTTCACTCAGTTGTAAGGAGTTTAGCCATCCAAATGAATACCTAGACCTCAACATAACTGATGCCACCCTGGCTAGCAGTAGGAGTTCTGTTTCTTGAAGTAGAGTAGCTGTTATCTGTTCCCCCAGAAGAATAGATTGTGCAACAGGGATCCAAGGCAGGAGATGGCAGCTGATCATATGTATCAAAGGACACACAGATTTTTTACTAACTTTTGAACTTCAAACTTGGAAATGAATACCACAAACTAGAACATGACTCTTCATATGTAAGTTGCCACCATGCTAAGGTGCTCTTGTTTCAGGTGTTCTAGGCTTGGTTATCCCTTCAATCAGGAGAGTTTCTGTCCCTTTCAAAACCGTAGTTAGTTTTTCCTAACATGCTATGAAGAATGTCTAATTCAAGCTTTGTATCCTGCTGAGCCCTTTGTTTCAGTACACCATTTAAAAGTGAAGTCCATAGATTTAATTTGTCCTGGGAGAATTAAACTCTTTTTAATGATTTTTCAGTTTGTTCAATTATGTTCATAAAGTAACTACCCTGCTGCCCACATTGATATTAGAAGAAAATGTGATGAGAACTTCTTCCTGTGTCTTCATTAAGCCTTTCATTACTTTCTGTACTTGTATCTCCTCTCTCCTTCCTTAGCATTCCTCAAAAGCTGTTGTGTTTTGTCTCAACTGACTTCGTGAGAAACTGTGAGGTTCTCATGGTGCTGTTGGGAAATGTATATTGTAGAAGCTCATTCGAGTGATTTATGCAATTAGGAAAATGTACAAGCAGTGGCTCCAGGTCATGCTTCTAATGAAATCCAAATGCAGGTAATGAAGTAGTATTTGAGAATAAAAAGTTTGCATAGCTCAGCTGCCATCAACATGAACTGAAGCAATTCCAAACTTGCTTGGGAAACGTGATGTTAAAATTAAAGGCAGAGGAAATGTCAGAGAGATGCAGCTGCCTGTGCAGTCTCACAGAGCTGTAACAGTTGTCTTTAATCTGTCTCACCTGTCTCCATGAAGTGTTGTATCACAAGCTTTGATCAGCCACAGTCTGGTTGCTCCAGAACTGTCAGAGTAAAGTGAAGAAGCAGAAAGCCGTGTGTGTGTGTGTTTGTGCGTGTGTGTATGTGTTTAAAAACCTCAGCTTGAAAACATATATCAAAAAGTTTCTACTCAAACACAAAACCACAAATTATTTTCCCACAAAACAAGATAAAAGCATTCTGAGGAGCAACCAGTCAGAGTTTACTCAGGAATTTATAAAGGGGTTTGTTTTTTTTTTTTTCAGACGGAGACAAAGAGACCGTATTGAGAAACGAATGAAAATGAAACCCCATTGAATTGTTTCTTCACTCAGGACTCGGCTCTGCTCTCTACACATGTGATTTAGACCTAGGGAATTTTCTGGGAGTTTTTTTGTGCAACTAGACCAATGGACTGAATAAGTGGGTTCAGATTAAAGATTCCTGAACTGAACCAGAAAATTCTATTGCCACTGGCAGAGTATTGCTGTCAGAAAAGAAAGATTAGCAGTAATATGACCCAATTTATAATACTACCAATTAAAAAAACTAGATAAAACTTGAGCAAAAACTTTGGACCTAAGAACTTTACACATAGAGAAACAGCAAAAGAGCAATGAAGTTAACAGCAGTCTAACAGCGTGTTGAAATGCAGTAAGATAATAGAGAAAAATAAGAAGTAAAAGAAGTAAAAGAAAAAAAAAGAAATATTGCTGTTGACAGTTTTTGAGGGACAATCTCCATTATAAAATGCTGTAGTCAGCAGAGGGTGCTGAGTCAGACGTACTACTGACAGCAAAGGTGGCTGAAACAGGCTTGGTAGTTAAAGGGCATTTTGGTAAAACTAACATCTTTCAATACTGTGCTCCACTACAGATTTCCAAACCACAAGGAACCATTGGGTTCCTATTCTTTTCATCACAAGCTGTGATAATTCATCTATTTTTTCCTTCAGCTTGTATTCAATTAAAGCTTATATTTTGAATGCACTTTTGACTGCCAACTTTCAGAAATTAAGAATCTGTCACGTTGCATGGGGTTTTGTTCTCATTATTAATCAACTTCTTTGTCAAAAAGGTCTGTGTCTTACTTAAAATTTTGATTTGCATGGCTGTTATGCAATTTTTTCTAACACTGCTTAAAGATGCATTTCAAAACTAGTATTTTGTCACTTCTGAAAACAGATCTTAGATTGATTGTTTTGGTTGTTGGGTTTGTTTCTTTTTTTGAATGAGAGCATGATGCTTTTTTTTTTAAAAAAAATTAGACTCACATTTCACCAATGCCTAAAAGTATTTCAGCTAGTTGTGTATTGCTAATATTTTATCATCTGCATTTTATATTTACTCAATATCATCAAACTGTAGTAAGACACAAGCATACCCTAAAGACTTTACTTGTAAGCTACCACCCAGGAAAAGATTCAGAATGCACCACATAGATATGGCATAATAACGACATCTAAGTGCTCGGATGAGTGACAAATCCTTAATAGAGGAACATCCCTAAGCAAGATCAGCAGAACGTATCTCCCATTTTATAAATCTGCTGAATGACTGACACTTTCATTCCCTGAGGGAACTTAACACAAGCAGAGAAAATACCCATCTCTTCAGACTTAACAGGGCGATGCTCAATCCACCTCAAAACACTTACTGTTTCAAACTGTTTGTGCATGAGAGAGATTAGGTTCAAGGTTATTTTTGCCATTGCTATTTACAAGCAAGTAAATTTCTATGCTTCACTCCAGCTCTTTATAATTGACAGCAGACCTATCATTTGCAGAAATATTAATCTATAATCAAATGATTGTCTCTGTCCCCTACCTTCTCTTTTGTTGTTAGAATCTGTTTATCCCATTGACAGTATCCGTAAGTCTGATTTCCTGTAATCTGTCTATCAGGAAAACATGAAGTTTTTGGAAGGGAAGAAAAGGCAGAGGAAGGAATTTTTTATAAGTTGCTTTGCTTTCAGTTGACCTAAGCCATGGCCTTTGCCTTACATGGCTGGGCTGCTGTCCCTCAGTGCATCAGGAGCAGAGAAGCTGCAGGCTGCAGGCAGGAACTATAGCAAGGCAAAAAAAATCTCTGAAGCAGCAAGGTCAGTGTCCCTGATACTTCCCTTCACACTCCAGAGTCCAAATGTAAACAGTCTCATCTCCATCTCCCTTGTAGAATATTAACTTCACAACCTGCCTCTGCCCCAATAGATCTCATAATGACAATAAGTCAGCAGAGTCAAGCCATTAAACTTCTCTAGGGTTGTCTGAGGAGCACAGTGATTTCACTACGTGCCATTTGGAAGACAGCAGCTTGTTTCTTTTTTAGACATCCCCAGCTGAAGAATCATTTCCTGTTTAAAATATAGGATTTATTACTAACTTGCTCATTTCTTGAGGGCTGTGGTGGTGGTGGAGTTGTAGAACAGATGACAACTGATAAGTGAATCATCCATTTCTCTGGGAAAAGATGGCTAATGATTCCAGAAGATTTGATGGTTGGAATGTCCCCATTTTTCCCAGTTTCTGTTTTTTTGACATTTTGCAGACGCTGAGTTCCAGAAATTTACAACCTTTAGAAATCAATCTAGAAGGCAATCTTTGGCTTTGATGGTGTGTCATTTTATAGTTAGTGATTCAGTTGTAATTAACCCAGGTAATTTCTCAATTATCTGTACTTTAGCTGTCAAATGGTGCTTCACAGAGACCCTTCACATGTCACACTCCCATCACTTCCAGATTTCAGCATATCAGTTCCCTTATTGCTCTCTACAACCATCCAAAAGGATGTTGTAGGAGGGTGGAAGTTGGCCTCTTCTCCCAAGTAACAAGAGATAGGACAACAAGAAACGATCTCAAGGAAGTTGCAACTGGTATGGAGAAGACTGAGGTACTCAATTCTTTGCCTCAGTATTCATTGTCAGTGAGGCTTCCCATGTGTCTCAATCCCCGATCCTTTGCGTGGGTGTAGGAGCAGTGAAGTCCCTCCAGGTTTAGGACGATTGGATGAAGCTGAATAGCCACAGGTCTATGGGACCTGATGAAATGCATGTCAGGGTCCTGAAGGAACTGACTGATGTTGTTGCCAAGCCAATCTCCATCATATTTGAAAAGTCAAGGCAAAGTCACTGGTGACTGGAAAAGAGGAAACATCACTCCCATTTTTAAAAAGAGGAGAAAGGAAGATCTGAGGAACCACAGACCGGTGAGCCTCGCCTGGGAAGATCACGGAGCAGATCCTCCTGGAAGATATGCCATGGCACATAAAAGACGAGGAGGTGAGCCAAGGCAGCCAGCACAGCTTTACTAAGGGCAAATCATGCTTGACCAGTCTGGTGGCCTTCTATGATGGACTGATGGCAACGGTGGCAAGAAAAGCCCACCACATGGATTTAATGGATGGACTTTTCAGTGAATAAGGAATTGGCTGGATGGACACAGCGAGGGAGTTGTGGTCATGGCTCTGTGTCCACAAAACTCAGGGCTCTGTCTTCGTACTGGTGCTCTTCAGTATCTTCTTCGATGACACAGACAGTAGGATTGAGTGCACCCTCAGCAAGTTTGGAGATGACACAAAGCTGGAGTTGACATAGCGAAAGGAGAGAGTACCATCCAGAGGGACCTGAATGAGGCTGAGAAGTGGGCCCACAAGAACCTCATCTAGTTTAACAAATCTAAGTCCAAGGGCTGCACCTGGGTTGGGGAAGTCTTGAACATGAGTACAGACTGGGAGAAGAACTCACTGAGAGTAGCCCTGCAGAGGAGAACTTGGGGGTTCTTGTGGCTCAAAAGCTGCATGTGAGTCAACAGTGTGAGCTCTCAGCCCAGTAGGGCAATGGTGTCCTGGGCTGCCTCAAAAGCAGTGTGGCCAGCAGAGCAAGTGAGGTGATTCTGCCTCTCTACACTGTCCTTGTGAGACCCCACCTGGAGTGCTGCATCCAGCTGTGGGGCGCTCAGCACAAGAAAAACATGAACCTGCTACAATGGGTCCAGAGGAGGGCATGAAGGTGATTAGAGGGATGGAATGCCTCTCCTATGAAGACAGGTGAAGAGAGCTGGAGTTGCTCAGCATGGAGAACAGTAGGCATCAGGGAGACCTCTTTGTGACTCTCCAGTACCTTAAGGAGATTTATAAAAAGGAGGAAGAGGGACTTTTTATATGAGTAGATAGTAACAGGACAAAGGCCAATGGTTTTAAACTGAGAGGAAATTTAGGTTAGAAATATGGAAGAAATTCTTTACTCAGAGGGTGATGAAGCGCTGGAACACGTTGCCCAGATATGTTGTGAATGCCCTACCCTGAAAGTGTTCAAGGACAGGTTGGATGCGGCCCTGAGCAACCTGATCTAATGAATGATATTCCTGTCTGTGGCAAGGGCGGTTGGAACTACATCATCTTTAAGGTCCATTCCAACCCAAATATTTCAATGATTCTATAATTCTAAGTTGCACCAAGAAGGTTTATACTGGCTATTAGGAAAAAATTTCTTCACCAAAAGGATTGTCAAGCACTGGAACACTCTGTCACTGAAGCGGTGGAGTCACCATCGCTGGAGGTATTTAAAAGATATATAGATGTGGCATTTAGGGACATGGTTTAGTAACGGACATGTCAGTGCTCAGTTAGTGGCTGGATTCGATGGTCTCGAAGCTCTTTTCCAACCTAAATGGTTCTATGATTTCACAATTTTTCTCCTAGAAAATCAGGTATTCTGCCTGTCTGCAGCTTTCAGCTTTCTGCTCTGTGCCAGTTTTGAGCATGACTGAAAGACTTTTGTCAAGGGCAAATGGCATTTCAGGGGCTCAATGATTCTTCCTTGGCTGGGGTGATCAATGGGCCTCAGACAACTGAGATTTCATTAGACTTCATTGTGTGACTCATCCTGGCCCTGCTGTAGCAAGGAGCCTGCTTCTGCAAAATGCTCAATACTTCAGTTCCCTTGAGTTTATGGAAAGAGCTGATGGCAGTCAATCCCTTGTCGGGTTGTGCCTGTTCTGAGAATTGAAATTTATGGACTTGAATTCATCAGCCTTAGCAAAAAGTGAGAAGAAGAGGAAGTAATGATGGGGAGAGTGGTCCAAGAATTCCACCTGTGATTTTTTTGATAATCAGGATGAAGGTTTAAATATGAATAACCGTGGCCTGCAAGCTTTCAAGGAGACTGGCAGCTTTTTTTCATCTCTGTCCTTTGAAACCGACAGTTTCAGGAAGCACACACTTGATATACAGCCTAAATGGTTGATGTTTAAAAACCAAACCAAACCAACCCCCCCAACCCAACACCCTCCCAGCTCTTTTGAGCTACAAATACATCTAAAGTGGAACTTTGGTATTGCTATTAACTTCTAAGAAATTCTAAGTTCTTTAAACACAAGAAAACCTTCAAAAAGAACAAAAATCTTAATAATGAGACCCACTCCCTCATTCTGTTCTTTCCATTTGGGTTTGAAATTGCAGTACTGTACTTCTCTTTGCATTTACTAAGAGAATGTAAAATTTTTTTCTTCAAATCCTGAAAACACTGGATTAGTATACAAATAAAATTCTCATTTTCAGTGCTGGAAGAGATGAAAAGGGAAAACCTCTATGTTATTACCATCTTTTTATCTCATTCCTTAAAATGAACTTCAAATCCACCTTCCGTAGTACAGGTTAGTCTGTACTTGTACATTGGAATACTTTAAAAATCTGGAAAGCAGAAACAGATCATTTTAATATTACTGATTTTTTTTTAAAAAGTGAAAAAGTTATTTATTTGGGAAAGTAATATTTTTCTGCACAAACTGTAATAACTGCCTATGTCAATCAGCCCAGTGTATTGCTTTTTTCTTTCATTTCCCCCCTCCCGTGTTTTACTTCTATTTTTTTCATCCTTAAATGGAACAATCTCCTTTTTTTTCCCCCCATGAATTTCATTACAAAATTATTTTTGTCTTAAAATTAAATTCTGGGGAATTTTCCGGTCAACTTTATGACCTATGGTAAATAAACAGGGCTACATGCTAAGTTTAAATACAATAATAGGCACTCCATTTCATGCAGTTGTTACAATAATCACAAACAGTCTGGGAATGTAGGAGTTTAGTTTCTCAGCAACCTACTGCAACACAGAAATAAGCCTGTGCTCATCAGGGAAATATTAGTGGGCAATTGGCTTGTGGGCTGTTAGTCTGTAGAATAAGCAAACCATTAATCAGCCTTTCCATGGCTTTAGTGCTGAATCAGCTGTATGGTTCAAACAAACCAATGGTCCTGCATGGAAATATTTTAAAATTATTTAGCAATCTTGAAGCATTTAGGAACTGCTGCTCCAAAGTGCCAGCTGTCGGAAAGGGGTCTGGACAACTTTCTATGGACAAATGTCTCTAATAAGTTGTGCGTATATATAAAAAAGGTGACAGATCCAGCCAGGCTAGACAGTGATCTTAAAGAATATGTCCCAATGTCTCACGGCTGTACTGAGAACATCTGCAGAGACATTTTCTCATATTTCTTCTTTTACAGCAAAGTGAGCCTGTATGAGGGGCAGGCTGCCATTTATAGTCATTTGCTCAACACTCAGAGGCCAAAGAGCTTAGATTACTGGAGGGAAATGCCATATCAAAGCAGGACTTAGGAGATAGGGAGAAAGGAAAGAAAAATGGAATTTAGGGAAAATCCCAATGAGTAGAGAAGGCAGATGAATGTTTCTCTGGAGTAAAGAGGGCAAACAGAGTATGCACAGTCCTGTTCACAGAGTAAGAGGGGAACCAGCAGCCCTTGGCCCAGCAACCCATGGACTAAGCACCATCTCGGCGACTGTTCTTGGCCCAGAAACCTCTGTCTGATGTTCGTTAAGATGCACCCACCTAAAAAACCCACAGTGAGTGCAAGGGACTTGTATCTCTGTGTGGTAGATAGATTCTCCTGTGTAGAATAGAATCGTTATGGTTTAGCCAAAAAAATTATCAACTTACGAACACCTCTTTTTGTGATTGGATCTATAGAGCACTAATCATAAATAAAGAACAAGCTTTACATGACCATCTGGAAAAACAAAGTGTTTCTCATTCTTAGTAGGTCCTGAGGGATTTCTGCAGAACTTTGCGTACTTTACAAATCAGAGTGTAAAACAAAGAGGTAAGTCCTTTGGTTTTTGTGCTGAACATTACCACTATCTCCAAGACAAAAATCAGAACCCACATGTACATAAAGAAATCAAAATAAGAACTCCTGTGTCAGAATTTCCTGCCTGCAGAACAGATGGTCACATGAATAAAAACATAGTTTTATTTTAGTACAGCTGTGCTTTTTAACTAGACTGCTATATAGTACTAAAATCAACCTTTTTACATGCTACATATGTACACACAGAAGAAAGCAATAGGAAATTGTTTCCCTCACAACATTTTGTGGTGTATTAAGATCTTGGGTATAAGGATTGAGTAATATGCTTCATGGGGTTTTTCCAAGTCTGCACATAAGCTGAGATTTTCTTCTTTGTTCTTTTTTTAAGGTGTATTGTTCTCATTGCTTTTTACAATGGAGATGCTACTTTAAGTTATTTGTCACTGGTCCAAAATTAGGTTTCATAGATGGGCATGCAAAGTTCTCATCTTCACTGACACTTCTCAGTGAGAATTTTGCTCAATCTGATATTGCATTTGAGAGAGAGTGTTTTTACTCAGTGAACTCTGAGGTATCAGGTATTTTATTCCACAGGGCTGTCATGGAAGTTTAAGACCTGAAGTCAGTGAAGTACTTCACAGGTTTGACTCCTAGCAAGAAGTCAAGGGTGATATTTGCTGCTTGTCAGTGGTAATTATTCCCTGTGCAAACTTGTAATCTGGTAAAAGTAGTGAAAAAAATTATCTTAGTACTTTCAAATTGTCTTAGTACTTTATTGGATAGGTAGGAGTTAATCGGGACTTTTGGTAACTCACAGTATATGTCATACCAGAGACTCTTTGAAAGGTGAATGCATTGCAGTGCACTGACAGCTATTTCTTCTACATTCCTTGCACCAGATTTTCTATTAGTTTATATGGTTATGGAAGCTTTACACTGTAAGTGAAGGTGCCTTAGTTTCTATCAGCTAGAATCTGAAGTCTGACGTGCTCACCAGCAGCATTTGCTAACGCAGAAGTACTTAAGAAATCCACAAAAAAAAAGATGTTACTGATGTATTAAAAAACAAATAAATCCTCAAATTTAGTAACATGTCATTTATTAGGTACTTTTATGCATTTTTGGCCCATACATATGCTTAAAAATCATTGGCTAAATTCCAGCTTCCGGCCAGGGTGGCCACAGGTAGCTGTGAATTCACCAGCCCCAGACTCCACAGGCAAGGAGGGGTGGGGGGTGTTCCTGTGCAGAGCTGGAGTTTGACTCTATGATCCTGGTGAGTCTCTTCCAACCCAGTTGTGATTCTGTGCCTTCTCTGTGGGATGTGAGCCTGTGGCTGGGTGTCTGTCACTCCCACAGAGGTCAGGGAGCACCCACACAGCACCTGGATGCACAGCCCAGAGAATCCTGGGTTTTGCATGGACACAATTCAGACATAGAAGTGTTATCTTCCGAACTGCAGCAATGGCTGTAGTGCTATCTGCAAAGTTGTGCCTTGAGTTTGTGTAATTGAATCACCAGCATATGTGTGTCATGCGTGTACCAAGAAATAGTTACTCGCAATTTTTCCTAAGGTTATTTCTTCTTACTGATCATTTACACTCCCTTCAGCTGCCGAAGATATCTCTGTAAAGCTAACCATTCTGAAGCACAGTTGATAGAAGTATAAAGCTGCAGATCATGCTGATCTCAGTTCCACATTCCTGTGTTTTCAGATTGTATATAAAGAGCTACAGGGAAATAGTCATTTCTGTAGTGCAGAACAAATGAAGCAATTCAAAATTTACTTCCCAAGGACCCACAGATTTACGGTCTTACAAGGGTTAACCCTGTACTTGATTCAATTTTATGTTATTTAGAAATTCAGATGCTAAGCAGATGTGCTCATAAAAAAACGAAACAAAACAAACACACACGCAACAAAACCCAGCAATTTCCTATGAGAGCTGAGAAACTCACACAACAAACATTATCTTCCTGAAGAATAACTACAAGACTATTTTTGTACTATGTCCTATACTCCTCTCCCCATGACACATGCTGTGACCTATGTCATGGAAAGAGAGTCAGACTGCTGTCAAATGTCCATGAGAACAATGCGAAGGAGGTGAACATGCTACAAATCCAACCTCACTGAAAATTTTTGAGAAGATTGCATTGATCTTTAGCTTAGTACATGTAGTGTCACCATGGGAGCAAACTGGCTGTCCCTAGCCTTCTTCTTGCATTGTAAGTGTCTGAGACAGATGATCAGCCTAACCACCCCTCAGCAACACATGCGCATCTGCCTCTGCACTTCCCACCAGCTTCTGTGGGGAGAACATAGGGAAAGGATCTGCAATGCCAGCTCTTCCCACCACTCCACCCACGATGCCCCCAGGGATGAGAAAACAGCCACATGCTTTTGTAGTGCGTCTCTACACCACAACTGCTTGCCCATAGACACCTCTGAGGGAATATTTGATCATTTCATGCCAATCTTTATCTGCCCACCATGTCAAGTCCTCACTCAAGTGCACATCCTGAGCAAGCAGTGCTGAATATGTGCTGTGTACTTCGGGATTTCAATAGTTTGGTATCCAGTTCTTTATCAAAGACATGGATGTCCCATCTTCACATTGAGTACTTCACTCTGCAAGTACCTGAGTTTATCCACACAGGAGGTGGGAATGCAAGCACCAGAACTGTGAAAAGAAAACAATAGGTAAAGAATTGGTTGGTGACAGCCAGCACGGCTTCACTAAGGGAAAATCATGCCTGAAAAATTTGGTGGCCTTCTACAACAGGATTACAGCATTGGTAGAGAAGGGTGACTGACATCATCTACCTGGACTTGTGCAAATCATTTGGCACAGTCCCACACAACATCCTATGATGATAAGTACTGCATATTGATGAAAAAAGTATCTTATGCCACCTAGAAATCCAGTCCTTGTCACTTAATTAGGCTCCATAATTATAACTAAGTGTTCTCAAGAGCATGAGATTACAAAATTAAGCCACTACTTTTGAAATGTCATAGCCCTAAGCACAATGAGGCCAAGCTGAGGAAAATGTTGCTGTCATCAATTTCGCATTGTAATCTCATCCCATGTAACTGGACTAAAAGTCAAACTCAGTTTTCAGAAGTGCAGACAGGAAGATTTGTAACTAGCCAAGCATTTTATTATTTAAATTTTTAAATTAAAATCCTAGTTTGTTAATTGGAAAACCACATCATTTCCAAATTATTTTTTGTGTTATTATGAGCAATAACCCTAGGGAACCATGTCCATCAAATAGCAGTTGATCACATTTGGATGTATGATATGCTAGGAAAAGTGATCTGGTTCATGCATTACATCATCCCCAAACATTTTTTTGATCCAAAGCACATTTTTGATGCCAATTCTTGGCCCAAAGTAGCTGAAACTGCATGCGCTTTGCCCTGAATAACAGAATTATTAATAACTAGGGTGTCACTGATTTCTCTGATTTGCGTGATCATAGATGTGTTATCTAAAGAAGTAACATCTGTCTACAACAGTACGTGCCAGAGCAGAGTGTGAGGGTGGCTGAAGAGGAAAGAGACATGTTCTTCTGTAAACCCAGCAACCTTCAGATAACCTTTCTTTGACAAGAGGTTTTGCAGTTTGTGTTGCTGCTGCTGCTGACAATCAGTTAAGCCCCCAAATAGATCTTGTCTAAACCTCTACATCCTTTGTCTGGTAGGATTATTTTCTGGTGCCTCTTTACATACAAAAGTACTCTCTGAAGAGGCACAGCATCAGTATTTTTAAGAAAGAGTAAGAGAGAACCAAGACAAACTCAGAGCTTTAAAAATGTCTCTCTTTAATAGAAATCAAGTTTCTAAAGAAAGAAAACTCATTGCATTTATTTGGAAGATTATGCAGTATAGTTATATTTCCAAACTAAAGAGATTACATTTACAGCATGATAAAATACATTTAGAAAAAAAACTGTGTCAAGTACCACATAGCTCTGATCTCAGAGGGTTTCCCAGCAGGAGCTCTCAGCCACACTGAATTATTGCCAAATTGCTCCATTACTCTTCTGACTCCATCCGATAGAGAGAGATCAGGCTTTCTGTCCTAGACCTCAACTTCCTGCAGCCACCCTCTACCCCTCCCATCCCTGTCTTCTGTCAACACATTCAGAGACAGCCCAACAAATTCCTGTGACATTTCTGAATCAGCAACCAAAAAAGCACAGGTTACAGCAGCTATTGATGGCATTTGAGAGGAAGGTCTTTAGAAATACAGGGGGAAAAAACTGCAGGAGCAGCAAATTGCCTTCTTTTTCCAATAAAATTTTAAACACTTTTTTTGTTCGGAAAATCTTGGAGACCAGCTGTTTGGTTCAACTCTCTTCTACAGCAAGTTTGTCTCATCATGTTCTCCAAATACACTCTAAGGGTCAAATCCACAGAAGGCAATGATAAAACCCTCACTTCTTTCAACAGTGACCAACAGTTTCACATAACTAAACAGAAATTATAAGAACAGCTTAAACTTTTAGAATATGAAACAGAGGAGTTACTGTCCCCCGGAGCATGCATAGAGCTTCTCATCTGGGCAAGGAGATGGGACAGGAATTTTGTCTCTTAAAAAGTGTTGGGAAAATAAAATGTGTTTCTCGACTCTTGCTCCCAGAATTCTGGACAGTAATGCTTCTACTGAAGGTAGATATTACAGAAAACATTTTAGAGTTCTCCTGGACAGTCCACACTGTTACAACCCAGAATGAAAACCCCAGTCATTTTACAGCCTCACATGTGTAGATGCAACTTTGTTTATAAAAAAACCCCAACGACTTCAAGAAGGCTCAATAACAAAGTCTTGTGGGGTTTTTTAAATTTTTATTTGAAGGTGGCTAAAGTAGACAGTGAAATGTATGTTTGAGACAGTAAACCTTTGATTTCTGTCTTACCTGAATTTAGACACATACATTTCTGACCTAATGGAGTAGCAGAATACTTAATTTTTAAATATTTGCTGGTTATCTGTTATATCACACAAATTAAGTTCTTCTCTTTGCATCTGTGCTTCTAATACATTTTCTACCTTCATTATTTATTTTTTCTACCCCCCAATTTATCTTCTTCCTTACTTTTTTTCTCACAAATCAGTCTTTCATCCCCCTCTTGCAGCTGTAGATTTCTCTCAAGAATTTTCTCTGTATTATGTAGTCATTGTTTCATTCTTTTACTTTTTTTCACTTTTTAGTACTTTTATTCTGGTTTTGACTGTTGTTTTTAAACTGTTAGCCACAATTTCCTTTGCTCTTCTTTTCCTTCTCTCTCCATAGCCTCATTTTATCTTCTCTCCATTTCCCTGTAATCAGAAGGTGAAAGATAAGCATTACAGGCTGACATATTTAGGACCATAGGCTGTGACACTTTAGGTTAAACTTTTATTTCACATTCCTAAACTTCTACCACCGTCATTGCCAAAAGTCTTGAATTCTGAAGTACTGCTGTAATTAGTGCAATCATTTTAATGGATGCAACCAGTCTAATTGATGTAACAATGTTTGTCTGAACTTGTGGAAAGTCTGAAATGCTGTTCTGAAAGACTTTCTTTTGTTCCATGTCTTGCCTCCCCATAGCCCTGCAGGAAGGTGTGGTGAATTAATGCAGCTTTTTCATAGACGTACGGAAAATGCTGTTTGCTTTTACATTAGTCTGTCTTGATTGACGTAAAAGAGAGAATACCACTGTCCTTGTATATGTGGGGTGGTACCTACTGTGTCTGATGCCAGGTTGCCTTATTTCAGTCCTGTCCATCTTTGTATCTGCTGATTGAACACTCACAGGCTCCTCTCTACCTTGCTTTCTCCAAGTCCTCTGTTAGAGGCACATACACACGTGCCTGATCTAGAAGATTGCCATCCTTCATACCAGAGACAAGACCTAGGAGGCAGGCAGAAAATTCAGATCAGAGGAAGGTGGTCAGAAAGAGGTTTGGGTGTGAACACAAGACAGATACTTAAACACACGTGTTGATAGATATTTAGTAGACAGTAGATGGTGCTCCAGTATAACTGCCACTGTTACTAAATTTAGTTGAGGCAGCTTCTCTGGACCACTACCTTTCTTATCTGTCAGTCCAGGCCTCACATAAGTTTGTGAAAAAGTAAAAGGAGCAGTGAGACCATCTCTTCGGAGGCCACGGGCTGGGACAGGATGGAAGATTAGGTTTGGCTTGGAGAGACAGCTACAGCTGCCAGAGTCAGGATCACTGGGGACCTTTTTCTCAGGGTCATTGCCATAGCACATGGGAGAGACAATTGCTGCCCTGTATTTCTTTCCCCAGCAGTAGGTTCTTGAGTTTACTTAGTCCTAGCTGCTCCAGTTCATCAGATGATTATAAGGATGGAGCTCAGGAACACCTCTGTGTATTGTGAGAGTAATTTTTGCTTCTGTAGTTTACCTTATTGTGGTGACTTAGGGTATTAGCACATTCATTTTTTTCTATATATAGACTCGACTAGTTGTGCTCTGTGTACTAATAGCAGTGTGGTGACATGTCAGCAGGGATGCTTCACCATGATGTAATTAGTGCACATACTAGCCTTTCAGACCAGCAGTCAGCTGTGGCTCATTAGGATTTTGGCTGAAGTCTGTATTTCATTTATGAGCAATGTTCAACTCTTCACATCTAATCAGCTCATCCTCATGAAAATAAACCTCAGTGGCACATCCAGGTGCCACACGTGGGATTCCTGGACAAGCCAGTAACAGCAGCCAAATGTCTTGGTATGGGTGCACAATCCTGATATCTGTGACATGAGTTATCATCTGAAACAGAAGTTTTACACAGATACTCATGTGAGGGTCACTGGGGTGTCTCTCCCACAGTTATTTTCTTGTGAGGGAGGAGAACTGACCATTTTGTCCTAACATTTTTTCTATGCCAATGCCCGCTCTGGTGGAGCTGGAAAAGCCAGTGTTCTGCTCTTTGCCCTCATCTGCCGAGTATGACCTCTATGTAGGCAGCTATGGAAAGACAACTCATCATCTCAGTTTACAATGATGCCCTGCAGCCATTACCAAACAGAAGGCCCCAGAGAAGGCCAAGGCAAGGGAAAACCTCTAGTTTCTGGCTTTTTAACATGCATGCTTACTCTGTGAGTGGCTGTACGGGAGCTGGAGGCTGTGTTATCTTAAACCCTGCCCTAAACTCTCTGATGATCAGCCACAGACACAATCACTGGCAACCCTCAGAGCCAGGACAATGGCTTCCCTAGGCAAGCGTATGCAAAGTGGTTCATCATTCCAAAACCACTCCAAGTGCTGGGCTGCCAGGTGTTTTCTGAGGGATGTGCATGTAAGGGGATTTCCTGCACAATTGTGGCTCTGTAACTGAACTCTGAGGGTTCAAAGAGGATTTGATTTTTTTGCTGGAATTTCTCCAGCTGAGCTCAGTAATTGAGATGTTTCTTCGGCTGCAGTGGGGCACACTATAGAGTCTCATTAGATTTATTCTGGAGTTAGAAAGATAGGAAATTGAGTTGTTTAGGCAAACAGCCAGTGTAAACAAATATCATCATATGCAGGAGACAAAGCCAGACAATTGAGTTGCTACCTTCCAGGGAAATAGCAGAAACATATATGAAACTACCCCTATCCCTTTAATGGACTTTTAAAAATTATTCCCTCAAGCTGCATATGGACAACTTTGAATCCGTTGTTAACCTCTTTAGAGTGTGTTTGGTTTCCTGGTACAGGAAGTAATAACTGTAAAGCAAGCAAATGCCTTAATTAAACCAGCACATGAGAAGAGGCTGGTGGGTGGTGTCATAATATTGCATTCAATGGCAATAGAAATATTAATGAAGCAATAGTCACTAACAAGTAGTTTGAAGATGTGGCAACAACACATATGCAATCAGCCAGTGTTTCTACTAAAAAAAACCACATTCGAAGATAGCACTGCAAAGTTCCCCAGGGTAAACAGGGTGCCAGATGTCTTAGTTAAATAGTATCGTGGTAAAAGGACAAGGACATAAAAGGGACATGAAAGAAATTCCTGCTCTGCATGAGAAAGTGTAACAGAAAAGGCATGAGACATTTCCGGAGAAGTGAATTCCTGACTGCTGCACATAGCTGTGCTGTGCTACTCTCGGTCCATAGGAGCATGAACAAGGGACCAGGGGATAGCACATTTATTTGAGTATGTTACCCTGTATGTGATACCCTAATATATACTGCATGTATGGTTTGATACACGCAGATCCTCTGACCTTGGCCCAAGGTACATCTTTCTGACTCAACATTTCCTCAGTCATAAGCCACTCATCAGTTTACGACCACAGCTAAGAAACTGTAAAAAGAAAAATGAGAAAAATATTAGGCTTATGGAAAGAAGAGTCTGCCATGTCCTACATGACGTTTGCCTGGGCTATGACCTTCAGCAGAGCATCCAGGTCCTGTGCTGGTCTTGTTTCACAGGCTGACTGCTGTTGATAGACTTCTTTCTGTGCAAATGACTGAAACAGAATAAGACCACATTTCTTTTCCTGACACTGTGTAGAGATAAGCTACTTACTACGTTTTTTTCATAGCCGGTTGTGAGGGGTTAGGAAAATAGTGACTTGTTGGAACATAACCTGAAAATACGTCAGCAACATTCATAATGAGATCTTGACAGCTGGCTTCACCGTGACTGGCATGTCTTCTCCATCTCTGCACATGTGAGAGGACATGAAACACCACTTCCTTGGGCAGCGACAGCTGAGGTTTCCTTACAGCTGCCCCCCACCTTTCCCTGCTGGGTCTCAAGGTTACAAGTCTGTGTTAGCCTGGAAACACCACAGGTAAAACTTGAAGTTTTTATTTGCCATGGTGCTTGCTTCATGGTGCAGGGGCAGCAGAAGTGAATTCAAGTGACTTTCAGTGAATTCAAACTCTTCCTCTGGTATGAAGGAAAGTAGAAAGTAATGTAATAAAAGTGGATCTTGTTAATGGTGTGGTGAATCTTTGTGTAGTTTTTGAATCAATCAGAAGCATAATAAACACGTTGAAGGAAAAGCTAGAGCTCACTCTATTTCCACATCTTCTGGATACTGTTCTCCATTGGAATTAAGCTTCATGTGTCAAACTGAAAGAATATTTATTCTTATTGTTCTTATCTTTAATGGAAACTGGGCCTGGAGAACGATGTCAGTAACTCAAAAGTGTATCACACTACATTTACGCATACAGTCTGTATTTCTCCTATTGCAGTCTGTCATGGTCACCAATTCTGTTGTTTTATTTTGAGTTTTTTTGTTGCTGTCCATGAATGTTAGAAGATCAAAAAGATCTGATAAAATTCATATGCAGGCAATTTTGTTTCAATCCAGACCACATGAGCCACCAGCAGACAGCAGACAACTCTCTGGAAATGTATGATTTGTAAGCAGCTTTAGAGACAACATATACTGGATTGTACTATATGACTGGCCATTTTCCTCTTGCTAAATGATAGAGTTCTGAACTCACCCTCTCTACTTAAACTGGGAATTATAGTGTGTACTTGAACTGTCTCACTGGCTGGTGTAGTGTTGGAGGAAAAAGACCAGATAACTTGAGTTACCCATTTAATTCTCTTTCTTCAATACAAGTTTGCTCTAACTTTTTGTCTCTTGATTTACATGAAAATAATTTAGTTTTTACATAATATATTCCTCCTAAAAAGATAATTGCAAATAATAAAGATTAAAAAAAAATCAGATTATGCTGGAAGTCTTATTTCAAAATATGAAGTAAAAGCTTCAAGTTTTTTATACACTCAGATGGAAGAGTTACTATTGCAGAAGTATTATCAGCAAGAAAATCACAATTCTGGGAAATGCCATGACTGTTACCACATTGACTTTTTTTCATAATACAAGATCAGTCAGTGTTTTGATAACATTCCTTTTTTTATCTTGAGAGAAAATTTAGGTCAAAATTTCAGAAGAAGCATAGAGATTTTCAAGCCCATATATAGGTCAGAAGTACCATCACAGGAATTTACTCCCTACATGTGTGTGTCCTTGTGCATATGTGAATTGCTGGGAGCGGTGTTGTACAGCTTATTATTGGCTTCAGGGCAAGGCTTTAATTTCTTCTGTGCTGAATAAATTGACTTGCAAGTAGCACTCCATTTGACTAAATTGGAGCAAGTTAGTGTTCCAAAGCAGTGCCAGATCATTTTGAGCAGAGAAAACACTGGAGGATATCTTTTGTTTTCCTGCATGCAGATGATATAGAAATGTAAGAAGAATAAAAACCGTTAAGAGTACAATCTGAAAAAAACCAGAAAAAAACCTGAAAAAACAGATGTCATATCACGAGTAAGTGCTAGTAGTTTTATTTTGATCAGCAGTTCAAGAGTTTCCGAGAGATGCCGATAGATATGAAAGAAAACTGAAAGAGGAAATCCCTGATCACATTTATACCATCCTGGACTTATTTTGATGTACATTGATAGAAAAAAGGTGTATGTCTGTGTGTAGATATGCAAGGCAAAATATGCCAGTTAGAGCCTTTGCTAGACTGTAAGGTTTTTTACATCATAGTAGAGGAAGAAATCTAAGCCCCTAAATTTGAAGGTCCCTGGTTCCACATTCTCACCTCAAAATATAATTAGAGAGAATTTAAAGTAATTGTCAGAAGAGAATGAGCTGATGAAATGGCCAAAAGTTACCATGCTGTGATGTGGCAAACCAGGTAATCACTTAGGACACTGGATATGAAAGTTGTCCACCAGTTTATCGCTCTGTGTGTCTATCCCACATGATGCAAAAACCTCGAGCTCATGTGGTGTGTCTTTACAACACAGCACAAGGTCTCAGAAATGCACACACAGCATCACAGGAAATAAGGAAGGATCTAGTTATCGCTGGTATGCTGCAATCATTTGGGTAGCTGCCATCACTGTGAGGAATCAGATAACAAACTCTTGTGAAGAGCACACCAAAACTGAGATGGTTGGACTGACTGGTACTTAAGGGATGGGGACCCACTCTGCATCATTTCTGCCCCCAAAACAAGACTGTTAGCCCCCTTCTTAGGAATATTCTGTCACTAGCCAGGCTTTACCTATGCATTCAAATCCAACCCATACTTATGCCTAAAGATTTGCACTCAAATTGCTACAGTACTGAAGTCTGGCAGGACCTTCTGTGCTGAGAGGAGGCATGGAATGGGTACTCAGGCTGCAACATCAGGCTGGTAATTGTCATTCTTTCACCAGAAGCTCTGCTTTAATTTTTCCTGACAACATAGAACAAATGAGGGTTTCTTTAGAGGTCCAGCACAGCAGTGCTGCGTGTGTTGGGTGGTGGGAAGTGTTGATGAGCAGAGCAAGTTGACCTCTCTTGCAGGGCTGGTGTGCGTGATCCCCCACGGCCCCCCTCCACCTCGGATCACCCTTTCAGGAAGGCTATGTGAACTCCACCAACACAGGACGGGGCCTGCCAAAAAAAAGCCACGAACTTCTTACTTTGGGACAGAAACAGCATCTGCTGAGTATTTTCTTGATTCTGAACACCGCAAGATCTGCAATTTTTCAGCAACTGTTTTACTAGAGGAGCGGAAAAGTCTTCAAATCTTTTGGGAAATCTCCGGACAACAATTTTCATTAATACTTTTTGAGAAAGTCTTGAACCCCTCATTGACTAGGATAACATTCCCATAGTGTGTTCCAACTTCTGCGAAAGCCATTAACACAGACTTATTTGAGCAGCACAGCTCTATTGGCTAGAATACAACATTTGCCATGCTGAGTATCTGATTGGCTCCATATAACTTGAATGTGCCACAGAAGAGTTGGAAGGGCACAAAGATCTTTTACCATGCTCTACATTACCTTTAGATATGAGACAAATGTGGGATTTGATAAGTATAAAATGCTGCTTTCTTATCTCGTGCAAGTACCTCAAATGCTGTAGAGCAAACAAAACTAAAACTCAAGTGAATGTGTCACATGTTCTGCATTCCCTACAGCAAAACAGCAAAAGGACAATAGGCAATTGAAGCTTTGTCACAGGGTGGTACATAGGCAGAAGGTGAGATTTCAAGTATTGCAGCCAGGTATTCCAGAATGAGTTGTAATTTGGTGGTAAAGATTCTCAAAATGTCACAGATACATATGAAGAATGATGTGGCCACTGAGGTATCCAAAATGAGGGGCTACTTTTGGAAAAATCTGAATGTGCTTGCTTTATTTTTTGAGTTATAAAGGTTTCTGAAGTGAAAAATGAAAGGGATGATGGAGACTCTCTGATCACCTCCACATCCTCACATATTAGTAAGACAGAAAAGGCAGTAGAATGACACAAATGGGAGCTCTGGAACCATATGAGCAACTGCGATCCTTGATGGAGCCTGACAGAGGGAAGTCAATAAAAGTATGCATATTTCTATGTATAGACATGAATGCTGTAATTGTTAAGTTACTTTCCCTTCTGACAACAAATCGTTGCCTTTGAAAATATTTTATGTCACCTTAGATAACACCAGTTTTTCCTGAAATGTAGTACATATTTACTGGATTCCCAAAGGCCTCTAACAAGATACAAGCCTGATATAAACCCACCAAGGAGTATTACAAAGTTCTTTGCTCCTAAGCTTGTTGATGGCAGTGCCACTCACCTGTGATTCACAGTAGTGAATTTAATGCTGCAACACACAGTTTCACAGTGGCAGTGCATTTCACAAAAAGACATCACTTAGGTGATCCCACTAGAATCTACTCATTATGCTTTGCCTTGAATCTCTTACAGAGAGGCAGCATATCTTTCAGTTTCCGGATGATGGAGTTTGCTCATTATCTATATATAGAGATACATAGAGTACCCCATAAGTACTTTTTTGTGCTTTTGACTCTGTTCTCATACTTGTTCTTAAACTCAGCAAACTGGTGCTGAATGTGCTGTGGAATGCATGCATGGCCTGGCTTTGTTACTTCACCCCTTTCTCTTGTGTACATCTATAATCGTGTATGTTTTACTTAAACCAAGTAGTTTGATGAGTCTCACTAAAAATAAATTAGACTGTTGTCTAGTAGCTTGTTTACTGTTATAATCCAAACATAATAATAAGAGACAAATTCAGATACAGATTTGAAAGAGGATTACAGGCCAAATTTAAGAGCAAAAGAAAATAAAAATATAAATAATGGCATAAATGGTATTAATTTTACTTGTTTCTTAATGATAAGATCTGATTCAACATGGATTTCACAGGTTTAAATCCAGAGAAGTTTTACTAAATTCAAAATATCAGAAACTTTTTATTGTTCTTCCATCAGTTATGCTTTGGAGTTGAGCTGTTTTCTTTATGTACAAGGCAGCTTTCACATTATCAGTAGGCACCTGCTTTGCACAAGCAATTAGGATAATGTCCGGAGGTGCTCTTGAAGGCCACACTTGTCCCTTGGAGAAACTAATTTAATTTATTAATGTCAGTGTGTTGAAATCTGTGAAACAATGAACTGTATATTCTGTACTCTCCAGCAGTCTGCAAACAGATTGCATTCTCATTAAGGAATTATATGTGGGAATTAAACCTTCCACAACTTATACTTTCAGAAGGAGTAATTTTTCAATTTCAGAGTAGTGTAAATTTGATCAGCACAGTGTTCACTTCATACAGCCTTGCTGCTTTCTATTGCCCATCTCTGGTTAGTTTCCAGACAGGACTGCCGACAGCGTAATGACACATGCCCCCTACATTACCATTATGCTTGTGAAATCTTTTCTACTCTCTGGGGACAGGGAGGTGCAAGCAGCAAACCACAAAATCTTCCAACACTGTTTCATGGAACATTCCTCTGAAAGGCTGTAAATCCAGAAAACTGCTAGTGTCTGTGAAGAATATGGGTCTGTTCAAATGCAGTCCGATTAGTCAGCCCCAGTTTTAATTAAATCCTTCTGTCTCTTTTTTGAACTATTTCTCTCATAGGTGATTTCTAAACTACAAATGAATTTTATAGGTGTTGCAACAGGTACAAGTGGACACAAGCCCGGTGGACATGAGTGGATGTGAGACCACCCGAGTACACGAGCAACTCGCCAAGAAAGAAATAATAGAAGGTGAAACTGTGGCTCAGTTCCCCCAAGAATACAGCCAAGAACAGTGACTTGCCCTATGAGACATCAATGAAGAGCTCTAAGGGATATTTTGTGAGCTGTTCACATTGCTCTTTTCCCTGCACTTTTTCTTTCCTATTTTGAGAGGCAAAAGACTGAATTTAAGGACCTAAGTCCTCATCACCTCCTATGGCAACCTCTCTCCGTATACTAGGTTCTGATTTAAATGAAGGCATAGGCAAAAAAACGAAGGTAATGTTTCTTGCAAAGGTAATCTTATTGTCGCACTTATGGATGAGCCAAAATAGAAGTAAGAGATGAGTGAACATGGTATGACAGGGCTTGGGTTGAGACTTACAGAACTGCTGTCTAAAAGGCAAGATCAGACCTTTAAAAATTAAATAAGGACAATAAAAGTTTAGATATGAGTAACCAAGGAGATAAAATGACCTATAGGTCCAGCAATATGAATATTATGTGAATATCAAATCTCAGAATCAGTGGGAGGGAGCAAAATCCCAGGAAAATATCAGCAGTTTTATCCAATCCATGCTAAATACAATCTGATAGCTGGGTATTGAGAAAGACATGTCCGACAGAGAGACTGAACGGACGAACGATGTCAAGGGCTATGAACTAGGGAAAATGAGTATACATGGGAGCCACTTGTGATTGACAATCACTAGTTAATCACATAAGTGGACCAAACAATTGAAAGAAAGATGAAAAGTGAGGGGCATGGGTGCTAATGGGAAAAATATTGAAGGACAGTCTAGAACACAGAAGTTAAACTGTTAAATCAGTTTAAAGCAGAACTGTAAAAAGAGCCAGAAAAGAATGTATGCTTTGAGTGAAAACTGTGTTGGAATTTCTCCCATCACACTGGACAGATCATATTATAAAGTCTACAAAAACCACACGCATCCCGCACACATCTTCCTGCCTCATTTCTCTTAAGCTTTTCCCCCAAATAACACAAGTTTTATTTACTGGTACCCTTATAGAGTTTGGCAGAAGTAGATCTTTTCAACATACTCATTGGTAGCTAAAAACTCTTGAGATTTGTTGTTTTCTATGGAAAAATTCTTATTAATGGAGTTGGGGCAGATCTGTCAATATGGAGGAATGTCACAAGTCCCAGCTCATGCATGCCTGTCTCATTATCACAGAAACACCAACCTGAATTATATTAGTGAATTTTTACAATTGATCTGTCATGAAGAATACAAAGCAATAAAACATACTGTCCTAGCTTGACTAAGAGAACCATAAAGACCTTGGTGTGAGGTTTTCAGTGATAAATTATATATTTATGTGGCTGGTAGGTCTCTGTCTTCTCCTAACACAGATCTATTATGTCTAACAGAATCACTCAAAGCTTGCAGAAATAAAAATTAGTCTTTTTACTGTCTTGAACTCTGGCCTGTTTTTTGCTGATATAAATGCTGCAGCTGGAAAGCATATGTAAACTCCTGTAAATTGTCAAGATTTGCAAGCTAGCTCAGAAAACCAGGTGAGTTATATTGCACGCTGAAATACTCTGTGCTGATTTGTAAACACAAATCAACCAAGGCTGCATACATGCCGTTGCTTACCAGGGAAATAATTAAAAACAGGTTCCAGGTTTGCTGGACTCTGTTACCAAAGACTCTGTTACCAAAATTAGTTCCCAGCACATCCTGCATTCATGGGAAGAAGTTATTCAAAGCAGGAAAGTATTCTTTCTCACATAATTATGGTGACAGTGAAGTACATTTGTTTAGTTTCCTTCTGAAAGTTGTTCTACATACTTTAAAATCAGTGTTCTAAATATTGCCATTTCTTCCAGTCTTTCATAAGGTGTTAGTAAAACACTCATTCCTAAATCACAAGTCATGCATATCAGCTGATACCTAAATCTTGACAAATTAGCTTCCAGCTCAAGTCATACAAGAAACTGTATGTTCCAGTTCTCACCAGCATAGAAATAAGCTTATTAGAGGACAAAAAGTCCTCTGCCTCTTAGGAAATTCTTCTCTTCATCATAATGGTGAGCACTCCTGACTGTTGCCTTCTGGGAAAATTGTTATTTCTCACATATATATCTTGCAGGACTTACAGTGCCACCTGACTAAAATTAAATATTGCCTCAATGAATCTACAGGACTTCAATCATTGTACTTTCGTTATGTTGATCTTTGTTTCAATGTGGTGATGCATTTGCCTTAGAAAATTGATGCCTTCATTGGGTCTTAATGGTCTTGGATACACACAGTTTCTGGAAAGTCAAGGTAATGAGAAGTGAGTAGCCTTCATAACCTGCATGCACAATACCAACCAGCATCAGAAAGGCCCTACTGGTTTCGACTGGATGTGTATTTTTGTGCTGAAATATCCCTGGAATACTTGTGAGACGTGTTGTCCTGAGAAGCTCTTACCAAGCAGTGTCATTGTAAGAGGCTGCTGCCAAAGTGTGGAGTCTTTCTTCAGCTCAACATAGCTGAAATGTGTCTGAAGCATCTGTGAACTGACAGGTCCTTGCCCCAACTCTCCCTGGTCCTTACCCTGACTGATCTCTGATGTTCTCCCAACTCCCAGAGGCTTTCTCTTACTCTTCCTTAAGCCACCATGTCAACTTCTCAGTGCTCATTTCTTTTCCTGGACCTTTACACTGCAAACCTTTTCCCACAACCCTTCCCTGCCAAGCCTCTTCCTTCCTTTCATTATCTAAAGCACTTCAGAATGCCTTGAGGTTCTGGCACCTCTAAGGATCATTTGGCAGAAAACAGAATTCTCATTTCACTTCAAGCTCTTTCCTCCAAAAGACTTAGTAAGGAAGTAAAACGATGTACAAAATGAGTTAAATGTTGATTTTTGATTAACAGAGTCACAATGGTGAGATATTGAATGGACAGATCTGCAAAAGTAAAATTGAATCTTAAATTGTAGGATATTAATAATTTCCAAAATATTTAGACAAGGTGGTTTCAGTCCTTTTGAGAACTGAGAACTGATAACTGAAAAGAGGTAAGTATTTTTACCTCAGTGGGACACTGAGACTCTTTATCTCTAAATGTAAAATAATTATATCTCACCTGAAATACAGTTATATCTTACAACAAGCCTGCTTAAATCAAAATAATCACCATTTCATGAAACAGAAGATGGGAGCCTAAGCCCATGGTTGTCCTATGATTTTCAGGGTCTTGCACTTATGCTGATAAGGTAAGACCGGGAAGTTATCTGCTCAAATGTTTTGGAGAAGGTGCACAGTCTATGCACACGTTACAGAAGATCAAGTTCAGTTGTCAGATTTCAAGGAGGGTATATACTACTCCCAATTAATAAGTAATTTAACTTTGTTCTAAACATTTAAAAATGTGTTTCCAATGAGTGCACAAATCTTTCAAGAATAAGGTCAATTCTTGGACATCTAGGATCAGTATAAATTTATATTTATGTTTATATTATGTAGCACAAATGTATATTTATGAAGGGATTCTGATAAATAATTAGCAGCTGTTCTTAAGGAAGGTCAGTCCTCTGATATGGCAGATTGCCATCCCAACTCCTGTCAAGTTCCAAAATTTTCCAGTAGTTTCCCATTCATCCTCCCCTACTGTTTTTGAAAACGCAAAAGTTATATTGCAAATTATTTATTGCATTTCCTTAAACTTCAGAAAAATGTGAAAATCCTTCTAGCCATTCTAATTAATGGGTAATGAGCGGGACTTTTGATACAAGTGTGCTTTTCTACAAAACCTCTAAGTGTGCTGCAAACATGAGGCATAGGCCGTTATTTAGAATGATAAAACTCCTCTCTCCACCCAAAAATATGCCAAAAGAATCTGGAGTCACTTCTCTGGCTGATGAGCTATGGGGGAAAACCTCTCCTGACATTGCACTTCAATATTTGTCAGTGGTGGCTTGCAATGCGAAGACATCCTGGTTGCCTTGGCCATCTCTGGTTCCCCCTGGCTCTGTGAAGGAAGTCTGATGAACAACAGCTTTGGTAGTGCTGAGGCTGCTCTTCCGTACCCATAATTCAGTGTAAACCATCTTGGTTAATACAGTCACCCTTGTAAAGCTGCTGTCTTCATTAGATAGGGAAATATTGCACCAAACATCTTCCATCATCAGAAGTTCTTACAGAAGGAAGGGAGATCAGCTCTATTGGAGGGAAATCAGACTCTGCCGCTCAAGTGCTCTGAATAGGCCTCTCCCCTCAGGGGAGTCCACAGTCATGGTCTTGCAGTTCTTCTCACACATACACACCAAGTGGTTTTCTAATAAACCTACAGCAGTTGTAACAAGTTGTAACAAGTTCTCAGTGTTTCAGAATGCATTGTGCCGGTTTTTCACCTCAAGTTCTCTCCTCGCGGGCTGCGCTGCTTCTCTGCTTATGCTTGGCTCTTTGGTTTGCTGGAGCTTTCTCTCCATAATCTTGGGAAACTACAGGAACTATTTTTACCCAATACCTCACAGACAGTTTCCAGCTTCTGTCTTGCTCTGAAAATTTGTAAATCTCTACTTTCTCACAAAAAAAAGAGTAGGGGGTGATTGCTGCAAACAAAAGCTGTTAATTTTCCAAAATCAGATTAAAAACCCTGTCTTAGACTTCAATTATATATTTTGTTATATATTATATAAAAGCAAAGAAAAAAAAGCAGTCAACTAGGCTTCTGAAAAGAACGTTTTATTTTGGTTGATGCAATCAGATGTCTTGTAAAGTTAGGCTGTGATTATAGGTTATGCATGGACAAGTACAGAAAAGATCACAGCTGCCCAGAGCAGCATGGGCTACACAGATTGTGGATCTACGTGCCTGTAAGTAATCAGGTCTAACCATTGGCTTTATTCCTGCTTCTTGCATAGATGCATAGAGAACCAACAGGGAACAAGAATTACTTTTTTCTAAAGGCTTACAGTTGAAAAAAGCATAAGAACTACAAGAAGAAAAAGTAGAAAATGTTCTTTTTAGACACTGCTCCTGCAATTGAAGCATGCCTTAAGTGTGCTTACCGAGAGGTGTGCAAGCATGCATACAACATGAAAAATTATACTCTGAAAAAGAAAAACAAAATATTGAGAGAACAGAGAAATTCCCTTCTCTATCCTTTCTGTAGCTTCTCTTAGAGAAGTCGTATTTCTCTTAGAAGATGGTGATAAAGGAGCTTATGACACCTTTTTCACAGGAGGAATATTTCCAGTTCATAAGAGAAATCAGAAAGAAGATACAGAATTATAGACATTTTAAAGATTGTAAAGACAGACTTTTGAAAAGGGATAATAACACTATTGAAATTGTGTCAGAATTAATTCTGTTGCTTAATTCTTATAAACCTCATGGAAATGAGTGAGTGTTTTCCTAAAGATTTTGTGGCAGTCACCAGCAAATTATACTATTAAAGGCCAAATCATTGCAGCAGATGAGTAGACTGGTAGCTATCCACAGCAACTCTTACAAAGGCTGGTTAAATTCAGTGTTCATTTGGGCATTTCTTAATATGATGTTGTGTATCTATAAATCCTTGTAAGTTTTTGTTCTGAAACTATGCTTACATAGTGTACTTTACAATAGGTGACTGGATCTGAGATCTTGTGACATCATTTGTGAGACACATTTGTGTTAAAGACACAATTCAATAGTGTGGAAATGATTGAATAGTTTCACCTTTACTGGGTGGAAAAAAAGCCCTGGGAAGCCAGGCTCTTTCAAGTGTATTGTAGTAGCTCAGCTCACCACTGTCCTACCAGTCAGCAATCATTGATCACCATTATGATGGTAACCATATGTCCCTTACTTTAAATCAGCATTTAAGGAAAGCTTCAAGAATCTTTATTGAAGAAGCTGTCTCTCTAGGCAGACGAAATTTTTTCTCTAAATGACATGATAAGACTGATAAAAACCTCACCATAAGAAGTTGTGGAGCTTTTAAATAGCAGATGGTCCAACATGATTTGTTATTGACTAAGTGCATCCGAGAATTCTAAAATACATATAAAAGCACATGGTCCTTTGGTTAAAGTACAAATATAACCCATGAACTTATCTCACTACTCAAGCAGCATTTAATGTCTGCTAAACAACAGATGTTGAAACATATGGAGACATGGCTAAAGGCCATAAAAATAGAAATAATCCTCCAACTTTTCTGTTATTCTTTAACTATATTGGTTCCATCTGACACCCTGAAAATGTCTGCTTGGGCATCATAGGGAAACCTGACTCCCTAGTATGTGTCGGCTGTGTGAAGAGATCACAGTACAAGTCGTCAACACCAGAAGGAAGTAAAGCAAGGACGTAGGAAAGAAAAGAGAATAGGAATCACATACCTGGGAAGAAAAGACATGGCCTGGGGCTTGAGAGCGATGAACAAGAAGCTGATTGAGTGGAATTAGTGATGTAACAAGGGTCAGTGAGAACATAGATTTAAAGAGCGGGCACTGTCCTCTAGTACCACAATTTTTTCAAGGAGAAAACCAGAGCAAAGCATCTGTTCTGTTTGTCTCTGATTCCAACTAATTTTGTTTATTTGCTGCTGTTCCTTGGGAGTGCAAAAGGGAACAGGGCTTTGTTGCTGAGAGCACTTCAGTTTAATTTGGTTCAATTTCACTTTTTTTTTGGCTTGGGTTCTTCTCTTTCTAGATGTCCTTTCTCTTTTCTCAGTCAGCAGGAGAGTGCTTCTTTTTCAGGTATCACACTTCTCCTCCTTCCCTCTTGCTGGCTACGCTCAGTTCCTTATGAAGTCAGAAAAGACGATTTAGGCCTGCACATGTGAGTGACTACCCTGCAAGTGCTGCACCATGACAGTTAACTGTTGCCTTCAGGGTACTAGGTTCTTCAAAATATTTGGCTGCTTTTGACTCCCTGAAGGAAGACTAAGATGTGAGGTAGGATCATGCCACTATCTCCATATGTGAAATTACCTCATTTGCATTAAATAGTGGGAGCTGAGACAAGCCCGGGAAGGTCTGGGCACCATCTGACTGCCTCTTTTGATGTTTCAGCCTTGCCCATACAAGTTCCTGCTGGTTAATGTTTCTCATATCACATGTATGTGGTATGCGCCACAGACAAAAAAATTAAAAGCTAACTTTTTTCCTTGCACAGCATTTTGGTGCCATATGTTGCACTGGTCCACACAGCTAACTCATTCAGGGCAGTGACACCTAAAAATAAGACTGGTTTTGGACTGGTGAACAGCACCTATGAGAAAAAACTAAAATCAGACCACAAAAAAAAAATTATCCATGTTCACTTCAAAGAAATACAGCCTCAATTTAAAATAAAGTGAAGAACATCTTACAATTCAGAAAAGTTTTACAGAAATTAATAAATGCTTTTTTCCCTTTGCAGCCCCACACAGGAGGTAAGAAAGATGAGAATGTAATACCCAGCACATGGGTCACCCTTCTGTCCATCCATGTGTCTAAAGCATTTTTGGAGCCTTGGTCCATTGAAATCAACACCATGGCTATGCAGAACAGAAGAACAAAATAACGTTGCCACATTGATGGATTTTTTGGAGAGATTTTCTGGCTAGTATTTGTTCTCAGAAGGGTTTCTTTAGGAGGAATAATCCAGCAACATTTATTTTTACTGAGCTCCATAGTTTTCTGCTCCAGCTGAGTACTATGAACACCCACGTACATTTTTCATTCACGGAAACTGTGTGAAACTGCTTCCTGCTTCTCATTATCCTACAGCTCCCCGTGTCTTCATTACCACTAGTATTAAATCTATGTGTATTCATTAACTAAGAGCTAGAAAAATCACAGATGCCCAGGGAATAGAAGTTTCTCACAGAGATCTAATGGTTGAAATTTAAATTTGCCTACTGCTGAGATGTAAATTCAAACCCAAGTGCAGCCAGTACCCTGGAAGGCATTTGGAGTCAAAACCACTGCTGCTAATCTTATTTTTCCTCCTCTTTGCTGGACTGGCAGTGTCAGCACTGCGACTGTGCCAAGCACAGGAAGGAATAACTGAGTTTTTCAGTTTGTCTTCATGTTTGAAGCCTTGTACAAATATAGATTTACAAGGAAAGACCAGAGATTTGTATATCTCAAAATCTATTATGGGACTCAATATTTATAAAGACTCAATGTTTTTAGTATGAAAGTAAAAACAGGTAACCGAATTAGAGGCTATGGTGTGAACAACAGGAGATATTACTTAGCTTGAGCTATTGAATCAGTATAAAATATATTAAATGTTCAAGGCAAGCTGGAGAAAGTCCAGTCAAAACAGTGGAAGGCATAAGAAATGAAGAAAGATGTCCTGAGAGGAAAGGTTGAGGGGAAAAAACTATTTATTTCATGTAGAAGACACAGACACAGGGACATGATAACAGTTTCTGGTACATTAAGCTTTGTTGTCTGCTCTCTGCTTTGAGAGTCTGGTGACCTACTGCTCTCATGACCATAGGGGAAGGCAAAAAGTAAGACTGAATTGTTACAGAAGAGATTTATAATAGATGTTACAATTTTTTTCTGGTGTCAGGAAAATGGGAGTAAGCTAACTAGTACAGAAGCAAAACCAGGGCATATCTGGAGCACAATTCATGTAATATGGGTTTGGATAACTTCTTTAGAATAAGACAAATCACGCCCTTGGAAGTACCCATTTCTCCCTGTGGACTCTGAAGCAAGCCTGGGGTGACTAACTCTGATATAGTCATCCTCATTCCATCAGATGAATCCCCACACCAGATGTCCAGCTTGGCTTGATAGTCCCAGAGCACAGGGGCCATCTTGGCACTCTGACAAAAAATAAGGATGTTATTTTTTTCCTGAAGTTTTGTCAGGACACCAGATTCTCCCTGTCTCTTCCTGTCAAGCTGCAGCCCTGAGAACAAATTCATTCCCAGCACCGTAGCAACAAAGATGTCAGGACCTCTCCCGTCCTTGTTCTTGACCCCAACACGCAGGCCAGCACAGGATGCGGGCGTTTCCACCTACCTTACTCCCCTTTAAAAAAAACCAAAACAGCACTGAGTATTTTTCAGAGGTGATCAGAGAACATTACTTGGTATGATTCATCCTACTTCTGTCCTGGGACTACAACTAGGCTCATCAACTGAGATCCCACTTTTTCTGCTGTCATAGTTAGTAAGATGAATTTAATGGAAAAAAATGACAGAATACTGAGTTTCAAAATTGCAAAAAGGTTACCAATAGTAAGATCTGGTCAGACTGGAGTAGAAAATGATCTCATGGATCAGGGAAAAACATTAATAAAATGGATTGAGATCATCATGGAATACAAACTGCTAGTAATAATCTCAGGAGGACCTTGGGAGCCTGGACCAGAAGTAATCTAACAGGTCTTTCTGATGGTTAGCATAAACAAGTTTTAGATTACACCGAACTGACATGAAGTATATTTTTCTCACAGATCAGTAAATGAAAAAAGACTCCCTTTAAAACAATAATCTTCAGCTGACTAAAATTCCTATTCATAAGAGGGTGTTACCATCTATTTGGTAGTCAGTATGACAAATTCTCATTGTCTGACTTGTAATGTTACAGAACACTCTGACCCACCTGCAGCTAGAGCCCTCCCATATACAAGCTTTTTAATATAAAGTGGTTTTCCTCAACATGTTACTGTTTTCCAAGCACAATTTCAAGACACACCTCTATTTTTTTCAGTTTTTCAGAGCTCCAGGTAAAAACTAAACTGCTTTTGTCGTACAGCCTTTGAGGATATGGCCAAGCACTTGAAGACTAAACTATCGCAAGTCAAAGTGGTCTCTGATTGTCTTCCTGGGTTTCCTCTTCTTCTTATCCCTCATTTGCTGCCCATTCTCCAGACACTGTTGCTTACATGGCTAAGTTAAGTGCAGTTGCTTCCCAAACTGATTTTGACAAAAGGTCCTTGTCAGCATAGGTGCTCTAGAAACAAGACAGAGCCGTGAGTGGTTATGGGGGCACTGGAGATGGTAGCTTTTTGATGCCGCTCAGTCAAAGCCAGGACACCACTATTAATTCAGCATAACAAAATGCACATTTATGAACCAAGCATGGAGGAAATGGGACTGAGAAGAAACATGAGGAATATGATAGTGTCCTTTCTCTCCTTACATCAAAGCACTTGCTACACCTTCATGCTGCCAAGAGCTACCTCCTGAGCCTCCCACTCCCTGTGGGGAGAGCTGCCCTCAGAGTCACAGTGGTTTTGTTTGAATGACGGTGTTGGGATGAGGTATACCAGAGATAGTGATGTTGGTAGATGGGGCTTTTTCTCAGAGGCAGACCCAGTGCAGCTGGCTCAAGGAGCAGTGGTGGTTTCTCTGGAAACTGCGGATTTGTGTGTAGGGTGTATTTGTGACCATTCACACTGACACCAACAGCTTCCACTCAGTAACCAACATTTAACTCCTCCCCATTCCTAACTGTTTGGGATGCTGGGCAGCTCTGTAGCAGCTCCCTAAAATCCTGCCAGCTTCAACTGGACATACTGAGGTAAGTTCTTCAGTACCGAACTGCTGAAGTAACAAGATGTAATCTTATTTTTAATAGTTTTTCCAGAACTGGTCCTGTGTTCTCCTCATGAGGGTTTCAGGACTGGTGGCTCAAAAGAGCAATGCTCCCTTGTTATTCAGATATCTCAGTGGAAAGATTCACATGTCCCAAGATGAGTATGAGCTTAAGTGATTTGGTGGATGAAAGCCAGTTTGCTCAGTAGCATCCCAATTGGATAGGGAGCCCACAAAGTAGATGGAGTAGGTAGATTAAAAATCCATCCATCATGGACGGCACATTTTACTTATTCAGGATCCTGCTCAGACGCATTAAGGATATATTTTAATTTCTCAGAGGCAGAGTCATTCTGCTTTTAGTAATTTCAAACTCACAGATGAAGATATGCTTTCAGGGAAACTCTTAGTGAGCATAAGATAACTATCAGTGCTCATAAAGGTATACATGAGGAAGAGATATGGAAATATTAAGCATATTACGCCTGAGTCAGAACTCACAGAAGGGTTATATAGAAACATAAAGCTTTGGTCTTGAATCACATAAATGAATGCTAGATGAGAACTGCAATGTTTGTATTTGGAGTACAAACACTTCAATATAGTGGCAGCAAAGGCCACAAAGGAAACAGTAGCAGCACTTTGTACTAAGATGCACTCCCACTCATCACTGAAGTCCTGGGTTAAACTTTGCATTTGTTTTGCTTTGTGTTGACCTTGGATTTTTAATCAGTCTTCTGCAACTTTTCTCAGATGTCCTGATTACTGTTATGTTCACATATGGGTTTTTTCAGAAAGAGGCATTAATTATCAGGATTTTCATAGCATTTCCGGGCAACAGGAAAAGCGTAGGTCTAATTGAAAAATTATTTCATCAGGATTCTGCTTCCATAGTCTCATGCTTATTTGAATAGTCACTTGAGTAACTTCATTAAAAAGTCAATCTTTCAAAATGTGATGCTTTGACTAAATCTGACATCCAGAGAGTTTTCGAGATATTTCACAAACGTTCATGAATTGAGAGTCATGTAAGTTACAGTCAAATAAACATAACCGTAATGCTTTTGGAACAGTCTTCTGCAACACGAGAAATGGAAGCAGAAATGTGTACACTACAGAAACATAGCAGGTCTGGAGTAAATTGAATAACACACTGGTATTGAACCAACGTGAATTTCTTTCATTTCAAGAAAGACAACTGAACTAACTGGGAAACTCCATCCCATTCTTTAACCACTAAATAAAATTCTCCACATCATCTTTAAGAGGGATATTTTTGTTAAAGCCAATCTATAGAAACTATAGATTTCAGATGAAAATGGGAAATTCTAGTCCCTGAAAATTTGTCAAACTAAAGGTAAAAACCTGAAGAAGTAGTACCAAACATTTAGAGCCTAGGGAAAAAAAAAACATAACATGATGAAAAAAATTAGATTTTTGATTTCAGCTTAATAGTGAGCAATGAAAAGATAAAGTGGACAGGGGACTAGTCAAGATGCACTGTTTCCCATGTACATAGTAGTGGACTCGAGAAAAAGTCAGAGCAGGGAGCTTTGATCTTCTTAAGCCACAGGTCAAACAGGAGTAATAATTTGATGAGACACTCGGTGCAAGAGTGTGCAGACACAGCAGTATATTATTCTCTTGCCCTATTTCTCATATATCACTTTGAGCTAGAGGAGGTGCTGGGATGGGTAAATGACTGAGAAAGCAAAAAGGCATAAAATAGAGTGCTTCCACAGATAGATAGGAATGTTTGGGGTTTTCCCCTTTTCCTTCAGAGAGACAATACATTTTTAGTTCTATTTTCTTTTTTTTATAAATGAAGCAATCAATCCTGAATCCATGAAAACTGGTCCCAGACCTCTGCAGTATCTATGTTTTAAAAAACAACTGCACAATCAGGCAAAAAGGACTGTGTAGCTGTAATAGCTCACAGCCTCCTTACAGCAGGTGGTCATCCCTGACGTCAGCTAAGGAGTTAAAGAATCCTCTTCAGGCAATCTGAACTGCAGCAATCTCAGATTTCTAGGAATCTTTTCTGAAATTTTCTAGGACTGTCAAATAGGAACTATGAACTGGCATCAGATAACCACCCCATTAAGCTAGCCCCAGACCCTGCGAGGCTGCTTTTCTGCTATGCATGTCTAATTTGAGGGAAGGGGTAGCCTTGGGACAGCTATGCACATAGGGATTTTTTCCCCAACTTTCCAAAAATAGAACTGAAAACCATTCTCCTTACTGCTTCTGGGGCGATATGAGCAGTGCTGGTGGACGGTATAAATCAAATATTAACCTTCACTACGTAAATATTTCACAGCCCACTAAGTAGGACCTTATCAAGAAATTAATGCTGCTATACATCTCCATTTTCAGCCACTTGCAGCAACAGTGACGCACATGGGAAACATAATTTATAGAGACTACAAACTTCAGTGTCTGCACACTGAAGTGCTACCTTTTACATGCTGTAAAAACAGTTACTGCTCTTTTATGGAATGATGGGATTTGGAAACCTTTGAGTCCAACAAAGAATAGCCTCATAAAGCTAAATGATATAAAGAGCACAGAGAAAGCCTAAGTTTTCTCATTAACAGCCAGAGATTTTGTATCAGATACAAGAAGACAAAAGTCCTTGCAAAAGCAGCAGTCACCAGCTACAGCCACTCAGGACATCTGATGGGCTGCAAACCTCAGCCTGTGGTTAGTCTTTGCAGAGAGGGAAGCCACAAAGCAGCCATTTGGACCAGTCATTTATTTTGCATCATGTCACCATTTTAAAGCATGGGACAGAAAATAAAGAGATGCTGGAGGTGACGTGCAGAGAAGAATATCTGACTGAAGTACACCAAGTGATAAGGAGGTGTGGTCAATTTTCTTTGGAAGGAAATGGTAGAACGCAAGTATACAGAATGAAGGAGCACATAAAAGAGCCTCGAGAATATCTTTCCGAATGAGGCCAGAACCAAGATTATCTTGTCAACAGCTAAAGTCACGGTGTATTCATTGACAAGAGAAAGGCAGGTTATTTTCAGCCACTGAAGATCTGCATCAAAACATTGTGTCCACAGCTCCTGCTGTCTCCAAATTGACCAGACCAGGACAAGCAAAGAACTGCGTTCCCACTAACAGTTAAAGGAGTAACACGAAAGTAAAAAAAAAAAGCAGAAGTGGAACTAGCAGTCTTTCTTCATGTTTTAAGGAAGAATGATAGAAATGCGTTTATCTGCTTAGAAAACGTGCCAGTTAGAAAGCATGCCAGTCCCACAGAAGGAGTTAGAGGCCTTTGAGTGCATAACATCTTTGAAAGAAAGGGACAGTAGGAGACCAGGATAGTAGGAAAATGGGGAATCTGCCAAAATTTTGTTTGAAGCAAAATTCTCTAAGAAGGTTAAGTTTAATGAGATATTGGTAGAGTCATCATCACTCATTAGACACAAAGACAGTGATGAATACTAAACTGATTACACAGGATATTTCACATGTCTCAAAATAATGCTGCCACTCCATATATTTTCCAGCCTGTGGAGATTTGTATCTCCAGTGCTAGTCAATTATTCAACAAAACCTTGAAGAATGCCCTTTCCTTTTTAATTTGAAAAGTCTGTTTATGGTTACCACTTGAACAAGTAATTTTGCACAGAATTTACTTATGCATTTTACAGAAGTTTTCTGAGCAGTACCTGGTAAAAAAAATTACAATCATTAGTTTAGATCAAGTATTTCTCTGCAGTGTTTGCTTCTTTAAATGGCATTGATGATTCCAATGGTTTACATCACTGTTTTTTGCATCTGAACTTTCAACTCTTGGGTAAAATTGACTTGGCCCATTTTATATTGGATGTTCATCTCGTACAGCTTTGTCAGTTTTAAAAACATGAGCTTTTCTCATGTTCAGCAGGTAAATGAAAGTAAACTCAGCTTCATCACAGAGTACTTTTTCTACTTCAGATTGCTGTGCATATAAAGCACAGAAAAAGGATGAAGTCCAGAGAATGCCCTTGTGAAGACAGTCTCTGCCACTTTGACTGAGGAAATATGTTTATTTATCCTTCAGAGGATGTCACATTCTGGTGGTACTTTGGGATGAAAAAATGCTCTTAGATATTCATGCTACAACAAAGATCTGAACGAGTGTGTTTTAACCTCTGTCAGACTGGAAGACTTGGACTGCTTCACACGACCCATATCTCAGTTTGAGACTGCTCTCAATTGCTCTCCAATTGAAGTAGCCAAGCCATGAAATCAGCTAGGAAACTGCAGTTTGTATACAATACAAAACACTTTTTTTAGTGGGATTCATCAGTCTATTGCAGGTTAGCTCTCTGGACTCTTTCACCTTATAAGAGTAACAAAACAGTCACAGATTCAGCTTGATGTGTATCTGAACAACAGAAAATCCATTCTGGACACTTTGGGAATCTCCTAATGTGTATAACAATGAGGATCCGATATTTGTTGCAGATTTAATGCAATAGAGGCCCTTTAACTATGATGTTAAAATATTGATTTACATTATGGACTGCGGCTGTTGCACAAACCGTACTCCCCAAGGCCAATTAGACCGACTGACCAAAACATCAGCAATAAACCAGACCTTAATTGTTTGGCAAAATCTCACCCAGCTTTCTTTTTCTTGTTCCTCTGCCTGCTTTCAAAAAGCGGTCTTATACTTAGCACTGCAGCTCTCAGTTTTCCACAGCAATCTGCTAATATGATGAAGTTTCCTGCAAGGAGATGCTCTCAGTCCTTGGTTCAAGAGCAATCATTTTCCTAAATCCTGCAAAAATTCCTTGAGCCAGAGTATTTGTAAGAGAGAAGACAGAGCTAGCAGAAATTTTTGTTAAAATTCCACTAAACGCTCATCATCAAACAGCTGCAATGTGGCAGGAACAGAGAGACAATGTCTGTGATATGGTAGCTACAGCTCCTCACCCTAGAGCATGTCTAAGACATCAAGCTCAGTGAAATCCTGGAACAACCATACTCTTCTCTTCCTCATATAGAATTTATTAAGAAAGTCTGTGAAATAACATTCTGTAGCCTGGCAGACAGGATGTTTTCCCTGAATAAAGAGTTCCTGGCTGTTTGCAAATGAACACAATTACTGACCATAAAATAGTTTGGTTTTATACACACTCAGGTCTGCTTCTCTACGTGGAAGAAACATTACTTGCTAGGGCTGACTATATACAGGTGTTAAAGGAACTCTCAGAAGCATAAGCTCTTGTCTTCAGGGAGAGAAATGCCGAGATCAGTGTGTCAAGGAAAAATCCAGGAAGTTTCTAAGCCTCTTGGCCACCCCTCTTCCACCACTGTCTTGCCACTCATCATATGTGGCATAGCTGACAGGTTTTGTGACTAAGGCTGATTTAATCTTGTAACTATTTGGTATAGTTGGCAGCAACTATATTACGAGTAGATGCTATCAGAAGTATGTGACACACTAGCAGCAGTGCCCGTGAGGGTGCTATACAGGCATCTGAAAGCAAATTGGGGAAAAAACCAACCAACAACAATTTCTTGTTTATATTCTTCTCTCTTTGCATGAACAGTAGACAACAGCTTTTTCCTCAACTGTTTAGCAGTGGTTTTCTACTCAGGGAGTCACACATAGCACTGTTCTCAGGTGTCGGGGAATCAACAATAGCCATAGCAGTGAGTCCAGTGTTTAATTTCTCTGTTTCTGACACACAGCATATTGCAATATTCCCACTGCCCTTCTGCCTTGAGACAAGCAGGAGCACAGTTAGCACCTACATGGTGGCAAGAAGGCATGACAAAAGCTGCTTTCTACTGAGTCGAGCCCAGTAAAAGCCAAATTCAAATATCTAGCAGGGGCATGAATTTATGCCTTGGAGTATGTTTTGTGAAGCTCTGACCTACTGAATTGGATCTCATCTAGAAGCAGCATTTTATTTACATGACAGAAATCCAGTTCAAGACTTCTTTTGTTTACTATTATTACTACAAGGCTAAGTATTTACTATTAATCCATCATTTTTATTTGCCAAGGCTGGCTTCTGAGCAAGGAAACAAGCATCTCAAAAACTCTAAACCAGGGCATCAGAGCAAAGCAGGCACTCAACATATGGGAATCTAAGGCCAGATTCTATTTTATGGAGTATTGATGTTGAAGTAAAACTCTTTGATCCCTTACTTCCACAGCACGTGAGCTGCCACGGACTAAGCAGACAGCAGATGTACTTACTAATTACTGCTAATTGCTGCTGTCTAGACACCATGTGAAGACTAAACTACCAGCCTTGTTTACAAACCAGCAGATACCTGCATACTCTTATATTATTCTGGATCACTGCATGCTGAGTTCACCAGTGCTGGGCTTGCACACATCAGTGCCAGTAAGAACAACGGTACATCATTTTTGCAGCAGTCTGGACAATTGCACAAAGTGAAGAGAACTGGAGAGTCAAGTCCTCTGTTGCTAAGAACATTCATTTCCTTCATCAAATCCTTACTTTGTTTTTATTAGTTTGTATCAGAGGAGGAAGCAATTTTCTGCATTAAACTCTCAGGCAAAGATCCACAAATGAGAATTCTCACAAAGGCTTCCAGCAGGCAAAGTCTCATACGGATATTGTGGAACAAAACATTTTATTCAACCTCTTTAAAAAGTGGATCATTCAGTCTTGTTTGGTTTCTTTTAAACTGATATCAATATAAGAAAATGTCAGTACCTGCACCATCATCATCCTGTTGCAAAAACACCTCCTTGTGATTGCTGTCACAAAAAATATAACATAGCACAGACATCCACAAAGTTGAAATTTTTTTTGCTGTCCCCTTCTGAAAATAACTTGCAATTGTTTCAAAGTCATGAGATTGCATCCATTCCATCCTTCCTCATCTTTCCCACAGAGACCAATACGCAGGCTCAAGCATTAAGAATCACCAATATCAAACAATTTATGTAAGGTGTTAACCATCCTATCTCCGCTGTGTGTTGGTGCATCTACCATTGCTCTGCCTCATGGTGTTTTCTCCCTTTTTAGCTGTCATGAAATCTAAATGCAGTATTTCACGTCTCAGATGGACAACATTTTAAAATAAATATTAATAGTACCTGCACAGGAATTTTCTATCTGCATCACACCAGTCTTACACAAGAAAACCTTCCAAATGAGGCTGCACAACAAAGAAGGTTAAAGTGAGCAATGGAAATAGCAAATGAAAATAGAATAACGTGGAAATACGCAGAAATGAAGGAAGTAGAAAAGAGTTTTAGAAACACACAAAAAAATTATCCAGAGGGGCCAAGTTAATGTACAGGTCTTTACATGGAAGTAGAGACTTTTTACAAAATTTTACTTCCCTAAATGAGAGAAGACCTGTCATCAAGAAACGGTACCAGATGCTAAAGTGAGCCTGAATTTAAAATGTAATTATTAAAACCAAGGTCTTTCTTATGGTGTTAGACTGTTGAGGCTAACAGGGAGATACTAAGGTCTGGAGAAAGTTACATAACGTTACTGTTTGAACATGGTTATGAATTGATTTGCCTGAATTCTCAAGGCTGAAATTATCCGAGTCAGCAAAGATTGAGGCAAACTATTGCCAGCAGCCAGCCAGGCATGCACAGATAAACCCTGCCTTGGGAAATGGTGCAAGTTGAGCTGTAAGGTTGCAGGTAGCTGCTTTTCAAATGTCCCAGAAGAACCAGGAGAAGTAGCAAACTGGTGTAACCAGTGACAGCCTCCTCTGTCAGTACCCCTCAGCCAAAACATCCGCATTGCATAGCATGTCTATGTTACTTAGCCTTGCCTTGTCACAGCACTATTGGCAGCCCCCTGGGCTCAGGCCATGGCTGGAGGCAGGATCTGCACCCCAGAGTGGCACATGGCATCTGCATGCAAACACACAGACAGGAAGAGGAGGTGTCGAAGGCATCAGTTACCTACACATGCTTTTCTTCCCTACTGTCATACATTCAACAGCTCTTCAGATTTTTTTCCTCTTAGCTGCAGTACAATAACTGTGAAACATCCATGTTACTTTTCCTGACTTTCCTGACTAGCTCAGCATTTGGAAGTTTGGAACTTATTTGAATTAAAGAGAATAATTTGTGAAAGGACAGGGGATTTTTCAGGCACTAAAAAACTCCTCTACTTACATGAATAAACAAAGACGTGTTTTCCAGGACACACAGGGGACGCAACATCCAGGAACAGCTTTCTAGTGGATGGCTTTCTGCCTCCTTCAGAGAAATCTGAGCCAAAAGTCTTTTGTTATTTAGTGCCAAATTGGTGTTTTTCCAGAAGCCTTGAAAAATTTTCTCTGTCTTTGAAACTTCGTACATTTTTCATTTCTATCCTTTTCCCTTCTTCAAAATGCCTTGTCTGATCCTTTCTGCCCAGATCATCTGAATTTGCAAACAACTTTCTACTCGGCTTTTGTTTTGGCTAAAATTGCATATTTTATTCTTTCTTATGGCTCCCTGAAATACAGTACACAAAAAGAAACGTAGCAATTGGTAATAAATTCAACCTACTCAGTTATTCTCAAGACCCTTCTACTTAAGACCAAAGTGCATTTTCTGTTGTATTTCGAAGCCGCAGCCTGCATTTCCTTAAAAACAACTGAAGAAAGAAAAAAATAAAAGAAGAACGTGGGTTGATGTTCAAGTTCACACAGTCTCTCTGTACATAGCTGGCCTCTCTCCAGCTCTCACAAGTCCCAAGACACATCTTACTCTTGTTCTTGATGTTTCCACTTAGGCCAGGTGGCTGTTCTTCTGTGTGTCTCCCTGGGAGAACTGGGCTTTGCAAAACACAATTATGTGCCTCCAAAGCAAAAACTTTCCTCAGCAGGAATGGTAAGGAACATTAGAGAAAAAAACCTACCAGGTCACAATCTGTACTCAGGGTCTGAAATCAAAGAATAATTCTTTATGAAGAGAGAAAAGTGACATTGAATGCCAAGAGCCTTGTAGATGGTAAATGAAACATACCTTGTTAGTGCCTGCGTTAGACTGGGTCAGCCAATAACCTGCTTGGAGCAGAAAATACTGGGTGCTGAAGGCACTGGGGCTCTGCCACCAACAGTTTTGTTGGACTCACCCAGCGGTTGCTGCTGTAGGTACTAGGTAACCCACTCTCTCCTCACTCAGCCTAGGTCCAAAGGGGTGACAGCTCTTCATATCTCTTCTTGGTTTCATTACACACTAGAGATCTGCAGACATCTCTGCCTGTCTCCATTGCCTGTCTTGTGAAATTAGACCTTTATTTTAGGAACAAAGTATCCCCAAAATACATAATTATCTGTTCAGGTACTAAATTATCAAGATAAATTTATTGTTTAATAATTAGCTGGAGTTGAACCTAGCATTTCAATACTTTATTGACAAATCTATATTATAGCTTGACTCTCTATTTGACTGCCTCATGCAGTGTGCAATCCTAAACCATTTTATTCTACAGTCCGAGGAAACCAAACAGACACTTAGCCCTGATGTAGCTCCTAAACCTGAGTCTGGTGTCACCCAAAGATCAATGAGCTATCCTGCGTTTATCATTGTTACACAGCCTCAGGCCATGCCCACAGCACGTGTTCACAGCCAGTAGGAGTAGCAGCCAAGGCAGGCTGCTGTATGAAATTTGGGACAGAGCATGCAGCTTTATTTTTGGCTCACTTCACCTCAGATGATCAAACATCAGGCATTTTAATGGAAGACCCCATACTCAGGGCCCTGTGGGACAGCATGGTGTGCTCCTCGCACCCACGTGCTGTGGGATGCTCATTCCTCTCCTCTCAGGACTGTGGGCAGTATCTACTCTAAGGATGGACCTGACTCTTGGGATCAGCAGATAATAGTGTTATAAAGGACCTTTTTTTTTTTTTTTGCAGAAGCAGCTTCCAAGAGATGATAGCTAGTGTTTAAGTAGTGATTTTTTACCCAGGGAAAACTGAAATCCTTTGCACTCTACATAAGAGAAGAATAGGCTAGAACCACAACAATGTGCAGGCAGGATGCAGTTAGCGCATGATTGCCTGATTCTCATCTTCAGCCACCTTCCTGGTGCAGCTGTCCCAGAAGGAGCGATATGCTGTCTACCCAAAGGCCAGCCAAGTTTACCTGGTACATGAACTACTGTGGAGGGGAGGACAAACCCACCAAAGAGGCAGAGCTCCTGCCCCAGGGAGGTTATTGAGCCTCGGTCGGCACAGACCAGGGGAGAATACTGACTGGAGAGGGAATGAGAGTCTCCCTGACACCATGGATATTTTGGAAAATGATTCCTGAGCTGAACAAGTGCAACCAGGTGCACACAAATCCATTCTATCCCAGATGCTCACTGCAAGAGGATACATTAGTAGGAAATATCCTTCTTTCTTATTTTTATTTTGGCCCCTGTGGATATCTATGCAAAATGCAGAGCTCATGTAGTGCAGGGAGCAGAATGAGGAGCACAGCACAAGCTCACAAAATTGTATAGTCGTGGGTACTCTTCCCACCATGATTTTAGCCAGATGGCCTAGATGTAGCCTAGTGTAGATACACAGATTAGAGAAAGCAGTAAATCAAGATGTGCTATAGCTAACCCCAGACATACAGAAATCATGAGTCATGCCCAGAATAACCCAGAGATCAGCTTTAAAATTTGTGGGGTTTGAAAAGCATGGTGGACATTGTACTGCTTTTATTTTCCTGCCATTCTTTGACATTTCACATGCACTTTGATTGGATTCCAAGTAACCATATGGGTTAAAACTGTGATTTTTTAAAAAAGCTAGATCTGTAAGGATCCTATAATAACCTGACATTGGGCTAAGACTTTAACAAAAAGAGCACTATTAGCGGGGGAACTTCAGTACAATTGCAGAGGTAGGTAGCACTGAAATGCCCCCAAGCTCACACTTAATGGAGACTACGACAGTAACAGCCTCACTGACTTCAAGTCAGAGTAAATATCCATGGAGGAGTCAGTATGTTACAGTTACCTCCCTGCAGCACAGCATCTTATAACATATCAACAACTTGAAAAGAACATTTCTCCTCCAGGCAGCCTTTATCCCTTTATCTTAAAATAGGTCTGGATGTTCCTGTATTCCTGGCTTTGTAAAAAACACCAGCCTGGACTTTTTAACCTCCCTGCCAATTCTCCTGATAGTTTCAGTGACATAAATAAACCACATGCTTTTAATTCATGGCTCCACTGCTTGGGGGTTTTTTTGTCAGTTGCATAGCTAACCCATAGCTAAGAAAGCTGAATCTTAAAAAAATATCCATATATTCACTAAGTTTCTGCTCCACTGATGAAATCCGAATGCAACGAAAAGCTGGACAACCCTTGAACTATTGTAGCACAACTACAGTGAAATTAGATAGAGCAACTGATTTGCCTCAGGCAGCCATAAAATAACTGGCATCCCAGCCATCTGTGGTCTAGCATAATGGGGCTTCAGGTTTAGCCACTCCAACCAAACAAGTCTCTTTTTAAAATTTCAAGTTTTTGTATTTAAACAAAGTCCAACTCTCCCAGGCTTTGTGAAAAGTAGCAATCCTGGAGGTCCTCATTTTCTGTTTTCTTTTAAAAGTTGGGAAATACCCCTGTATTTCCACCCATACCAGCTCTGCTTTCCCTGCACTTACTTTGCAGTGCTGCCTCATCTGTTGGTCCCAGGGAAACTTCCTCTGCTAAAGCTCCTGGGAATAGAAGAGATTTGTAGCCAAACTGGTAGTAAGGCTGCGGTTGCATGCATGTTTGCAAAGTTTGTTTTGTAAAGATTTAATCTGAGGCAAAGCAACTGAATGGAAGTTTCTGCTACTTCAGGCTGTGCACAGATGCTTTGTCTGAAGTCTCCTTATCTTTGCCTGAAAATCCCAGCTCATATGATTTTGCATCCTGAACTAACATGATACACCTAAGGTGAATAATCAAAAGAAGAAATGTCCAAAATTTTTCAAACTCTTTAAATACTTCAGACTCTGTAAATCTCCATAAATCTCCATAAATCGCCAGCTTGGGAGTAATTTTCCAAAATCTCCATGGCATCAGGGAGACTCTCATTTCCTTGCCTGTCAGAAAAAGACCTACCTGGGGCGAAAAGAGAAAAGAGCTCATTCTCTCAATCCCTCCTCCTCTCCCCACCAGCTCGCCCTGTAGGAGAGGACCTCTGTCCACATCTGGCAGAGAGAGAGACACAGCTGAAAGGAACCAAAAGCCAGACTGAAAGCTTGTTTATCTTGTGGAAGCTGCTGAGCTGGGTCAGGATGCTCTTTAAAAAAAGAAAAGCATGGAGTTACAGCAGGAGCAGTGGGAAGTTTACGGAAGCCATGGTCAGAACCTGGGCCACCCTGTCTGGGGAAATGATCCTTGCCTTGAGGCCCAAAGGATAAAACAAAAAAGAAAAAAGAAAACAAATAAACAACAACAACAAAAAATCAGAAGTCTTCAGAGGACTAAATAGAGAAAGGTATTTGGTGCTACAGGGAGTTTTAAGAAAGAAATTAAATAGTTGGACAAAAAAAGACACTGCTAAAGCAACTGAGAGGGGTCTTTTCTTTGTAAAAGGGGAAAATTCATTAGCTAGGCAGCAAGTAGTTTAGTTTAATTTTCTTAAACCTCTGGGTGAGAGTTTGAGCTAGTCTGTTATCAGTGATCTCTCACCATTTCAAATCTGGCATCTGAGTCACGACAGGATTATTGTATCTGTGAAGGTACAGCTAGTGTGCATGAACTGGGAACAGAGTTTCCAGATAAGCACTGCTTTGTTATCTAACATATTGTTCTCCATTTTTATACTTTTGATACATGATGATGCAACACTCCAGTCTTTCAATAAACTTTTACTGTTTTAGCTTTTTTTTTCCTCTCAAATATTTTTCTTGGTTATTTAAGTAAGTCTTCCACTGTCAGCTTGCAATATCTATTTAAGGGAGTTCTGTGGCTTTCCAAAGAGCTGCAAGCTAAAGGAAGTTATCAACTTCTTGTTTTGGCCAGGGTCCGCTCAGAAAACTATTTCCTCTCATCTTTAATTGGATGCATTATGATGGTGCTTTCCATTGCTGCAGTTGCAAGGCTGTCTTAACCTCTCATGCAGCAGCACCGGTTCTGTGTAAACATCCATCTCTATGCTTCTCCAGAATTGAGATGGCATGGCATTTCAACTATTAAAGAGAGAGTAAGATCATGGTGAATTTCAGACACATAACTCATCCTTCTCTTTCTCATGTAGTACTCCCTCTGTTTCCAGAGATTTCTCCCTTTGCCTGTGAACCACATCCTGCTGTTTTGCAATAGCATAATTCCTTTGACCACAGCCTTATTGTAAAATGGAATTCAATTTCATATTGCATAGTTTTCATGGAAAAAAACCCCAAACAATAACATGCATTTAAAAACGCCTCTGGGTTTATCTCTCCTCCTAGGTATGTGCTCATTACACACCCATTACAATATCTGGGCATTTATATTCGTTGTAGATCTATAGGAAGTTCTAGTTATTCTTGTTTTCTGGCCTTTCTTGACTGTCCCACTGACGGGACACAATGCACTGGCAGGCCTTTGCCTACACACATTCCACCCTGTTGCATTTGTCAGCTGAGCTCTCAAAAGCCTATTTTTCTGTAAGATAGAAAAAGCAAACAAAAATAGGTTCACCAATCTTTCAGGCCAAAGGTCGGGCCCCTGTTTTTTCCTAGTGCAATGGCAACCTCAGTTTCCTTGGAGAGCTACAGGCATTACTGCAACATAAACATTGTGATTATAAGGATACAATAGGACAATGAAAAAACAACCACACATAATAAATTCTTCCCTCCACAACAAATATTCTTGAAACACTGTGAGAAAGACATTTCCCCACTGAAAGATTTCACAGGAAATCAGAAAAATCATCAGCATTTCGATGTGATTGTCTAATTGAACTGTTTTCTCTTCATATGGGAGTTTATTGAGTATCAAAATAATTTGGTTTGTTAGTGTGCAACAGATGACACCAAGGACCTTTGTGACCAGCCCTCAGAGCAAATACTTGCAAATTTTAAGGCAGCAAAAAGTCCCCTTAAACCACCCAACTTTCCAAAGCCACAGTCTAGGGATTAGCTTGAATTCATTATAAATGTCTCATTTATTTTTCTTTTCTTCTTGTATGCATTTCTGTGAAGACTAAGAGGTCTCACATCCATTCCCACTAACTCCAGACTCTGATTGGCCCTGTATACTTTGGCAATCAGACACAATATTGCAGATTTGCTCCCAGTCCATGAGAGCTCAGGACAGCACGGAGAGAGCAGGGTCTAATTTTCAGAACTGTGGAGCCCTTAGACTTTGGCCACACTGCCCAGTGTCCTGTTCTAGGTCAAGGTACTCCCGGATAATACTAGTTATGCCAAAACACTTGTAGCACAGGGATCTGTCCATTGACAGATCTGTGCAGCTAATGGAGGAATGCTGTATTTCTTTTTATGTGCAAAAAAAAAACACCACAGAAGCACTGGAAAGTAGGCAGCTAGCCCCATCACTTAGAAACCAGCATTAACACAAGCCTCAGATGAAGTGAAAAATTATAAAGACATTTACATGGTCAAAATATAGACAACAGTTACAAAAGTTTTAAAGATCAGTAAGAAGAAACAAAAACATAGTATATGTATAGATTATATTTATACATTATATGTACCTATACTTCAGATCAGCTTCAGGAGACCTCAGCCCTCTGCCTATGAAGGCATTTGCCTGAATTTAGAACTTATTTTTTACATACTCTTCTTCTCTGTGCCTTTGAAGAAACGAATCAGATACAGGCAACATTTACCTGTTATGCAAACAGGAGTTGCATTCTTCTTTAAATCTGTCCTTCCAACCCCGAATGATCCATATTTCAGTCAAGGTATTAATTTTAACCTTTTGCTTCTGGCTAAACAGCTTTCTTTATCCATCAGGTGTATTGAAAAACCTTGGGCGCATCTGGCCAAAGCCACCTCCTGCTCAAAAGATGGCTTTCTGATTCAGGGGGAAGCTGTGAAGCACCGTCGAGGTCTCTGGGCACGGCCTCTGGAAAAATATTGCATTAAAAATACCTCTTTCCCACTTTATTTTTTACTCAGATGATTTCCACAGTGGGGCTAATGCCCCCAGCCACCCCAACATGAAGAGCCTGATTGATACAGCCCTGCAGCCTGGAGGAAAGTCCACAGGCGAGGCCTCTGGATGCTAATGACTGAAACAGCACTGCTCAAAGGAGCAAGCTTTGCAAATCACTGTTGCTCTTGGCAGAGAGCACACAGCAGTGCTCTGACACTCTGAGTTAGTGTTCTTTGTGTCCCCTTCTCTTGGCAATGAGGGCACTGGGACATCATGCTTTTCCCCTGCAGAGACCTCAACACCATAGATGCTGTGCATGAAGCTCAGACCTGCAGTGAAACCTCTGGGTGGTCTTTTCATACTGACATAGTATAATGTGTTTGTATTTATTCATCAAAAGTATCGATACTCAAGGCAAGATGTTGATAGAAACAGTTTTGGTTAAAGGTAGAGGATATCTTTAGCTGAGCCATTTATCATTTTAGAGTCCCACTGTTTCATCAGAAAGATTGTATTAACAGAACAAACCTTCAGCCATTACTGAAGACAAAAGCCAGTTCACATGCAAGTACCACGGCCAAAAATGTCACCAGCAGTACAGTTACAAGCTGCTACATATGAATCATAATTTATGGCTATGTGCAAAATACTTAACAAGAAAAGTGTTTTCTGGAAAGCAAAGAGATGGAGGTGTAAGGAAGGATGAAAGCGTAGAGCCAGCAGAGTTAGGTGGGCTGTTCCCTGACTCTTCTTATGCAGCAGAACATTCCCACTTACACAGAAATGGTATGAGTAGCATTGCCTTTGCTTGGATGTACACAGATTTTTGTGGCTGACTTACTTCACTGTCACTCAGTTACAACTTCAGTAAAGCATTAAAGACAATGAACTGCATTTTGAAAATCAGCACAAACAGTGTCGCAAACTAAAAACTCAGAAAACATTGCCAGAAAGGATGTGGTAAACATCTGTCAGCCTGCATCCTTTTAAAAAAATACCCAGGGGAAGTACATTTCATTACTGACTATGCATAATTACCACAAAGTTAACCTTTTCATTGAATAATTGAGTATCCTTCATATTCTGAACCAGATGAATGGTTTGTGAGAGTTGTTAGGGAGAGTAGACTGCTTGTAAATAATCCTGGCATCCATCCATTCTGTTCTCCTCTCTAGAAAAAAAGAACTCCATCAATGAAGGAAGATCACTCCAGAGGGACCAGGTTCCGAGCAGTGGTTTATGTAGTCACAGTGGTTCTGGGGATGTTGAATCACTCAAGAAAAAAAAGTAGTTGCTAATGACTAAGAGTTATGACTTATATTTCTTTCAGAAGATTTTGGAGCAACCTAGCTGCCTTTTCTATCTTCCAATATTACTCACTACATTAAAAAAAAAAAAAGGAAAAGCCATTAAAATCTGTAATTAAGCATTATTGCATGGACCCTATTAAGTATACCTACATGAAAGGATTAAGATTATTTGGATTTCTACTAAATCTTATATGAATTGAAAACTTCCTATCTCTACAAACCATTACTGTTTGAACTGCAACATTCCCATAATATACTTTACCTGGAATTATGCATGTATATACTCTCCATCTTGACACAATTTTAACCTTGTCTTTGAAAACTGAATGAGGCCATATGCCAAGAGGACAGGGGCACATATCATCATATGTTTGCAAATCTCAGAAGGGTAGCTGTGTCCTGGCAACACTGTTTGGTTTGCAACCAGTCTATTTCTAAAAATCTCCTGCTCTACTGCCAGATGAAGTGGTCATTAGTGAGAAGCAGGAGAGGAAGCCATTGGCCAGCATCTGAACTAGAGTTTGTATTTTGTGTAATTTAGGTTAGGATTTTCAATACCTCAGAGATACACATTTTGCATTTTTTAGACCAAGAGAAAAAAGAAGTGGCATTATAACCCAGCTAATTTTTACTGAGGTACCTAAGGTAGATGCATCTTCAATAGAAATTGTCCTACTATGATTGGTATAGAGCAAAGCCCTACAGGGACACTTGTTGACCAGCTCTTGGGACAGGTGTGTTTGCATGCACGAGTACATGTGCCTGTGTTCCTTCAAATGGCTGCACTCCCAGAACAACCACCTCAGCTAAGTGCCTACTGTGGCAGGGCACAAATTCAGCAATGAGTTATCAGGGTCTTTCCTGCGACAACAGGGCTAAGAATTACGTGAAGTATTGGATTTATATTTATATACCTGGTAGTTCCTAAGTCTGCAGAAGGATGCAGACGTAGTCTACAGATAGGTATTTATTCCTCTACAAGACTAAAATGCTAGGACTTCTTTTCAGACCAGATGAACAGCCCTGATGTACGGTTGCAAATTGCATGAGGTCAAAGAGTCTTGAAACAAAAATTTGCCCAAATGACCGCATGAGTATTGTAAGTAGTCAAACTCTTTTACTTCAGTTTTGCTCTTAGAAACTGCAGCGTGACGAAAGACGAGCCTTGTTTCTCCAGTCAGACATTCTGGCCTAACCTGTTTGGCATTTCTGTGAAATCATGGCCAGAAGTACAAGTTTTGATTCTTCTCAAAACCAGCAATCAAAATCTAATCATTAGGATGCATCCATCTGTGCTATTCCCCATAAGCATTTAACTAACACAAGGAGATTCTCCTTGCTCAAGGAGAATTAGAAGTGGCTGGATGCTGTGCCCAACTAATCAGCCAAAATACTGCAACTAGAAGTAGGAGCTAGAATAGATATGGTAGAAAGCTTCTATGGTTTTGCTTTTGCAAGGTACTGCTAGAATGTGCTAGATAACGCCAATCTATAAAATGATAGATACTACTTCCATGTCAAGTGACCATGGACAGTTATTATGCAACAAGACAGTTGCTATTTTATTACCTATTTGTTATATTTTCGCAAAATAAAACTTCCTTGTACTTTCTACAAAATAAGTAGGAGGATAACGGATACTTTGCACTACAAATTTAATTACTGTGTTTGGGGGGTTTTGTTTGGTTGGTTTTTTGGTTTAGTTGTCGTTTTGCAAGAGGAATATGCCTTAACCTTTCAAAGTCTCAAAAGCTTCCATTCTGCCTGGAAAACTGTCCACTGGAGACCAGCAGCTTTCCTGGATAAAAAACCATTTGTGTTTGTTTTTCCCTGCAATTGCCGTACCTGTGCATCTAGGATCAAGGTAGGTTGTCCATCCCACTTCCTCATATCCTCTCCATGGTCCCACAAGTAAAGCCACAGGGTACCCCGTGGTGTGTACCTTCTATATCCTCTCTCTTGAGCAAGAAGACACCTGCTGTCAATTTTTGAAACACGGGCCCATACAGGTGGGGAGTAGGACATATTCTCTCTGAACTCCTGGAACGCAGAGTCAGTTTATCTGTCAGTTTATGGAATAGCTTCTCCACAGCTGCAACAATGGAGGAAGGCATACTGTCTTCATAATCCCAGAGCTGCCAAATGGCATCACCCACTGTTTGTGTTGCATCATCTTTCCAAAGAAATGTTGCCAAGGGACCAGCATGCACTGTTGGTGCACTATCCCGATTTGAAAGACAGGTGTCTGTCAAGGAAGGTGGGAACCTTCCTGGGATAGAAAGGATGACCCCCCTCTCTCCAAATTATTATACCCTTGAAATTACATGGCTTTCAGGCAAAGATGTGGGGAAAAGAATAACAGTTCTTTACTAGGGTTATATATCTATATATAAAACAAGACAGATAAACGGTGACAATGAGAACAGCCAAACCCAGTCACAGTCCTGTGTCTGTCCTTGGGTGATTCTCTGTTGGGGCAGAGAGGCTGCGGTGACTCCCCCGCAGCTGCAGGGGGCGCTGTGGCGTGACAGCGGGGACTCTCCACGTGGCAATGGTGGCTCAGGTGAGAGGGAGAGGGAGAGGGGAGATCGCTCCCGGTGCGAACCCACGGGGCAGCAGCCCGGCTCAGCACCAACCTCGGCAGCGGGCAGCAAGCAGCGCAGGCAGGCAGGGTTGAGCGGGGAGGGATGGACCTCGGTATCACCCACCGAGGGGCCAGAGGAAGGCAGGAACAGCAGAGACGAGCAGCCCTGGGTGGCGATCCATGTGCGGCAGAATCCGGGCTGGCAACAGAGATGTCAGAGACGAGCCGCTCCGGGCGGCGACAGTTACAGCGTGACGCTGCACCCTTGGCCGCGGCAGGACCCTCGCAGAGACGTGGCAGTGCAGCAGCGCTCTCGGAGCAAAGGAGCACTCGCTGCATGCACCACTGGCCTCACCAAACGCCAAGCCGAGAGAGTGAGCCCGGCCCCCGCCCCCTCCAGCCAAGTCCCGAAGTCTTTTCACCTCACACAAGGTTACGCTGCAGCCCCTGGGAACAACCCCCTGGCCAAAAACTCCCAGCTATTTCTCTAGCTGGGTGATTACTGTGGCATGTGGGAGTGCGGGCAACCTTCTTTGTATCTTAAGTATCACCTGTTAGTTCCTGGGCAAACCCTCTCCACCCCTACAGATCTCCCTGCTAGATGGGAGAAAAATTCATTTGACAACTTCAAACCAACAACATGCACTTTGCATAAATTTGCACCACAAAGGTCATTGATATAAGACATCATCCGGGTTTGTGAGGAGCTGCACATTGTCTGGGTCAAAATATTTCATTTCTGTCTCATATTTCATTTCCCTCAGGTATTGAATACCTTTCTCTATTACAGTCTATTTGCCTGAATTACATGAAATATCATCTTTCTAGGAATACCCTTCCCTCACACTTGATAAAAGTCTCCTCCAAAGACTAAGGACTTGTGTCTTTTTTCCCATTTTTTTGTCAATGTCTGGATCCTTAGCAAGTGATCCCAGCTGCCTGGCTTCCTTATCCTCTAACCACATTGTTGTCTCTGTTGTTCCAACATTGGAGCAGCCAGAGGGTGAAATGCTCACATGAATCCCAGTTGAAATATTTTCTTTCCTCCTGTAGCTCACTCAGGGATAGTGATTGAGTTGTGGTTGTCTCCTCTTCTGGTTCCAGTGATGKCCTTGATGATGGCCCCGAAAATCAACCTTATGATGGTCCTGCTTCTTCATCRTCTCTGGTCTCCCTGTCCTCCTTSACTGTTTTTGCTAAAGCTTTTTAACTGGGTGACTTKCACGAACTTTTTGCCTGCTTCTCAGCAGGGGCCGCTGACACCGGCACCTGTTGATTCAGTTTCAGTGGTTTCAGTGGCAGTGTCTGTCCCTGCGGTGGGAGCCGCTGCAGGGCCTGCTGTCATCTCATTGTCAGATTCAGAGACCCCCCTGAGGGCACTGAGCAGTGTTGAATATGGCTTGATAGGCCTGGCCAGGCCCCAGCACTTTACAGTGATTTGGGTCCTCTCTGGGGAGCCAGGGTGGCAGCACACTTCTTAAAAAATATTTTACTTGTTTTTCTGGATTCTGCATTTGTTCAGGGTAAGGTGCAAACACATTGGAGTTGCTCACTGCCCTAGGAACTTCCTCAAAAATCCCACACCTCTCACCACTCCAAACTATCCAGCCTTTGGGCATATCTCTGGGTGATATTCTGAATTATTTGTCTGATTTTAAACAAGACCTGAACCATATGTAATAACATGCTGGCTCCTAACAAAAGGACTGGGTTGGTTTCAAGGGTAGTCAAATGATATCCAAAATCTTTAAACTTCTCAACTACTGTAATCAGCCTGAAGGATAAGGAAAGAAAAAAGGAGGGAAAAAAGATTGGAAGGTATAGGAAGGTATCTCCATCATAGGTTGTTTCTCTGAGGAGAAAAAACCAAAGGTGTGATTATTAATCGTTCCCGGTAGATGACTCCCCAAATATGGAGGTGCCGGTATACTGAATGAGGCACCAGATTGGTGTCCCAACCAGAGACATTGTCATATTGTAAATCCATCCTAAAAATATACCACAGAGAACATGAACTGCAAGTAAGGTATTACCAGTATAACAGAGACAAAACACCACAAATATGAGCAAATACGTTTGCATTGTAACTAGCAACTGCTAAATCAATACAATGAATGTTTGTAACAGTTCTCTTTTAACACACTCTGGTCAGATCTTTGGTTATCTCAACTTTTTGTGTCCAATATTCAGCATCAAAAAGCATTATTGTAGTTTAATCCCAGCTGGAAACTAAGCACCAAGCAGCCACTCACTCAAACCCCCTTTCTGCCCACCCCCCCCCCAGTGGAAGGAAGAAGAATCAAAGTAAAACTTGTAGGTTGAGATAAGAACAGTTTAATTATCAAAAATAAAGTCAAATATAGTAATAATGGTAAATTATAATAGTAATGAAAATAAAAAGGAAACAAGTAAGTGGTGCACAGTGCAATTGCTCACCACCTGCTGACCAATGCCAAGGCCCTCCACTCCGAACCCAGAGAGACCCCCCCCTTTCCCATAACTTCCCACAGTTTATATCCTGGTCAGGATGTTCTGTGGTGTGAAACATTCCTTTGGTCAGACCGGGTCACCTGTCCCGGCCTTGCTCTCTCCCAGTTTCTTTTGCATCCATCCTCACTGGCAGAGCATGAGAGAAGAAAAATGTCCTTGACTCAGGATAAACAAGATGTAGCAAAACCCAAAACATCAGTGTGTTATCAACACTATTCACATTCCAAATCCAAAACACAGCAGTGTAACAGCTGCTGAGAAGAAATTAACTCTATCCTAGCTGAAACCAGGACAGTGATATAGGAGTGATTTGGGAATGGCATGGCCTCGTGCTAGTGCAAACGTATCCCAGAGGTAACAGTGCCCAGAGATCACAGCTCCACTGCACTCCCAGGGGTGGGAGGATGCAGTTGCAAGTGTAGCTGCTTTTGATCACATTAATTGCAATTTTTCCCAGTGGAAACGCCAAAACAGAAGGAAGGAAGCCTCCTGAGGGCTTCATTTATGTATGAGCCAGGTCAGCTTACAAGAATATGAAAGGAAATTCTTCTTGCCAGGACTCCATGAAAGGAGCCATTGGGGTTTCTTGTGAAATATGTGCTTGCTGGCCGTGAAACACACTCCGGACAGTATTTATGTAACATTAGGGATTTTTACTCCTTCTCCCTACTCCTTCCACTATGCCATGTCACTTGAGACCTCTTGAGAGTTACTCCCACCTGGTTGTGTCCGGAGTTGACTGTAGGACAATGGGTGAGCCTGTAACAACTATAGTTCATTCTGAACTCAAATTCCTTAAATATTCATTTCAGGCACCTTACCCGGAATCAAGAGACTCAGTTTTAATTGCATCCTGCCTGAAATTTATTATCAGTTGAGACCTCACATTGCCTTTTTAATGTCTGGCTCCAAAGTAATCATACTCTGCACACCCACTGCAAGAGCAAAATTTATTTCTCAAAAATACAACAAAGGTGTTTCACAACCTGAAAACTGGCATGTCAAAGAACTGACAAAATCTGTTGTACTTTCTTCTCACAGCCTCATGGCTGCTGATTTTTACCTCCTTTTATGCTTTAAGCTGCTTAAAATTGGTGATCAAAGAGCTCCTGATAACAAAAAATGAATATATATGCTTTTTCAGAAAAGACTTCTTCCTGTGCCAAGGATCACAGCAATGAGCAACATGGTAATACTGCATGCCCACACAGGCCTCTCTGCTGCCTTTGGTCTGCACTAGTTGTACGCAGAATTAAAGAGAGATTAGTACAAAGGAGAGAACTTGAAAGTGAGCCTCAACACAGATTTGCTTGGCTGATTGCTTTTTGCCTATCACACCCTTTGTGTGCGGTTATGCTGTCAGATTTGATACCTGTTGGCCTGTGTCTGAAGATGCCTCTGGCTCTCCCAGCCCAATGAGGCACAGAGGGCTGGGCTGGCAGCCCATTCAGAGACAGTCCTGGCTATATCCTCCCAAGATGGCCAAGAAAGGTGCCCCAGCAACCTTGCTGCTGTCTTATTCCACCACAAAAATCTCAGGGTTACCTTTTAGCGCTCCCCCTCCACAATCCTAGCAGGATGCAATGAGCCCAAGAAGCAAAGTTCTTCCCTCTCCCACAGCAGCGTGCAGTGCTCTCTGCAAGGGCACTGCGCCAGGCCACCAATTGTGCTGTGCTTAATCCTAGTTATTTTTACAGCATTTCTCGTAATTGTCAAAGATGCATTAGGTGTTTAACCTTGATTGTGGTGGTTTGATGTTGTTTGTTCAAAAGCTGCACTACAAGAGCTGAGGTAAATCAATTTTTGCATCACATTGTAATGAAAACTTTTGCCATACCACCTCAGCCAGCTTGCACACTAACACATTCATCATTTTTAAATAACACTGAAAAGGCTCAGTGGAACTGCCTATGCTTTTATTTCAGACACAATAGGAACTTAACCATCATGTAGGAAATCACAAAGAGAAAATAAAATATGTCACAAATACAAACACCTTGGCACCTTTCCACTGTTCAACACAATTTACAAAATACTTTGAGTGAATAAAACATTAGTTTGTAAAATATCAGCTAATTTTGTTCTCAGATTAACAATTAAACAGGAACCACCTCTGATTCACTGTGGACAAGCAGTAATTTAAACAAACTTTAAAGTTAAGGCTTATTTAAACTTTGTTGCCTGGTCAGTCTGAGGTATTCTGCATAAAAATGTGTTTTGCAAACTATAGCAAGCAGCAGTCTCACTAGGCAGATATTTCTGAACAGCATAGACCCAAGTAGGGACATCTGTCCATCTTCCAAAATCACATTTCTTTTTGTGTTTCTTAGGTGGGAATTGCCCATTCCTTTCCCCCACCTGAGTGCTCAGCAAAATGATTCATAAGCTGCAGATTTAAAATATAAGTCTACTGCCCTAGAAGGAATGAAAGAATTTAAATGCCATAGGTGTTTCTGAGCACGTCGTCCACTTGCAACCACAAAAAACAGTTCAGACTTTCAAAGTTCCTGGTGTCATAAACCATTTACATAGACCATTACATAAACCATAAACATTAGGACATCTTCCATAGCAATCAAATGGACTTGAAAATAGGAAGAGGTAATAATCTTCTCAGTACATAAAGAGGTGTTTTTCAGCAAAGAGTAGCCATATGTTTTGTACCAATAGTCCCAGCACTACTCAGTAATTCCTGCCGTAAAAATATCTTAAGGCCCTGGAGTGAAAGGATAGTCTTGTTATACAGAAAAGGAGCAATGCCTACACCTAGTCCCACAGAACTGCGGCACTGACTACTCACATCAAACCAGTTCATAACTAATTAATTATAACCAGAGGTGGTGAATTTCCAAACAATGACTGAGCTTTACTTTACAGCAAGCAGGGCTTCTGTGAAGGTGTCTGTTCTGGCAGTACTGGAAGAAGTTCTGCACATCATCAATAACATTGCCTTTGACATGCAGAAACCAACCTGTTCCTGCTTACTGTGACAGGTCTTTGGCTTCATTCTGCCCCAGATGCCATTTCTTTTCAATCAAGCACAGAAGTATTTCTTCAGAAAGTGCAACCACTCCAGGAAAGACATGGGAGAATTTTCCCTTTGGTTTCAAACTCCGTTACCAGGCCACTCACATCAGACTAGTACTGAAGGGTACTGAGGGATCCTAAAGCGTCCATTTGCCTTTGGTGCTGCTTTATTAATGAAAGACATGAAAGACTAATGAATGACTGTGATAAAAAAGATACTCCACAGACAGTGGAAAAGGTAAGCAACACAAAAGTTAAGGAAGAGCAGAACACAAGAGTTAAGTGTATGCTATAGAAAAGGGGGCAAAAACCCAACACCCTTCAAGAGATGTTTTCTACCAATAACTCCTTCTGAGTTTGTCTCCAAGAGAGAGACAATATCCTCATGAAAACTCCAGCGGCTTTGCCACACGCACTCTCACACACATCTCCCTCCCTCAATTCTACACAGTTCATTCATTAAAGTAGCCATTCTCACTCGAGTTATCCACCCCCTGTACATTTATAGCACTTCTCCTATTAATTCACTCTTTTTGTGGGTGATGTCTTGAGATATGCTTCCCCCTACATCCTGTGATTATTCATGACAGCTAAAAATAGTCAGTCTAGTGGGTCGGCACACTCCTCCCTCTCTGAAACAGATCTAATCTACACAAATACTCTGGTCCTCATTTTCTGAGTGGGGACCTCCTCACTGCTCTAAGAAGACACTTGCAGAGGATATTGCTGAGACTATAGTATTTGATGAAATAAAATTAGTGAGGTGTATTTCTCTGGCTCTGCTGGGGAACAGAATGAAAGAGAAGGAATAGTTTTGTATGAAAAAGATAGGCAGATGCTTTATCTTTGCAGCCTTATGTGACCGACAGCACAGCATCTGTGGGGAAAGCTTCTCAACTCTCTCATTTCTAGCAAGTGGCCACATGGTTATACCTGGTATGATGTCACATTCCACAACAACTATTAAGACACTGTGTCATTTCTTTTTGTTCTGTGCTAGGGAACCATGCCCAATTGTTCACTCTTGTGACAGGAAGAATTCATATAAAACAAATTATTTTAAGCCACACTATTTTAAGCTGGCCATACATTAGAAGACCTTAAGTGATAGGACAGGTTCAACAGAAAATGCACCAAACAAGCCTGTAAAAATATCAGCCACTGTCAACAAGATCATTAGTTAGTGCAGGACAGCAAATACAGATCACAGAAATCCTCCAAAATGAAATCACATGTGTCTCCAGAGTTTATAGTGGTAGGTAGCTGTCTCACCTCATACACCTGTGGTGTCTGTTATTATAGTCCACCTTCTTATCATATGCATATCTCTTGAAAACTTCAAGAATATGCTGAAAATCTTCTTAGAGCAAAAGGCACAAGGTCTGTCAGATTCAAGTCCAAAAGAAGCAGCATATTTTTCAATTTCTTCTCTTTAAACAGCTGAGAAAAAGAAAAATCAGCAAAAAAAACCCACATAAATCCTTTCAAGTGAACAAATTTATACAGAGATCCAGCTCTGTCTGGAACTTTAAAAGAATAATTACGAATTGTTCACATAAAAAACCTTCTGCTTATGGAGGTCTTAAAAAACTGCTCCAAGGTGACACACAAACTACTTTCTAGTGACACAACAGTTGGTGTTTTCAGATTCATCTGAAGGCAACACACTGACAAAACACAGTGAAAGGAAACAAAGAGAAGAATGCAAAAGGTATGAGATGTACACACAGAAATTCAGTAACATAGCTATTTTCACTGAGACTACAAAATCAACTTTTGTAAACATATAAATACAAAGCAGATTTTGAAATCACTAAACAGCACTCAAAATAATGCAAATTTTATTTCCAAAGCTCATTTATAAACTGTTGTATGCATACAATATGGATGAGATTTCTTAGGAGAAAGTACTCTCTCAAAGGTATTTCTACTTGCTCCGACTCCTTGGAAATTTGCTATGAGTCAAATGAAGGTATCACAAAGAGCATCAGACCTTTTTCAGTCTTTCCTAAATCTTGCACTGTCCTTCAAAGTTCTGATTCACAGGATATCCAGGGTAATTCCACTGACAAAATATCATTTATGCATAAGTAGGTTTCAAAGCATTAGGTGCTGAAGTCAGATAGTGTGAGCCCCAGTCGACAGGAAAATGTCTACCAGTTTCAGTGTGTTCAGGCTGAAGTTTTGACTAGCAATTCAGAGCTGGAATGCATAGCCCATCATTTCTGGACCATATTCAAATTAATAGTTGAGAATAAGAACACTGCATTTTCTGTTTCATAAAGTGACAGAGGAAAATAAGTGAAAATTGGACATTGATTTAAAAGTGCAAATCCAACAGAACTGATTTCTTATACAAATCTCCGAAGTCTGCAAATAAAAAGGAATGCTGCAAATTATTTTCCGCAACAGCCACTATTGTGTGTTACTTCTTTGTTTTCTATGACAAGGACAGCTCTGTCTGGAGGCAGCATGAAACAATGACCTATAAGAAAAGCAATGGATATAAACCAGCATTTAGAAAGAAAAGGTGACTGATATAGACACGAGGATTAGCCACACGGGCGCTGTCCCCTATGCATGGTGTAAGCATACATAGGCACATACAGTTTCCACCAGAATTAATAGTGGCAAGGTGCTTTAAACGAGAACAGACTACAGTCATTCATTTACTGATCTCTTTGTGTCTGGTACAGAGAGTCTGTGCCCTTGTAGACCGAAGACTATGTTGCTCTTTGATAAAATATCACGTTGCAGATCTCCTGATATGCTCTTAGCAGAACGACATTTTTGATGTGCGCACAGCCTGAATGACAACTCCGTCTGTTGACATCCAGTCCTAGACACACTGTTCTTTGACTACAAACTCATATTGGTCCAGGTCCCACAGGTCTTGGGACTATTGTAACATCAAACCCCTCAAAGTTTTCGTAAAGATAGCTTATTCAATAGCTATTGAAAATGAATACTAAAATATAAAGATACACAGAAAAGTGATATAGTAGTAAAAATGTGATGCAGAAACTGATTTTTGTCAATGAAATAGGACAATGATAGATGCTGGTAAATGTATATCTCTACTCTCCAAAAAATAAACACCACAAATGTCAAACAGCTCTCAGGACAAGATATAAACAGCTTATTACATCTTTATCTCATTACTTAAAATTTTCTCCTACATATTAAAACTTACTCAATTTTCTTTAGAAGACTATTCTTTATCAGAAATGCCACCACCAGAAAGATTTACAGGCCTTTAGACAACTCCAGAGAAAGCTGAAAGAGCACTGAAGAAAATACAGAGAAATAGGACAGATTTTGAATTTAATTTCATGTTGAGCTATTGACTCTGCTCTCTGGACTTCCCCAACTAACTGGAGCTCCTGAGGCTTTCAGCTGCTTGGGGCTGAGGTGTAAATGTGCAAGCAGTCCTCTACCTTGGGCTCATTCTGTTTCCTATGCCATTCCCTTTCCTATGTTGCCTTCAGTAACATGGTAGAGAGGGTGTCTAAACAAGGCAGAGATCTGAAATTGCATGCAGCAGAAAGCCATGGATGCTGAGACATATACTTGTATCTTTTACACTAGTAAAAGTAGTACATGTAGTACACATGTACTACAGCAACTTATAGCAATGATGGTCCTGATGCCAGTGAGGGTATTTACCTCCCCTTTTCATTTCCTTCCCCAGTGCATGCACAGTTACCCAGTAACAACTGGAAGGATGCCACTGGTAACCATTCTGTGTCCACACGCTCTACACGACCATCAGCACAGATGCAAATGAAGGATTTGTGTTGCAGAGCCAAAGAGCTCTGTATTTAAGCTAAATAAGGCTTTGATTATGCCTTTTATTCCCAGGCTTGCCAATGGGTGGGGCACAAATAACACTATTCCAAAAACATCCCAGAAAATAAGTGCCCAGGAGACATACATTCCTACTCTTCTCTGGAGGTGAGAGAAATTATTATGACCAATGGTTCTCCTCAGAAGATAGGTCAGCCACCTCAGACATCAGGTGACCCATGAGCTACATCTAGTTCCACATCTATTTACCTTCATCTCTGCCATAGCCCCAGGAGACAAGGTTTGATAGACACCATCACACTTAGGCAAGTTGTTCCTCCTCCAGCAGACAGTTGGGAGCTTATAAGCTGTAGCACTAAAGTGACAAGAAGTTAATTTTTGGTACCACTGCTGTTTTAAATATTGCTGTCCTTAGAAGACTTTTAAAAGAGTTGCAATGGGCAGAAAAGAGATATGAAAGAAGCAGTGAGAAGGCATGAAGATTTTGAATATTGGCAACAGAAGATCAGTGTCAGAGGTTTCAAGCCTAAGAGAAGAACGTAGAGTTATAGAAATATGTAGGAATATAGGAATACTTAGTACAGGAAATTGAATAGGAAAAAAAAGATTCAGTAGCTGGAGAACCTGAGGTTCTGTAAAAGGTAAGGCATATAAAAACCTAAAGGGTGAGAAAGAACACAAAGGAGAAGCTATGGGTAAAGAGAAGCCTTAAGAAATAGGAATAACATAAGGACCTTTAATATCAATGGGGATATTCGTGTTGTGTTGGCATAAAAAAGCCAATATTTCATCCTATTTGCATTAATTGGTAGGTGATACATGAAAGAAAATTACATGGACAACAGACTGAACCACTGGTAAGTGACAAAGGTCTCTGTTAACAGAGCCCAGCCAGTAAATTTACTGATGTACTCCTAGAAAGGATGGGAAACTCTTATGGCATGTGATGATTGCTAGAGTGGGTCAACTGCTACAGCAGGTCCATAAAATGGCTTAGTGTAAAAGAAGTTAATAAAATAAATGACTTAAGTGTATAGCATCAGTAAGGACACTAAGTTAGGACCCTAAGAATCCACAGAAGGACAGAGGTAGTAGGATGTCACCAGAATGTCACAAAGAATATGTATTAGCAGAGCTTGTCACCAAGGAGTGTCCCATGCCAGAGGAGCAATAAGGCTGCTGGTATCTGGCTGAGACAGTGTGGGTGTTACCATGCAGCACTGCCTCACCCCCCATAGACACTCTCAAGAGGAACAGTGAAAAACACATTCTAAACTTTAAAACAACTTGCCACTATTTCATGTGCAGGTATGGATGGCATCAGGTAGATATGTGTGAAAGCCTCTGGCAGGCTCACTCATCTTCAGGTCTTCTTTCGGCAGCAATCCTACTGCATTCAGGGACACAACAAGTGATCCTCAGTCTGGCCTGCAGGCCACATTGCCATCTGGGCATTATTTACACAGACCCTTACTGACACTTCAGGCATCACGTTCCATGAAACAGCAAACAAACATGCCATCCATTAGCTCCTAAAAAGCTCTTAAAGTCTGATTGACAGTAGTGGCATGCAGTGCTTCTGGGGAACTTCTTGTTTCAGCAAGTAATAACACTTCTAAAGAATGCTATGTGGTATGGGAGGAATTTATCTCCAGTGTAAAGGGAAACAGATGCCGAAGGGAGCAGGACATAGGAATATTAAGGGGCTGCTGTGACTGGTCTAGGGTTCTTTTCTGAGCAGTGCTTGTTTTCTACTTTTCTAACAATGTTGAGTCATTATTATAAAGTCAATACATATGCCAGATTTTTAACATTTCTGAGCATTCTCAGACCCTCTTAGCCCTGGTAATTTCCCAGAATTTCTCAATGGCTTTCAAAATCAGGTCCATTATCTCTTTTTAAATGTTAATTCGTTGCCTACCCTCCCCCACTTCTCTTTTCTTTCCTCATAATCATTTTCAGCATATAAATTTCTCATGGCAGAGACAGCTAGAATTTCAGTGCCTGGAATTAAATGCCTTTACAGTCAGACTAGGTACAGATTTTAGCCTAGCATGTTACTAATAAAAATAGTGGCTGCTGTTTGAAGTGCTTTCCCTCTGTGGCTGTGTCCCATGGCCACTGTGGAATAGATAAACTGGCTTATGAGGGAACGCGTGTTTCCCAGAAGGTTCTGATCTTCCCAAGTAGGTTTTACAGGTCGTGTAAGTAGCCTTAATCCCGGTTGCCTGCAGGCAGATATGCTACAATGCTCTGCAGATACAGACATCTTTAATAGCCTCTTTCTTTCCATCCCTCTATTACCTGGACAGCTTAGGTCTAGACTAGGTGTCTATTTATTTTGCCATTAAGGGAACATGTGTTAGATTTCCACAGGTGAGTTCCAGATATCCCACTATGAGTCTCATGCTTGGCTCCTGACATGTCTTGTCAGCAGTAACTTGTCCAAGCTGGTGGTAGCTGGGATGTAACTGGCCATAGAGTCCCTGCACACTGCTAGTGAGCTTCAAACACAACTTGAACTGCATTTTCCACAACAGGCTTTGAGCGAATTTGGAGACATTTGGAGGGAACTCAGTTAGCAGGAAGGCAACTCATTAACTGAATAAACATGATGTGGGCACAGCCACGCTGTTTTAAAGCATGGCATACCTCAGAATTCTGATGCACGACCCGTCATGGGCTCAGTAGAGGTGATTCAATGTCAGGACCTGGGGGCACCAATCATTGCATGAGCATATCTCCAGCCCATCTCCTACTGTTCCCTGTCTGTACTGAGGGTGGCCATGACCCCATTACCAGCCCCTGCTCAGACCCATAGGTGAGGGCCTGGCCATGTGAGGTGGGCTCTCTCCAGGCTCCCAGACACTAAAGATCTTATAATCACAGCTTACCCTATCTGCTGGTATGGTAAGCCTTTCAAAGGAGACAGCAGGGCTGATACTAAACCCACTCGAACTCACAGCATTTTGCAGTCCAGAGTACAACATGGTGGCTGATAGTTTAAAATAAAAGGCCCAACCTATAGACTGTCTTTATGGAGGTAGTTGATAACAGGGCAGCAATAGCTTCACCTTATCTCAGCAGGGCAAGAAAGTCATGCCTCCACTCTTTTAACTGTTAAATACAGTACATCAAGCATCACAGTGAAACAAAGTTCAATCTTCCAGCATTATAAAAGCATTGTATCAGTACAAAGTCAGGGAGAAACCTTCTTGCTTTGTGCTTCCTTGCTGTCCCAAAAGAGGTCCATTTTCAGCAAGGTGTCCCAAGAACCCAACTGTTGTATATTCATTTTTTTCTGGCTTCCTTTTTTTTCTGGCCTGTCTCAGGCCTTCAAGGCTCCTAAACAGTTGCATCCTTCCAAGAAGGACTTGGATGTGTTGGTGAACAAGAAGCCCAATGCCTTGGCCCTGCATTCTTGCAGCCCAGAAAGTCAATCGTATCCTGGGCTGCATCCAAAGCAGCGTGGCCAGAGAGCAAGGGAGGTGATTCTGTCCCTCAGCTCTGCTCTGGTGAGACCGCACCTGGAACACTGGGGTCCTGAACACAAGAAAGATGTGGACTTGTTGGAAAGAGCCCAGAGGAGGCCACAAAGACGATCATAGACCTGGAGCATCTCTCCTACAAGGACAGACTGCAAGAGTAGGGATTGTTCAGCCTGGAGAAGAGAAAGTGACCTTTGGGGTGACCTAACTGTGGTCTTCCAGTACTTGAAAGGGACCAACAAGAAAGCTGGAGAGAAACTTTTTACAAGGCTATGAAGTGATAGGACAAGGGAGAATGGCTTTAAACTGAGAGTAGATTTACTGTACATATCAGAAAGAAATTCTATACTCAGTGGTGAGGGACCAGCACAAATTGCCCAGAGAAGTTGTGGATGCCCCATCCCCACAAGTCATCAAGGCCAGGTTGGATGCAGCTTTGAGTAACCTGTCTAGTGGAAGGTGGCCCTACCCGTGGCAGCAAAGGCAGAACTACGTAATATTTAAGGTCCCTTCTAACCCAAACCGTTCTCTGATTCTATGATTCTATCTATGAATCTCCATCTTCCTTTGATAACATATGCTTAGCATCTGCTTGCTTAACTTTCCTCTTAATTAAAATTTGGTTTTTTACTGTAAATTCCATTCAAACCCCTCAAATTTATTCATTTTTAATCATACAATAGTCCTTGGCTAGTTTAGAGAGTTCAATCAGATCACCTACAGTTCGTTATTTTTCTCTTCACACTTTTTTGCCACCTTTGCTGAGAGTTGACTTTTTCCATTCTTTCAGCCCATTCTTTTGGTTTCACTTAAAGATGAAAAAAAAGGGTCAGTCTGGTCCAAAGGGCATGTGCACATTCCCATGTAATGCTGCCCTAGGGAAGTGTAGCACTCCTCCAGGGATGGTGTGCATGCAGCTATGCCCATGGATTTGGCAGTGGGCACCATACCTCGGCCATGCTCTGCCTACTCTTTGCAGGGGGTGCAGGAATGCTCCTCACCAGAACTGGGTCTCGTGCAGGCAGCCTAGGCAGCAGGAGCTGTGGGTGATGGGTGATGCTGCAGCAGTGGTATTCACACGAGCTGCCCAGGTCACCCTGGGCATCTCCCTCTGGTATCCTGAGGCTCACTGTACAGGAGGAGACTGAAACTACTGGGGAAGGGTGGGAATAATGTGCAGTAAAGAAAGGAGGGACAAGCCTTCAGACAGTGATGTAGGCGTATGGTCTTCATGTCTGGAGTGCTGAGCTGCAGGATGCAGATGGGGAAACCCAAGGAGCTGTTTGACTGAACTCGTTTCCCCTTCTCCTTTCTCTGCATTTCACTTTTTACATCATGTCTGGCTGGAAGTGCTATGATAACAGCTATCTTTCCTTTAACATGTGCAATCTGCAGCGTACTGCACAGAGAGCTGAGTCAGTCTTAATGTTAACACTGACAATAAATATCTGGCCGTGCTCTGAGCATCTGCCCCTTTATCCCTAGAGGGAGGTGTCACTTGCAGAGGCAGACAGAGTTCAGCTTCGTTAAGCATGTGATCCCAGTAGTTAATATAAAACATGCAACTGAAATATGTCCTATGGGCATGTATTTATTCACACATGTGCCATGGTATAAAAGTGCACGAGGAGGTAAAAAAGTAAAAGTTTTTGAAGTTTCAAAAATCTCCTCTGCTTATACTTACAATGATTGGCAGATTTCTTCTGTGATATAGTATCCAAATGTATTTCAATCACTGCAGATTATGATTGAACAGCACTCCAAATAAATGTTCTCCTTTTTTGTTTTTATTTTTTATATTAAATTACAATATTAATTAAACTTATTTATCTTTTAATGATTTCTAATTTAGACAGTATTACATTTAATATTGGCTTAACACCGAGTTAAGCGTCACAGAAATAAGAACAAAAATGGTGTTACAACAAAAATATGTTGCAGCATTTCATCATCTAGATGGACTAATGCATAATATATCTTGTTAATACAAAGATGATAGTTCAGCAGCAGTAGAAAAGTAGAGAGCTAAAATATGCTATCATAGAATCACAAAAATATCATACCGTTTTGAATTGTAATTTTAAAATTGCCTTGCTGCTGTTTAGCTTTCATACCAAAACAGTCAAAACAAGTTATTGATTTTCCAAATGATGAAGCATTACTTCAGGAACTCTAGGCAAGTGAATCAATGACAGACATGTAAAGCACTGGATGAATGCCAGTACGAAGAATTTATAACTAATGCATTAATAAAACATTGCATGATCTTGACAGACAGAAATTACCAAGATTTTATTGTGCCCTAAACAGTTAACAGAAAAAAGAGATTCTTCAAGGACTTAATTGTAACTACTACGTGAGAAGGATAATATTAATCTTGAAACATTATTCATTTTGTCTGTAGAGAAACCACAATATCTTTCATTTGATGGTAACTTCAGCTTTTATTGTATATTTATATATTTTATCTATCTGTAAGTAGAAGTAACTTTAACCACCTTTCTAACTTTAAAGCATGTGCTGAAAACCCATATATATCAGTGGCATTCATCATGCACTGCATTCATTGGATCAAATGCCACATACTACAGAAAACCCCCTTTCTTTAATCAGTTATTCTCCATGTAAAACCCACAACAGAAAAGCAAATCCATAGGCTGTCACAGGTGCTGGGAGGCCCAGGACCACCCAGATAACTTCACAAGGACATTTGCTGAGTCCATGGCATTTACTAAGCCTTCTCTCTCTGCGTCCCTCTGCTGACTCTTCCTCAGTCATGTCCAGCATAAATGTCCTACGGAAACATCTCTTTTTTTCAATACCTGCAGAAGTGGGCAACAGACACGCTGTTAAGTGTGCCATGGCTTGCCCCCATAGCCAAGACCACACTTAATTGCAACACAAAATTAAAGAGCCAGACAGGATTTGGCCCAAGGCAACTTTGGAGCTGGAATGGTGCAGGGTAAATACCACCCCTGCTTGTGACTGCCAGCTGTTGTGCCCTGCACTGCCTTCTCTTTGTATTTAACAGCCATTGGCAGGCCTTTACTCCAAATGGTTTCATCTAGTTTGTTTAACCACTTTTTCTCTTTCTCTCCTGTTGATTGTGTTCCGCAATTCAACAATACCTTGTCAGAAATTTGTGTCCTTTTGTTTTAAAATATTTCATCTTGGTTTGCTGTGTTTCTAACTTTTTTCAGACCATCAGTTAGACCTAGCCAACCTGGATTTTCCCTGCACAGATGACTTTTCTAACCATTCCATTGCCTTTTTTGCCTTTTTGGGTTTTACAAAACAGGAGATGAAGCAACCACAGGCAGTCATGGTACTAAAGATGCCAAGCTCACAGAAGAGCTCAAAATGTTTTTCATTTTGTTCTTCTTGCCTTTCTTAATAGTTCCTAGAATTCAGTTTCCCTTTGACAGTTAATGAATGTCAGTTGCTTTTTAAGGACTATCCACAAAGACCTCTCTTCTGAGTATTAACACTCAAATTTGTGCATCTATTATTAGAGCTGTTTTTTTACATCTCACTTAGCAGCATGGAAATGAACACTGCATTTTATCAGCAGATCACTCAGGACCTCCAGGACTTGGAAACATCTTGTTCTCAGTTTTAGTTTCACTGTCAAGTATCCCCAATAACATCACTAAATGCAGCTTTCCCATTATTCATCCTGTTTGCCCAATCACTCAGGAATTTCCAGGGCAGAAAGGACCTCTCACCCCCGGAAAATTGAGCTGTTAACCTCCTGTTGCTGTGAAAATTCATCACTGCTCCTGGCCTTCTCTTTCTATGTCCTTCTTAGTCATTAATCTCTCTACCCCACAAAAACATAATTTCTTTTAAGGTCGAGAGCTTCATAGAAAGCTCTCCATGGGTACTTCACTGGCTGTTGTGTGACATTTGGAATTGAACCAGTGGGTTGTATCTGTTATTGCCGGAGCGGTTGAGCTCTCCGAAGGTTTTTGCTGGCAGTTGCTTTGGCCTGAGATGCCACACCAGGCAAAACCCCCACAGCCTCTGAACCGGGAATCTCTACCCCACTTTGTTCCTGGGCGGCTTCTCCAGCTTGCACTGCAGTGTCCTGCCACCTGCCTCCTTCAGTGACATCAGCAGCCACTGCAACCACCGGGGTCAAGAGGCAGCTGCAAGAAACCACTGCCTGCTGATGAGCCAGACACCCCCCCAGCACAGCTGTGGCTGAAGTCTGTTTCCCATGATGGAGAGGAAAGCTGGGGCATGAGATTGCTGTGCTCACTGGTGGGATTGCATCTCTCATGGTGCTTTGCAGCCAAGGGGGTTTCAGACACCACCATGTCAGACACTATCAGAAGTCTTGGGCAAAGATAACATCTGGTCCTCGCCATGGATACACCACTTCCCTTGTACAGTAGTGGGGCCTTGTTGTGGTCTGCTCCTCTGGGTTGCTGGTGGTGGTAAGCCCAGCTGAAAAAGGTAATTTAAAACCATGACAGGCAGCAGGACACAGTTTGCCACCTCCTGGCACTATTGCCAAAAAAATCTTTCTGGTGGCAGTTATCTTGTCCCCTCATCCATGACAGTCTGATCAGAATGACTATTTCTTCTCGCTCCCCTCTCCAAGTAGCCAAAAGGTAGCAAAGGGAAAACAAGGACAGATGGGGAAATAACATGGAGAAACAGCAGAACACAGAGCCAGGATAGGGACTACTTATGTCTGCTATACAAGAACTTGATGGTGTGTAGCAAGCACCTGCCAAGAGGACTACAGAGCTTCCTGGGGTGGTTTTCAGGGAATCTGTAGAACAAGGCTGTTCTGAGCAATGGGAGAGCAATGATTCACAGGCCTAGGCTCCCCTTTACCAAAAAGCAGTGTGTACCTTTCTGTGACATGGAAGGAATTTTCCACTCCTCTTCTGTTCCACAGAAGAGAGCAGCTTTCACGCAGCACACAAAACAGGAGGACAGGATGTAAGGCTAAGACCACTACAGATTGCAATATAGTTCTATCCATAGCTAAGCGGGGCCATTTCCATTGGGCCCATTAGTTTTGAAGCCATTTTACCACCATTTTGCTCTGTGTAGTCCTTATTTCCTACCAAACTCCTAAACCAGAAGAGCTTTATTACTCGTCTTCAAAGATAAAAAGAAGTCACAGAAACAACCATTTATTCTGCTACATCAGTTTAAACTTCCAGCTATAAAAAACCTAGTTCTGCTTTCTTCCAGGACTTTTCTGCCCTACAGAACAGCAGTACAGGCAACCCGACAGCCGAGCCCATGGCATGACTCCAAAGCGTGATGATGCTCAGGTCCAGACAGGAGGCTCCCAAGAAAAACACTGATTGCTGCGAGACGATAGGCAACCCTACGTGCCTGCCTGCGCTTAGCAAGGTTGTTGTAGGGCTCCTGTTTGCCAGCTTATCACATGCATTTCTGACAAAAAGATTTGCTGTACCCACAAGCACCTTACAAGTACATTTAAATTAGACACTTGTGGGATGCAGGTTCCAACTTCTTTTCCAAGGCGCTGCTCCTGTCACTGGTGCAATCCACGTGCCTGTCACTGTCCTTGAGTTGCTGTTATTCAGTCAATAACTCTGTCAAGAGGTACCTTTACCAGGAGCACACTGTAATCAGCAGCTCTGGGTCAAACCAGAAGCACTTTTGCTGAGAATTTCTGAATGTTTCACCCTGTGCCTCTCGACTCAAGCTCTCTGAAGGTCGCATTACTGGACACGGTGAAACAGAGGGGCAGAAGCAGCATACGTAAATCCTCACTTGAACATGCTGATCTCTCGACCCCAGTTACCCTCCACCTCCCATTCTTCTGGACGCTACAAATAGCCCGCGGTGGGTTCTGCCGCCTCACATTTCCCCCCCGGCTGCCCATAACGCCGTTTAAACATTAAACCCGCTGCTACCCCCGCGGCCGTGCCCTGCCGGTAGCATCCAGCCTCGCGGGGCTGCTTCCCCGGGCATGGGGCACGGTGAGCGGCCAAGCGGCGGGGTGAGGCGTGGCGGGGCGGGACGGGACGGGACGGGGGCAGGCGGGGGAGCGAAGCCTGTCCGGCAGCGCCGGCGGCGCGCCGGAGGCAGGAGCCGAGGGAGGGCGGACGCGGCGGCCGAGACAGGCCCGAAGGGGAGGTCGGTCTGTCGGGGGTCCCCGGGCGGGGCGGCTGCGGGCAGCGGCGGGGAGAGCGGGGCCGCGGGGATTGGCGGCGGCGGCGGGGCAGGGCCGGGGCGATCCCAGCCCCGCCCGGCCCGGCCCGGTCCTGCCCAGCGCAGTCTCGGGGGCCGAGCGGCGCCGCGCAGGCGGCGAGGTCGGATGCCGCGGCCCCGGAGCGCCGTGGGACGCGGCGCGGACGCAGCAGGTACCTGTGCTCGGCGGGGCGCCCTGCCTGCCCCGCGCCCCTCTCGCCGCTGCGCGGGATGCGCCCTGCCCGTGCCCGCCCGGCCGTCGGCGCGTTCCCCTTCGGCCGGCGCGGCGAGGAGTCTCCGTCCCGCCGGGTGGGGAGAGCGGTGCCGGTCCGCCTGTCGGAGCGGGAAAGCCGCCGCTCGGGGTGTGGCGTAAAGGAGCGGTGGCTGGCACGGAGCGGCGGCGAGCCGCGTGGGAACCCCGGGTCTAGGGGCCCTCATACCCCTAGGGGGTAGAGAGCGGTGTTCCCCGTGTGAGACCGTCGCGTCGCGGACACGTCGGGTGACTTAAACAAGATGTTTCTCAACCCAGAAGCCTCGGGTCGCAGCGCTAATGGAAATTTGGGAAGGCAATACTGAAGTTTGGAGTGGGGGGAATAGGTCTGGAGCTGTGGGAGACGGGGGAAGAAGTCGAAGTGCCTTCCCTTTAACGACCATGAATTAAACCGTTCGGGAGCTCCCCTGAGAGGTGTGCATGTGAGCTACTCGGAATTACAAAATTCAAACTGAAGTCTAAAAGCCACAAGCCAAGAAAAGTAACTATTTGTTTTTGTGAGGCTGTAAACTGCCGGCACATTCACTTTCAAAAATGTTTTTCAAGTTTGAGTTGTCTAAGACATTTTTCTGCAGCAGATGTTTATTGTCTAAACTTCGTTTGCATCTAGCACAGCTTAATTTCAGTGGAAATGTGTATTGAAATGTGCTGCTGTTCTCAAAAGCCGTTTATGTTATTGAGACTACCAGGGTGTGCCTGATAAATTACATATGTTTACTTATCATTTGGAAAGGCTTTACAGATACATAAAATGTAAAACAATTTGGCTTCGGATTTGCATTCTTGTCTTTCCCTTTGCCATTTTTAAAATTCTCTTTGTTGGCCAAAGCGTATTGTTGTACCTGGAAGGGAAGGGAGAACTGCAGCGTGTTGTGGTGGTGGTGAAGGCGCATCCGGTTTCTTCTGTCAAGTCTGTTTGTGGCTATTTTGAAAGCAGGAAAATATGATTCCAGCCAAATTACAGTGAGTATACTGAATGCATAGTACTGTATGTTCTTGTGCAGGCAGAAGTAGGTAGTAGAAGGTTAAGTCCTATTCTCAGTTTATTCTCACTTGTTGCTTTGACTTCAGGAAAATTGAGACCTGTTTGGTTCACTGTTTTGAAAACAGAAATTTCTCGTTTCTTGTAGGTATAAAGTGCCCAGTGACTTGTGAGATGGTAAAAGCCCTCAGCTCCCCATGGGAGTCTTAACCAGAGAGCCCACTGGAAACAAAAAGTGGAGATGCATGGGAGGGAGATGGCTGCTGAAGGGTTTTGGCATCCCCATCATCACAGGTTCCCTGTTGCCTCCTGGCATTGGGAATTACATATTCCCAGAGAAAAACTGCGGGCCAAGGGGAGCTGATGAGAGCTATGACCCTGAGTTTCCACCTTCGTAGTTCGTTGGGAGAAGACAGAGGAGGTGTGTCTTGCCTTAGGGCAGGTCAAGAAATTGTGGCCTCCAACACAGCATTGCTGCTTTCATGGCATGTGTGGCAAAGGACCCATAAACACACTGGTGCACCCTAGAGATGTGAGCCATGGTAAAGAGCCCCTGCTCTAATTTGAAAGGGTGCTTGACCCTGCTAGAATCTTTGACCTCTGCGGGAGACCACAGTAACAACTGGAGAAGCCCCAAAGCACGCTGGTGGGCGAGGAGATTACACAGGAAGGGGGATATCTTGGTGCTCACAGCTGACCCCAAGTGCTCTATCCATCCTTGGAGGTGGGATGACAAAGGTCCGCTAAATAGCTGAAGAAGGAAACTGAATTTTCCTCCATGGAACTGTGGTTCTTGACGTTGTACCAGTGCCTTAATTTGAGTAATTTAGCAATCACCATTTTAGCCAGCACATCCATGAAGAAGTATAGCCAGATTGCCCCTGCACTGCAAAGAGGTTTATCTTTCTAGTGGTACCTGGTGGTGCAGCAGTAGGGATCCTCTGCTTTGCTTTAGAGCAAAATAAATCTGATTTCCAGTGGTTTCAAGAGTTTGGGATGCTGAAGTGCCTAACCATGGCAATGCTGGGCAAACAACGTGCCACAGACAGGTTCTTCAGGCTGTATTTTAAATATTTTGAACTGAGGTCCATATTTTGCAGCTGGTATATGACTGGGGCAAACTTGCCTTGAGGAGTAAATCGTTGAGCTCTGACAAAGCAGTGACACAGATTATCCTGAACCTGGCTGTCACTGTCTTGTTATTATAATGCACAACCAATATTAATTTTTCTAACTGTTAAAGAAAAAATGTGCTTTCTGAATTACTGGCTACAAAGCAGGAGGTAAACAAAAGAATGGTATGGCTGAAAGATATTACTCGGAAATAAATTGTAATTTATTACATTGTTATTTATATTAACTTTCAAATGGCTTGCGCGTGATATTCAGTCAATGAGAGTCCTGGCAAATAATAATGTTACAACTGTCATTGTCTTCTCACTAGCCTGTCAGAGGCAAAGATTTACTTCTGTGATACTAAGTTTGCTGTAATAATTTTAAGAGAAGTAATTACTAAAAATGGTGGAAACTATATGATTTCTGCTGATTGAGTGCATCATCCTTGCCTTCAGCCAGGGGAACTGGTATAGCACCATTACCTTTAGTAGAGTCATGACAGTTTACATCTGCTGAGTTGAGGCTGATAAACTTCTATGTCTGGCATATAATTTTCTTCACAGAAAGAAATGTATTTGCCCTTTGATAGACCAGTGTGATAACTTGCTTGAAAAAGACTGAAAGAAACATTTATTTTGTTGCATGTGGTGCTCTTAAATTATAGGAATATCATTCTCTCAGGCAGTCATCAGCCAGTCTGGTGAGTATTGCTGGTTGAGCTATTATTAACAAATACTTTTCTAGTCAGTTGTAATTGTTTCTTTTACAGTGGAAAGCAGTTGCAATTCATATGGACACAGTGGGATTTTGTTATAAGCCAATACAATGAAAGACTGTGACAGTTTATGTGATAACAGTGTGCAGATTGTAACTGAATTACAATTACATTGAACCTTAGCTGAGTTGAAGTTTTTCTGTTGAGAGCTTCACTGTTACCATGCTTCAGAAAAGAGTTTAACAGCTCAAGGGCCCAGTTCAGCTCCTGTGAAATGAATGAGGTGGTTGCTGTCATCTTCAGAGTGTAAAAATCACCACGGATACCAAGCAGCAACTGTGTTTCTTGGATGTCTCTCTCAGTGGAGCTCTTCAACCAAAGTAGTTTGGACCTATGAACTACAGTGGGGAAATAACAATGGGTAAACACCAAATTATTTTATCAGAAAACAATTTTAAAACATCCTGAATATACTAAAGAATTCAAATCAGTCACTGTAGGTTTTTATCAGATGACTTCTTTTCTGAAGGAGGGAATCCAGGAAAAAGAAGGGTAGGAAAATGGGATGTGGGTCACCCTTTAAATCCCTTCACTTTCATCTGGGATGTGGTTTGCTCCTCCCCTCATCCTCAGAATGCAGTTGAAAATGCATCTCTGACTTTTCAAGTGCCCAAAACAGACTGTTGGGTCAGCAGTGGCTCACACATTTTTCTGATCTTAAGAAACCTCTATATAGAATCATAAAACCATAGAATGGATTGGGTTGGAAGGGACCTTAAAGATCATCTAGTTCCAACCTCCCTTCTCTTGATACCTGTCCCTTGAAAGTGTCTTTAATGTGTTTGGAAAATGTTCATGAGCCTTGAGTAAATAAATGGTATGGTCAGGAGCTCTAGCTCTTAAAAAGTTCCCTAAACTAAGTTATTTAAATTTGGGGCAACAGGAACTGTCCTCCCATCCAGCACAAAATTTTTTCTAATCTTTCCCAGAAAAAAAAATTACAGATTTGGTTCACATGAAACCAGTTCTTTGCTCATCCCCATCCTGGTTTTCTTAGAAAAGTGAAAAAGTGGCCATTTGCTCATCCTCAGTGCGTACATTTGGGACATGAGGAACTGATTGTCATTGGACTATGCAGCAACTAAACTGTAACATTTTTGGTAAAAGAGTAAGTGCCTCTGACATCTTCTGATATTCTTACTGTGCAGATCTCTTCTGATATTTATGGGAAAAAAAAGTTGGGAGGATCTGCTGCAAAAATGGAACATCAAAGACCATGGGAAAATGTTGCAGTTAATCTAAGGTGTAACTTAAAGAAAATCGGAATTTCTGGGAAAGACAAAGTTGGTGTAACTATTTTTTATTTTTTAAAAAAACCAAGAACATTAAATATATGTCCTGTATACCTATGCAAAGGAGGAAAAAAATACAATAAACCATAAAGAAAAACAGTACTGATAAAAATATGACTTGCAATGTTTGTTTTAAAAAAGGTAGCAGAAATCCAACTAATTTGAATGGGAAGTAGGATTGACTTTATGATGACTGACTTTGGGTGCATTTTCTCAATTGTAAATAGCATAAATTTATACCGGTAAGTGTGGGAAGTTATTTTGAGCACTGGCAACATGCACACTGGCATCAAGACTTGACACCAACTTTCTCAGGGTCTTTCCTAGCTTGAATCTGCGTGGTGAACAAGAACAAGCTTAGAAAGCACTTGAGTTTGCCATGCTGCTGCTGAGGCGGTGATGGGTGTGTTTTGGTGGTACAATGTACACTTAAATCTTTCTGAGAGGAAGTGAGCCGCTTGCTGTGTACACTGGGGCTTGCTGGATCTGTTTGCTAATCCTTCTCATGGCTCTTCTGTGTTTTTTTCAGCATGGAAATTTTGTAGGAAGGGAGAAACACCTTTGAGGAGTTCTCTACATTGCCCTTGTATTTCTGCATCCAAGTTGTGTCTGAGCTTACCTACAGCTACTGTGAGAGGCATGCAGTGGTGCTCGACCTTGGTGCCCCGTCAGTCACAGTCCCTCGCGCTTGGCTCCTGGGTGTATGTTGCAGCTTAAGCACTGGGTGACATGGGAAGACAGTGATATTTATGTTGCATTTGTTGATTTTATTTTCAGAGCCTGGTTTGAGAGCCACTCTCCCAAATTAATATGCGAGGCTTGCTGGAGCTGGGGATATACAACGCCTACCCAGAGGAGTGTTGGGAGGAACGTGGCTCGATCTCCCTCTTGTGGAAAATTATTGGAACTATATTCTCGTGATACCGAAGAAAAAAAGTCCAGCATCCATCAGGGAACAAATGATGGCAGCAGTTACCATGCCACCTGATGCTCTTGTCAGCCGTCAAGGAAATGAAGAGGTGGACTCTCTGATCGTACTGCATTATAATTACACAGGAAAGCTTCTTTTAAGGGAAAAGGCAACTGATAAAATAGACCTGCCCACTATTGCATTTCTGATCCTATGTAGTTTCATAGTCCTGGAAAACTTGATGGTGTTGATTGCCATATGGAAAAACAATAAATTTCACAACCGCATGTACTTTTTTATTGGCAATCTAGCTCTCTGTGATCTTTTAGCTGGGATTGTTTACAAAGTAAACATTCTTATGTCTGGGAAGAAAACTCTGAGCTTGTCCTCCACAATCTGGTTCATTAGGGAAGGCAGCATGTTTGTTGCCCTGGGAGCCTCCACTTTCAGCTTGCTAGCAATAGCTATTGAGCGGCATTTGACCATGATTAAAATGAGGCCTTACGATGCAAATAAAAAATACAGAGTGTTCCTTCTCATTGGTACATGCTGGCTTATTTCAATTTCCTTGGGTGCCCTCCCCATCCTCGGCTGGAACTGTATAAACAACCTACCAGATTGCTCAACAATTTTGCCTCTGTACTCCAAAAAGTATGTTGTGTTCTGCATTAGTATCTTCATAGCCATTTTGGTTGCTATTGTCATTCTCTATGCCCGTATCTACATATTGGTTAAGTCCAGCAGTCGTAATGTCACCAACCACAATAACTCGGAGCGGTCCATGGCACTCCTTAGGACTGTTGTGATCGTTGTTAGTGTTTTCATTGCATGTTGGTCTCCACTGTTCATCCTGTTTCTCATCGATGTGGCCTGCAGAGTCAAGGAGTGCTCCATCTTGTACAAAGCCCACTGGTTTATTGCTCTGGCAGTCATCAATTCTGCAATGAACCCTATCATCTACACCCTGGCCAGTAAGGAAATGCGTCGGGCTTTCTTTCGCCTTGTTTGTGGCTGCCTGGTGAAATCCAAGGTGGCCAGATCTTTGCCTATTCAGCCCACACCAGATCACAGTCGAAGTAAATCCAGCAGCAGCAATACCCAGAAGCCAAAGGAAGATTTCCCACCAATGAATGTTCCCTCAGGTATTGCTGAGAAAAATGAATCTTCATTTCACAATGGAAACTTCTGTAAGTAAAGGACTCCTCAAGACAAGTACTTTTCTGTGGTTTTTAGGTTTAAGCTACAAGTGTAGTTTAAATATTCATGCACTTAAGTCACAGGGCAAAACACTAACCACTTATTTAACTTTGAGGACTTGTTTATCAGCAATCATTTGCTTTGGGTGTTCATTCAGTAACACACCTGATTCATGAAAACCTTTCATGCTACCCAACAGCCAGGACAGAGTCCATGTACAGCTAGTGAAATCATGTACCACAGAGGCTTTGCATGCTAAGGCTTCATTTGGCACTTCTGATCTTGCAAGACATCACTAAAACCTGTTAGAAACTTCAGCGTTCACTAAACGCTGCTGACGATTGGAAGATGAGCCTTCCAATCGTCAGTGAGGAAGATTATTGCCAACTGGGAGAAGAGTTCATTACATGTATTGGTGATTATAGTTCTCTGTATGTATCTTGCTGTTGTGTTAATGGCCTTATATGTATGTGGTATAACTAGCTGTATATTTGTATGATTTCTTATTAAAAAATCATTGATTGGTAAAAGTTTACAACATGCTAAACGTTGTATTGCAGTATGAAGTGTAAGGTCACTAATTCTACAAATAGATGTGTTTCAATGGGGATATTTAAAATGAAGTAGTAGCTTTTATGTGTCAGAAATTTTAACAAGTCATATCAATGCAGTATTTTTATTTTTTCCACTTTTATTCAAACTTTTCATGTTTAGTGAAAGAAAGTTGTCACTGTGGCATTTCACAACGTATTTTAAGTAAGCAGTAGTAAATAACGATTGAGAGAGAATATATATGTTTGCTATTTAAAGTAGTTAAAATGTGACCCCACAATACATGTGTAACAAGTGTGTGTACTGTTTCAATGCATATATTTTTGCTTACTATTTTCAATGTATTTAAAAATGTATGTCCAATGTAAACCTGTGTACATTGTGAATGCACTACCTAAGCTGAGATCCTTCAGTTTTGAAAGAGAGACGTATCATTTCAGAGAGCAATGAACCACAGTGGGTTCCTGTGGAGTTCCTTCTTTCCTCTCCAGGGACTACCACAGTGTGGAACTGTGTTAAAAATTCTCCCTGAGAAGTTTAGCCAGTGGAACAATGTCCTGTTTTCTGTCAGTGGGACCCTACGCTTCTACCATCTCTGGACACTTCTGCAGATACAAGAGGGCAGATGCGGTACAACAGGATCATGCTAAAGGGCGTGTCTTCATTTATACCTGACCCTGCCTTGGATCTGGAAGGAAGGCCTATTCAGTTTGGAAGACTTGGAGCCCCAGTCCCAACCTTTTGAAAGGGTATTCCAGAGAAACCTGAAGACAACTTTATACTTCATCACTGCCTTACCAGCCTCAGTACAGGATGGTATTCAGTGTCAAAGGGGTTCCCTGAGACCTGGAGCGGTAAAGACTTCACAGACATCTAGTTTCAGGTCCCCGTGGAAGTGGCCTGTGGTACCTCCATCAATAGTACTTTGTGGCTGGAGGCTTCAGTGGAGTTTGATGGGAAGTTCTGGGACAAGTTCCCATTGTCTTTCAGTAAGAATGTAAACATCTAACTTTACTGGGCTCTTTCAAAGATTAGTGTTTAATGTCTCAAAACACACCTTGCCTTATGCACAATCAGAAGTAGTTGAGGCTTTTATAATACACAGCCTGAAAGAGCTCATCCTTAGCTTTATTCTGGTCTTAATCATTTAAAGCAGCAGCATTAGACTCCTTCCAGTATGTATAGTGTGTAAGTTGTGTATTGTATGTAGCAAAAGCCTTTAAAGTGTAGAGGTTTGCATTGTGGTTATCTTTTACAAATTAACAATCTGTAAATGTTTTATGCTGTTAGAAAAGTGTATAAGAACAAAGAAGAACTGTATTTGAATGAAATAACTGTGAAAGTAGTAAATAAGAAAAAATTTCTACCAAAAATGTTGAAAAGAAGTGCACTTAGAGAAAAAGCTAAACCAAGCTAAGTATGATGTAACTACATGGATTGTAGATACAGGCTGCAGGCTCTGTAGCTTTGTGAGAAATAGAACTGGTGCCATTGCATTCCCATGGCTTGATTAGGTTTTTAGATCTTAAATTGCTATTGGGCTGTATTGTGGAAGTTCTCCCCTGAAGCTGCGGGTTTGAAAAGAGCCAGCTTAAATATTTGTATACTTGTGTTAGTTCCCAAAGCGGTGGCATGTGGCAGCTTCCTTGCTATTGTAGAGCAGACAGGCCTTAGGAACACAAGGGTTTGAGAAAACATGGTGGCTGAACCCACACCAACCCTCATGTCAAGGATGTTACATGATTCTTGATATTTAGGTGAAAAATAAATATTTTTTGACAGCCAAAGTCCAAGAAAATGTACATAAAAATGATTTTTAACATCTGCATTCTAGCCTTAGCTATTGTCAGTGTTGGTGCAAGCTACAAGTATTGCAAAGAACTCCACTGCTGATGGCCATGTGATTGCTTGTTAGTACGAAACTTCTTCATTCTACTATGATTGCCTTTTCTTATTTTGGAGCTGTGGGGATATTTTGTTAGTTCACTACCCTGCTGTACTTGAAGCAGGTTTCTAAGATTCATGGGTTCACATGTAACACTGATAGTATCACTTACTAAGTACTTAAAACTGAAGAGAAAAAAAATCTATTGTCGATACAGTCTTAGTACATCGCATTGGGAAGTATTAGATAAGACATATATTGTGGAAAATTTCAGAGCAGAATTTTAAATTAGGACAAGTCAAGGGCTTAACAGCAGTGGACCTTAAACAATCAGAAAGATGACATATCCTTGAAGCTGGAAAAAGATGGAGAATATCTGCTTTCACCCTAAAGTATTAGAAAATTCATTCAAACACATTCCAGAATCCAGGCCTTTTATAATCTAGGCTGATTTGAGCATACAGGAAACGGAGTAAGATCTTCCTTTCCAATTGGTTTTACATGGAGCAAAAGCTACAAAGGAGACTAACATTTCTTTCATATTATTTCATGAATTGGAATATTTATTTTGATTATGGATTATGAAATAAATGCAAATCCAGCCACCTATCAAGAAAATAAAGGTTTTCACAATCTGCTTTCCAAGAGTCTTGTATTGCCAACAGTCTTAGAGAATATTTTCAACTCATTAGGTACCATAAACATTTTGAAAACTTTTAATAAAGAGTCTCAAAGCTTTAAGTTGAAGTTGTTATGTAGCAGTCATTTTTCAAAGAATTGTGAAAAAGATTTTGGTCTTTTATGGAAAACTTTCATTCAGACTCCAGGTGTTGTGCCTGAAGGCAGTACCGCAAAGGCAGAAGGCTGGCTTGGTTGAACAGGGATCTTTTCTTGGAAATGAGACTAAAGAGGAAGGTGTATGCCTAGTGGAAGCAAGGTCAGGTGACATGAGAAGAATACCAAGGTGCTGTTTGCCAGTGTAGGGGGAAAATTTGCGTGGTCAAAGCTCAGTTGGAGATGAAGCTGCCAGAAATGTGGAGGACGATAAAAAGAGTTAGTACAGTATCAATGACAAAAGGCAGTTTAGAAATAACATCAGCCCATTACAGGGTGAGGATGGTCACCTCACAAACAGGGACATGGGCAAGGCAGAAGTGTTTAAGGCATTCTTTGCCTCTGTCTCCAACATGCATGACAGACCAAGGGAGTTTCAGTGCCCTGAGCTGGAGGACCATGACTGCGAGAATGCTTAATTCCCAGTCGACCCCGAAATTGTGCAGGATGTCCTGCTCCAGCTGGATCCCTGCAAATCTATGGGGCCTGATGGGATTCATCCAAGAATCCTCAAAGAGCTGACTGATGTCATTGCAAAACCTCTCAATTTTCATGCGGTTTTGGGAATCCAGAGAGGTCCCAGCTGACTGAAAGCTGGAGAATGTTGTCCCAGTTTTTAAAAAGGGTGGGAAGGAGGACCCTGGAAACAACAGGCTTATCAGTCTCGTTTTAGTGCCCAGTAAAATCATGATCAAGGTTATTCTGGGAGATATTGAAAACTGGAGGACAACACAGTCGTTGGTCACAGCCAGCACAGCTTCCTGAGAGGGAAAGAGTCCTGCTTGTCAAACCTGATTTCCTTCTATGACAAGGTAACCCACCTTGTTGATCAAAGGAAGCCAGCTGATATAATCTTTCAGGGTTTCAGCAAAGCTTTTTATAATGTCTCGAGATCCTGCTGGACAAAATGTCCAGCCCACAAGTGGATAAACACATCATGAGATGGATGAGCAACTGGCTCACACATCAGGTTCAAACGGTTATAGTGAGTGGGGTGACACCAGATTGGTGACCTGTCACTAGTGGGGTTCAACAGGGCTCCGTCCTCAGTCCTGTGCTCTTCAACATCTTCATAAATGACTTGGAAGCAGGACTCGAAGGAATACTAAGTTTGCTGACAATTCTACATTGAGGAAGCTGCTGACTCCCTCAAGAGAGGCCCTGCAGAGACCTCAACAAATTAGAGAACTGGGCAATCACCGACAATATGGAGTTCAACAAGGGCAAGTGCTGGATCCTGCACCTGTGATGGGGCAGCCCTGGTTGTGTGTATAGACTGGGGAACAGGAGGCTGGAGAGCAGCACTGCGGAAAGGTACCTGAGGTTGATGGAAAGTTGAATATGAATCAGCAGTGCCCTGGCAGCCAGGAGGATCAACCGTGTCCTGGGGTGCATCAGGCCGAGCATTGCCAGCCGGGGCAAGGGAGGGGATTGTCCCACTCTGCTCTGCACTGGAACAGCCTCACCTCGAGTCCTGGGGGCAGTTTTGGGCACCACAATATGAAGAAGACATTAAGCTATTGGAGAGTGTCCAACAGAAGGCCATGAGGATGGTGAAGGGTTTGGAGGGGAAGCCTTATGAGGAGCAGCTGGAGTCACTTGGTCTGTTCAGCCTGGAGAAGAGGAGACTGAGGGGAAACCTCACTGTATACAAAATCCTCATGAGGGGAGGGCACCTCTTCACTGTTCATAGGACTCAAGGAAATGGCATGAAACTGAGGGGAAGTTTCAATTGGATATCAGGAAGTTTTTTCACTTAGAGGATGGTTGGGCACTGGAACACACTTCCCAGGAAAGTGGTCACAGCTCCAAGCCTGTCTGAGTTCAAGATGCATTTGGACAACTCTCTCAGGCACATGGTGTGATTCTTGGGGTGTTCTGCACAGGGCCAGGAGTTGGACACAATGACCCTGATGGGTCCCTTCCAACTAGGGATATTCTATGATTCTGTGATTCTACCCATGGGAATGCTACGCGGCTGAGGGTGGCAGGCTCTGCATCCACCATTCCTAGGGTTGGAGGAAGGCTTTGCCCTTGCTCTCTGGTAGCTGCGTCAGTCCCTAGGCCTATCTGCTTGGAGGGCTGTCTGCTCCAGTTGTGCCAGGTATGGCTGTTCCAGGAAAGGGACATTTTGCAAGAAGCGACCATAATGAGGGTGTTGTGCTGCCTGCAAGGCTTGTTTCCAACTGCTCTAGTATGGAAATGGAAAACACACCTGTGCATAAAGTCCCAGGTACCAAAAAGGTGGGGTCCTGAAAGCGGGGCAGTCGGCTGCTGCTGAGTGGAGATGTGCTGATGTTCACCTGTGGGTGCCATTTCACCTCCCAACACAGCTAAGGACACTGCCAGCAGGAGCTGGGCACCTAGGCCACGCTGGGCCTGAAGACACTCCCTTCTTGTGGCCAAACTCACAGCGGGCAGGCACAGGAGCAGTGACTGGGGGTTCCTGCTTGGCAGGCTTGCTGCTGCCCTGAGGGCCCCCAGCAGCTGAAGAGGCCTGGAGACACCATAAAGAGGCATGCATTTCTTCTCCCTAAGAGCAGCATGACTTCCCAGGACATCCTCAGGCTCAGCTTTTCTCCAAGTGGGCAAGAGGGAAGGAAGTGCCTTAGCAAGAAGACACGTGGTCGGAGGAGGAAGAGGGTTTGGGTTAGAGCTCAGCACAGCTAAGCTTCTTGCTGACATGGAGCCACTGTCCTCTTCACAGTGCACAAAGTGGCTGCTGTTGTATGGACCTTGTCCTTGCAGTCACTCTCCACGGAAACATCATGGAGTGGACTACCCTTTTCTATCCTTGCCTATTCAGTGTGCCAAGCAGGAAAGCTGCCTTTCCAGGACAGGACATCATCTGGCTCAGAAAGAGAACCTGTATTAATGCTTACTTGCATTCATGAAAATAGGATTCGTTGAAAACAAATGCATGTGTTGTCTCTCTCAAAATACACAGAGCTCCTGTGGTGGTGTAAGTTCAGTGTAACTGAGGTCCAGCTTCTGATGTGCCATTTAGTCCTCTGACATTTTTCATCCCCAGTTCTACTGGGTTGAGTAAGTCATTGACTTACAATTCAGTATCCACATAAACCTTTCAAAATGGCACACATTCTGCTACAAAATGTCCCTCCCTTCAGCTCAATTAAAAAAACCCAAACCCAAGCCCAAACCAAACAGATTCCATTAAGGAACCTGAGCGTAGGAGAACAGACTCAAGCCCACTTTACGTGTATTTCTATCTAGTAGTAGTGCTCACTGTTTTATTACTTTGGTTAAACATATACAAACCGAATAATCAGAAAACAGTTGCATGACACTTATATTCCAAACTACATTGCTCAAGGACTTCCTCAGAGACAAAATTTGTCTCTATAGCTAGAATATCACAGTCAGCAGAGAGGCAAAAACTTGAGATTCACAAAAGTGGTTAGGAATATAAATTCTCACAATATTTCCACATACATTAGTTTTCCTGCAATTCTCAGTTAAAAATGTTTTTAAAAGTAATAAATATTAATAAATAACAATTGTACAGTAAAACTCCCTTTTACAGCAAAATAGTCACTTTTTGTTTTGTTGTTGCTGCCCACACAATGCAAAGAAAAACATTTACCTCGAAAGAAAACTGGCTTCTTTCAAGTTTAACTCTGCAGGACTTTACTGAGAAGCAGTTATCACACTAATCCAGACAAAAAGGACACAAATATATACCAATTATAATCTTCACATTCTTCACTTAATAGAAAATTTCACTTAATTTTGAATTAATATATGCCTGGGTGTGTTTGGTGTCTTTTTCCTCATAGAAGAAAAAGGACTGCTGGAAAAAGCTTTCATTTGACCTGGATTTTATTTGATCTTCATGATAGCTACATAAAGCGTAAATCTGTATCTTAATCTCTAAATCTGAGGCTACCTTTGTTTTCTTAGTCATCTGCACTGTCTCTTACACAGTGGGGTAGCAGAATGAGTCACCCAGTTCTAGCTTCTTTCTTCCTTTGGTTTCCATGACCTATTCTGTTGTCAAACAAGGTTTAAACACTCTTTATATGGTGCTTTTGCTAAAAATGTGTAGCTCTGAAATCTTATCCCCGTTACTGAGACAAAAAAAAAATATAAAGAAAGCCCTGCTTTTCTCCCGGAAACCATAGGAGATGCTTATGTCAGAGTGTGCAGAAGGACAGGTCAGGGCTTATGAACAGAAATGTCTCAATAAGAGATGAGCAGTAGGCTTTGTATCCCCAGAGGTTCTGCTTTAACTCTATCAACCAATTAGCATATTTGTAATTTCGCAGCAGCTCTCTATTCTCATTAGTGGTTTATATGCCTATTGGCTCCTGTTTTGAGGCTTCACATTTCTTATCCCTGAAGATTTCTCTCCCAAGACAGCTTTTCATTCTCTAGCCAAGCCTTTGGTTAACTGCAGACAAACTGTATGTCCATGTTATCTTTTCCACGGGCCTGCCCTCATTCCAGCTGTGTCCAGTGCAGGTATAACCAAGGTCCACAGACACTGTGTGCGAGTGAGTAAAGTCCAGCTGATCACAGAGCATTAGGGGGTAATTTGCCCACATCCTGACAGCTTTGAACGTGCATATATTTGTGATGAGTGCAAACCTCAGTTTGAGAAAAAAAGACCATGTAAGTCAATGTGGTTTTGACAGTACACTAAGGTATATCTGAATTTAGACTTTATGCAGACATATTTTGAAACTGTCTGGAAGATAAAAAGGGAAGTATGTCTGTTACTTCAGCTTAGACTTCATGCAAATATGGATTATGGTTTACTTAATATAAATTCCTAGTTCTACCACTTACTTCAGATAGATACTGGAAGCTAAGAACAAAGTTTTGAAAACAGGATTCATAAGCTTTTGTCAGAATATTCGCAAGTTCCAAATAACCTCCTTAGGGCTGCAAATTTCCTAGAAGCTGCAAAACTTTGCTAGTTGTCAAATCTAGTGACAAATACCTAAACATGCATCAATTCTATTATTAATACATTGTAGCTGGCATCTGGCACTTGATTTATTATATTTGTTATAATTATAACTATATTTATTATATTTATACCACATCACACTGTGGTATAATTTTTTTTTAATTCTCCTCATCTTATTGCACATGATGCCTGAGGACCGTGATGATAAGAAATGTGAGTATATTATTCCACAATGGGGAAAAAGTATGAATTCAGGATATAGAAAATTTAGTGCTGGCAGGCGATATTTACCAGACTGTTAAACATTTTCTTCCAGTGACAGTGCACATTTTGCACTCAAGTCTTGGTCCCAGCACTATGCCTTTTTTTCAAGATTTTATTGAGCATGTCTGGCACAGAGGTTTCTGGCAGAACCAGTGTTATCTCCCATTGCGAACAGTGTTAAGATGTGGAGTGAAACCACTGTACAACCTTCTATCCACACTGTGTGTGCAAAGCCCTGGGCAGGAAGGCAGGCATTAAGCCATGGAAATTGCATCTCCTCACATGGTGATCAGCCAGGCACGGTCAGTTTGAACATCCTCTTCTTGCATAAGGAAAGGGAAGCTGCGAGTCCTCACTCTGAGAAACTCCCCTTTGTCAGAAGGTAATTCAGTTTTCAAATCACATTTTCTACCTTTTAGGTTTCATTGCTTCTGAAGCATCTGAAATAATTGAAAGTTTGGAAACATGATTGTACCTAGATGTCCAGCCTATCACTACCAGCATCACTGGATGAATTTTATCAACTTAGTAATTAGTCTAGATCTGCAATAAAAGTATTGAGAATCATTTGGTTCACATATAAAAGTTCTTTGTTTAAAGGAATTGAATGTGTTTTCATTGTCATTAATTCATATAGTTGCAACACAGCTGGAACCAAAGCTAATAATCAGATAGGATTCAAAGCCAATGTAGACAATCTTGCAGGATATTTAGAGTTTTAGTTCTGACTTCTCAGCTATTCTCTGGAAAATCATCAAAAGATACTATAATATCACCCAATCTCAGTGATTTCTATTGAGTCTTGAAATTTTTTTCTTTCATTAAAATTTTACCTCTTGAAGTCATGATACTGAATTACCACCAGCAAGTGTCTAGCCCTTGAGATTGCATTAAAAAAATTTAAAAAGGTGAGGGACTCAAACCAAAGGCAAACTTTAAAACACTCACATTATTATGCTGTCAATTGTCTGATTTTCAGCCAACTTCTTAGCATTTAAATCTATCTCATTACTTTTACATCTCGCAAATTGCCGGCAGTGTTGGCTGCTCACAGAAATGAGCTCAGCCGCCCTAGGAGGTTCAGTTAGTTCTTGTTGAAGTCAGCTTAAAAGGGTCTTTAACTCTAATGACAAGTGGTTTGGAACTGCCATCCAAATGGCTACACAGTTGCTATGCCCTTTTCATAAAGGGGAAAGCGAAGTCTACCAGAGTGACAGGGACAAAAAACCATGGCACGATCTGCAACTGAAGTACTGACTGGCACACATGCTCTTCCTTCCTGGACAGTTTTGAGATTGTGTGGCTCCCAGTGATGTAGAAAAGCCTCTGGGTCCTCACAGGTGGCCAGACAGGATCTGCTGGCCCATGGCATCAGCAGGGCACTGTTGCAGAGCAATGGTGCTATAGCTATCTAGGACCAAACTGCATGTGGTCAAGATATGTAACCTTTGCATCATCAGTGAATATGCTGAGCTGGGCAAACTGGCTGTGTTGACGAGAGCAGCTTAAAACAGCCCTATTTCCCTGGAGGCAGAGTTTGTGAAATATAGCCTGAAAAATTTAGTATTTCTGTCAAGCTGTTTCATTTTGTGTCTCCTTGACACCTTCTTTAATTTCCAAGACATGCAGCTAAGTAGCTGCTAAGTTACTAAAGCTACAGCTAGGACAATCGTAAAAAAATTTAGAGGTTTATTTCAGTATGTTTAGTGCCTTCAATTCATATACCCAAATCTTGCCACATTTTCCCAAGATATTTAGGAATCCAAAATGGACATAGGCAGCAGGTTGGCTTTTTGAAGACACTTAAGGGGGTTATGCACCAGACTCTTACTGAAATGATATGCAATATTCAAAGAAAAAAAGACACTTTCACTTATAGGTAGTAATACCACACTGAAAACTTCCCAGAACATGGCTACAGGAAGGTTAGAACGTGGATTAACAAGTGTTATATATGGAAAAAAAAGTGGCAACTGAGATACTTCAAACTGGAATATGGTGAAACATGGATACTCTCAAATAAAGTTATTTTGGTGGATACTACTTTGGGTTATCAAATCTGTTCATATTTCCTTGCAACTTCCAGTTTAGCAAAACGAAATTTTAAGAATCCCACTAAACTCAGTGCCATACTGATTTGGGTTGCAATGCAGCATTTAATTGCTCTCCTTTGCTCTCAGCTCCCGTTCAGACCAAGAAATATCAAATAGTAACTAGCTGTAGTAAAATTAATCACAAGCATTTGGTTCACTAATGTCTTAGTTAGGCTTCTGGATATCTTAATTACAGAATTAAGTGTATTTTTACATAGGCACAGATTACGTGTTTAATCTTAGGTGTCTCAATAATTTTCTGTTTTGAGATCACCCAGAATCAAACTTTCAAGTTGCAACTTCACCATATTTAAAAGCAGAATGTATAAGAAAATTATTTCCAAATTTTAATATGATAGTCCTGCCTGAATATATTCTAATTGAATTCTTCAGTCAGTTTGCTTATGGTTTGACAAATTTTTAAACTTGGCAAATTCTTAGAACCAAATCTAACTTTAAGTACACTGCAGGGTAAGCAGGTGCTTAACCTAGACTTACCCTGGTGAGTTTTTATGAAACAAGTCTGAAGATTTGATTTGAGAGACTGGTGCTAGAGAAGACCTTGGATTGCTGAGGGCTAAATCTTGACTCTGGCACAAGCATTGCCTTTACAGGAACTGTGTCTATTGAATTTGACTCATAATAAGATTCATGGAATGGGAAAATAACTTTATATAATGCTTAAATGTGAATAGTACAAACATCCCTTAAAGCATTTCCCAGTACCGAAAGTCAAGGGCATTTCTGCCAGAAATGCATCTTTAGTGTATGCGTATTTTTTAAACTCGATATTTAGAGAAAAACAATATGATTGCAATACCTATCACTTGCTGAAGGCCAAAATGAAGTTATCCTTTGGCAAGTAAATGCAAGTGACATCATTTGCAAAACTGACCACTGAGTTCAGATAGTTTTCACTGCTTATAAGAAGAAAAGATTTTTCAGAGATGTCTTTGAACAGTCATGTACATCTTGTATTAAGCCTATTAAACACAAGGTATTTGAACTTGTCTAATCAGTATGCAACAGCTCATTTGAGACCATTAGTTCAAGGACAACTAGATCTTCACCGTAAGCAGAGAACTACTTATAAATAACCTTAGCACTGAAATTAATAAATTAAAGTTACACTATATTGTTACAATATCATTAGAAAAATCAAAGCACACACCTCTTACACAGAGAGATCACACCAAACCATTCTTAAAGCAAGATACAAATGTTTTGAGTAGCATCATATAAGAATTCAAACTTGTCATCAGAAAGATAAAATCCTTTAGATATCACTGACATTGAATAATGCTTTTAAAAAACATTTTATGCTAAATTTCTGAGTTGGAATACTAGTTGCTGAATTCAGACTCCTTCCATGGTTAACTAGCATAATCCACCTGTAATCCCCATAGTTGTGCTTCTTAGATAAAGTCAGAACTAATATTTCTAATAATATGTTTCTTAATAAATTGAGACTGCTGAATTCTATTTTTTATCTGAACAATCACAACTGTCATTCTTCTTCTGGTAAAAACACATGGCACAGAAGGTAGTTCCATACTGTCAACAGACTGACTTGAAAAATATAAATATATACTGTATTTATATATATAATGTGTATTTACAGTATCAACATTCACATTAGAGAATCTGAACAATTTTATTGAAAGTACTTTTAAGAAAGCCTTCTGCTGTGATTTCATGTCTACATAAAGCATTGAGAATTTTCAAGTGTACCATGTGAAATGCAGCTTCTTAAACCTAAAGAAAACATACTTGTGAGATGTATGTGAATATGTGAATATGTGAATATGCATTTTTTTAATGTACATCTTTTTTTCACATCTGAAATTTCTACCAGTTATAGTTTGCAAGTTGCAAAAACTAAAAGAGTTATCCGGAGTCAGTGTTTTCTTTCAGCAGGCTGTTGCAGGCAGAGTTCACTCACTGAAGAAACTATTGGCAAATTATTCTCAAGATGATAGTTGATGAGATGACTTATGCTGTCAAAGACACGATCTTTTGTACGAACCTTCGAAAAAAGGATGCAAGAAGACAGATTAAAGAGTAAAGTACTTTTCCCCTTAACTTCATACTAAAATTGTCTAAGAATAAAGTGACAAAATCATATTTTAGGTACTGATCCCTCTCCCATCAAAACTGGTAGAAATTTGGCACTTATCCAGCATGGGTTCTGTTTTATCTCTTACTCCCTCCCAGACATTTTGCATGCAATTCCTTGTCTACTCTTATTACTCTTTCTGAATAGGTCTGCTTGAAAATTTCTCTACAACATTTTGATTCACTGTAAGTCAGATTTTTAGATCAATTTTTCTGCTTCAAGAGACCACCTGCTTCTTTTGTTTGCACCTTCTTAATTGGAAAGAGCTGTCCCTCCAGATATGTCAGAACCCAGCTTCTTTGTGTACCTCAGCGTTTTTGTGTTTTTCTGAACAAAGAACTTTTTCTTCGACTACTCGAAAATTCCCTTCCCAGAAAGTGATCCAGCCACCATATGTGCTTAGCTTGGGTTTGCCCTGTGCTTCACAGTACATCCCTGTGCCTTTGGAACTGAAACACTTCAGGGCAGGGAACATCATTGTTCTAGCCCACTTACAAGCCCTCTGTACCAGCATCGTGCTAGTATACAACAACACACCTTGATAGGAGGAAACTGATATCGAAGGATAAAACAGTCAAAATTATCAGAAGAAGCCAAAAACTAATCTATATTACAAAGAAATCTTTAATTATTTAACTACATGTTCACCAAACATTTCCTTGCTATGTTTCAAATGAGTTAGCCATACAGGCTACAGCTGCTACAGGCAGAACACAGGTCCACTCAAGCAAACATCATGTTGCAGTAAAACTTTGTATTGGGCTGGCTCTACACTGCTTCAAGCAAATGCCTGTGAGCACTGCTCTGGGTAAGGAATGTCATCTATTCTCTTCGAACTTTTCTCAGGAAGAGACAACAACTTTTGCTAAAACTTTCCAAAGTTATCTTATGCTGTGGTGGACACCTCCCTTGAAATACTTCAGTCTTCAACATTAAGTTCTGGAAAAATTGCTAGAAGTTTAACACAGGATGTCAGAGGGTAAAAAAAAAAAAGGAAACAAATAACTGTGATGGCATATGATGCTGTCTGGTCGGTCTGCATGTAGTTGTGTCAGTGAAGGAAACCAACAGGTTCTCCCATTTCTGAAGTATGCTGCTTTGAAATGTCACTTTCTCTAAAATCAAAGCTGTATTTTCAAAATGAAAATATATCTTTAAAAATGCAGTAACTTTACTTATGTATATTCTGAGATTTTCTTACTGTAAGTTAGACACTGCCATCACCAAAGTTCTAATTCTAAATCCAGAAAAAATCCGGCAGTCCTCCATTTTAAGCATCCATTACCTGAATTAGGGATCTCTTTTCCCTTTCTTATTTTTTTGTTAGCTGGATGAGAGCAGAAGCAAATGAACAGTTAACTCTGCTCTGAAAATAACACCCTTAAGACCTGTTGCGTGTCACTGGGTAATGTGTGTGAAATTAATTTTCAGGCAGCACTTGTGTGAATCAGTCTTTAAGAAGAATCACGATGAGACCACGCAGATGAAATGCAAGCCACCGGCACGCTGCAGCGGCTGGCCACACACTGGCATTTTATTGATGATTCTCCACTTTGACAAGTTGCAAATAGGGCTGCTCGGAAGCTGTGTCAGGATCCCACCAATCGTACAGGCAGCAGAGCTGTCTGCAACTGAGTACAGCTGCAGAAAGTCATTGTACTGGAACAGTGCCTCCTGAGCAAGGCATTTCAGAGCCATTCGGTCCATGATGGTACATCACAAGCAGGGTGAGGGAAGGGATAGGTGCAGAGAACAGTCAGGTCCCTAACCAAGGAGGTCAGCAAATTAGACCTGCTCTAGAGGCAGTGCAGCAAGGATGGGGGGGAGGGGGGCAACCTTTGCAGGAAGAAAATGCCCTAGAAGTCATCACAAGACCTGAATACTCCATGCCAGTCAGCACTGCAGCAGAGCTCCCAGTGGAACACAGCATTCCTGCACTTGCTACATCACACAGCAGTCTTTCCCTTGCAGTAGCCTGTAGCTGCCCCCCAAGAAGTGTAGAGCCACTCCCCTGGGCTGGTGAACTCGTCAAGCCCAGGACTAGGCACTTGGCACCTCAAAAGTGCAAAACTATTCTTTGACTGGCCTCATGTGGCAAATGTAATTAATTGCAAGAAGAACCATGGGCGTTCCTCACCGCTGCAATACAGATTCTGCCGGATCGGCATAATTCTGCTACAGCTTTCTAAGCTCAGATGCCAACAGGTCAACTCCTTTACGGGAGTTTCTCACTTACCTTGGGGCTGGTTATCTAAAGTTTTCCTTTACAGATGAGAAGGAGCTGCCCACTTGCAGCTACCAGGAGCCAAGAATAAAACTCAATGACAATGATTTCAGTCTCTCAGAAGAGATGCCTCCACAGAAGCAGGACAGGACAGGATGGCTACAGAAAACTAGAGCTGCCTTGCCCCCTCCATCCTGCTGCGGGGAAGGTCCCTTCACACGCTAAAGGAGTCTTTGTGCAGCAAAGAGATGGAGTAGGTTTACCCCAGTTGTCTCCTGGGCATACATGCTGGAAAACACAGAGGGCCTGGTCCATATCCCTAGCAGACATGTCAAGTGGAAATTGTTGCCATGCAGGCTAGCCAAACCTTCTTCCTTTAGCAGGAATGCTAAAGTGGCTTAGCTGCACTTTTGGGCAAGACTGTACAGCAGTGGCCAAAGTGTGATCTTGCTTGGGAATCAGGTCCCTAAGGCTCCCCACAATGTGCAGAAATCATGCAGCAGGTCTTCTACTAGGCATCAGGGAGAGAATTAAAGATGTGATGGCATATTAGAGATATGAGATCGTACTTATGATCAGTTGTGAATCAGCTGTAAAGAAGATTAAAGACATTTAGAGAAAATGGGCAAAGTCAGAAACCTCATGTATTAGTGAGGAGTCAGTGCTTACAGTTCCTTCTGGGTCCACCAAAAGAAGATGCTTGGCTTGTCCTTTGTGCATGCCTGTCAGCACATAGGAGCCAGGATTCGTGGTACTCTTCCTCACGAGGAAATCTCCACATTTCTTTAGTAGCTGTTCTGCTTCTTTCCTGCTTATCTCTCCTTGATACCACGGCTCTGTACTCAGGTCTTCAGCTTCAGTCTGGACAGTTGCTCTGGGTAAGAGAGGACTGGTGCATGCCGTGGAGGTGGATTTCTTCAGCATAGACTCAGATGTTTGATTCTTCAGAGCATCTTCAAATGGTTCTGGTTATGGAAATAGAAACAAGAGCAGGATCATTCAGAGGTAAATTACGCAACAAAATGGTGATATTCTGGTCATTTGAAACTAGATCCATTTTGCATTATTGCCACTTCCCTTTATCTTTATGAAAAAAATGAGGGAAGATATACTAACAGACTTACTGATTTATAGAATATATTAAGACTGAGGAGTGTAATGTGTTTAAAATATATGTTATGCACAGAAAGATAATGACAAAAATCAGATTGAACCTTGGCAGGATCTTTTGAAAGGTACTGGTTTTACTTCAGAAGTGGCTATTGTCAACAGCTGTATTTATATGATCTGGTACTGGGCAAATCTCTCCTTCAGTCTTTCTAGGTATGTCAGACAGTTTAATTTCAAATAAATTGCATAATAGTGGTACCTAATATCGTTATACTCATATCTGGTCTCTCTTCAAGCAACTTATTAATTTCAAAATTATCCATTACCGGGTCTCCAGCCCAAGGCTATGTCTAGAGGGGAACATTCACCCTTACCACTCAGCCTACTCCTAGCCTCCATCTAGGAAGAGAACCTTGCAAAACAGACACGGGCTAACACATGCAACATCATCTGCCTAGCTAATATCAGCCTCAGGGAAGCATCTTTTAAACCTCAGCTAAGTCCTAAACTCAGTGCTACTGCAGAGTTGAATGGAAAGATGTGTCATTATGGATCCCACCAGTCTTACAGAAATATTAAATACGTTATTGGGTGCTTCATTACATGTTGTACTGATCTTTCGGAAGCTATTTGCCCTTGCAAGACTTTCATCTGGCCCACCAGTACCTATTAAAGAGAAGGGTTGTTCTGTGCCCACAAGGCTTACAAAAGGACATCTAGAGAGCAGCATGGTGAAGCAATACACCAGCTCGAAACAGATTGCTCAGATGTGAGGAGTACATGTTTGCATGGGGCCACAGAGAGGCTAATTTAGGTCAGAGAAACAGGAAAAGTACTGTGCTGTCACAGTTCATTGATATCTCAGCCAGTTCCTAAAAGTCGCTTATATATGTCTTCACTAAATTGCAGTCTGCATTAAGCCCGGCATGTTTAGCTTGACAAACCACTAACTTAGGGCTAATTGACACATTTTCTAATCCTGCTTTTCTCTGATGTTCCAATGGCTGATAAGAGTTAACATCCCTGATTTCAAACAGCAGACTTTTCTCATTTCAGATCTATATTCACAGATATATACTCTCTCAACTTTCTTCCCTCCTCCTTTCTTTCAATTCAAAATCTCACTAAGCTGGGGAAATAGAGCCATATCTCAGCAAAAAACATGCCAGGAAAATGGCTTTATATATACTGAGATAACAGAAATGTAGATACAAATAACATGTAGGTACCAACTGCTTTGTCTCATTGCCTTTTAATTATACGAACTGAATTAAATGAAGCATAGATCAACAATTTATTTGAGGTAGAAAGAGTAAAAAAAAACCAAGAAAATTTTCTATGCATCAAATGCTTTTACCATTACTTCCTGTTAAGTATCTCCTCAAGCTTGAAAACAACGTGTGTTGATAACACCAACACCAAACTAGGGATAATGCTTAAACCATGGTTTTGCAGCTCTGGCAATGATTCTGATCTCGGAAAAGCTGACTTCAAAGTTTAGCAGGCCTACCCAGACCAAGAGGTAACTCAGCACTCACTTTAATTTCCATGTAAATTCCTTGTTGTGCAAAGCTTTTGTTATATGCATTGACTTCCTTGTAACATACTCACAGGACAGGCTGAAGATAGTTCTCCACCCATCCACTCCTTCAGTCTCCTTCACTTCCCTGTATGACAAGCCTCCTGATTAATTTTTCTTCTGACATAGTTGCCTGGGATGTTAAGGATAACATAGACTGCAACTCACCTTAACTCAGATATAATACAGACTAGCTTCAAATCTTCAGCCACCCTTATTTTAGCTCAGTCCAGTATGAAACCACCACGAATTCTAAAATTCACCATAATTACACCAGGAACACTACATTTGGAAATTTTTTTTTTTTTAAAATACAGAACTAATGCATAAATATATTTGGTCATTTGTTAGAAAGGGAGTGAATAAGAAGGGAACTCACTCATGTCAAATAGATCCTTTCCTGGGCTGCTTGGTTCAGCATCCTCTGTTGTTCCACTGAAGGTACTTTCAGCATCTGCCTGAAGTGCCAATAGAGCTTCTCTATTTATATGCTGGGTGTTTACATATGTTGGCAGCTCTGCTGTTGGTGCTACTTCTGATTTCTCTTCTGGCATACTACAAATATCCAGAGAACCTAGAAAATCCAAGACTTTATTTTCTTTATTTTTTGTATTTGAAAGAACAGTGTTGGTATTATGACCAATTAGCCTCACACCACATCACCACAGGTTTAAAATTTCCTGGATTGGGAGATGTAGAGTCAATAATTGCAGGATCTAGTAGAAAAAGTGTTGACTAATGGATTCAGAACTGTGTTTCAATGAGGGCGTAGCGGGGCTATTATTCAGGAGAAAAGGAAACTTTTGTAAATAGAGACTGTAAATTTCAAAAATTATATTCTGTTGGGGAGTCATGAGAGGAGGAGAAGGTATAAAATCCTTAAATGTGCGCAGATTAACAACAGAGAATATATTCTGGCATTTGAAATAATGTGTCCCTGAAAACACAGTAAAGTTATCACATAAAGGTGGATGGGGTGAAATTTTATGTATATTTTGAAGTGACTTGAAATTCAAAGATAACAACGAAAAGAACATTATACATTATTTGCTATTTGTTGAGCAGAGAGCATTGCTTCACATTTCAAATGAAACTTCTCACTTCAGGCTTTTGCTTTGAAAATTCCATTTTGCGTAGCCTAGGGGGTCAGATTTTCAGAACACACCATGCAACATACCCTTAAATATCACGGGCTTTTAAGATACAGAAAGTTAGAAAGCTGAAAGTTTAGACAATTCTCTTTATGAACTGCTCTGCATAAAAAAATATTTTATGAAGGTGTGCATGTAATAATTTATCCAGAGGTAATTATCAAATGCTTTTCACTGGTATCAACACTAAAACTCAAGGGGAACCTATCAACAAAGTGCAGTTCATTGCCTTAAGAGTTTCAGGCATCAGACTTTCACATGCTTTGCCCCCCAAGACCACCTGCAGTATTACAGCTAAAAGTTGCAAAACTCACCTTGTTTAACAGGCCCATGATGCCATTCTTCACTGAACTTTTCTCCTAAGTGCTGGCTCTGATAATAAATTTGCTCTCCTCCCACTCCTGATGCAGACTAGAATGGACACATGTTCAAGGAATTTTTCAATTGCCTTTAAAATGCTCAGATACATTACGAGTGGCTCTGACAATTTCCTTGGATGTATTTTGTGTGCCCTAACTCTTCCTTTCCAATTTATCACAATGTCAGAATATATATATCCCAAATACATTTGTGTAGGAGTAAGATATTAGCAGTGACCTTCATGTGTACTTCCCTGCTTTCTGCTTTTATTGATCCCCACAATACCAAATGATGCATCATGTCTTCAGTACATTTGTACTCACATAGCAGGTCTTGACAACCTGGTTACTGGGAAAAGTGTTCCACAGAAACACATGTGGGACCAGAAGACAGCCTCAGCACTCTTCAAAGCATGAGCTGACAGAATCACATGGATACCAGGGGATGAACTTGGGCACTGAAGGGAGGATGTTGTCTACAGATGGAACCCCTCTGGATTTAGCAGAGTTGTGCTGGATCTGAAAACACCTCTTAGGGGGCTATATTGATACTGCAGCCAAACTTTCGACAAGAACGCTGGTAGAAATATTCGAACTGACCTTAGTTCAACATGAGGTGGAAAACTTATCTAGGAACCTGGCTGAATACTGATCACTGCCAAGTCATTAACATAATGAACTGTTAATAATGACTGCACTAGATTGTTTAAATGATTCTACATTAAATCATTCCCAGTTAATGTGGACTATTTGATAATCTCTGAAGCCGACATGGTTTCTACAAATGTAGTAGCCCTCAGTGGATTTCTGTTCCTTGAACCTGGTTAATCTTTTAACACTATGAGGATTTCACCTTCTTTAATTTATTCTGAACCTGCCTAATGTGTTGCCCCCTCGGTCTGCGATGCCCATTCAAACGGAAACTGGCCACACATGAAGGGCTGTGAGTTATAAATGATCTCAATGTATCTACTGTAAAACACGTCTTTTAAAAATTTTGGATCCATCAGCAGGAGGGCAGAGATGCAATGGCACTGACCTGAGCTGTGTCTGCAGCAGTGGAAAGCCTTGCTTTGAGCCTGGTATCATGGAATCCGCCAGGGGGAGGTATTTTATTTGGGATGTTGTTGTAATAGGGATGCTCTGTTGCCTCGTTATCTTCCTCTGTCCATGGGTCCTCAAAACTTTGCATCCTGTAAGGAAGTGAGTGCTTTGCTTTGCCCCTTGTAAAGCACTTGCAGATACTTTAAGCAGGTTAAGACTGCCTGTCAGGGGATCACTATCGCATATTGTATGGACACTACAGCTACCATTGTAAGTCAGGAAGCAATGACGGACCATGCAGCAGATCTTCTCTGCTTAGACAAACTAATATAAACCTCCTTTGCAACGGACCAAATTCTTTATGCTGAGTAAAGGATGTTTTTACTTAGCTTTAAAGACCATTATAAACTGCACTAACAAAAAATTTTATTTAACCTTAAAATAGCACGTTACATTATGACTTGATTGATTGACTAGGCTCTAAATCTTTGTCTTTAGTAATGACTGCTCTATCACCAATATAAATCTGGAAGAACTCCACAAAGTCAACAGATGTGAACACAGCATGCTTCCAGATTAGGATAGTAGCATTTTATATTCACTATATACCTGTTTTGCTCTGATTACAGAGAGTACCAGTTCACCAGGATTTATAGCAATGTTAGCAAGCATATAGCACTCCATGTCTCCAAAGAAAACAGAATGCTATATCCCAGCCTTTTGAACATGCACAAACAGACAGAGTTTGTGTCCTCCAGAGAATAATGCAGTCAAAGCCTCTGTACAATTCATCACATTCCTAAAAACATCACCCTAATATGAGAAATAATAAAACATCACTAGTCACTTTGGAAGCCCAGCAGTCTGAACTACTTCATCTAAACTGACACAGGTGCTATGACAGTAATGAGGCAATGCCACAAATAACAACCATTCTTGGCCATCCAACTCTGCCTACTAACAACAACAGAAAACTCATGATCACTTCAACATCACTATGAAATCCATATTTAGCCTATTCTTTTAAAATTACTATACTATATTCTTTAGGTGAACACTCTTTTGCTAATACAGCAGAAATCTCTTTTTAAAGTATTTAAATCCTGTCTGTATCCAGCAACGTTGTCCACCACACATTTTATTAAGTAAACAGAAAGCTAAAGAAGGTCCTTTAGTAGTCTTTGCAATTGCACTCACCTATCAGGGAAAGTAGTTGTCTTAGAAGGACATCGCAAGTATTGCTTAAATCGAAGCTCAAATGCTTGCCCTATGGTGCTGATGACATCCTGGGCCAGGCCATCACAGCATTCTAGTATATGACAAGCTAAATGAAAAAGATTGACACATGCAAATCACTGTTTATGTTGTGGTGGGTTGCACTGACCTATGACAAAACACCTACATGTGAAGTTTAGTTGCCCTATTAGTGCTGTGCACATTTCAATAAAACCCAATCTCACACAGTGAATTTCAGGCAATGGCAACTTTTTAAAGGTTACATAAAATTGTACTGATGTGTAGCTGCAACAGACAAGATCACAAATCTGTTCCACTATTTTAACAAGTCCACAAACAGAAAATAAATCTCATAACATTTCACTTGTTATTACCTGAATGCAATAGATTATGTAAGACTTCTAAGTTTTAAGTTAAAATTACAAAAATACTAATAGATGGTAATAACAATAAAAGCTTTCTTTGCTTTCCTCGGTTTTATTACCACTTCAGTTTTACGTCTGATCACCCCAAGTTCACAAGCTGTTCTCTTTTCCCAAATTACAGTCTGAGGCAGGAGCAGTATTCTCAGATACTTTCTAGATCATAGGCCCTGACCATATTCCAGCAATACAGAGGTTGGTACCTTTTCCTGCTTGTTTGCATGGACACACTCCCAGCAAACTGCTGGATCGCTGAGGAGCACAAAGCCAGGAATCTGTTTAACTCCAGCATTTCCCCATGTGCACCTCTCTGAACCCACTGTGACAGAGGCAGTAAGGAGGTAGACTGCCAACACAGGCTCTGTTCCTGTAGAAGACTGAGAAACCTTTATCAGCTGTCTGAGCAGCCAAATCTGTCATGGTTTTAAATCAGAGAATGGCCTGGAGGTCTCATCATAGGTGACAACTCAGAGGTGAACTTATGAAGAACTCACTCAACATTGCAGGAGCATAGATGGGTACTAAGAGCTGGAAGCTACAGATCTGAATGAACAACATCCCAGTGTCATCCAGAAAAGTCCAGATAAGTTAATTTTCCATATTCAGAGCTGGACAAGCATATTGTCTACTGGCTGTAGCCTGGATTGCATTTAAAACTCTGGTTCTTTTCCAAGTCCTGCCACAGGAAAGTAGGTTCTTGTTCAAAGTTACTGATTTGTTTACCCCTGACTGTTTTAATAACCTGAATATAAACTCTTCAGCTGAAAAACTGCATTTTAGTATATGTCCAGCGTCCAACACAGTGGAACCGAAGTGCATTGGATGCCAGTGTCCTACAAAGACGTAGAAATGTCATGACATTTGTGTGAAATTGTTTTAGTTAAAGTAATACAGGGAGACTGTAGGTTTAGATATGGCTTCTCAGAGGCTGAAATACTGGACAGACTCTTGAGGAGAGCAGAATAAAGGGCCAAGAAACCTGCAGTTGTGCAGGTATGGAATGTCTGCTGTCTCTTCCTCAGCAGCAGCAGCACCTCATGCAGCATGAGATGGCACCAGTCACAGTGCTAAACAGATCCAGTGGTCTTCTCACCTTAGAGCATCTGCTGTGCCAACCAGGAAGCCAAAATGCCTCGTTCAGGGAAAATGCCCGTAGCTGCATGTTGAAAGTGGATTCAGCAGACAAAAACAGGACCTCCATGTGTCCAAAGACAGAGGCAGACATCCCTGAGTAGCAGTGCAAAGTTTGTTTTTCACGCCCTCTGCACCACTGCTGGTGGCAGTGAACAATCAGCCCACATGGAAGGTGCAGATTTATCTCCATAATTGTGGACCAAAAGTAGTTAGGCCAAACAAAGGTAATATGTTTGCACTCTGTAACTAGAGTGTGAATTTAAAGAGGCTACATTGCTCACTGCTAAACCTTTCTGGAGCTGAAATGAAGCATGAGTCATTAAGTAGTTTCAGTAGGTGACATAATGAGTAACCTGTTTCCTTGGATACGTGAATGGACTTTCAGCAGGTAGGAGATATGCTTCTTGTAAAAGGATGAGAAGGTTTGGCTCACACAGAGATGATTTCTTGTGAATGTTACAGCAAAAAATAGACAGCCTTTAGTTTGCTAGAACCAGAATGCAAAGCACGAAGACAGCTTTTCCATCCATGGGAAGAAATGAGTCCTAATATGCAAGCTATACTACAGCTTTGGTGGTAGTGTCAATAAGAGCAGCAGTAACATTTTCACTAGATACAGATGGAAAGACAAATTCCCTTTTAAAGTAATCTGCAAACAACACAAAGAATGACAGAATGGCAAGTGATGGTGAAGAGGGCAATTCAGGTCCCTTGGTAAATGAGACCCTTTTTAAAATTGTGTTTTAATACAGGTCACATACAAAGACGCCAATCTGCAAACCACTGATGTATACACACAAGTGGGGAAAGCAACCATGGGAAAGCCATAATGCAGAAGGATTAAAGATCACAGCGTGAAAGAATTTCACATGAGGTAATAGTGCTTCACTGCAGCAAAAAGGGCTTAGTAGGAACCAGCTGATGATGAGGACAAAAGCAAGAATAGAAAGGTGCCTTCTCTGCTACAGTAGCAACCCCTGTTACATAGGTATCATATACCTTTTTAAAACAGCTGCAGAAAAATGAAAGAATGAGATACAGAAATTATCTGAAGGACGGAGGATGTGCACTGCAGCTGGAAGCCTACAGAGTCCACTCTGTCAATCTTTTCATAAAGAAAACTGAGAAATTACTTGCCTAAATACACCAAAGGAAGACAACAGTATCAGGTGCTCAGATGACTCCTCAATCTAGGATAGCCTAGCTCAACAAGGAACAGTCACAGAAAGCTAAGGCTAAACACATTCAATGCAAGATAGAAAGAACATAGTACAGAAGGAGCACAGTACACCAAATCCACTCACATGGGGACAGAAAACAGAGCATAGGGCTCCTCCAAATCCTACAGAGCAAATATCTACAATGCTAGTCACTACATTGACTGAGATCTCTCAGAGTAACTAAACTAGTCTCTGATTTAGCAGAAGGGTACTGCTAAAGCAGGTGGGCTGGAGAGCAGCTCTGCACCATGCATCCTACAGTCTGACACTGGAGCCTCTCTGATGGTGGACACATGATGTTGTAACATAACAAGCACTGCAAAGAACCGGACTATTCCCTACCTCCTATTCCCCGTAAGTTTCCTAGGTATTTCACTTACATTCAGCATATTAGTGTGCTTAGTGCAGGTATTATTTTTGAGCTAATGCTCTCAAGTCTCGACATCTCTGCACATGGACACAGCAGATTCTTCAGGTATCTAAAATCACTAAAGATGACTATGGAAGCTACTGAATTAGTTGTGCCAATGCTAAGGTGGGCAGCTGAGTGTTTGCAGGATTGGCATTTTGGAGTTATAGTGTCTGAATTCTCCAGAAATCCTTTTGGAAGTACTTAATGTCTTTTTTTTTTTTTGGAGCTAGTCTGTTCTTCTCTATGATCTATTAATAGATTCTCAGGTACATTACATAATACTTTGTATCTTGCATTAAGACCTAGTGAATACAATCGACAAGCAGGTCCCTGTCCCTGACTGATTGCTACAAAAGCAATACAACCTTGAATAAAACTTCACTGAGAAAGAGAATTGCAGGAAGCTGCCTGGAAAGCTAGCTATGTGATAATCAATCTGATTCTGCCAGGAAGAACTAGGCATATACTGAGAAGACCTAACAGATTCAGCTGCCTCATCAGATGACTTAATCAGAAGACTGCTTAACTCTTGCACAGCGATTGGGTGTAGGTAAGACTTAGCTGTTGCCTAGAAGCTTACACAGCTAAAGCAAGTGTTTGATTCAAGAGATGAAGAGAATCAAGGTCATATTCGGATATGAACTAGAGGCAAAACCTGTTGCAAGCTTGAGAACCGAAGTGCTGCTTCCTTATTACTGCACAATCTTTTCATGACTCTGTCATGGGCAATCCTTTGATTGGGCTACATTTATATTTTTCAGGGGGTAGGGGACGGAAATCTGACCTAAACTAAGAATAATTTGTGTTTCTCAAAGGAAAAACAGACATCGAACAGATATTTCTAACTTACCTCTACGATTAACAGGATCCTTAGCAACATATGCGATATAGTCTGAAGTATCCTGTCAAAAAAATAAGATATCTACAATGAATGCAAAAAATTATTTGTACTGATTACAGCGAAAGATCACAGTCCAGAGTACGTATAGTCCTGTGGGCAGAGGCCCAAATGACATGTTTTGATCTACAGTTGCATGCTACTCAAACCCCACATATATGTTTATGGGTTTTGCTACTGATTGCACCACTTTACTTTTTACAGAATGTGATCTAATCCAGCAGAATTTTAAAATCTCTTCTGTCAATTTAACAAACTCAGTAGGATTTGGCCCAGGCCTTATTGAGGAGGGAGTAGAATTACAGGTCCCTATCTTCAAACTACCCAGAGATTTTTGTTCAGAATATGAATAATCAACTGGTTCTGTGGCAGAAAGAGTGGGAGTAACAGCACTGCTCCCCAGAAATACTGAGCAATGGCATTTATTCATGTGTGACAAGCAGGTGTTTACTGACTACAGTGCCATATGGCACAGAGGTGCTCAGCCCCTGCTTGGCTGCAACAAGCAGTGTCCCAGGACGCCCTCCCCCAGCCCTTAGGCTGCTCCCTGCCACACCCGTTGCCACATGCCTGGTTGATTTTCTGGCAAGAGCCGACAGACATCTTCTAGGGGGATTTTTTCCTTGCTCTCCTGCCACCCCTATGTGCACAAGTGGTGCAGACTTCTATCATTGTGCTGATGAAACATAAAAGCCTGTATTTCTGTGAAACACTCAGGCCTGCTGATATATCTGGAAAATGTCATATAGCCTTGATGCAATCAGGAAGTCCTGGTTCGATCTGGTATTTCCTGGCATGCATGGCTAGTCAGGTATACTCGAGGGATATATAGGATACACTACAGCTGGCAGTGTAAATCTACCCAAAGCCTTTTCAGGTGACTGATCCAAGATCATTAACAATTATGCCAAGATCTAATGTCATAACAAACATCAATCTTTAGTTAAAAGATGCACTTTTTCAGCCTAGCTTTTTGTACTGCAAGCACATACTACTACCACCCACCAAAAACAAACCACTGTGCTGAATGTCCATACAATTTCCTTTCTAAGGAGAGAGCAGGGGAAATGACGAAGCACAGTCATGGTTCTGGTGACAGATGTGCAGCCATATCACTTAATGCATAGTTGGAAGGCACTCAGACACAATAGCAATGAGGCTGGTCTGTTAAAAAAGCACAGCCCTAGCATTTTGTCCAGTAATTTCTTATGCATCCTGTGGCACAGTTTCTGTGCAGTGACTAGAGTGGAAATCAGGATGCATATCAACGAGTAAGGGAACAAGAAAAGCGACTGTGTCTACAGCGCAAATAAAATAGGGCCCTTGTCTTGCTGTACTGGTTTCTCGCAGCATGCCCTGAAACTCTCTGAGGGACCAGCACATGCTGGGCATCGATCCTGAGAGACCACTATGAGGGAAGAGAGTGAATGTGTGGATGCAAATTGCACTGTGTTATTTATTTCAGGGCCAGAAAGACATGGGCCAGAGATCAATTTATTTACTACTTCAGACATAGCTAATGGATACATTTATGCCTGAGTAAATCATAGGCCTATCTCATAGCTAGTGTGGGTGTGACAGTCTGAAACCAGCTACTCTTTATTTCATCTAAAGCTCTGAGTTTCAAGCTGAGTATGACAAACCATTAAGGACCTAATGTGGGCAGCACATTTCACTGCAGCTAAGTTAGAAGACCCCCATCCAAAGACTATAAAGGGATTGGCTGATGCAGCACAGTGGTCCTTGGCATTCAAGGACTGAAAACAAGTATGAATGAGCTATAATTTTCAGCCTAAAAAAATTGCCTTGTGGTGTTAAAATTTAGAGGTATGGCTGAAACTGAAAAACTACTGCCTTCGGGGACCTCTGAGGGACCTGCTTTATTAGACTTTATGAGATCCTTCACTCCGAAATTTTAGCAGAAGTCTCCAAAAACAGATGTCTTGTCTGGCAGCCTGGAAACAGCCACCTGAAAGTACTATGAAGGAAAGTTGTTTAGTGTATCATAAGGAGGGGCTGAAGAGAGCTGAAGCAGATTAAGAACACAGTCTTGGAAATGAACTAAAAATGGTGCTGAAATGGTGTGTAAAAGGCTTTGGTAGGGACCTTTTTAAGCTCCCATATACTGACACAGCCAGAAACTGACTCATTGCAAAGGGGAATATTGCAAAAATACATACAGTATTCAAGTTGTTCTCCAAGACTGTGAAACACTTCTCCAGTGGCTATATTTTGAATAATATAATTAATGGTAAGGGAGTGGGAGGAAAGTTGTAAAGCTGATTGCTGTCACAAATGTGAGGCAGATATACAGAGCAGAAAGGTCGATGGTGTAGAGAAGTGAGAATAGTCTTGCTTCCTAATAAACCAAACTCCCAAATATCCAAAATAAGGGAAGCACTTCCTGAAGAAACATGGGCACAGATCTAGGTTCCTAGGTCACTATGGCCTTTCTCCAACCAGTTTAAAATTCATATAAGGAGATGAGCTTATGGTCTGGAGCCCAGCTGGGGTTGGGAGATACAGTTTGGTGGTGCAGTCCTCCACCAAGTGGAAATCCTTAAGGGCTGATGAAAGTTATGTCTAGCTGGCTCTCTGATGAGCAAATAAAGCTGTGACTTAAATCACATCTTTGCATTTTGTCTTCTTCTACATGCACCCAGGACAAAGGAACCACCTGCTTTATGCACAAGCTTTTGATTTAAAGTTGTTCCATACTAGACCACTGAGATAAGCTTGCAGAGCAACATTAGATACTCATACCTACCATCTTCCTCCCAACACCCACAATGAATTCATGCAGTAGTCTTATTGGGAACACAACTTTACAATTTCACTGTATCTTGTAAGCTCTCTTGCATCATGCAATTTTATTTCTCTGGTAGCTCACTGACTCAGTAGCGTGATTTTTATCTCTCTAAAACATTTGGAAGAGCTTGTTTACTCCAAATCCAATCTCTACTGCTGCTCCTCTCCTCTTTCCTGGTAAATCACTCCATCAGTGGGCAGTGTGAAATGGTGTTTCCAGGACTTAGCATTTGGGATGGCAGATGGGCAGTAAAGAATCTTCTTATGGAGGCAGGGAACTGTGCTAATCACTCCTCTGCCCACTTCAGGAATTGTTCATTTCCAGCATCCATTGCAATCTGTTGTATTTCAAAGCCGCTGTTCATCCATTTTTTGTTCCTCAATTTATTATGATATTGTGTCCTTTTCCCTTCTGTAACTGTACTGAGCTCAGCAAAGCTGTACTAAGACTGAAATTTGTCTTTATGTTTTCTGAGGATAGCGAAATGAACAGAGAAAGTGCCAAGCATCTTCACCTTAACAGAGCTGAACTGAGAGAATTGACTCTCAAAGCAGGCTAGAAATTGCCTTACCTCTAGTATATGACTGATATATGACAGATAATCATACGATGGAGAAAAAGGTACTCATTCAATTAATCTAGGTTTAAAAGCTTTCAAACCTGTAAGGTAAGAGGTGAACAATGTCACTAATTTATAATTCTCCCTTTGCTACCTGAGTGACAAACACTTTTTAAGCCCATTTATTAATATACCTTTGGATGGACAGCTTATAAAAATAAGGAAAAGCACAATAAGCAGGAATTTGCCCTTTGATCTAAATGAATCAAATGTGTAGGTGTATCTGAAAGCTTTGCAAAACAAGAGAGAAAGATCTGTGCTTTTCCTTAAAGCCTGTCTTCAAGCTGTGTGAGTGTAGCAAATATACCTGAAGGCAGAATTTACCACGGTCTTCTCAATGCACGCTTACAGTTGAGAAGAAAACAAAAAAAAGCATGCATTACTATAAATATAGCTGCAACATATTCTATTACTGTAAAAAGTGCAAGATAAAAAATAGTCAGGATAAAAATTCATACAATGCTCATATGACTATATTACTTTACTCTAAAAAACAAAGCCCTGCTTATCAGTTACTCTATGAATGCTCACAGTCCCTTGATACTTTTTGTTTCAGTCATTTGAAGGGGAGGATCTGTGAACAATGGCCAGTCGTTCCCCTCAAAGAGAGCTTGACGGCAGCAATCAAGAAGAATTTATGAAACAAGAAACAGAAGCTATTGTGGTTATATTTTTCTTTCAGTAAGATATCCATTAAATTTTGTCACACAGTCCTCATAAAGCAATATCTATGTGGGGGAACGCTTTGGAAAAATGCTTACCGGATCACCGCCAGACGCAAAGGAGATAGATTGCATATGGTGATTTGCTATGATCTGTATGGATCAGAAAGAATAAGTGTAAGTCAGATGGTTTTCTTACAGTTTGCAATTTTGATTTCTTTTTTTGTTTGTATACAGGTAAAAATCCAAAATCAAGATCAAAATGACCTACAAGGACTTCAAAGAGTAGCATGATAATATAAACTATTAATATTAAGGATGAATGTATCTATGCTGATGTTCTTTAAAATGCATCAGGACACTGCAAAATTGGTAAATGTGCTCAGAACTCCAGTAAATCATACAGACCTGTCAGATGGTATCTTTGGAGAAATTTTAATCTGCTAAAACTCACTTTCTTTACTGCAGATAATGATGAATGAAACAAAAGGTACTATTCATCAAACTATTTTTCTGCTGATGCCACTGGTGAAATCAATGAAACTATGCCAACCTGTACACCAGCTAAGGTTCCTAACATTGCATCCAACACCTACTGTGTCATTTTATGTTTCAAACATCAACATGTTTGCAATATGCAAACATAATTTTGAATCTCGCTGCAACGTAGTATTGTGGACAAATTCACAGGCACACTCTAGGGCATTTAAAATTCAAATTTCTTATGTACAATTTGAACTAATATGATATTTCTCTAGGAAGAGACAAATTGTCCTGAACCTCTAATAAAAGCAGAACAGCTCTGCTATTCTGAGAATTAACTTATGAAATCTTTTAATAATGAAATCATGTAACAACCAAGAAAGAAAAGGTCATTTGAAAGAAACTTTCGCTTGATATTTGAGTCACAGCAGACATGCCAAGGATTTCATTCGGGATGGGACAGGCCCCTGTTTAGTGCCTCAGAGCATCTGACAACAGAATTGGGATCTTAATTCCTCAGTTTGGAGAGGGAACCATATATAAAAAAACATTTTGGAAAAAACAAAATAGGTTAGAAAGATACTCTCTGGGCTGTTTCCCCTAACCCACTTCTTAAAGACCTGAACTAACAACTACCTTCCTTGTAAAGAAAAAAGCCTGGCAGGACTTTCTCTGGATCTTGCTGCTTCACTAAGACAGAGAAAGTTGATAACTATTTGTAGTGTTTCTTTTAGGTAAAGAGCACTTCGTTTTCAATAGCCCTGCTTGTCCCACAACAGCCTCTGAAGATGTGGTTAGTTTTTCACTGGTGAATTTCACTGTGTTCACTGGTGAATTAGCGTTCCCTTACTCATCAGTGAGGATTTCCTTCTCTTTTTCCCATAAAGAAGGAACAATAGAATATATAGAATATAAAATATATATAGAATATAGAATATCCAAACAATAGAAATCAACTAGTGAAGTTAATTTAATATTGTCACTATCTTGACTTGTGCAAATAACCCAATCTCTTACATCAGCATCATATAAAATAAAAATTGTTTTAGATTGTCTCTAAAGTAATTTTTTCCAAATTTTAAGAAAGCTGAAAAGTACTTGAAACCATTAGTTCAAGTCAGGGTTTTATTTCTTTTAGTTCCACAGCTAATTAGTTTGGTTTAGATTAGTTTGAGGTAGAGGTATTCCCCACCTCACCCCTGCCAATACCAAAATACTGAAAAGAGACATAGCAAATTACCAATGCCTTGCACTGCTCAAAGTAAAACAATACATTAATGTAGGCACATAGTTTAGAAATCTTTCAATCTATGCCAACCTGTATTTTAAAGAAATAAACAAAACAAAATCATCTTCCACTCATCCCTGCTTAACATGTTCACAGAACTGTGGTGCAGGGGTGCATGCAGTTGCTTTCCTTCTACCCCAAGGGCCAAAACCACTGTCTTGTCTTTTCTTTCCTTCCAGCTCTCCTGGGAAAAAGAGGCTATTATAGAAGTTCACAGCCATCTCCCTGTGTGGGGCCTCTAAGGACAAAGCTGCTGGGCCATGCTTATCTGCAAATCAAATGCTTGGCATAAACAAGAAACAGGGGAGGCCACAGCCAGACTAGGGATTTCTGGGAACTCAGACGTTTCCCAGGCCTGCAGCACCCAGAAGTGTCTACCTCAAAAAGAATGATGTGAGTGAAAGATGAAGAGTTTTGTCAATTCAGAGAAAATGCAAAACATCTCTGGAATAAATCAGTTTAACTACATTTCTGTCCTAGAACTGGCTCATGCCAAGGTGACTTTCAGGGTTTGGCACTTTCTTAGTAGATCTAATTAACGTCAAGTTCCTATGCTTCTGATGGGGGGCAATCATCCTTATGAAAAGCACTGCTGTGTATGTTCCATAGTAAGGCTACAAACTACTGCAGCCAGTCATAGCAGTGCTCCCACAGTCTCAATAATCACTGGAGAGGATTATGCTGTTTTCTAAGGATAAGAATGAAGATATATGAATGAAGACATAGTAATAAACAGCAAGCTTTTTAATAGACAGTGTATATATTCTTTCTTATTTTTTAATCCTGAGGCTCCAAAGTGCAGTAGGAATTTTATTTTTCCTCTCTGGCTGTATCCGGGCAGAAAGTTGCATGCCCTAACGCAATATGTGGCTTATAGCAAATAGCACAGCAGTGACTGCGCATGTCTGTCTGCTTCCTCTTTATATATACCCTAAGCAAGGATTTTTCTCATCTCATACATCATTCACAAACCACTGCAGCGATTCCCCAAAGTCTGTCTGTACCTTCAGCACACTGAAGAAGAAGAAATGAGTTACTTTAAAAAGGCTGCCTTGTCTCTCTAAAAGACTGGCCTTTCACTGCCCTGCAAAATCCCTGAGGCCGTATTTTTAGCAGCGCCTCAGGAATAGTTTGCCCTTTAAGACTCTAAATGGGAAGATAACAACAAAATTGGGGATGCACATTCAGTACTTCAGTTGTTACTCCAAGCACATCCCTTTTACCACTCTGAAAGTTTGTAATCTTATCCAGTAAGAACTCTCATGACCAGAAAATGATATTTCACATCATAGGTCTTTAAAGAGCAAAACCAATCTACCTGAAACATGGCAAGAAAATAATTCATCAAAGTTGTGTTGAATAGTGAAATAAGCTGACTTCCACTATGATTTATATTTTGGGTTCATTCATTTTATAGACATTATTGAGGAATAATAACTTTGAGCAACTGAGTATTTGGCAGACAGCAAATAATTGTGCAGCAGGCTGTACATCAAAAGCCTCACAAGTTAATACAGAAGTTACACTCACCTGTTTTGTATCAGGATTCATTAGATTTAAGCTGGTAGTGGAGATATTCAACATTATGCTCATTCCTGCAAACTGAAGATTACTCTTTCCCAAGATGCTAGAAAGGACTTTGCTTGGTGGCTGTGGGGAGGGGGGGAAAAAAGCAGATTTTTGTTCTCTGATTTTTTTGGAATGACCTTCATTGTATGCAGGGTTAGTGGTGATCTTAAGGGCTTCTAAAAAATTTATGACTTTTCAACAATCATTTAATTGCAACAGCTATTTTCCTCTGGAAACTATTTCTCTTTTATACTACAACTATTATTAATAATAATAATAATGATAACAGCTAGGCAAGTATTCATCTACTCTTGAGCAAAAAGAAATAGGGATTTTGTGAGATAGCAAAGTCTCATCTTCACCAAGGGACCAAGTAAGCAGACTAAGATGAATGTCTTCAATCGGTATCTTAAAATAACAATGTCCTTATTCTGTAACAAATAGCTTCAACTCTTGAAAAGAAATCTGTTGTTTGCTCTGCACCTACTGACGGCTCTACCCACTTCCCACATGGAAAGTGGGACTCCAGTGATACCAATGGGATGCTCACAAAATGGCATACAGAGTGGTATGGATTAGATGACCTTTAAAGTCCCTTCCAACTCAAACCATTCTATGACTTTGCTTGTAGACTTCTTAGAAGTAGTAAAAGCCCAGACATAGGCTAAATAAAATGTCTGTATGCTGGTGTACAACACGCAGCTAAAGATTCTCAGAGAATAACTCTGAGAATGTAATAAAGGGGATGTAATAATATTGATAACTTCTGTAGGCATTTCACCAGCTCTTAGGAGGTTTTGTAGCAATAGAAGTTATGCTGTCTAAGAAAAATGCACAAAATTCTCACCTTTGACAGCTATGGAGAACCACATAGCGGCATGAGAGCAGCTTTGTTCAGGTAACCACAGCCTGTACAAAACCACGCTGCCCTGCAGTAACAGACCAAGTTCTTCCACTTGCTCTACTGGCACTGGTGAATATTTATGCTGGTCATTATGATACAAAAGCAAAACTGTGACTGGAGGGAGTGTTCTTCTGCCACTATATTAGTATTTGTCCTAAGATGCCTGCAAGCATTGGAAAGTTTTGTTCCTAGCAAGATGGACACACTTGTGCTTCTGTAGTCCTGAAAGCTTACATACATTCAGTTTTAGCTTCTTTTCCTTCTGTTTAACTGATTAAAAATACACTACCTATATACTGCTCCTATGTAACGTGCTGCACTATTTCAACCTTGTCATGTTACTAGTACTTCCTTAACTTCTCAATAAAACAAACTCTTTGAACATTCTTGTATCTCTCTTTCCTTAATCCTTCATGATTCCCAGGTCATGTCTAAGGATCACCTATCCACAGTGTGGGTAAAGTGTGAAAACTTGGCCTCAGGAAGTACATGTCACCTTAACCAAGTTCATATGCCACTAGTGGCAGAAACATGATGAATGTACAGACCAGCAAAAGAGATCTGTCTTTGACATTTATCTGAAATTCAGCTGCTATTTTTTTTCAATAACTGATAAGCAACATTATTGGTTCTAAAACCTGTAATACAGCAAGGTGTCTCACTAGACACTTGGAACTCTGTTTGACTTATTTTTCCATTTATATTTTGTGTCATTTTGCTTTCCAAGGAAAAAGATACTTTTGTCTTTACTTTCAGATCTAAAATGAAAAGCCAGAGAACCAAGAAATGCCAATGAGATAAATTTGGTGGTGGGGAAACCATAACCCTTATTTCTGAGACAATTTCCAATTACACTGTGTTGTCACATATGCTTGTTCCAACTATGTGTTGTCACATATGCCTGATTTCACCAGGGGATGACTTTCCATTGCAAACAAGTGGCATTTCATCCCATCCCTTTCTGCTGAGATTCTGTCTAGATGGTGGAGCAGCTGGGGGAGCAGGTAGACCTTTTCTTTCACCTGCCCATTATCCTCCTGTGCCCAAGAACACACATAAGGGCTATAATTAAGTATTTTCGATGCTTCTTCCCTTAGAGATAGGATTATATTCCAGCTTTGCTAGCAGGCCTCTGGAAGAAACTGTTGAGAGCCATCAGTGCAGGAGCTGAGCCAAGGCTTCCTTCTCTACCTGTCCGAAGACTCTAACACCCAGCACACAAATAAAAGTAAAAGCATGGTAATAAAGATGTCAGCTGCACACTGGACTCACCATCAGCGGTGGCCACTGAGCATGAGCCACAGGTCGTTATGGAAAGAGCATAGGAAACAAAGGATCACCTCGTATGTTATCTCCATTTCCAGAAATCAGTGATTACCAAACTCATTAAATGTCATCAGTAGAGCTATGCTCCAAGAACAAATCTAGTCGATTTCAAAACTATGTATGTTTTGGGCTTCTGCTGTATTTTCCAGCATCTATTTTCATAATTTACTCATGCATTTTATGAAAAGGCATCCCTTTTGTTTGTTTTAACTCTTCCACCTGCAATCTACAAAAGAAAGAAGGTAAAGGGAGGGGGTTTCTATGGAAGGAACATAAAGGCACAACCTTCATCCTAGATGTATTCATACTTCCAGATGCCTACAAAAGCAGATCCTGACCAAAAGAGCAAGTGACAATATACAGTGGGTGAAAACAGCCAATACTTTAAATGATTAATCACCTGCAATTCTCAAAGCTGCCTTAAAGTCACCTGCCTGCTGTGCCTGGTCTCCTCTGTGCTGAACAGAGAAAATAGAGTCAACTGCACTACAAGAAAAAAAAATACCTTTCGTTTCTTGAAGGCTCTTTTGGCACCAGGCATGGCTTCACAAACACGACTGATTGCTTCCCTGAAGAGACAGAAAAAAGCTTTATGGCAAATGAATGTGTGGGTTTGTTCATTATGCTTGAAATGCACTGGAGAGAACAGCTTCAGACTGTATTTCTGTTCACAAGTGAGGATAGTTAGTAGGTCAGTTAGCTTTCTTCTAAAAAAGAAAATGTTTTCTCACACTATTAAAAAGACCTTTTCTCACTGTAAATTAGAATATTGCTTTTAATACCATCTTTCAAGTCTCACTTTTGTACATTGCTTAACACCTTCCATTAAAAAAAAAGTTTATTTTAACGTGAGAGTTAGAAAGCATCATTTTTCTCACTACTGTACTATGCACTTTTCCACTCAGAGCAAAACCACCAGGCTTTAGACAGTATCAAAACCCTAAAATATTCCTGGTAATATGCATGTTGTATACAATACATGAGATGTACAACATTTTAATTGATACCAGCTCAATGTAATCTGAAAAATATACTAGTAGCCTTATTTTTATATTGTAAGGAAAATTAATGCCATTAACATTTTGCTTCAGTTCTTTAATATTGCTTCATTCTTCTCGTCGCACTTGGGTTGACTGAAAGTAATGCATGTTCAAAATTGATTTGAATTGACCTACTCATAGGAGAGGAACTGCACACCACAAAAACTCTTGAAATCATACTGCTACAAACAAATCTTGTAGTTCCTTTCATTATTTAACAACTTATTATCTGAATAGTCAATCTGGTCAGTGTTTACAATTTGCTCCTGTGCACACACAGACCTTCCTCTGACCAGCAGGTACAAAGTTTTTGTAGGCCAGTCCCAGTGATACTGCAAGACAGAATGGTTTCAAGGAATGAGAAAAGGTGACTCCAAACCTTGTTTAATTATTTTTAATATGTATTGAGCCTAACAGCAAATTATATTTAGAGACAAAACCATGCAAATAACACATATTTTATGCAAAAAACCCCCAAAAACCACAAACCATACCAACAAAACAAACAAAAAAAACCAAACCAGAACACAATAGGATGGGAAACAATGAACTACAAGCTGAAGAATGTGCAAAATAATCAAAACCTTGAAACATCATCTGGATAAAGACATAAATGATTTTAACTTTATGCCATATGCAATATATTCCAACAAAGCACAGGATCAACAAGTGAGTCAGGAGAACAATGTCATATATTTATATTAGCATTCAACATTTAATGGCTCAGCAAATGTCACAGATTATATCAGGTTGCAATCAGTAATTGCTATATAGTTATGGCTTGTGCGTTTTTACCTACGACCCAATCCAAAGTTGGAATGACCTGAAAGCATCACGTAAGTTTATTGATTTGGGGAGGTGGGTGGTTATGGGATGGAACAGGCCTTGAAGCAGGTTTACAGTCCTGCCATTCTGAAGAAGTGTGAGATTTATAGCAAGAGATGGATAAAAAAGCTTTCAAGMACACAATCCTTTCTTCAGGTTTAGAGGAAAGGTTGTTTGTTCTATAACTTGTCTTATGCCTTTTTTCCCCCCAACTACATCTGCTTATCTAATAAAATTGCCTCTCACTACAAACCCTACCTTGCATATGCACTCAGACAATTATAGCTACAAAACCACTCCATTTCATGGTTCAGTGCTTGTATTCAGTTCCCACCTTTACCACAATTTTTTTTTTTTACTCCAAACAAGTGTTTTAGCTAAAGTAGTTACTAACTTTTCTTACAGACCAAGTTTAAAGCAGTTGGTTTAAAAGAACAGGTCTGATGCATCTTAGAAATAAAGCACAGCAAGCATCACACAGTGATTACCATGATACTGAGACATAGGTTATTCTTGAAAATGTAATCAGGAGAAAAATAAATAGTGTATCTCTCAAAATAAAAATTCACCAAAAATGTTTTTCTTTGACTCAAGAAAAACAATCAGATGTCATCTTTTACAGAGTCATCCTCTTTGGCTACTGAGTTAAACTTGTTGTTTCCCATCCCTTTCTTCCACTGAACTAAATCCTTTGGAGGTAATGGAGTATTTTGGTAATGGAGGTAATGGAGTCCAGCCCACTTCTGTCTTTCAGACCCATGCCTCTTGCTCCACCAGGTGTGTCTTAGTTTCTTTCCCAGGCATTTGGAGTGCAAGTTGCTCTCACAGAGACATCACCAACATTTGTCACCTCTTTGTCTCCTCCAGTGGTCCAGCTGGTGCATTGAGATACCTTGTAGGTTTTGTCTCTGACAGAAAGGATTTGGATTTCAGAGATATGAATTGTGCTTGAGCGATAAATTCATCTGGAATTTCCTTTCTCTTCCTATTTGCCCCCACCATTTTCTCCCTCTAATGGCAACACGGAACTGAGAGGAAGAAAAGAGGATTTTCAGGCCACCGCACCTTACAAAAAATGTGTGCAATCTTGTTATTTTTCTAGTGCGGAGTTGGGTCTTGTAGCAGTTTTGCTACTACCTCTTCTATCTGCCAGCTCCTAATAACCAGACATTAAGTGTATTACTCAACAGATTTATCTGACTCAAGAACCTTGTTGATCAAACTGCCACTTGAGCATAGGAAAGGAAATACACTAGCTGAAAAGGCTGAAGCCTGGGGCAGAGACTTGGCAAGGCAGCCTTGACTACTCCTTGCATGCCCTGTCTTGGCAGAGCAGAGAAAGTACTGAGCATGGAAAAGCTGGGCTACACGTCTTCTCACTCAGTAAAAAAGCACTATACATTTTCCAACTACCTGTCTTCGTTTTAGTAAAATATCTCAGTTTTACAGAACTCAGTGTTCCCAAAGGCTGTGGGAAGACTGGGACTCTTTGGTTTTTGAAACTCTGTGAATACTAAATGTATTCAAGCAACTGCAGGGTTTAAGTTAACAATGCTTTTAGTGAAAATGCTGGGAACTTCAGAAAATATATTCATAGAGCAATTCTGTGTAATCAAGGTCAGAGTGTCCTGGCAGCAACTCTTTGCATGCCTGCAACAGAAGGCACAGTACTTTTCCTGCGTGGGAGTTAAGAAGTCTAAAAGCAGTATCTGAAGAAAATAATAAGAAAAAGGATGACTGAACATCTGTTGCTACAATGATAGGCATTTTTTCCAAGGGCCACCAAGATGATTAGAAGGATGGAGCACCTTTCCTATGAGGAGAGGTTGAGAAAACTGGGATTGTTCAGCCTGGAGAAGTGAAGGCTTTGGGGTGAACTAAAATGGCCTTCCAGCATCTGAAAGGAGCCTAAAAGAAAGGTTGAGAGACTTTTACAAGGGCACTTAGTGATAGGATGAGCGGGAATGGCTTCAAACTGAAAGAGCAGGTTTAGACAAGATGTTAGGAAGAAATTCTCCACTTTGAGAGTGGTGAGGCACTGGAACAAGTTTCCCAGAGAAACTGCGGATGCTCCATTCCCTGCAAGTGTTCAGGGCGAGGTTGTATGGGGGTCTGAGCAACCTGGTCCGGTGAAAGGTATCCCTGCCCAGGGCAGGAGGATTGGAACTGGAAGGTGTTTAAGGTCCCTTCCAGCCCCAAACATTCTATGGTTCTATGACAGTTCCCAGGTCACTCTGTTCAGAATATTCTAGATCATTTTGGGTGTCTTTAAACAGATAGACTGATGATGTGGAAAGGATGGCCTGAAGATTTCATTCCAGCTTGCACTGCCAGCCACCACAGGACCAATGCAAGCTTTTTTTTTTGCAGAAAATCAAATCAGCAAATGCCTCAGCAGCACAAACCCCTGAGCCACAAAAGCCCAGGAACAGGTACTGCTGCTAGGCTGAGTGTGCTGTCACCTGACTTGTGCACGGAAACGCTTGCCTAAGGAAGGCTAAAGCAAAAGTTCTATATATATCTGCACGGCTAAATGTTGCTGAGAGTTTGAAAAAGTTGGATGCCGCTACATTTGCTTCCTTTCCAATAAGAAAACTATTTGACATAGACACGCATTACACCTTTCTAGTCCACATTCTGTTTCATTAGCTAGGCTCAGATAAAAATCAGTGTAGAGTAATGCTGATCTCTTGTAAAATTAGTTACTGTGCTGTCTGCGGTAGGGACCACATGCTGAGTTCCAAATCTGTCCAAGAGTATTTTCTGCCTTGCAGATGGTCATATACTGTGGAGTCATTTTCTTGGCACAAAACATGTTGCGTATTTTGAATATAATTTCAGCATTCAAGTGTATTCAGTAAAAAATTACCAATATGCATTTTCTGAGACTGACCTATTCTGCTTTAAAGTGACTTGACATCTGAGACAGAAAAAAGGACATTTTACGTTGCCATTTAGTTTCACTAAAAAGGCTAATGCCCTGGTATCTTTCATAGCTTTAGTGATATTTTATTCTGTTATACAAAGTAGCCCACTCAGGAAGCTCAAATGTGCTCCTCTATGAAACACCATCACATGAAAATACTCTTCATTCTTGTGGTTTCAAATAGGTTTTGAATGTGATGTTTTGTTGTTCTTGTTCTTAATTAATGCAATTTAATTGATTAAAACCCAGAATTCTGGAACCCATATTTCAAGGAAATGACAGACACATACAAAAAGCACAGATTTTCTCAACATATTTGGAAAAAGTAAAGCTATCTCAAATAATGAGACAAGAAAATGGGACTACTTTTTAGTCTAAAATGTTTTGTATCACAATATTTAAAACCTGCTAATATACTCTTGTTGAGATATTCTAGTGTCCTGTAGCTCCCAAGATTACTTATTCACACCTCCAAACCTCAGGACTTCACAGGCTGAAAAACAGACATCAAAAGACAGGCTTTCTAAATGAAAACATGACATGATTGGAAGAATTGTCCAGAGTTACTTTGTAACAGTACTATGTTCCTGTCAATTTTAATAACTTTTAAATCATTACCAAGTATTGTACCAAGTATTTGCTGATGACAGTCTGGACTAAATATAAAAATAACATCTTTCTGAAAAAATAAACAGAGACCAAAAATACATTTTTAGAAGTCTGTTTAATAATTGAAATATTATTTGCAAAACAGGCAAAATGAGCATGTACTGTCTGAAGTAGCACAGGGGACATTCACAAGCTCTGAAGACTAAACCAGTGTAATACTGTTTACGGAACTTTAAATGCCAACTGGCAGATTGACCATGTCTGGAGGATGTAAGGCTGAAGAAGTAGCTAAGGAGAATGAATCACAGGGTATGGAAAGGAAGGGGAGGCTAACTCTGCAGCAGAGATGCACCTACTGCCATGCATCCAGAGTACCGTGCAGCAGCATCCCTGAGGGGAATCCCCCCCAGAAACTGCTGCAGAGACCAAGCAATGCTATTTGTCACCATGCTGACCGAAGTGAAGCCTGTCTTGACGGGAAGCCTGGAAGAAAACTTTTGTGGAATAACGTGACATCCAGTAGATGTGTCACACAAGCTGTCACTTGTAGAGCAAGGAGACAACAACTCTTCTTTTTCTTTTCATCAGCTCCTCATTTTGTGTCTTCAAATGGAGTTTTCTCACATCTAGAAAATCTAGAAGCAGAAAATGAAAGGAAGCTGGCCAACTTAATTTTTGGTTTCTTGAATAAACATTAGACACTCAAGCGGTTGGCTTTGGCAACTGTTAGACATAGAATACCACATGTCATGAAGTGTGCAGAATAAAATCTATCTAATGATAGTTATTCTTATGCTCCTGGATCTTCAGTGTGAGACTTCCAGTAATCTCCTAAGAGAAACTAATGCACTTGGGAGGACCCTTTTGTTTTTACTGCCAAGGAAACTTTTTATCCATTGGTATGCTCAAAGACAGCTCTGCTCTCAGTATTTATAGAGGACCTAACTTTTAAGGAATATTTGAGACAATTTCTGTACAATGTGTGTCTTCTTTCATAACATGCAAGTAAGTTTCAGAAGCCCAGTTTCATTCATCAGTAACAGAGAAGTCTACCTAATCTTGATGATGTCTTCCAACACAGTAGTTCTAAACAATGGTCTTATTTTAAGAAATACAGAGTGAAACTTGTTTATCCAGCAGCACACCTTAGATACATCTCTTAACTCTGCTTGCATATACAGCTTTTATGGACAAAAAGTGAGGCTCTATAAAACCTTGGGGTTGAATGCATAGCTACAAAACCTGCCTTATACACAACTCTCCATCTGCCAATGTACTTTAAGGTTTAGATCTGCTAAGTAGCTGAATCCTTTAACATCTTTTGTGACCATCAGGCTTTTTTCTACTCAGCCTGGTCTCCAGCTATTTATCCTAGTACTGGTCAGAGAGAAATTAAAACTGTTTTCTGTTGCTAAATCAGGATCATAGTAACCTCCAAACAGGGTCCAGCTTCAGGTCATTTACCAAAGTATCTTCTCTTTCAAAGAGTAGATATTAGCAGATATTTCAAAGGAAGACATAGGAAACTTTACAAAAGTAAAATGAAAACAGTCTAAGAAATATTTTTCTCTATCCCTTAATTGGCTTTATGTCCAAAGCAGGACTTTGGAGACAAGTATCTCACAACAGCTCTGTATAAGATAGATGACATTTTATAAATATATGAGCTGTGTGTGCCAAAAAGGACTGTTCAGTTTGATGAACTGTCTGGTGTGACTGGATATGGAATGCAAATGACACACAAATTCTTTATGCCACCGTTTCTTTGTGTAATCAAGCTGCCAGGTGCTATTAGCAGAACTTGAGAGTGTCTCAGTTTCCAGGTTTCTGGCAGTTGTTAACTTTGTACTTGAATTTGCATTTAAAACATGTTAAGACCACTCTGCCTCAGGTCCTGCTTCTGCAGAGCCATGTGGCATCACCAGCTCTCTGAAAATCCAGGGTACAGCTACATCCATAACTGCTTCCCTGACTATTTAGCTTTCAACTTTCCACCTTCCCTATCCCCCAAGATGCTCTTTGTTTTCTTACAAAGGCAAGTGGAGTGGGGGAGCTCAATTAATTGCTCTCACTCCAGCTTTGCATTACCATATATTTGTCAAATTATTCCACATGCTAGGTAACAATTTCCACACTAATACTACATTGAATATGAAAGATTCCAGTGTTAGGCACACAAAATCCTATTTATTCTACCCCATTTCTGTGCTAATGATGGCTTAACTAGCAAATGTAAATGATTCTCAAACTATCAGGCACTATAGCTGTCATTGCCTCACTTAGAGGTGTGCTGTATGAATTATAAGGATGTCTTCATCCACTTTTGAGACTCCTGCTTCCTGGTGAACTGAGGAGTAGCCCGCAGCCCATGCTTCATAGAGCTTTGACTCTGAAGAAACAGTGTACACCTCTTCCTGCACACAGCTGTGTATCCAAACAGCAAATGGTCACCATGTTCTGCCATCCTTTAAGCACCTAGGGGGATCCTAAGTGCTGCCCCACATCCAGAGTTCACATGGAAGAAGGCAGAGAGAAACCACACTCACCTTTAAGCAAGGCAGTGTGTTAAGGAGGACACCAAATACAGAATTCACTGCAGATAACAGATTACCTCTCTGGCTTCATAAATCACAGGAGAAACGTTCTTCCTTTTCAATGTCTTCCATCCTTTTTTTCAGTGATGCTTACTGACAATTAATTTCTGAAAACAATACAGGTATAGATAAAACACTATGTCAACTGAACTCCATTCATATTGTTTAGCATTGGACTCAAATACAGCTCTAAAATTTGGATTTCCACCATCTCTCCTCCAGAAACCTGGGATACTGGGATAAATGGATTTGGTTTAATAATTTTATTAATAAAGTTCAGGCCTCAAATTTGGAGAGGAATAATTTTCAAACTGTTCATCCCAAAAGAGTTCATGGAGAGGACTGGGATCAGAGTTTGGATTTGGGTCCACTGCTGACATGAGGTATTTCATTCCTCTGACCTATTGCTATTAAAAAAGCATGCAACATAATGTTTTACTCAGCATGGGGAGGTGTGACTTTATGATGCTGCATGCAGTAAACTGATGGCATTCAATCAAGTGCCAATGAACATGCATCTCCTTGTAGTCCAGACTCAGATGTACAACAAACAGTGCATGCAACATCTAATTCAAACCAGTGCATAAGTCATTCTCATGCATACAACACAAAAGTGAAGACTCATTATTCTAGAACAGCTTTAACAGTAAGCAAACATATTATATGAACTGCAAACACTGCACATGTTGCAAAAGAATTTTACCTGATTTTTAACTTATTGTTTTTTACAAAAAGCCCAAAGGCACAAAGGGCCTGGCCACAGAAGCTTAAGAGTGCCCCCTTTGTATGACGATGATGGTAGGTGTCGGATGAACTTTAACCACTTGCCACCTGAAGTTAGCTCAGTAGTCTTGTCTGCTAGTCCTCCTGTTCCTCCACTATGTCGAATATTAAATGCTTTTGTTTGTCTTGCTGCCCAAGAAAGTGATCTTGACTTCACATGTGTTACAAGAATTATCACTGGGTAATTAATGATGCAACACGTGGATTCAGTTGGCTTTCATTTATCATTATGTATAATGGCTGACCATTGTCTTGTGCATCCATTTATTTGCTCAAGAATTCACATGACATTACATTCTTTACAGGAAAGAATAAATACAATACAGCTGATCAATACTACTCTAGTTCCTCTATTTCTCATGTAGTGAGAAAATGTTGAGACTTCAGATGTGTTAAGATAAAGGGAAAAAACTGTCATAAATTGTACATAGCTGTTCATTTTTCCTCAAATCAAACTCAAAATTAGGACAGGAATACCATTGCAAGGCACCAACAACGTTGTTAAAATTCGATGGAGAGTATGCCAAGTGAAAGTGCTTTCTCACTGCTCTCACCTGAAGATAAACGTATTGCTGCAAGTTTTAACATTTTAATGTACAAAAAGTGAAAAGGCAAAACAAACACAAGTTACAGGATAGGATAGGATAGGATAGGATAGGATAGGATAGGATAGGATAGGATAGGATAGGATAGGATAGGATAGGATAGGATAGGATAGGATAGGATNAGGATAGGATAGGATAGGATAGGATAGGATAGGATAGGATAGGATAGGATAGGATAGGATAGGATAGGATAGGATAGGATAGGATAGGATAGGATAGGTGTGACAACATTAGATGCCATGAGTTGATATTTCACATGACTGCAATAATGAAGGAAAGGCTGCTGACCAAACTATTTACTTTGGGGCTTTGATGCAGTTCCTGAAATAGAAACCGAAGTTCTTCATTTATAAGACACATCTATGCATACACACTGATGTATATAATTTCCTAATGCATTATAACAGCAGTGATTTTCAAAGCCATTCAGATTATCTACACAACCTTTTCCCATGAATTTCTTATCTCTAATTCACCAGAGAAGTGGAAATCTCAGTCCAATTTTTAAGTAATTTCTAAGTGCTCACTCAACAATTTAAGTGCAATTTACAAGCACTAATTCATTTAATCACAGAGTTGCCTGTGACTGGGACTAACAGTTTGTTTAAATTAATACCCGGAGTTTTCAAGCAGAGCCAGAGACTCTGTATCTTACCCTCCCATAACTGAACCCCACAAGTTTTTTTCTTCTAGGAATTGATGCTGCTTATCTTACTTTGGGGTTTTATTTATCCTCAAAACTAGCAGAGACATGAAGTGACATATGCAATAACTGGAAGGCAGAAAAAAGGCAAATGTAAGATTCCTAATTACTGACTTCCTATGTTTAAGCTCTGCAACATGGAGAACAAGTAAGATTAAGAAAGCAGGCAGGGACAGGCATGTGATGCAGTGCTAGAAAGGGAGTGCGTGCTTTGTATGTGTCAAACATGATGCCTGCTTATTAGGAAGAGATGCATCCAGACTTCCACACTAAGGTAAGTTGGCTCATTTTTTCTGTTTTTTAATCATACTTAGTAAATGCTGCATAATGTCAGAAGTCATACCAGTCCAAGAAAAACCACTTTCTTCAATGACTTGAAAGGTCTTGGAAAAATAACAGGTCAAACAGGTGTGATGCATGCATAGGAGCAATTTATTAAGTTGTGGGTCAGAAAGGCATCACAGCTGCTGTGACATCTGTTATTCCAGTTATAGGAAACAGCACAGGGAAGTTTACACAGATAAGCTTTTACGGCAGCTATGGATCCAGGCTTCTTGGATGACGCAGTCGCAGCTAACACTACCCGATCTACAGACCTAAGCTTTGGCCACACCACACCAGAAGCCATCAGGCTACCAGGACAGTTTCATTGGTGGCAAGCTGCAGAGAAATCAGCAATGGACATACCTAAAAATAAATGTATGCTGTAGTAGACATAAATGTAAATTTCAGGAGCTTTTATTTTACTTCTAATCAAAGGGCTGCACAGACCCTTTGGTGCCAGGTGTCTTCTTAAGAGGGAATTGGTGCCCATAATATCAGAACATCAGCCCTATTAATTCAGTACATACCTTGAGGCCTATGTTATGTTTCTTAATACACAGCAGAAGGTTAATTAGCACATGTGAATTTTAGCAATTCCTTAATAATATTTTCTTAATAAGCAACAGGCTTGTACATGAAATGCTACATGACAAAGCCTGTGAGTACTGAAAACCTAGGACAAAACAAGGGGATTTCTAGAGCCACATGAATTAATGAAATTCAGATTAAGATGCTAGGTCCTGATTCAAAAGTCACCTAAAAACTACTACTTTCAGAAAAATTTTAGATCAGGAACTACATTATGAAAATGATGAGTTTTCACTGTTTTATGATAAACAGAAAACTGTAAATGCAAAATAAAAAGCAAAACAGGAAAATACAGCTTCCTGCTTGAAAAAAAATATTCTATGCTCTATATATAATTACAGGAAGATGGGATAACAAAATGATCACGATGCAGTGAAATCTACTATAAATTCAACATAAAAAAATCTAATTCCAAGTCTGTTTCATAGTAAAAGCCAAGATTTTTTTTTTTTGTATTAGAGGAACTAGAAACCAAAGATACTTTGTTTGTGTAGACCATATTGCTTCAGATCACCAAATATGCTTAAGTATTCATGTCAGAGTAAGTGCTTTTATAAGCTACATAATAAGAAAAGTACACTATTCCAATGAAGACATATAGTGAAGGAAACTGCAGAAAAATAAAGATTAATTCACCTCCAGATACAGAAAACAAATAATTATCACAATTGTTTCATAAGCCAGTATTACTGAACTTCCAAGTGGTAAACATTAATGTACCACCTGCACTGGAACTACAAGTCTGCTTAGACATGAAAAAATTTTAAAAGGTCACTGCTGCAAATACATCAGAAACGTACATGATAAGTTTTTAAAAGTATAGTAGTGAAATTATCAAAAGCCTCCATAGTCTACATTGCTTGAAAAACAGAATTCTGTCATTTATCTGTCCTTTTGCTTTTATGTCTCTCGTCAATGCAGTATCTTGACAAATTAATGATTAACTTTGTAGGAAGACTCACAGGGTCCAATTTTAAGGTACTGTATGCAAGTGTAATTCAAAGTCAATACATATAAATCATATGATTAGCATCCAAGCCTAAAAACAAGTGATTTAATAAAAGAAACACTTAGCTGTTTATGGTATGATAAATGGTTTATGATAGATTTATTTATCATAATATCAGGCAACTGTTAGATGCCTCCAAGAGGTGAAATTCAAGCATTGTATCCAGTCATATCACTTTATATGTGTTCCTTTGAAAAGGATTCCTTTATCATTTCAATGCTAGAATTTGAAAAAGTGGCCTCCAGTTGCTAGAAGACATCACTGTTACATTCCTCTGAAATCAATGACTCAGCTTTTCAAGTGACAATGTTTGCAAAACACCATTTCCTATAGTTCTCAGAAAATATTCTTCTCAGAAAAAAATGATTCATGGATACTTCTACTTCTTTACTGTTGTACTTGTGTACTGCTCTTACAAAAATACTGTGACACATTTAAAAGAATTGTAATAAGAACCTAATGTGAGCTTATTGTTTCTTACAAACAGTCTGAAAAAGAAAACATTCTTTTATTTGTCTCTGGTATCATTGGGGTGATATATTTTCATTTATATCCTTTGGCAGATAGTTTGTAATCTGACAACATTTCATAAGAAATTGCTATAAAACCACATAAACATGGGGCTCCAAACCAGCTCCCTAGACTAATTTCGACATCATAGATTTTAAGCATATTCTAATTCTGGCTTCAATGTTGTGAAATTGGTACCCAGATAAGTGCCTTACTTGACATAACAAACAGGCAAAAATTTTCTAAAGTAGGTCCTGGCACATCAAAAATCCACAAAGAAAATATCCTTTAAGCCCTGTTGAAGCTGCATTAATACCTCATGAGATTTACGTGTAAAAGCAAAATTGAAAAGTGGACTTATGGTATCCAAAAATTCTTTACTATGTGTTTTGTCATCTTTCTGGCCTTTTCACTTTGGGGACACAATTCAGAAGTTATTTAAAAAACACAGTTGTTCAAAGTCTTACCTTGCAACCTGCATTCTAGTACTGAAGTCAAGAGATCTCATTGACCGTAAGACTTCTATACACCCCAAGTACTGTAAGGAAAAAGAAACAGTTGGAAAATGTATTATTATAATTATGTTTGAGTTCTGGGAGAAAATGCAACTAACCATTAAAAGGCATTGTACAATTCTTATTTTTACATTTGATTTATCCTATGTCTAAAGTAAGTTGTTGTGATTATGCTGTTGTATGTCACGGATTTGTTCCATAAACATTTTATTTAAGTGTCAAGTTTCATTGAGCATATTGTTTTATGTTTAACCTAATCACTGTAATACACACCTAATTTATAATGTGTTGATGTGCTTTTTAGTTTTCTTCTATCTTAATCGTTCCATTTTAGATGTAATCAAAGTAAAAAATAGTCAATGAAAAAGTAAGTGTGATAAAGGAAATTCATCTAGCTTTGGTTAATAGGACAAACTTATTTAACAGGGAGAGAACTAAGTCTCATTAGAATGCAAAAGGCAAATTATAACAGGGATAGCTGAAAAAAACACCAGCAACCAAATTCCTTAATAAACAGCTCAGGGATATATGTGATTTAGTATTTTCATTAATTATAGTAGTAAAAGGGTGGAAAATGCTAATACAATATACTAATAACCCATGCTGGGAAATGGCTTTAACAAGGTCATTCAAGAAAGGAATGACAGGAAGGTTAACTAATATTAAGACAAGACTTTTGGATCCAGATTTCTGCCCTGCATGTCTGAAAAAAAGGGAGAGATGTTAAAATTCAACAGTATCTGTCATGGGAGTGAGAAAAACTCAGGTGAATCTTCTAGACTTGCTTCCAAAAGTGGGCATAATTTGCATGTGCTAAACTCTACTGGAGCTAAGCTCTTGTCAGATTTGAATAGTGGCTTTGTACAAACCAGCTCATGACTGGCATATCCCATGGCAGTATCTTTGTCTATAGGTTAAGTCTTCAACCATACACCCAGCTTTTGAAAGTCAGGGGAGTTAGGGATGAGTCTTTATATCATGAGCCTGACAATGATGATCATGATACTATTCCAGCATTGTGTTTTTATATCAGCTCTTATATCAGTTTTATATCAGTTTTGCTATCCTCACAGCATAATGCAATCAATTTGGATATGAAACTGGTGCAAAAATCAAGCGAGATCACAATTTTTGCCTGTTTGGGAATTTTATTTTTGCTGAAAAAATCATCTTTGCATTAGAAAATTACTACATCAGTAACTATAATATCTTGAATTTCAGCAAAGATTTTCCATAGAAATGTATATCATAAACTGTTTACAGGCTGAGGCAATATCTACTTTGTTTTCATATGTCCAATATTATATAATTTATTTCTTTCAAATGGTATTAAGCCATTACAACACTGAATAAAATAAGCTAGAATATCAATTGACTCTTATTCATTAAATTGCTTGAACTTGCATTATTATAGCACACAGTTTCTGAAAAGGGTTATCTCAAGATCCATTTCCTAGAATATTTTAGAAACCTCCCACAAATTTATGCTTTTTGAAAGTTTATAAAATACTCATGGAAATTTTCATGTCCTGGCACATGGAACGTTCAAGCTAAAGATCATACTCTCAAACTGTCATCTATCAGTGCAAAATTAGGCAATCCTTGTATCTTATTACAAATAAATTCCTTTTTTTGCATATACATCTGCCTGAGTATTTAAAACATCTAGAACTACATTTTCATGCTCTGACGAAGGAAGGTAAGCCATTAACTCTATTTTTACATATCTCAGAGAGTGATTTCATTTTCTTGGAGATTAAGTTCTTTAACATCACTTGAGGTAATCAGTCGAAATCATTTTATGATTCCAATAAGCAGCAGCAATCAATATTTTCCTGTTTTCTTTCTGTGTCATTTTGTTTTAGTCCTGGGATGTTTTCACAGATTAATTTCCCCAAATATTTATTTCATATCAGATGCTTTTATAATTAAATATGCTGTAAATAGTATAACTATTCAAAAGTATGCCTGTGATTTTTTTGTTTAAGAAATTTAATTTTTTAATCAACATGTTAGTTTAGACCTCTCAATACTAAAACACTCTTGGATTGCACTTGTTCCTTCACTTATCTATATTTCCACAAGTCTTTTAAAGCAAAGTAATTGTACAGGTTTGAGAACCAGGTCCAGCATTTTGGAAGCAAACTCTGGAAGGTATTTTGACAAATACATGCAGGCGTGCAAATAAATACACAAACACATGTGCACAAAAGTCACTGTCAAAATAAACAGACAAATAAATAGACAAAACCCCATAAACATACTTAGAAGACGTGCATTTAGACTCCTTTGAGTCATACTACCTGATCTGAATTAACAAAAGTAGAGACAAGATCAGACTGAAGGAAGGTCAGATGGAAAAAATACCCTGTACTTGTTTTATGTATATCATGGAGACAGCTGAACACAACATAGTAAGGCTTGCAGTATTCCTGACTGATCAATGCAAAGATGGCAACTGATTTTCTGGCATAAAAGATGTGAACACTTAATCACCACGGTATGTTTTCAAGTAACGAAATTACTATAAAAACTGACATTCAAAAGGTCCAAAGGCCAACTACAGGGACATATAACTCACCTACTGCTATGCTTCAATTATTCCCCAAGACCAACACTGCTCTCTAAAAATATCCATTTGAAGTACATCCTGACAAGGATCCACAGAAAGAAGACACACAACCAAGATAGCAAGTAAATAAATTATTCATTTATTTCAACAAATAAATACCCTGATTAAAAAGAAATGCTATCCTTTGCTTTAGGCATTCCATGAAACATTTAAAATATAGTTATAAAACAGTGTATTCTAAAAAAAGCTCCTCTTCACCCAGCACCTAATGTATATTCTAACCAATCAGCTACTGTGCACTGTGAAATTTATGAGCTCACACTATCATCCTCCCTCTCATTGCTCAGGAACCAAATATATCGAGATGCAGCCCACCCTGAAGTAGGAGGATTTGGGACTACCAGTTCCAAGCTTTCTCAGATAACATTCTGCCTTCTGTTGACTTTCTCATATTTGAATGAGTTTCCAGCTTGTATACATTGAAAGGTACTATGTCCCAAGGAAAATCTTTCAAATGAATGAATACCTTCCCATTCAGAGGTTTTAGATTCGTAACTTGTACTTTGCATGCTAAACAGTACCTTGCGGGAAGCAGAGTGCCACATGTACCTGTGACCACGTATGTCTCATTCCATGTGGCTCCAACATCCTTATTAGTTACAATTTTGACAGATTAGAGTAAGAGACAGCTGTATGTCCTGGATTTCTGGTTTGTCTCACACGTGAAGATTTCTTCTGTACTCCCTAAAGTACTTGTGTTCTTTATGACTCAGAAAATTCTTGGTCAGCAACTAAAATTGTTTACTGAAGCCTGTGCAAGAGAGGATATTGAGTTCTCTCAATACTTGTTAGAAACAGACAGGAACACTGGCTGAGTGCATTTGTGTGCTTGGAGCCAAGAGGAAAAAAAAAAAACCAGAGTAGTCACTGTCAGAGAAGCCTTTTGCTCCAGAAGTATGAGCAACCTTGTCTGGTGTTTCCTAACAAGTTCTTCAAAATACCAAGTTACTGGACGAAATTCTCCATTGTTGGACTCAGAAGCTAGCAGTAACAACAGCAAGAAATACTTTTATAAAAACTTAGCAAGACTTATTCTATTATTCCATGAGGAGGCAGCTCCATACAGCAGTGAAGCAGTCCAACCTATATACACATCTACCAGATGAGTGTCTGCCCTGTACATAGCATGAAGATCTACATATCACTTACTTGCAAACAAAATAAGAACTCCTAATCTCTGAATCCAAACTACTGGAGTATCATTAGCTCATCAAAACTGCGTGGGTATTCTTAGTAAATTGAGATTGACTGTTTTTAATCTGTGTATCCAGACGACCATCATCATATCTGAGTGGTTCACCACTCTGCAGCTTGTACCTGCCTTGTACAAATTATGTAAGAGATAACATAGTTACATCAGCAAACAGACACACACTTGCATTATTAGACAAAAATTAGCATGTGCCTTCAAATATTGATGTATCCAAAATATGCTCTAACGTTGCACAGCTGCAGATAATAGCCTGGGGACTCAAAAATTATATTCTGATTCCTGGGATTCTGTGTGTTGTATGGAGATCCAAGTTTTGAAAATAGAATTAAAATACCTTGTCATAAGCTGGTCAATTCACTGCAATTTTCTCACCCATGGGCTTGGGCTGCGTTTTTACTCAGCATGTGCAATAGTGAAAAAGTGAGCATCTTTTTACTTGCCGCATCTGTTTCTCATGCATATCTCAAGTTATATGCTGACATTTTCATTTTCATTATTCCTTTGCCTTTTTTTTTTTTTTGAGGGCTGGGGGAGTTTGTTCGGTTGGTTTTGTGGGTTTTATTGTTTTACATTTTATTCTCATTAGCCAAAGAGCTAGTCCAAAATTAAATTATGCCATGGAAGGAAATAAGGAATTAGTATGAATTGACTAGTGCTGTTAACTATGGCTGAGGACTCCCTTATTTGAAACTAAGAGCTTTTATGTCAGATTCTATTGCTACTACTGCAACACACATTTATTTAAGCATCAAAATGACAGTTCTTTCTAATTTCAGGTATCACCATTAACAACTAAAGGGGCTTGTGAAATGTGCATTGAGAGTTCCACAATGTTCCACAATACTTAAAAATTACTTTCGGGTTTGCTATCTACCCTAAATCATACTAAGATTTAAATCCAGATGCACCCTAACAAGCAGGTCATAATACAAAATGAGTAACTGGCCAGGACTTTATGTCAAGAGAGTAAGTTTGTCCACCTGTAACTGTGGATACAGTCAGGATTTGTAATAACCATGTTGTAATGTGTGAAAAGGAGAAGAGGAAAAAAAAAGAAAAAAACGCAAAAGCAGCCCAAGGCACAGCCAGAGACTGCAGGATTGACAAGTATTTTATAAAATGAATTTTTCTCTTTAGCAAATTAATATGAAACTCAATCCTTCAATCCCTTTGCTATCATATTAGATGAAATTCCCAGCTTAACTGAATTTACAATATCCTTACAATACTTTCTAAACCACTGAAGTAGGAAAAAACCCACCCATCCAAAAAAAACCCAACCAAAACCAAAACCAAAAAAACCCCAAACAAACAAAAACCCCACGAAACAATAACAACAACAAAAAACCCAACCAAAAAAAAAAGAAAAAAAGAGAAGCATAAGAAGGAATTGTTATCAGAAGATGTTCCCTTTAATAAAATAAACTAAGTTAAAAAAATAGTGACACACTGCTTCCTAATTTTATAATTGTGCTTTAAAAGAACATTTATTACCCTGAATGCCTCACTAGTTTGACTGAAACATGCACCACAAAATTACTTAACTCAGCTAATCAGCAAGACATGAGCACAAAAGAGAAGATAGCTTATCAAAATATACACTTGCTTCTTTACTTCATATGAAGATCACAGTGTTGTTATACATATTAGATTTATATGATTTGATTGAATTAACACTTGAAATCTTTTAAATATAGAGGTACTGCATTCATACTGAAAAAGAATATCTGTAAAGGGCTTTTATATATATATATCATGCTAGTCATTAACCCAAGGATGGCTCAGCTACCCAACTGGCACATAGATCTGGGAGTCTGGTGAATATTTCTGGACTCAATGACTAGCAAGACCTCCACTGTAAAGTGCAAAAACATTTTTTCTTTGGTTTTGTGAGCTTTTTTTGTTTGTTTCTTTGTTTGTTTTGTGGGGTTTTGTTTTGTTTATTTTCTTTTTTACCTTAAGAGCTGCCCATTGCTAAGAGGGTCAAACCTTAGGCAAATTCTTTCCTGGTAGGTGGAGAACCATTGTCTTGCCAGTATCATAGCAAACATGTCACCCAAACTCTGGCATCCCAGAAGTCTGTGGGCACCCTCTCACTTCAGGCGTTGCTGAAAATGCAAAGCACTTAATGGGCAGAGGCAGCCTTTGAAAATGCTGGCTACGATCAGCTGAGCAGATAGCAGTGTGGTTAGAAGAAGGTCCTGCATACACAAAACCATTCAGATTTATGCTAGTGTACCTAGATACTTTCAGTAGAAGAATGGAATGGAAAATCTGTTCTGTGACATTTCTAATGTAGAGTAAGTTCTAATATTAGAAAAAGCTGTGGGCAGAACCAAGACTACATATTCAGAGAGAAATAAATTTGTATAAGCAGTAGTCACAGAGCTCTAAGTCAGCTGCTAGAGATTTCAGTTTCTCAGAAAAGTTTGAATAGTTTGGAATATAAATATATTTGCCTCCAAATTCTCTACTTAACTATCACATAGCACACTATTAAGATCTTAGCTAACATGTGTGTAATTCTCCCAGCCATGCCATGGTCTCCTGCCTTCCCCTTCCCCTGGGACAAGACATATCTTTAGACACACATGCAGGTCTCTGAGGGCACCTGACGACTGTGCTCTACCAGTATATGCCAAAGGCCCCAGTCTGTACCTCTGCCCTGTGCTTTCCTGCTATCCGCAGAACGGCATACCTGTTCGTGGGAGCAGAAACTCTGCATGAAAGAAACATTGGCAGCCTTGTTCTGAATGAGGAAAAGGCCCTATATTTAGACACTGTCAGAATCCGGCACCAAAAATGTGTCATAAACATATGCTGCCATGAAAAACAGAAAGGCTCTCTTCTGTGCTTTCATACTTCTGCAGTTGGTAATTTTTATCCCAGTAAGTAATCATGTACAGAGCTTTACAGTGAATCAATATTTCCCCCAAAGGTTTTTTTCTCATTAAAGGATGCATGTTCCAATCCAGACAGAAGACTCTAAATAAGGATTGATTGAATGGAAACAGAACAGAAAATCTTCTTTGGGGTTCAACTACAGATAAGCCTCAACCATTCAGCTGTAAATTTATCATCACAAAATCCTCCATGAGACAAGTAAACCCACAGAGCTTTTACACTAGTAGAAATGATGATGGATGTGACTGTCAGTTGCATTCCTCTTGGAAACAGGTGGTTCACTTCTTTAGCAATGAATGAGAGAACACAGTTCTCCTGAGAATACATTCGACTCTGGCCAACACCTAGCTCCTTCCTATTTCTTCTTGTACAATAACTGGTTTCTATAGTATAAAAATAGATTATATGTCTCAATATATTCAGACTACCAATTCTGAAGTGGAAAATGATAGCCAACACTTTCAATGAATTGTCTTACCCTGTGAAAGCATTCTGGCAGCATCCCACAATCAAATCACACAATAAGGATTCAGAACCCCTTAAAAAAGGTGAAGGATTCAGATAGGAAAAGAAGAAGGTATTTTATCTTATCTTGAAAAGCAATCTCTTAAATCAACTCTGAGGTCTCATTTCTTGCTCGTAAGGGGAAAGATATAACTGACAAACAAATTTTGCTTCTGACAGTTTTCTAATCTCCATCTCAAATGGGGTTGAAAACAAAACATCTTCAAATAAAATACTTTTTTCTTATTTCTTACTTGCAGGTGGATGAAACAAGATTGCCAACATCATGCCCAAAAATATGTATGCAGAAGAGATGCTAAATGAACTGGGCCATCACAAGATTTCAGAAAAATCCCATATTTGTAGTTTTGTGTGCACAAAATTTCTTATGTTTTTATTTTACAGATAAATGTTCTTGCATGTAAAATGTCATAAATGTTAGAATCAGAAGTTCACACATTGGACAGTGATTTATTCTATTATTTTAAATGAAAACACATTCTTTATTATGTCTCAATTTTTTGTATGGGCCAAAAATTTTCTTAAAAAAAAAGCTACATTTGAGAAAGAAAACCCACAAGCTTTTTAGATTTAATTTTAAAGATATATAATAATGGGTGAATGCAATTATTGCAGTATGAACCACTTAGAGTATGCACTGCAGTAGAACAGATGAATTGCTTCATTTTCACAGCTGCATACTTTAATTCAGTGAACACTTTCCAGACTGTTTTGCTGCTACCTTGAATATCCACTAAGATATACTTCCCTTTAAAGCACCACGCAGATTAGTTCCAGCAGCTTATGTTCTGCATCAGAATTCCTTTAACACAAACACACAAAAGCTTCTGCAGCCAAAATATTATGCTTCAATAGCTGGAAATCATAATTAGATATTTGAAACTGTAAATATGGACACTGTAAATACATCTAGTTATTAAAGAACTTGTACCACCTCAGTCATTAGAGACTAAGAGAGCCATTACCAAGCAGAACTTCTTGATGAGGAGTATCGTTAAAGCACAGACTCAGAAGATGAAAGATCTAACAAGTGCTTTTCCACTATGCCAAATACAAACCCATGTTAAGGATCTGAAATGCATATACTGTTCTGCTTTCTAAACTGTGCATTTGGAGGTGTGATGTAGGAAGGACCTGTCACAGTTAAAACTGAAAATCCAAAACATGCAGGGAGGGAGAGGGAGTCCTTTTTTATATGAATGCCACAGGTACCTCTGTTCTTCATCACAAGAGTTCAGCAATTAAACGAGATCTTATTTCTGAGTCTTTATCAATGTTTAACTCTCCTACCCTGAAGCTACAGTTTCTTGTGTTCTCAGTAAGAGTGCCCAAAAGATGACCTCCACTGTGCAGAACAAAGGGATAAGGGGAGAGATGTCCAAGGCTGGATTTAAATAATGAAAAATCTCTAGAAGGTTTCCTTGCAGCATAAAGGCCATGAAGAAGCAGAGCAGCTCTGGAAGGCTGGGGGTACCACCAGGCCTTTAACGGCTCCAAGCTGCCTCATTTGAGAGCCCTTTTCACCACCACCCACAAAACTCCCAAGGTCAGGGGCAGCTCAGAACAGGCACCTGCAGCTTCCATCTTGTGCCCAGAACCAAGCAACTCTGCCTTTCCATCTTTTCCATGTTTTCTTTCCAAGGCAGAAATAAATATATTGCAAGAGAGAGTTCATACAATGCTTCCAGTTACTTAGTGCTTGCTGCTTAGTTTTTCTATAAAATTAATTTTAAAAAAAAGTTAGTAAAAGTGAAGGACACTGTAGCATCTGCACTCAATGTGTAGTGACAAAATATGGCCTCTACATTTGGTGACAAAGGCAGTGTTTCTGAAACATTCCAATTTCTTGGGAAGCTATGGGTATTTCGAAAATGTCCTGTGGTTAATGAAAGCAGCTTGCCTATTAAAAAAATGAGACAATTCTGTTTCTGATAATTACTTTATCATAGGTAAGCAGTGTCAAATGTCAGTCAGCAAGGATGCTGGTGTCCCATGAGACACGCTCTCTCTTGTATAATTCCTAAACTAGTAAGAGCCAAAAATGGAAATACAGGCATCTTAGTACAACAACATATCCAAAAGGATTAATATGGTGCTGAGCAAGCTAAGACAATATCTAAAGATAAAATATCTCTCTTTTGGTCTTGTCCTTGTTATTTAAGTTATCTGTTCAACTTCTCTAATTTCAGCATTTATTCTGAGGTAACAAAAAAAGATAAGAATACCTGTATCAGTAAATACAATGTGATGGTGCTGTAGAAAAAAAAGTCTGGATAGCTTTTTCTGTCTAGCTCGCATTCTTTTCTTTGTGTCACCCTATTTTATCTATTTTTGTCTTTTATGTTTTTGGTTGCCATTTCTGTCTAATTTCAAATGTGGTTTTTTCAGTCTTTAAACTTTTAGCTGTGACTTAGATTGTCTGATTCAGCCTTCTCAGACTGAAATCTTACCTGGCTCCATGAAAACTTATTTGAAAAACCTAGGGGAATAGCTAACTTATTAAACAAACATTCTAGATTATCCTTATTGAATTGTGTCTAATCCCTCCAGAAAACAAGAGATGACCGGAAATATGGTTGAACTGAGTCCCATCATTATTCCCATCACAACTCAAATGGACAGGCTCTGCCTCAGACCTGCCAGCAGCTGACAAAGGTAGAGCTGCATCACATAATTTGTCATAAATATATAGAATCAAATGAAATTAATATTGCATGACTATTCAGAATTGCAGAGAAGCAATACTGAACCCCTCTTCCTCTATGAAATTTGTTTCATTGCATGAGGGAGTAAATCACCTTGAAAGAGTGTTAGTAGCTGGGAAGGCTGGTTGTCTCTGACACTATACCGAGGCAGATCTGAGGTTTTTGTCACTGTAAACAACAAGAAAATTTAATATTGATACTTTGTGCATTCACTTGAGCTTTCTGCTATAAAATGAAGCCAGGCTGCAGCACAAGTATAGCTATTGTGTTAGTGGAGACAAGATTTCTCTTTGGCTAGGGGAGAAAGAAGCACTCTGCCACTGGGACAAACGAGAGCCTTGTCTCCAGGAACACAGAAGGGAATGGGCTTTTCCTGAAGACCTTGATTCATCCGTGTGTTTTCTTTACGTTTGTAGTTGCAGATATTTACATTGGGCACATGATATTCTTACCGTAAATGTTGTTGGAAGACAAATAAAGAAACCAACAATCCAATTTCCAAGGAATAACAGAGAAGGAATTCTGCCTGAATGCAGTTTTAACTCCTACACTGACCAGCTAAATTCATCCGGGGATTTTAAAGCTGTAGGACATACATAACTAGCAGGATAAATAACTAGCAAGAGTGTATAATTTTTGCTTGAAACAAAATACTCCATACAAACACTCCAAATGTACTGGAGAACAGACATTCACATTGACAGCTGAATTCTTCAACTCTGAAATCAATACATACTTTGCTTTCTATGGAACAGTACTACTACTTGATTCATGTAATTAGAGTAATATTATAATTAAAGACTCTATGGTATGATTTCTTCTTGTAGAATCTGATCTAATTTCTGTGAGAAATATTCCTGTTTTTGGGCTGTACAATAGACCCACAGTAGTTCAGGTCCATGAAAATAAAAAAAATGTTTTCAACAGAGCAACAGGCATCAATATCATTCTTTCATAGTCCAAATAACAGTGAAAGAAAATGCAAAGGATACTAACTGATCTCACAGGAATATAGCACAATAGGAGGGATTAATTACTAAAACCAATGCTGTCTTGGTCACTTACTTTTCTCTCCCCTAATCTGCATGCACGCAGCTTTAAAAATCCACAGCAATAAGCCAGTTTCATTAGTCTTTGCTGACACTGTTTGGGTACCTGAGTTGAGGATAGCAGACTCTGAAGTAAAGAGTCAGTACTCTATCCTATTATCACCATATGACTGAAACACACAACACATTTCTTAAACATGTAAACCTCATTACAAACAGGTTGATCTGAGACTGTGTTTTTTATTATTAGAATTACACACACGAAATCCTTCTGAGAATGTTTTTACTCAGGCCATGTAAAACTATCCACTGATTAACCAGCAGCACTACTGCAATTTGACCGACAAAAGCAGAGTTTAAATCTGATTTTAAAAAACACAAACTTGCACAAATTTTTTTCTGTAATTAAGATAAATTTAACATCAACCAAAAAGAGAAATGAAAAAGTCTTGCTGTAATGTTATTTTTTTTTTAACAAGAGCAAATAAAGTCTGGATAAAACAGAAATAAAAATTTAAAAAAAAATTAAAAAAAAAAAAGAGAGAGAGAGAGAAACATTTTTCCAAAGAGCCCTCTTTGGAAGTCTTCTAGTGGATGGCAACGTATGTTGCAGTTTCGACTGTGTTAGCTCCACTTAAGGCTGTGCTTTGCAGTCTGTGTTAGCCACTAACGGGACACAGCAATTCAGTTCATCCCTAAGCACACACTTAACTTTCAGTGTACAGAGGTAGCCTCAATTATTTCAATGAGAATGCTCCCGTAAACAGTGTCATGCAGGAATGTTTGCAGAACTGAAGTCTTGACTTGGTGATGTGTTTGAACAGCTTCAAAATGATGTCTGTTTTCCACATCAAATATAAACTGCTGTTCTTCCCTCCCCTCCCAAGAAATGAAAGTGTTAAAATGTTAAAGAAATAATTGCAGTTAGGATTATATTATTTAAATATTTTGCTATAATATGAATAATTTAATGTGCTTTTTGCTGAAATATTATTTACCTCACTTGTGATGATTCTTTTGGATGAAATAGTTCTTCCTTCCTCTCTCTCAGATACTATATTTCTATCTGGTTTTTAACACTAGGTTTACCCAGGTCTGTTCTATACCACTGTGTTAGCTTTACAGCTTATTGGCTTTTTCAGATACACTTTTAGGCAGTTAAAGGCAACAATATAGGTATATAAAATTATACTACAGTATTTTTGGTTTATTTAGTTTTGAACTGCTGAGAAACTGCATTTTAAACTCACTGACACTTGTTACAAAATCCAACCACGAGTTAGGTTGAATTTCTGAAGACAGAAATACATTTGCCTCTTGACTGTTGTGCTCTTATTTAAACGGAACAAACTCCAAAACGTCTATAACATTACCCAATTAAACTCATCAGTAGATATTCATCATTGGAAACAACAGATTATATTGAAACATGTAACTGTTGATGTATTACTCAGTTTTACACCTTTTTTTAATTCTGTGTTTTTGTTTTTCTGACAACATGAACATTTATAATCTCTCCCTGTAGTAATCAGTCCCACTGCAGGGAAAGCACTGAGCTCTTTAATGACTTCCATCACAGCAAACTACTTCTTTTTTTTTCATTAATTCATTATTTGTTAAACTGTCCAGCAATAGTATTAAGCAAAATATCAGTACCTGACTAATTTATGTCCCCAATACGGTTATGGTCATTGCCTAATTTGTTACTAAAATATTTTGGGGTTTGTTGTTATGAAAATTTTTATGCTAGAATTGTATGTAAAAATGCAACATGAAATCCATTGGGAGAAAAAAATGCAGAAAGTGCCAGCACTTCTAGGGCTGAAAACAATTCTATTGCAGCAGACCATGGAGATAAGAATACAGCTAAGGTTTACCATAATCCTACACCCTTTTTAAGCATTAGAGTTACACTGCCTATTTTAAAAATGAGTAATATGTGAAAATGTGGGAACAGCAGTGAAGTTTCAGACTTGTCATACATTGCACATAGGAATTTTGTGTCTCTTACTTCAGAAGATTCCAATGTGAGTTATCAAACTGCCCAGTAGTTACAATTAACCCTGTCCCATGGCTAATTTTATGTTTTAAATGTGGACTAATGAGAAAATTGTAACACAGTGCACATTTACACCAAAAAAAAAAAAAAAGATAAAAGCTTTGCTGGTTAACAACCAATCTAATTTTTGTCTCATTTAACAAATGGCATATGGATTTTCTGCAAGGCATATGGTACTAATTAAACACGGTATGAGTCCCCCAGATAGTCAGTATAGCCATGAGGTATCCCAGGAATGTTTCCCCTCAGTATACATTATCTGTGTATTGGTTTGATGGCCTGAATGGATAAGAGTCCTCGTAGCAAACAATGTTTAAGGATTCTATTCTTATCTATATGAATGCTGCAGTTGCCAAGGAAAACTATGAGATACTTAATAAGCAAGCAAATGAAGAAGTAATCAGGACCAGTTTATTTTCATTCATTCATTAACCACTTATTTTGGCATTTATTTTCACCCTTTGGTTTTACATTTAGAGCACTGTTCTGTGACTCTTATGCCAGAAAGCATGAAGTTAAAGTTACTGTCATATTTTTTTAATAGAAACAATAACCTAGATTCCATACATTTTAATGACTAACAAACTGCTAACAAGCACCTAAAAGTAAGTTGTTTGGTGCTAATGATTTATTTTGAAAATTCTGATACACACAGTGTGTATAAATACACTTTCATGTACTCAACACCAATTGCACTAATTAAAATATTTGTTCTAGTGTCTGTTAGATATGGGTAAATTACTAACTGTAAATGTTAGTCCACTTCTAGATAACTTTAATTCTCTTTTCACTTCGAAGATATCAGCTTCCTCTAGCATATAGTAGGTCAACTCCCAAAAAAATTAAGAAATTGAATACTGTGTTTGTTCTCATCCATAATGATCACTTCAGGTAAAACAAACAGCAGCAGTGAAGTCTAACAGTCATTATTGGACTTAAAATACCCTAAGCAAAATAAAAAGTAAAACAGTTGAGTCTCCTGAGCTAGTACGAAAATGGTAAATGACCTTCTGTTAGCCAGACTTTTTCTGTGCAAAAGAACTTCAGAGTCTCGACACCACTATATCTAACATCAGTGGGTTATTTTTATCAAGACACCTCTTGAAGAGTAACAGAGCAGCAGTTTGTGGCTTGAAAGGTAGCACTGACTCCTTTGTAGTTCCAGTAAATTTCAGAGTAGTAAAAAAGACTGTACAATTTCAATACTGCTCTGAATTGGCTAACTTACTCAATCTACCACCACTTACTAAATCTATTATCACCACTAACAGAAAGAAATGAAAACTGCTTCCTAGTCCTCCAACAGTTAAATTTGCACTCTGCTTTTGATAATGAGACTTGAGAAAAAGCAGTGAGAGTTAAGTAATAAGGGTGTCGCTCACTTTTAAAGCATCCTGAAATAAAGTCACCTGTGACTCTTATACCAAAAATAAGACGACACTAAAAATAGACCTGTAAAATTAACAGTCTGCTGCAAAACAGTTTAACACTTAAGATACAAAAGGCACTTGGCAAATGAAACATAGCAACTGAAGAATGAATTCTGGACAATAATGTTATTTTTACACTTTCTGCACACTATGCTGAAAGGTGTAACCAGACTCTTACCTAACTACAAAAACATTGCACATACACTTCTCTTGAAGGCTTTACTTTAGCAGGTGGTTTCAAAGTATTTTCAAAGCATATAGAAATATTACCCTGTAAACTTAAGATCCTCTGCTCTTGACATGCTGTATCAATGTACTGAAAAGAGCAATAACATTTAATGTGGCTGAATCCTTGTTATGTAAAACATGCTGCATTTTCCTCCTCTACCCACAACAGTATTTCTATTTGTGAAACACAATAAGAATTGTGCTCTCTGCCTTGTTGCTTTAAGATTTCAAATATCATATCACCTTAAAAAACCTCTTGCCCTTAGAGGTTTTTCCAAAAATCATGCATGCTTAACAGTTCTCCTCACATCAAGGAGTCTATCTTTCCCCCTGTATATTGCACCAGACATATTGAAAGCCTACGTATCCAAGATATATACAGTATGCTAGATAACACTGAAAACCTAAATTTGGAAGAAGGCTAAAAACCCCAAACCAAAAAATAAGAAAATCAGCTTTTAGCTTACGAACAATGTTTTTACAGAGCTATAGAACATTATTTGCAGGTTTGCTCTAATGTAACAAATTAACACAGCTTCCCATTCCTGCCTTCCTGCATTTACATTTCAGGTATTATGCAACAACAACAACAAAAAAATACAAATACAGATCCTTTCAGCCTGACTATCCTGTCAGCAAAACCAGCAGAGAATTTTTCATTGATAAAAGCAGAGAATGGAAGAAAACAGACCAACCTTCACAATGTACGTCACACCAGGTCCCAGGATCTTCTCACTCGAGTGCAGCCATCCTCGAGAGGGTTTATTGATAAAGCTGCTAGTTTGATTCCAATCTTCACTTCCCAGGTGCATTTCCTCTGACCGTGCTTTTTTCCCCATACTCATCTTGCTCACGTCCTGCTGAGAACACGAAGTGGCAGAGACAAGGTTACATGTGTTGTCTGAAGCCCCTGCTGCTGAACTAGAAGCACTCGAGCTTCCCTGCAATTTGGAGACAGCAAGCTCCTTTACTGCAGAGGAGAGGTTTTTGATACCCAAAAGGCTGCCCGTGTTAGAGAGTTTCAAGTGGGACACTTTATGGATGAGGGTACACAGGGTGGTGGGTCCATCTTCTTGGTCCTTGCGGAGAACCTCTGGTGAGACCAGGTACGAAGGTGAAGTTGGAGTTGTAGCAACTGCTGAGACTTTGCTGTTCATGGGCAAATTGTGAATAAAATCCTCAACAGATGTCACAGAATCATTCCTGAAGCGGTTATACTTGGTACGTTGAAGCATGCCCTTCTATCTGCTTTCCTGCATATGTTCTGGCAAATCTGATGCCAATGCAGGAGATGCCTGTACTAACATAGCAGGCAATTCATAACGACACGGATGGATAACAAGACTTTAGGGTAAAAAAGAAAAGAGTATAAGGAAAAACAAAAAAGGTATATTTTTAAGAAATTTCTTTTGGCTCGCTGTTAAGGTTGGGTGAAGTAACAGTTTTCTGTGACTGAGATCCCAGTCCTGCTTAGAGCTGCCAACTCGCTCACAGCAAAAGCATGACTCACACAAATGAGAAGGACCCTTTTCAACAAAAGGCTGTGAACACTGCAAATCACTTCCTGTAGCCAAAAAAAAAAAGAGAAGGAAAAAAAAACCCACATCCACCCACTTACAGCACACTAGCACCAATCAATTCTCAAATTCCCTTTTCCTATCTTCTCAAACAGATATTTCCTCCCAACCTTTAATTCCTATCCCCTCCCACCACCCTTTTAGTACCAAAGGCAATTACCTTTAAAACTGAGTTAACAGCCTTTACGAAACAGCACACTTCATTCTTCTGTTAAAATGTTCTTCCACCCCACATATTTGTGAATCTATAAAGAAATCATAATTAGATAGCAAATATATGGATAATATTTACATATATATATTCTCCCTCTCCTGCCCCTGCAGCAGAATACAGGCATCTTAAAGGTTTTCAGAAAAGGTGAACAGGACTAAAGAAGATATACATTCTCTTCCACAAAAGCAGCCTAACAGTGCCTTTTTGTCAATGCTGTCCCTCACAGAAACTGTTATATCCAAATTTTATCAGAGAAAGAAATCCTTTTCCCCTCTTACTTCACAAGAACATTCTATTTTAATGTAGGAATTACATAAATACCTATATGTGAAGAAAAGTATTTTTCTGATGTCCGACAACAGGCTTATCAGATGTTTTTTCTTTCACAACTGATGTTCACTCTGAAGAAAAAGATGAAGGAGATCTTCAATTCACTGGAATGTTTGGTGTAATTCTGAAAAACTAATATTCTCTCAGGGCTTTTTTCAAAAAGTCCAGGTAGCAGCAAACTGACATCCTGCAGTGAAAAATAAAAAAAAATTTGTCTTTATTAAGCATAAATGTCAGTCACAAACACTTGATCTGTAGAAGGAGCAAAACATGCAGAAAACAGGTATTCCATTTCTTCTACTTTTTTTTTTAAGTCAAAATGTGTACAGCATTGTGATACACAATGCCCATCACAAGCCATATGGCTTTTTCCTATACATCAATCTGCTTTGCAAAACATTTTTTGGAGGTAGGACAATACACTGCATTATAAACAAATTCAGACCAGAGAAGTTGCATAGTGCAAAGTAATTTTTTAACTAAATGACTAACTGCAGCACAACTTAAAGGAAAAAATCCTATGGAATTCCTTCCTTCTCTCACGACTAAAGGCTGCAGTATACAAACTGCAAATACAGTGAAACAGCCAGCTCAAATACAGGCATTTAATTAGTATATGCATGACATACTGAATTAAGTCAGCACCTCTTATCCCAGCAGTGATGAATAATGGCAATGTCCTAGTCAATGTAAAGCAGGTTTCTACTGATCTGCAGAACAGCCTTTCATCACCACACTGCAAACCTGCTACAGCATCCTCACAGCATTCATTCCTCTCTTCATCCTCCTAGCACAGCAACAGCAAATATACACACCATAGCCTATTTTTACGTGTCTCTACTGCCCAGAAAACCCTACTGCTCCCGAACGGCTCTCTTCATTAGAAGCGGCTAGCAAGACAGCAAAATGTGAATGAGATGCTGAGCGTGTGAATGAAAGGGCTGGCTAGCATCCCCACATTTCTGTGAATGAAGCGAGGCCTCGCAGCCTCTGCCAGGCAATCCCTTGGGTGCTCACCAGCCCAGCCAATACCAGCCGGCTTTGATGACTCATTCAGCAAAGCCTTGCTAAATAGTGGAAGATCCCATTTCGAGCACAGGCGGCATCTTTTTTGCTGCAACACCAGAAAATGAAGCCGGCGTGTGAGCAGACGGGAGTGGGTCGCGAAGCCCCCGTGGAAGACAAGGTGTTGCCAGAGAAACGCCTGGGGTGTCCACAGGAGTAGCAGGTGAGGAAAAGCGGGGAGTCAGATCTGGGTTTCTCCCCGACTGTGTTCATTCAGCCAATTCATTTACATCCAGGATAGGAACATGAATGTGCACATTTCGTTTGACGTTCGATTGCTCTCTGTGTGTGCCCGCAGATTCACAGACTTTACAGGTTTGCCTTCAGAGACCTTTGATAAAAACAAAACAAAAAAAAAAACCAAGCAAAAAAACTCCTTAACAAACAAACAACAAAAAAAACCCCAAACAAAATCCCCACCCAACCAACAGAAAAACATCAAAAAAAAACCACAAAAACAAACCCAAAGCCCTGCTTGAAAAAAAATTGCCTATATTTATTTCTCCCTTATTTACCCTGTTAGTACAGTTATTTAAAGGCAGTATGATCATCAGTCCACGGAAAGGTAGGTAGAGGGCAAGCTAGAGGATAAAACCTTCCCAGAGCACCAGCAAAAGGTCTAATTTTTGAAACTTTAACTGGACACAGAAATGCTCCCAAGACATCCATTGGATACAGAGCTCTCCTGGAAATCTGACATTAGATACTGTAGAGGAGTAGAAGCCACTGAATTACCCAGTGCTTGAAATCTGGTGCCTATTACAGTGTCTGATTGGGAAACTGTCTCCTTTACAAATCCAGCCCTAAGGTGGGAGAACTGAGCATTTTAAAACCTTGCCTTTTATAGTTCCTGGGACTGGAAACCGTACATAATTTTGCCCTACAGGCAGCAGGTTCAAATCCAACTCTGGGAAATAATGAATGAAATTAGGACACTGTGTAATACGCATAAACTGCAATTTAAATTAGGACTAGCTCGTTCTAGCTATTGCCAGAGCATTTATAATGTCTTCTGCATTTCCAACACTGTGTCTGTACCTTGCACACTGATTGTACCATGCCTGCCTTAAACAAGCTTGTTGCTGCTATTATCATAGCAAGACAGCAAGACAATCAAAGCACTATTTCTTTCTTACCTGTATTTGCAACCCATGCTAAGTCAGCGCATAAAGCCGATCCAAGTTGAAAATGAGCCTTTTTCTTTTCTTCTCTTTTCTTTTTGCAGGGCTATGAGCCAGACACTACAACATGATTAATAAATGGCCATTGAACAATTACTTCTTTGTTGACCCAGTAGTAAAATGGCAGGTGGAAATTCAATGTCAATAAGTGCAAAATAATACATAATCCTAGAAAGACATACACAGTGAGGAGGTGTACACTGCCTCTGACAAAGTACGGCATTTCTTATGAACTACTGGTAATTTTGGCATCTAAGACTACTTCCTCTTTTTTGAGGTTTTTTTCTGTTGTTTTTTCTCTGCTCTCTTTTCTCATGGATACTCACCCCGATGCAGTTCTTGTTTCATGTTACTGTTCCTCCTTTTCTTCCTACAAGCAGCTCTCAGGGGCTTATCTTTAGCTGCCACCTTTTTCCTTCTGTATCTAAACCACCTCTGCACCCAGTATTTCAGAAGCTAGGACTTTTTATTAACCACAAAAGGTAGGAAAAAAATGATGCTGGGGGCACGATTAGAGGGAGAAACTACATTTTGTTGAGGTTTAAATGGTTTTAAATTGCTGCAGATGTAGGAGACATTGCCAATACACAAGCAAAACCAGGTAAGATGATGTGACCACCATAAAGAGGAAACACACGGAATACAACCACTATGTTCCCCAAACTATAGTAAGAAACTGTCCTGAATGCAAAAAAGATGACCCATATTTAGAGAAATATTAATCATATAATCAGAATCGGCAAAAACACTTAGTTCCAGTAACACACTGTGGTCAAATATGTACTCTATACAATTAAGTGCTAGAAACTGTTGAAATTCTGATGAAAAGCTATTTACATTTTCAGGGTTTCTGCCCAGTAGCAGTAAAATTCCTTGTGGACTAAACTGAATTTAAGACAAATGGGAAAGACCTTGACTTTGGACAAAATAAAAAATTCCAAACTGAATTCAGGTTAGATAAGTTATAAGAAACAATATGTCAGACAAACATAAATACAGATGTTGCAAAGAGTTTTAATACTACACAAAATGTAGCCATAAGGCCATCATAGTTGACATTCCTCTTTATGACAACCCCTAAACCACTACTGTTACTGTGATGCAACATTAAGCCACCACCAAATAGGATGCTATTCCTTACATTGTAATATGATGGACACAGGTGTTAATGCTCTGCTTTAGTATATGTTCTTGCAGAATTTTAATATTAACAAATGGTTAATTCCTCAAATAAAAAGATAGCATTTCTAGTACAAAGATTTCTAATATCCTGTGGGGACATTTCTTCTTTCAATAAATGAGAAGGAAAAATACCAGCATTCTTTGCACGACACGAGATAGACATATACCAGAAATCTCTCACCCATTAATTGGGCATAAATCAGCCCAATCCAGCTTTCTTTATGTGAGACAACCTCAGATGATGTAGTTAACCAAAAAGCAAATTAACATCAAGACAAGATAAAAGGCATTATGATCTAACCTTCTTAAGAAGGTATGTAGCTATTTGAATTTAAAAAAAATATTTCTAAACAATTTTATCTGTTCTGTTTGTACATACTTAATATACCATATTCTGTATTCCTCCATTTCTCTGATTCACCTGGACACAGAGCTCAGTTACATCCTACTGTGACTTCAAGAGGGGCTCATCCCATAGCTGCCAGAATTATTGAAAGGCACTGAACTTACCATAAGTACCAAGACTATATACCTCTAATTTAAAACATTTTGCAAGAATAAAAGCATAGACTGGGCTCACATAACTTAGATTTTTTTTTTTCCCATAATGGGTGTTTGAGTCAGGTGTCAGCTTACTGTCCTATGCAAAAGAACCCGGAGGCCTATAGGCAAAGGCTATGGTTTTTCCACAGCAGAAACCCCAACCAACCAACCACCAAAGAATACCTCCCTTCCCACAAAAAACCCAACCTGAAACCAAAACTATTCTAACAAATTCTAGTTAATTTATTTTTTTTTTAAGTGCTGGTAAATTGCCCCCATCTCCCTTTCATCCTCACCCCTTCTCTTTCACCGGATCAGAGTTTTGCTGTTTCCATGGCAACATTATTGCTAAGGGTGGGCTGCACCAGGAAATGGGAGCATTATCTGTGGTTTTGCAAGTATTTTTCTCTGGAAAACCATGTTGTTGGAAGTATTATTATTCAAGATCAGCGATCATTAATTATTAATGATCAATGTCCAATTCAAATTACATCAGTGGAGTGTAAAATTAAGGTCGCAAATATGCCTAAAAATTTCTGTGCAGATGCTTATATTTTGAACCAGAAGCTGACCCTAAACAATGTTTAGGAGGATGTTTGTTCTGTTAGCTGGAAATATTGAAATAATTTTTTCTTAAGACATGTTCACCCTATGAAATATGACATGAAATATTTGGAAGAAAATGAAACTTGTAACTTCTTCTGTTCCATTAGTGGTTCCTGAGGGCCTACTGTTAAAAGCCAACACACTATAAAAGTTCAGAGAAAAGATGGATCTGAGATAATACTCAAATCCGAACATGACACTAAGCTTTTGTGAGGAAGGATCAGTCAGGGAAGTGCATTAAAATCTCCAAACCAATACTAAATCAACTCTCAAAAGCCCCCAAATTTTACAGTAAAATATTCCTTTTTCTCAGCCAGTCCCTGAAGCTCGAAAAGTAGCAGCAGCATAACAGGGCTGTATTTTCTAAAAAATACACGATCTAAAGCTCTGCCATGTCTGTTTGGCTGCCTGCACCTGCTACAGACCTTTGTATCTAAAATGTCTTTTCCAGCCTAACTGATCCTGAGTTTCTATGGTTTTTCCCTCTTTTTCCCTGTCTCAAGCTTCCACTCTCTACACCAGGAGTCACACTAGCTGGAGCCTCGCCCTAGAGAGGGACTCTGCTTCCCTAAGAAATACATCCCAGTCATGTTTTCTTTTGTGTCCACAAACTGTGGCATGATGGACAAAAGGCACTGCATTGTGAATAATGTAATAAGAGGCCCATCACATGGTTCCATGATTCACTCATACTGATGGAAATGATGCGTCTTGTGGGCATATATGCATTAACTTCCAAGTGTCTCCAGGTGTTTCTATTTTAAACAGTCAGAAAAACTGGGTATTTGGAGGACAAAGCAAATAACGACCTAGTTCACTGACAAATTATGCAAGAACTTTTTTTGCTGTCTTCTTCAGATTGAAAGCCAGTCATTTACTTTTTTGTTAACCTAGCATCCTTTTGGTTTTCATTCATTAAATGCATTTAATAATTCAGTAGTTTTCTTTTCTATTTTGTAATAAGGTGTTTATTTCTGGGTTTTGATAGGTTTTTTAGTATTTCATTTTTATTTTGTTCATATCTTATTTTCCTAGGAATGGTTTGCAAAGTTGCTTTAAAAAAAACCCCTGTATCTGACTTCACAAGTTTCCTATTGATTTCAAATTTCATTCTCACTTACCAAATCCAAATGCAAGTCTGAGAATTTTAATTGTGTCTGACTTTTTGTACAAGATTTCTCAGGTTCTTTGCCATTCAGAGGGTATGTTTACTTTTATGAAAATATACATTGCTTTATTTATATTTTGCTTTTTAAATCAACTAAAAATTGATCAAAAATTATTTATTACTTTTACAGTACAGATACAAATACATTCTTTACCACCATAAGATGACTTATGCTCTATCTCCACTTTTATTAGGACAGCTAAATACTGGCAAAAAGACCAGCAATGAAAAGGATATGTGAAAACTGTGTGGTGCACTTTGTTTTACCTCTTGGCATCAGGAAGGGCTAACTGTACCTTGTCTGAGCAGACAGCAATCCATTAAAAAACCCCAGACTTTCCCAAAACCATTCGTTCCCCCTTCCTTAATTAAGAAGTTATCATCAAAATTATAAGAACCAAAAAACAACAGAGAGTATAAATTACCATCTCTGTCTTACGGCACACATCAGACCAAAATTCTGGCAGTATGCATAGAGATTTGGGGACAGCACAGCTGTTCAGACTGCTCTCACCCTCCTATCACTGACTGCATCACCTTTGCCATGTTGCCATAAAATGCATGCTGTGGCATCCAGCTGAAGAATAACTCAGAAGAAACTGTTGTGGTGTTTTGGGGGTTATTTTCAGCTAGATCAGTTCTAGATTCCAAATCACTTCACAGTCATGAACTGTGAAGAGGGAGAGGAAATGAACTGCATAGGCCAGGACAAGTCTCTAATACTTGCATCCACTTCACCCTGAAACAGAATCCATTAATTTGTGTCACCAATCCATGCAGATTTTCTTGGCAAACAAGGATATACACACAAAGCCATTATCGATCAGCTTCAGTACTGAAAGAATTCTGGCAGTTCTGCAATAGTGGATAACAGCACCAGTGGAGGGTTATTCACAGCAGCACTCACAGCACTCATTCCCAGTAAATTGAGAATAAGACTACTTCTGCATTATTTGTACATATAGCTGATATGAATCACCATACCTGTTTATGCTAAGGCTGCTGGTTATCTGACCTGAAGTGATGGTTCACTTCTTTCTGCATACAGTCAAATGAAAGAGGCATCTGCAGAAAAGTGTATATGTACAGGTATGCACACATGCCTGCATGTATTAAGGATGCATTCTTTTCTTAGCTAAGTTGCTTGTGTTCCTTGCATTTGAGTTGGCCTGCCTTAGATACAACAATACATATGGAAAGCAGGGTGGCAGATCTGTGAAAGACATGATAATGAGGCAGGGCTGGATTGCAGGATTTAAACATCTGTTTAAATGTTCACTTAACTGGATTGAAGTTTACAAATTACATTGCTAGTAACGTGAGAAAAGGCACTAACTAAAATGGCTGCAAATGTAAAGACTGAGAAACTCTTTCAAGCTCCATGAACTGAAGCAGAGCAGCAGCAAGGCAAGCACCCTTAACTCTGAAAGGGACTCCAAGATTAAAAAATGTTTAGAGTGGCAGAGAAATGGAGACAAAAATGTGTTTACTACTCTACTGTCATACACAGCAACTTGTATATTTCTTCGCTGTAGCAAAACTGCATAGTGACGTTCTTTAGGTACCCTCAGAAAATGTGTTTTGTTTGCTCAAGCAGGGCAAGTCCCTGAGAAGCTTCAGTATAATTAAGGTTGAGATGCATGAAAACTATTGGTTCCCTGAGGGGCAGCAGTTCCCCAAAGGACTTTGGGCTTATGTGCTAGGACCAGATTTAAGTAACAACAAAGACATGTAGCAAGGATGTACAGCAGAAAGGCTGGAGCAAAAACTTGGCAAGAGCTTGAACAGATAAGCAGAAACCAAAGCCCACTGGCCAAGCATAGGTAATTGATGGGTATCCAGGTCAGAAGAGATATCTCAGAACAGGGGAAAATGGTCAGCTATGAGAATCTGCTGGGAAATGCATGCATCAACATTCCAACTCCAGAACTGCTGAGTGCTCACTATGAACTGGGTTTCAATGAAGCACTGGTGCCAGGATGAAGAGGTAGATGAGAAATGCCACTGGCAAAGACACAGACCCCCAGCTGACAGTTACAGAAGAGAGAAAGGAAAAGGGGATGCTGAAGCCACCACATGGCCTGAGAAGGTCTGCTACAGCAATAAGTGAAGCAGAAGAAAAAGTCCTACTAAGTGGACTGCCAACAATCAGCCTTACTACCCGGTAGCAACAGTAGTGCTATCATCACCAGTTAGTTCAAGAAGTTTAAGCGACAGCACATCTGAGACTAATTGAACACTATAATTACAGCCAACATGTTTGCGTTGCATAAATGTTGATTGTCTGCTATTATTATTCACTTTGACTAGGATACGAAAGAGGATCTGTACTGTTATGAAATTACGCACCACTGAAGCAACCTGTTACGCATCTGTTCTAACAGTTATTACTGACCACCATGAACCGCAGTTATCCTTAAACTAACATTTTATTTTAATGACTAGCAGCACTTTATCTGTCTAAGACTAACAAGACAGCAGACTTGCACCCAAGTGCAAGAAACTTTACCAATAAAAACACAACTTTGCACCTAACAGTGTGCAAATATTAAGCCTGCTTTCGAACAGCACCTGACCAACATATACCTGATTGGAATATCTAAACTGACAGAAATCTGTTGTTTAGCTACAAGCATTAGGACTGGCATGCAGCAACAAAATCCTAAAGTGCAATTAAATTAAAAACACAAGAGTTAAGGCAAAAGTAAGTCTACTACATAAAATTTTGTATCGGAATACAAATACAGACCACCATGATGAGAGTCAAATGACAGAATAGGAAGGTATTGGGAGGTTTCAGTATAGTGATGTATGGGTAGATGGTAATGTTCTTGGACTGACACTCTTTCTTACCTTGCCAATACCGTTTTAATTTTGTGCTTACATTTTTTGGCCAAAACAATTGTTGGGGTTTTTTTAAGAAAAAGCAGAAGAATATTCTGCTAGAAAAACATTTCTTACATACACAAAAAAGCATAACCTATATTTAACTGCTCTGTACCAAATCTTTCTAACCCTTTCTAGCATGCAGATGGAAATGTGTACACACACAGCCATTCCATACAACAAACGTTCAGTCACACAAAACTAACACCTGCCCTCTGCTGTTCAAGATGCAAACGAAACTGGAAGCAGCTCTTCCTTTCTACAGAGCACATTAACTCTCTCTAGAGCATTAGCATCTACAGGCAGCTACATCACCTCCTAGCAAATCACACTTAAAAGATGGAATAAGGAGAATGAAAAAATTGTAAGTTCCTGCAAGGCCACCTGTGCTGATTTTGGCTGAGGTAGAATTAATTTTCTCCACAGTGCCTAGTATGGGTCTGTGTTTTGGATTAGTGCTGAACATAGGGTTGATAATATAGAGTTGGTTTTGTTTTTGCTGAGCAGGGCGTACACAGAGTCAAGGACTTTGGTTTTCGCACTGCCGTGATGGTGAGGAAGTTGGGGGTGCATGGGGGGTTTGGAGGAGACACAGCCAGAACACGTGACCCAAACTGATGAAAGCAATATTCCAGATCATGTGGCATCATGCTCAGTATATAAAGTGAGGAGGGAGATGGAAAAAGGAGGGGATGCTTGGAGTGATGGTGTTTGTCTTCCCAAGTAATCATTAAATGTAATGCGGCCCTGCTCTGCTGGAAATGGCTGAGCACCTGCCTGCCCATGGGAAACACTGAATTAATTCCTTGTTTTGCTTTGCTTGTGTGCACAGTTTTTGCCTTCCCTATTTAACTTGCTGTAACCCAATCCATGAGTTTTCTACCTTTTGCCCTTCCAATTCTCTCTGATCCCACTTCCAGGGGAGAGAGCAAGTGGCTATGTAGTGCCTGGTTGCTGGCTGGGGTTAAACCACGACACCATGTTATGGCAGCAAGAAGTGAGTGTGGGCCACCAGAAAGTAAGACCACAGTTTAACTCTGTTTAAGAGGGTAGCAGTGTCCCGCCTGAGTGCCTCATCTGTTCAGAAGCACAGTGTACTGACCAGCAACCCTATTTCAATTGCTGCTTCAGCTTTTTGTGCTTATGAAAGAAAGCAGTCTATAAAATGTTATCTATAGAAAAACCATCTTGCTCAGCCTTGAAGGTGTCCTTTGCAGCAGAAATTATCTTTCCATCATTCAAGGAAAAGAAGGGATATGCACTGCCAGGAAAGGTGATGCACAGTGAACAGAAACGTGACATACGAGCAGTGTAGGGAGAATCATATGGTTGGTCTTTTTGTAATTTTTAATTATGCCCACAAAAACATCTTGTAGTTACGAAACAGAAAACAGATCAAAAGGACAACTGAACAAAAATAGGTGAATTCATAAAGAGGCTGTTTCAAGTTTTCCATTTTATCAGTTAATTTTTACTTCAACATAAAAAAAATTTGAAACTTATCAGTACAGCAGATGCCCATAATCCTATTAATAAATAAGCATTGGGTTGAACCAGCAGAATATTCATTTGGCATCACTAGAGATGTTACTGAACTTTAGCAGTATGAAAATACTTTTTAAGGGCTGTTAAGTGCCTTTTTGAGAAAACTATTGGTTTTCCTAACCATGATTTGTTTGTTTTGAATAGAGTTCTGGCCAAAGCAAATTAAAATTAGTTCCTACATTATAAAGCATCTACCATAAAAGTATTTTTTACGTATACCCAGTGACTATGAGATTCCTGACCCGTTAGCCTGGTTTCCATTCCTTGGTTACCTCTGTAACTGCTCGGTACCCTCTATCTGAATATCATTGGTGGATCTACAGTTAATGAAACCACTGACCAAATTCAGCCAGTAAGTACAAAGAAGGGGCAGTTTGAAAGACATTAAGTAACAACACACTCATGGAGTAAGCAGGAAGAGAAAAAGGTGAAATTCTACTTATGTCTCCAGAGAGGGAGGCACCATAGTATTAGCCCATATTTCTTAAAGTCTAACACTTCTAATAAGCATGCTTTATATATTATCTGAGGTATTACCAGTGTCACAAAACTTCACAGAAAAATGTCAAGAACATTGGCAATATAACCAGCATGCTTAGCAGAAGTTGTTTTGCTGTCATTGTATTGGATCAAAAAGATTTTGTATGTGCCACAGAGCAGTGTTTACAATTGGGAGTAAGAATCATAGAATCATTAATGATTTTCTAATAAAAATTTGAAGCTTTAGACCACATTTTCCTTTTTCTGAAATCCTAAGACTGTTCATATGCTCTTAATCTATCTCACAAAGTATGCCAACCTGCCTGTCACCCGTATCCTCATGCAGACCGGGATAAACCTGTCATAAATGCTTGAAAGACACACTTGACAGTGCCTCAGAACATCATCATACTTGGGGGTGCTTGTTTTTATTATGGTTATCTCAGCTAATATCCCTCATGCTAACATTCAAAAATTTTAAATCTGAGTTTGCCAAGTTCCGCATACAAAAGCAATTAGAACCAGTTCCGTTCGTCCTTCGGACATTCATCTCACCATGATCATGATTACTATCCCTAACTAGAATTTAAAATCTCGTGATTTCTCACTAGTTTGGCAAACCTCAACCACTGGTCCAGCTGTTGAGCTGCACATTTATTTCAATAGCACTAAATATGATACTATGAAATTTGCCGTTTACCAACTGGCTTGAAATAAGCTTAACAGTTAATAATTCCTAGACCAAAAGGTAAAAAGGAGCTGCCGTTAGTATCTTCTCTACTCTTTCATATCACACAAGGAATATCTCTTCTGTAAGTTAATTCTCCATTAGACTCATCAGTTACTTTCAAGGAAAATAGCTAGTGTTTATTAAAACTTCGGAGAGGCTGTCACAACGCTGGGTGAATAGCTGCTGTTATCAGTCACCCAATTGCTTACTGTTTGTAAGCAAAAGCACAAAACAAAACCTTCATATTACACTTTTGAGTCTGTTCTTAGCATGGTGAGATAAGGTCCGTAACAGGTATTGTTTTTCTGGGTAATTCTTAAGGCTTAAATCAATCCATTAGTAGCTACCAGTTCTGGGCATACTCCTACATTATACAGTGTGATGATGCAGACAGATTTGCTCCCACCAACTGTGATTCATGCAGTCCAGCCAGATAATACAGTAGCATTATTCAACAATCTGCAGCAAGGTAGTCTAATATTGGCCTTTCTGGCATTGCTTTCTAAACTACAGCCACATAATAAATATTCTTAGTATAAAAAAATGGTCACATGAAAAATTTTCATACTGTTTCTTTGATGATCTTCTTGCACTCAGAGCAAGTAGACAAAATATGTTTATAGATTTAAGTATATATACACATACACACACATGCTCTTCTCCCTCTCTGTCTCTCTAGCCAATATAGAGAAGGTACAGTTTATTTCTAAGGCTGTTTTTCGCTTAGTATATATAACTATACTACTCCTAGTATGCCTGCAGTTTTGCTTTAATCTGAACATACTTTGCAAAGATCAAGTAGCAAACTCTGCAGGCATCTTATGTAATTCATTTTTTTTTCTCAACACTATGCAATACTGCGTGATGGGTAACTATGCACATATTTTGGCTTATTAACTAATGTTGCTTCCCCCAATTCCCTCCTGAAAATATATTTCCGTCACAGAATGCTTGTGTCAGTATTTATAGCATATCACACACTTCAGACTACCTCTTGAAATGAGCAAGAATATTACACCAATTTTAATTTAATTAAAGACAGTGTTAGATTTAAAAATATGCAGCAGTTATGGATGCCATTTTTTTTCCCCTGTTAATGTGGAGTCACATCACTTCAAAATCAACATTTGATTCCATGAGCCATTCGAGGGTACTTGACATGGAGATCGGTTCTGGTGTTTGTATGGTTAATCTGCTGAGTCGTGACTACTTGTAACTGTCAAATTCTCTCCAAGGATAAATAATTAAAGCTTCTGGAAGAATAAGCACACAGGAAGCAGTGGCGATTGGATGTACGTAGGTGTTGAGGGCATTAATTTTTATCCAATCGCTGAATAAAAAGCACATTATTCATGCAACCTTGTTCATTCACTGCTACGTGACCTGCACCACAATAGAAGACTGCAGCATCCAGTGCTGAATTCAAGGCATTCAAGGCAATGAGGAAAGGACTCCAACAGTACCAGCACACAAGAACAAAATGCTACACTGTAGGTGTATATGCAGCCTTTGGTTAATGCTTTAGCTCTTATGACTAATGCTGGAATGGCACAAAAATACTGTTTCTCATAGAATATTTTTCTTTCAGGTGCAATAAAAATAGCAAATATTAGCCTTAAGGTAGAATTACTTTTCCACTTTCTTTTCAGCATATATCTCCCACATGTTAATTATAACTTCCAGATAAAAAATCCAAACTCATAGCAAACAACAAACAGAAATATTCATTAATTGGTGAAGCAAAGCAAATGCAACGCTTTGTAGTATCGGTGGTACAAAACTTTTGACACAAAACATTTCAATAAAGTGAACACTGAAAGGTGTAAAATCTACAAAGCAATTTTAGCTGTGAAGCTCAAAAAAAATTGTTGTAAGTTCCTGAGGGTTTTTAAAGCACAAGAACAACTCCCTGCTCCAAAATAGATTCCTCCGCCTTCACATTCCTATTCGTGTCCCATGTTTACTCACTACAAATTCTATCTTTGGCTTGATGCCTCATACGCCTGTTAACTAACTACTCTGTTACATGTAATTGTTTATTTGCTTGAATATTTGTACACCACATACAAAAGGTGAAACTCAAACAAGACTCTCGTGAAAAAATCAACCCATAAATGCTAAAAATTCAGGTATCTATAAAGATACATTAAGGTCTATGGTTACTTGAAAGCAAGGCACCTGCTAAAAGTGTTCACATCATCTCCCACAACTACCTACTCACTCTGGCATTTTTAAATACCAGATCAGTTACATCATTCTTAGTAGCAGATGTAACAGCTTCATATCTTATATCCAAGCATAGGCACAAAAGATTTTAACTCTCATTTTTAATGAAAAATAATGGTCTTTTAGAAAGGCTTGAAAGCTGCAGAATTCCCTAATGACAAATTTGGGTGTTTGAAATTTTATCAGAATAAAAACTCATTTTATTTTTACATAAAAGACAGAACTCTCCACAGATTTCAAGCATACCAGAATGAGGGAAGTTAATTAGTTTCTTATCACAAACCAAAAAGGAAACTGAAAAAGAACCAAAGGGGATTTAAAAACTAAAACTCCTGTTATTGAAATATATAAATAATGTTATTTTTTAATATATATATTATACATATGAAATGCTATGTCTGCAGAATAAATGTATGCACACGAGAAAAAGAATTAAGGTCCTCACAGCAGGAAAAGAGAAAATCATATATAGACAGTCAAGAAAAAGAAAAAAATGAAAACAGAAATTTGGATATATACTAATGATTGTAATAGGACAAATTTAATTTAGAAATAATTGGTAAACTTGAAAATATCAAAGTTCTCAAGGAAACACATTAAACAATTTGTTGGGAAAATTGATAAAACACAAAGTAAATATCCTACTGCCATACTTAGAGAGTTTGGATAAGCTCTCAGAGTTGAGAATGGTCTTTTCAAAAGCATTGCAATCAGACATGAATTAGGAATCAGCACGAAAGTTTGGCTAACAGGTCACTCCTCCTCTCCTCCTCCACCTGCATGAAAGCTAAGGAGAGTGTTGCAGAGGATATGAACTAGGAAATTGAAAATGGCCAAGTTTGTCCTTTGTGCTCTTCATTGGTCACCCTCTTCACGAAATCTCTGGTACAAAAATATATTGCTAGGACAGGACAACATGAGATGTAATTAATGAAAAGAACATAAAATTGTCCTGTGTCCCAATGACGTAGTACTAATGGTTACCATTGTTGTAAAACATTTGCCTTACATTTTGAAGGAAATTAATCAACATAGCAATAAATCATATTATATAATTAAATATTATTAATGCTGGGAACCAAGATTACTGAGCTCCTAGGTAACATCACATTTGTGTGATGTTAAGGACTGTGTGACATTACTCAGGAGAAAATAGCTTTCCTAATGTCAATAAAGAATGTAATATAATCTCCCTCTGCACCTTCAAAATTGAAAAATGATTAACTGGAATGGAAGAGTAACACAGGACTAATTCTCCATTTATCATGGCCAGGTCATAAAATGCTGGTCATATCCATGGTAAGTTCATTTCAGGGCTTACCTCAAAGAAGGTTAGTAACTTGGGAAAAGGGTACTGCAAATACTGCTGTAAGCCACATTTTTTTATTCCATATTTCATAGAAAAGAGAATACACTCTCAATGTTCGTGGCATAGATAAAAAAAAGAAAGATACAGATTTTCAATTTTAAAAAGCTGTCTAAGATCACATGGCTTTTATAATTCACTAATGCCATTTGTGGTATTAGTGAAAATTTAATTCCTTGATTTAAAGAGGTAGACCAACGTAAGTTTTTTCTGAGCAACAAATAAAGGTGATGAATGAAATCTATGAATGTTTGCTTGGAAAGTTCAGACACGCCAATGAGAACTCAATGTGTTTAAAATAGCCACAGAAAGCCATCTCAAGTATGATTATGGAATCTCAGCAAAAATGCAACGTGTCCATAAACAGTACAACTGTTTTTATCCCACCCATATATAGCACATGTTTCTGACACGTTAATATGCAGATTGCAGGTGGGAGTTTCCAGGTTCAAAGATAGTTTTTCCACTGAGTGGCATGTTCCCAAAGTCCATTTTCAACCCACCTAATTTTAGGCACTTAGTGGAGGGGCTGAAGTTAGAAACCTAGTCATCGTAAACTCTCTGTGCAGGCTATGGAAAGATAGTCAGTGGTAAAGGGCTGATAAGATTTTACTGTGGCTGAGTTACATCAAGTGAATGCCTGTTCAGCATTCAGACTGAAGCTATCTGCTTATTAGCAGATCAAATGTTTGAATATTGTTCAGAACAAAAAATTCCATTTAATCATTAAATGAACTGTATACTTTCAATCTTCTCAATAGCTACTTCTGTGAACAGCAACTTGCTGGCCTTTTAATCATCATTCTTTCTATATTTATTATCTTTCTAAATAGATTCTTCCTCCTTTCTCCTCTTTTTTCCTTAGGTAGCAAATAAGTAAAATCTACTCTCTAAAAGAGTAGCACAACAGAGTTGGGTTATTTTTATAACTACAGGTGGATGAGCAACTTGTCCACCTAATGGCTTAGATTACTTTAAAATTACCCATAGCTCCCAAATACTTTGATTAGTGTTCAATAATTTTCTATTCTCACAGTCAAAACCTCTGCTGGAAGCCTGGGAAGGTATCTTTATTTATCAATTTTACTCCAAAAAGCAAAATCTCTGACAAAGAACGTGTTGACAGTCACATTTAAACAATTTTACAGGATGAAACAGTAAGTATTGGAAAATAGTAACAGGAAAAATACGGGCAATTATTGCCTTTTGCATTTCAACAATTTAAAAATATGAATACAGGAAACTATCTAGTCAGTGCATATAATGTAATGATACATTTTCCAAGCCAAATATAGTTGACTAAATCAAGGCAGAAACATGGACTGCAACTGCAAAAATAGAACGAAGGGAATGTGGGGGAAAAAACCAACAAACTCAAACCGACTTGAATTTTAAACATCTTTAGATAAAATCATCTTCTGATTACTAAGTTACAATACATACTTCTTAAAACATTTGTTTCAGAAAAATAAAAAAAAAAAACCAAAAGGATATTTATCCCGAGATTAAAAAACCATATTCCTACAGTTTCAGTTCTACATGCCATCATAGCCACTCAGAATATCTATCTATACAGCCTTCCTTGTTACCAGTTTCAGCATTCTAGGAATTCATACACAAGATACTCCAAGTATTTACCTTGCATATTAAAATATTTGTCATACATGCAATATATTTGCTTTCATTTGGAGGAAAAAAAAAAGGAAGAGATCATGAACCTTCTCCTTCTTTATTATATCCTATGAGAATCTGAGAGGCAACTCCACAATCAGTCTTGCAGCAGACCTTTTTTTACCTGTGCAGGAATTAATTGAGGATGTATACAGACACCAGAAACACTATTATACGCACTTCAGAAGAGTGGTTTTTTCTTATTTTCATTGTGAGAAGATGACAAAACTTTTGGAAGTGAAGTAATAAATAAATGAAAAAATTAATCAGTAAAAGTACATTTCCTGCAATTATAAAATGAAATTATATTTCAGTTCTCTCGTTAAACTTTTACTGCTCACTATTCACTAGGATAGGATTTGCTTAGAATATATAAGACAAAAATCAGAACCAAGTAAATACATGCTTTTCTCATTTATAATGTATTTACGGAGTCAGTTAAGTTCAGTGAAGCCCATTAATTAATAATGTGGAAATAGAGCAAGAACACGGGAATCTTGCTCACTGGCTTTAGAAGGCTTGTTTTAAACTCAGCAAAGCAAAATGTCTAGATTTATTTAAAACCAAACTGGAACCCTGCTACCATTATCTTCCTTCTAACTCTCAACATCTTCACATTCATATTTCAGTGACATATGCACCATAACAGTATAGAAGATACTGCATGAAAACAGAAATTAAAAAGAGGAAACACCCCCCCACACACACACACAGAAGAATGCAGCAAAAACCAACCAACCAACCAACCAAAGAAAATCCCATGCAGCTAAACCATCTTGAAAGGATATCTGGAATGTATCCTTTGGATAATGGAAAGTAGTAAGTGATTAAATACATATTTTGCCCTATTGGCTAAAAAAAAACCATAATCACCCTTATGATGTGTACATACTCTTTAGCATACAACTGAGAGAAATTCATGGACATCTAAGAACACAAGGAATTTATGCAAATAACCCATCTCAAAGAATGAATCTTCTTTCAACACTAGGAAACGTGTGCTCATATTTCATACATGCACCAAAGCCAACACTTAATACGCTTGGCTGTAACAGGAGGAAACACAGAGTATGCAGGAACAGAATTAAAGCTGCATTTTACCCAATTTTACATGGAGGAGGAGAATTTAATTCAAAAAGCCTCTACTGTCCCTGGCAATTATTTCCACTGGGTAAGTACTACACAGTTGCCTTCTCAACTAATAGGTCTTGAGAATACAGTTGCATGTGTGATTGCACTGGAGCATTCCTGATTGAATGACTGAAGAGAACTTGACCTCCTCCCCACTCACATCTTCAAGCTGCAGAAAGAGGCATCCTTCAGTCATAATCAGGGCATCATAAACAGATTGAGATGAAACAATTGAATGGTAAGGAACAATCAGCTATAGATCTCACTCAGAGTGCCACAAATATGACATTCAACCATCTCAAAGAAACTGTGCTCATGCTTACCAGATGCTAGCACATCCATTTCATTTAGTTTTGCCTTCTGCACAGTGAAAAATATTGTAATTTTGTAGTAATTACTGTCAAACTCACAACTCTAATTATATTCTGCCATTTTAAAGTGCTTGCATATGCATTTAATGCTTCCAAAGATGTCACCCTAAATACTGACATTCTCTGTTCATTCATGGAAGATATACAGCATTCATAGCCAATGCAACAGCACTTTAATGTAAAACAAATCACCAAGGAAATTAAGGTTCAAGTAAACATTTTTGCATTTTAAAATCTGAGGTACACTTACATATTTACATTTGCATTGTTGCAAAATACCCAGTTTCTTCCTTTTAATCTGCTTCATGCAGCAGGAAGAACTCTGACAGCACCAAAATGCATGTTGAAAAACTGCTGATTTCCAGATTAGGCTTCGGGCTCTTCACTTCTGTCTTTATTTTGGTCACCATAAAAGTTAGCCAAACACAAGGGCAAAAATAATTTGATCCTCTTACTATCTAACTTCTCTTGTGCTTTGAATTGCCAGAGTAGAATAGGTTCACTATTTGGTTGCTGGACTGTACAATCCATATTGCAATTTATATCCTCTCTAAAAAAATTTCATCTTGAACAACAACAGTTGGAGCAAAACATATCCTTATCCTGTGACAAGTTGAAACTGGAACATACAAAACATTCCACACTGATAAAACCATATGTCTTCAACTAACATGTTGTATTTATAAAAGCTCAATCATATGATTGACTATATTAAAAAAAAAAAAAAAGCAACATATTTAAAGCCTTACTACCTAACTTATCTCCTGGGAGCTTCACAAAAGTAAGGTACTCTGAAAGGGTGCAAAGTGCTGTATTTTGGCAGTCATGAGGAATATGTACTTCAGAAAATTTGGGTAAACTATGGATTTGTTTAAGCACCTCTATCAGTCTCCAGATGATCGATGATGAGACTTTCTACCACTCAACACCCTTCAGGAAGACCTTTTCCCTCTTGCATCCCACCACATCTCCCGGAAGGAGCTGTTTGCATTGGCAAACCAATTCTAGGACAATGTTTAATGCCACATTCCCCATCCCCACATTCAGTCCAGTGTCTCTATTTCAATTTTATCTTTTGAAAAAGTACAATATTGAACATCCTGAAGATTAATTTTTTCCACTCTTCCAGATATTGGGTTGAGGGCTTAAATAAGGGGATACAGCTTTCAGTTAATTAAAGGCTGTCATTTGTTGTTGCTAATTTGCAGTAATTGGCTTTGGTTATGTACTGATTAGATAAATGAGAGCACATATTTAACTAACAGATGATACATTACAGGACTGTTTCCTTTAATTTATCATCAATCATATGGAGCATTTTTATAACAAGTTTATTTTAGCATTATGCCATTCCAAAATTCTTCTCTCAAATCTTTTTTCTCCCCTTGTGGCTCCATATGCTGATTGAAAAAATGTTAAAAGGTACCATGGTAACGCTTGCTATGCTATAAGACACATTGAAGAAAGTTTTCAGACTCCTCAGGCATAACTAAGACATAAAAAAAATGCACAATAATTTCAGAAAAATACTCCAGAGATACAGTGCTAGTATCCAGAGATACTATTTTGAGATTTCATAGATTTGTTAATTATATACATACATTAAGAAATTGAAAGAGAGTGGAAAAAGTGTCCCTAATGAAAGGCAATTTGTTATTTCACAGATGCAACACATTTTGCTGTTTAAAATACAGTTCAAGTGCTCTCAAAGTGTGAACTGGCAATTTTGAAGTCTAAGCTTTACTGCTTAGCATTCATCTACTGACATCAACATCAGTGTCATTAAAAGACAAGTGATACACATAAGGATTAATTTTGAGGGACAACAGGTTAATCTGGAAGAAAATTCAAAAGCACATACTGGTTTTGTCTTTATGAAAGTCCACCTCTGTCATCAGAGACCTAGATGACAAAAAACCTAAGATGTTTAGACTGCTCTTGTGCCCTTAAAAATCAAACCAACCCTATCTTCACTGAGGGCTCCCTTGCAGCAGCACAGATTAGTATATCAAGCAAAAGAAAAAATGATCAAGCCAGAGCATTAATCCCATAGACAGTCTTTCATCTCACAAGAAAAAGCACACATCTAAATCCATACTATGCTTGCACATTTCTGGCAACTGAAGCCCACGGAGAAGAACTCCATCTCCTGCTTTCAAGCTGGATAATGAGTCTGAGTTCATGCTCATTATTTAATTTTCTTTCAATTGCAAACCCACCCCACATATGATAGTAATACATAATAATAACAGAGCAGTATGTTTTGCATTTTTCCAACGGGGACTCATTTCAGATTTGTTTTGCATTATGCATATGTACAAATTGGTAGACCTGACAACACAAGATCACTGAAATCCATTTTTTCTTAAACGAAATGAAATTAAATGTTTCCTATCTGTCAAGACCCAAACTCCAAGTATAACAGTGTCTACCCAAAGCAGAATAATTTTTATAAGCAGTTTGCGTAACACTGAACCAAAAAAATTGAGTGACTTAATTTCAAGCAACAATTAGTTTACTTGGTGTCCTGAAACATACCCTCCCTACTCCCATTTTTATTTCTTGTATCTTCCCAAAACAGATTTGTAAGTCCAAAACCAAAGTACATTCTCAAAGTTGTATACGTTACGGCTTTTTTGAAAAGCACTGTTCCATATTTATAGCCTTACCATACTGCAGTTGCAAACCACAAGCAGTTACATCTTACCCAGTTCTTTCTGCAGACAGCTGTAGGATTTGATAGTAAAGTTATACTCTATTGGAAAGCTACATATACCAAAGACTTAGCAATGGTCTTAATATACCGATTTATAAGGTAATTTATTTACCTTATGTGAGGTAAATAAATAAGGTAATTTATGAGGAGCCTGAAAGAGGAAGCTCTGACCAGGTTTGTATTAGTATGGCAACTGCGTGTTGCAAATTGCAGTTCAGTAAAAATGTGTCTGCCATTTCCACACCCACTGTAGTTTCCACAGAAAATAAATTTGTGGCACATTTTGGCCAGTCCTTGGTCTGTGTCATACAGGAATGGAGATCCCAGGATGCATTCTGGCAGGCATGTTCCCTCACAGTTCCATACTGCAGATTCAGTTAAAAATGTGAATCAAGCTTACACATCCCCACCCTTTCACCTGCCAAACACTTGCACTGCAGTGGTTATGTTACCAAGCACCTTATTCCAGAAGGCACGTAAAAAGACAAATTAACAGTAATTTCTTCTGTCTTCACAAAGAATCAAGCTATTGTTTCACATAGCCTTCAATGTTTCATCTTAAATTAAAATCAACATTGCCAGCAGTAAGTACAGTGATTTTTTTTTTTATGAAAATAGACAACTACCAGCAGTATTTTGAGATGCAGCACATCATATAACCTCTGTCCCAAGGCTGAAGACAGGGAGAGTCATGCAGGTTCTAGCCCTGCGCTGTACAGCTGGTAGCATGAGTGGGACCAGTAGGTCAAGAGTGCCATTGCTGTGCCAGAAATGCAGGCAATTCCAGCATCACAAAAAGGAGGGTGAGTTTGAAAAATGGTTTGGGGGAGAAGGGAAACTGAAATCCCTCTAGCTCCCTCTGTAAGCTGGCACAAAGTACTGGAGGGATTTGAATTTACAGTAGAAGACACTGACTCAGTCACTGCAGTCAAGTCCTCCCAAAGAGGGACATGTTCCCATGACTCACAGACCACAATGAAAGTATCAGAAGATACCACAGTATAAGAGAATGGTTTCCAAACCTGCAGTCAGTCCACACTTTGAACCTCTGATAAAAAGATTATGCCCCAAAATAAAAGTTTTAAAAAATTATTTTAAAAAAACCACTAGCCACAAGGCCTAATATTTCGAGCCTGCATGCCTCTCTTGCAGCAATGATAGGTTACCCTGAGAGGAACACCAAGGTGCAGGAGCTGCACTACCAGACTAAGGCAGCAGAAGCTTGCAGTTTGGTGTGCTCCACCATGAGAAAAAGCTCACAACACGCATCTAATTTCCAACAGTGGAATAAGATGTAAAAATACGTGGAAAATATTATGAAACAGAACATTTGCTGGTATTCCATTGTTCATTTACATCCTAGTCCAAAATCTGCTGACATGGCTGAAGACTTTTCACTGATTTCAACCAAGTCCATATGAAGAGTTAAGAGGTGGGAAGGGAAAATCCCATTTTTAGCACATCTGCAACATGGCAAAACAGGACCTGACTCAGTATCCATGACAACACTGCTAATAGTCTGCTAAAAACACGAAAAGGCATTAAGTTTTAATACCTGTAAAGCAAGATTAATCAGTTTCCCTGTGTTTCTCTTCTACGAATTCGCTGAAGTTTTTCTTTTTTTTCAAAGGTAAGCCTGTAAATGAATGCATGTAATGATCTCAGATTTAAGTATGGCCAAGGAAGACTTCAGTTAAGGATATTCTTAGGAAAACTAATAGTTTAGGGCAGAGGCAATCCCTTTCACTACATAAAGGGATACTGCTGTAAAAAAAAGGAAACCATTTCTAACTGAGCATATTTCCAATATACGCCATTTTTAGAGGTGAAGTTATCTGAAGAAGCCTCTTCCCATACCAGATTTGTAAGATGGCCCCATGAAATGCAGAGGTGAATCTGATGACTGTTTTTAGTCTGAGCAGTAGAAAAGACAGATTCTGACAAAATGTATTTCCAATTAGAATCTTCTTCTCATCTACGTTATAAACGTTAAATTATTTTCTGGATAGATACTGCATGATAATGTATACAGGAAGAGTTTAACTGACGGATATTTTTCTTTACATGAATGACTAAAAAGCTGATGGAAGGTGGAAGGAAGATACGTTGAGCACTAAGAAACTAAAAATATGTATACTTAAATATGAATTAAAAACCTGCCAAGACAAACTCAAAAGTTTTGCATATCCCCTGCAACAGATAACTTTTCAGTATCTAAAATAAAGGAGAGGAATCACCAGGAACACTCAAAGTTGAGACATATAAGCAGGGAATAAAAAAAAGATTAAGAAAAAAGGTAGAATTAGCTTGCAAAATACAGGATTCAAAACCATCAATAGCTACTCAGTGCAAGAGAAATATTTTTAAATAGGCCAAACTGAAAATGACCACTGGAGAACAACAAAACAGATGAGTTTCCTCAGTAATGCAACAGACTGAGTGAAGTTCTGGGATAATATATTCTTACAGGAACAGAAAGAATGATATAACCATATGGCTGGCAAAATTACTTCAGGAACAGTGTATAAACAGCACATGTTTATTCCCCAGAAGAGTGGTAAGTACTGCTGTGAACTTAAGGAAGATGCTCATACTAAATATAAACCATTTAGCTCCATTCATTGTATCAGTGATAGGACAATAATCTACATATCCAAGAAAGATTCTTAAAATCCAGAAGGACAAACAAAAAATTCAGGCTGGGGAAAATACAAAAGTATTAGTGTATGTAAGCAGAATTAATTATTCCCAACGTTTCTGAAAACTAAGTTCTGTTTAACTCCAAGGAAATAAAGGCTTGATTCAAAATGCCAGGAGAAACTGACACCACTTAAATGTGTTGCATTTCATCCGAGTTCTACCAGCGGTCCTAAAAGACCATAGCCCTCACCCTGACTCATCACTGAAGCTTTGGTGCCTCACACACAGAACAGAGAAAGGGAGGGGAAATCTGTCACGTAAGTATATGGCTCCTCAAAATGGGGAAACCCTGCTGTCTGACAGGAAGGCTTTTTACACTTTTTATGGTAAGGTGGTGGGAACTCTGATCCTTTATGTTTATTTTATGATATTTAGATCCTCCTACCTTCCAAATGTTTGTAAATGTTCCCACACTGTGACACAGGTAGGAAGCACAAGACTGTTATTCCTTGAGATCAAAATGTAAGTATTCTCTTCCCATTATCTTCAAAGATTCTGTTATCATCCAGTCTTCTTCAAATGGGGAGCACACCAATTAATACTGCCTTAACCAAAACCCACAAGTACTGGCTTTGAAAGACCGGCTTGTCATTTACCATGAGATCAGTGAGCCCTCCAGTGGCTATTTTAAACCTTAAATTGTTACAATAACCATAAGAAAAAATATTTGTATGTATGTGGTTTATTCAGACCACACTTGATTTCATTTGTATTCCATCTTCTACTACTTTAACTAAACATTTTAAGCAACCTTTGTAATACTTGAAAACAGATGTATTTTCAGCTCACAAACACTTTCTTTTCACTCCTGTCTATGTACAAAATTTATAAGTGATACATTTTAAATATTTGAGTAACTTCACAGACCTCAGTGAGGAATATTTATGTAAGAGGAAGGTGGGAAATATCAATGCACTGGGCTCAAAATCAAAATCTTAGCCTATAATCCTGTAGCATATAAACTCTATCTCTTGAAACTACAAACATCTGGAACAATGAATTCACAGGCTCTTTCAATGCAAAACCCAGCACATGTCAGATTTAACATAAATAAAAAACACTTCTTTTCATAAAGGAACTTGTTCAGCCATGGAAACTCCTTGCAAAAAGATACCGTGAAGAGAAGATGTTTGGCCCAAAGATAACCCGAAAATTCATGAAACAAAAATCCACGTGGGCAAAGAAATCATTCATCAGTAACCCCAGAATCTAGACTAAGATGGGAATGGTGTCATCACATACTTTTATGACTTTTACACTCTTCCATTATGGAAGGTAACCATTAGAGAAAGCTGCAGAGATAAGTTTGGCTAAAAGGATCTTTTTTCAGGTCTAGCACTGACATATAATGTTGCGGATAGGTAAAACCTTGCAAAAATATAAAGTTTAAATAAAACCTTACTCAAAGTATTTAAACACTGTGTGAAAAATATCCAGTAACTGAAGAACTCTCCACTACAGATCTTTTGCCCTTGATCCACTTTAAAACACTGTCATGTTGCATAGCCTACAGTACAAATCTGAGCAGGACTGTGCCTCATTTGACAGCATCTTCTTCTGCTTGATTCTCCAGTTATTATACGGTATCCTCCTGAATTTGCTATATGAGCATTTGTTGCTATGGAAATCATCTGCTAAATTCTGCATTATTGATCTTGTTTAACACAGGAATTGAATCATGGAGTCATTAGCATTGGAAAAGACCTTCAAGATCATTGAGTCTGACCTTCGACAGAAGTTGATCTTGTCAACTAAACCACAGAACTAAGTGCCATGTCCAGTAGTTTCTTGAACAGCTCCAGCGTTGGTGACTTCACCACCTCCCTGGGCAGTCCATTCCAATGGTGGAACAACCCTTTCCACAAAGAAATTCTTCCTGATGTCCAAGCTGAACCTCCCCTGGTGCAGCTTGTGCCTGTGTCCTCTTGTCCTGTCACTGGTTGCCTGTGAGAAGAGGCCGATCCTCACCTGGCTACACCCTCCTTTCGGGCAGTTGTAGAGAGCGATAAGGTCACCCCTGAGCCTCCTTTCCTCCAGGCTAAACAACCCCAGCTCCCTGAGCCACTCCTCACAGGACTTGTGATCCAGACCCTTCACCAGCTCCACTGCCCATCTCTGGACACACTCCAGCACCTCAGTGTCTTTCCTGTTGTGAAGGGCCCACAACTGGCCACAGAACTCGAGGTGTGGCCTCACCAGTGACCTGTAGGGGGATGATCATAGCCCTGGTCCTGCTGGCCACACAGGGGCCAGGATGCCAATGACCTTCTTGGCCACCTGGGCACATACTGGCTCATGTTCAGCTGCTGTTGACCAGCACCCCCAGGGCCTTTTCCACTGAGCTGCTTTCCAGCCACTCTGCCCCCAGCCTGTAGTGCTGCCTGGAGTTGTGACACAAGGACCCAGCGCTTCACCATGTTGAACCTCATGCAACTGGCCTCTGCCCATCAATCCAGCCTGTCCAGGTCCCTCTGCAGAGCCTTCCCACCCTCCAGAAGGGCATTAACCACTTCCTCCTAGATTGCAGGGTGTCTTTATCCTGCTCCCCATCTCTGTCTACAAGCTCAGAGAGCTGGTTGCCCTGAAGATAACCAGGCTTTCTGTCAATAACTGAGGCACAGATGGCATTAAGTGCCCCAGTTTTTTCCTCATCCTTGTTGACAATTTTTCCTCCCACATTCAATAAATGATGATTTTCCTTGGGCCCTCTTTTAGTTGTTAATGTATTTATAAAAACAGTTTTTATTATGTTTCACAGCAGTGGCCAGATTGAGTTCTAGCTGAGCTTTAGCCTTTCTAATTTTCTCTCTACATGACCTAACGACATCCTTGTACTCTCCCTGAGTTGCCTGCCCCTTCTTCCAAAGGTCCCAAAATCTCTTTTATTCCAGGAGTTCCAGTGAAAGTTTCCCCTTCAGTCAAGCTGATCTTCCCTTCCAGCTTGTGTTCTGGCAAATAGGGATGGCCTGCTCCTGCGCCTTTAAGATTTCCTTCTTTAAGTATGTTATGTCCAGCCTTCCTGGACCCCTTTGTTTTTAAGGGCTGTTTTGGAGGGGACTCTCTGCACCAGTGTCCTGAACAGGCCAAAGTCTGCCCTCAGGAAGTCCAAGGCAGAGAGGTTTTGTTGATCTCCTTCCTTACTTCACCAAGAATAGAGAAACTCTATCACTGCACGGTCACTGTGCCCAAGATGGCCTCCAACCACCACATGTCCCACAACCCTTCTCTGTAAACAGCAGGTCTGTCAGGGCACTGCCTTGGTAGGCTCCCTTATCAGCTGTGTCAGGAACTTACATTCCACTCACTCCAGGAACTCCCTAGACAGCCTCCTCTCCACTGTGTTGAGTTTCCAGCAGACATTTGGCAAGTCAAAGTCTCCCACAAGAACAAGGGCTAGTGATCATGAAACATCCACTGATAGAATCCTTCACCTGCCTCCTCATCCTTGTTGGGTGGTCTGTAACAGACTCCCAGCAGGATCCCTGCCTTGCTGCCCATCCCTCTGATTGTCACCCACAGGCACTCAGCTTTATCCCCCGTCCCTGAGCTCCACAGTCGAAACCCTCCCCAACGTACAGAGCCACCTTGCCGCCTCTCCTTCCTCGCCTGTCCCTTCTGAAGAGGTTGTAGCCATCCACTGCAGCACTCCAGTCACGAGAGTCGGCCCACCGCATTTCCATGATGATAACTACGTCACAGCTCTCCTGATGCCAATGGCTTCCAGCTCCTCCTGCTTGTTACCCATGCTGGGTGCATTGGTGCAGATGCCCTTCAGCTGGGCTGGCGATGTCACCTCCAGCACTGGTGTGTCACCCCAGGCTCATCAGTGTCACTTTTCAGATCTAAGCTGTAGTCTTTTGAATAGGTTCTGATCACTACTTTCACAACAAGATCCATAAAAACACAGTAAGAGAATTAAATCTCAATGAAATGACACAGATCAACACCAGCCTCCAAGCTCTGCAAGGATCTGAAGGGATCACAGACATTCTGTATTTCTGTATTCATTCTGCAGGCTGGGTTCTTCTAGGACTTAGGAATGATCTCTTCAAGAACACCTTCAAAATGCAGTCCTTGAGCCAGCATAGGTACTGGAAGAAGAATGCATCATAATTGGCTCTGTTTTTCAAGTGAGTTTATCCTTCTAAGAGGGCAATCCTCAGCAATTCAACTGGATTATTTTCAATACTTACATTGTTTTATTCACAGACAGCTAGACCATCAAAACATAGCATCATTCTTTAGTCTCTCCACAAATTTGTGCAAACTGAAACAAAACAAAAATAATCCATCTTCTGCATTTACTAAGGGGATGTTAATGAGCACACAAACAACAGTTATGATAAAGTCTTTCAAATTAAGTAAGACAGTAAATTCAATTTTAACTATCTAAATTGAGGTAAATTTTGAAGATCAGACCTTCAGAGACAAATACTGTTTACGTTATACATACAAGTAGCCTGAGAGTGCTTTGCGGGCTGCTAGTGTTGTGTAATACTAGGCCAACACCATATAAAGCCACCAAACAAAATCACCAAATATAAAGTTACCTTACTGAATTGTGAGATTGATTTTCTACTGACTCATGGCTTATGGCTTTACTGTTTCAGAAGGCAATTGCGCAGCAAATGCTGAAAGATATTTATCACAAAAGCATTTATACAAAGCTTTTGTTCCCTTGTAGATTTTCCATCTAATAAGGTGCAAGTTTAACTGTGACATCATCTCCCATCAGAGTACTTCTGTTCTGTGCGTCTGCCTGTTATCATGAAACCTGAAATAATTTACCAACATTTCTCTTAAGTTTGACCAAATGAGCCAATAGGCTCAAAAGCTAGTTGAGGATCAAACCTGACAAAAAGTATACAATTGTGTAAACCTTGCTTCCACAAGAAACATTGAAAACATAAAACCATAGATAACAGTTCATCAATACATACTATGAATGTGATTCACATTCAAATTATTCAAAAGTTACTGTCTATATGATTATGACTCATGAAGACAGTACAAAAGGTTCCTTGACCCTGATCTTGCTGTTCTATTCAGAGAAATACATTCACGCATCTGACACTGGTGTTTCATAAGGACATGTTTGAAAACTGAAGCACACTAAAAGTACATATAACTTATTTTTTTAAATGTCTCATAGAAATTAACCAAAAAAGCTGCAGAGAATTTTAATCAGAGATTGCTGTGCACAACACAGATGAGAAACTGCATCTCCCCCTTTTGATGAAAAGCACAGAAAATACTTTCATCTACCATAACTTACATCCTGAACTCTGTATATGCAATAGTAAGGCACACATGGGACCTTCATTGTAAGAGAGTCTTATCATAGTCCACATACATCTGTGGATGGCCTTAATCACAAGCAAACAGGTTACACAGAGGATTTAAATCTGCTCCTGTCTAAATACACAAAATCATCCCCCACAATAATGTTCATGGTCCATCTTTAGTTCTAAAGAGCCTCTGTGCTGACTACAGTTATGCTGTTCTCATACACATGGCAGAATACCAGTGCTCAATTTTATATGTGCCTATGTAACAGCTACAGGAGACAGAGGGAAGCTCAAGAACATTCGCTGTGTTCTGCCATTTTATCTTGTGTTTCAACAGCAACTTAATCACAGCAGCTGCCCTAATCAAATAGCTCTCTGAGCAGGAGCTTACATTCCAGTTGAGCAACTCGCTCACATGTTTCTCCTAAGAGACCTATAACTCTAAGGCTATGTGGAATCCTTTTCAGTCTGTACTATGGCAAACTTCTTTGATAAGTGCTTTAATACATGCCTTCAACATGCTGAGGCACAAGTGTATGATAAAGCTTCTCAGCAGCTTTTCTCCTTAATAAATACAGTTTCATTCACTTCTGACCTGGCTCAGAAGCTTTGGAGTCAGGATGTCGATTCACCACCTAATAATCTTTTGTCATTCCAGAAACTAACTTCTTTGAATACAAAAACGCGTAACAATTAAAATGTCCTTCTAGAGCAATGGAAAGAAAAAAATGACTCTTGTTCTACACCCAGTATTTGCAATAGTTAAGAGTGGAAAAGCATAACTGACACAACCATAGAAGGCAGGCCTCAAAGAAATGACTGATCAGAGACAGGGTCAGCTTGACCTAAAACATTACTGCAGAAAACATTTTTTTCTGAAATGTTCTAAGACATTTAAATTATGTACTGGTAGGAAACGTTTCCTAAGGTCTAGCACAAAGCTGCCTTGACAAAGTTCAAGCATTTTTGTTCTCTCCACACTGTGTACAGAACAGTTTATTCCCTTCTTTGCAATGTGACTGACACAGCCTTTGTGTGTAACAGTATGCTGAAGAAAATGCTGAAGGGCCCTCTTTCATACAGTTCCATGCAGTGTGACTGAGGCTGGACCTTTGGAGGTCATCTGGTCTGACATCCTTGCTCAAGCAAGGTCCCGTACAGCCCACTGCCCAGAATCACGTCCAGATGGCTTTGGAAGATCTCCAAGGATGGACATGCCAGCAGCTCTTTGGGTAACCTCTACCAGTGCCCCATCACCCTCCCAGTAAAAAAGGCTTCCTGATGTTCATGAGGAACACCCCATGTTTCAGTTTGTGTCCCATTGCCTCTGGTCCTGTCACTGGGCACCATTGCAATGAGCCTGGTTCTGGTCTTCTTTGCACTTTGCCTTCAGGTTTTCATACACAGGTTTTCATCTTTGTAGCCCTTCATTGAACTCTCTCTAGCAGATCCATCTTTCTGTAGCACTGGGGAGCCCAGAGCTGGGCTCCAGCAAAGTCCTCACTTGTGCTGAATGGAGGGGCAGCATCACCTCCCTCAACCTTCTGGCAACACTCATCCTACTGCAGCCCAGAGCACTGTTAGCCGTCCTTGCTGCAAGGACACAGTGCTGGATCACATTGAATTCTGTGCTCATCAGCATTCCTGGTCCTTTTCTGAAAAACTCATCTCCAGCTGGAGGGTTCCCACCATATACTGGTGCCTGTGGTTGTTCCTCCCCAGGTGCAGAACTTTGCTCTTCTTGTTCCCCTGAACTTCATGGGGGTCCCCTCAGCCTATTTCTGCAGTTCATCGACCTGGCAGCACAACTCTCTGGTTTCTCAGTTACTCCTCCCAGCTAGGTGTCACTGGCAAACTTGCTGGTGGTACACTCTGCCCCACTGTGCAGGTCATTAATGAAGGTGTTGGAAAGGTTCAGGCCCACTATTGACCCCTGAAACACACCTCTCTTTACTGGTCTCCAACCAGACTTTGTGCCACTTATCACCATCCTCTCAGCCTGGCCATTCACCTCACTGTCTGCACAACCAGCCCATACATCAACTGCTTCTCTTTGAAAGTATGATCTGAGTCAAAAGCCTTACTGAAGTCTAGAAAAAAATAATGACTGCTCTCTACCTGGCTCTGCCGGGCCATTTCATCCACAAGTTTGACAAGCTGGTCAAGTGCATGATGTCCCCTTCCTGAATCCATACTGACTACTCCTGATGCTTTTCTTGTTCACATCTGCAAATGATTCTCAAGCTTAACCATTCAACAGGTTGAACCATTTAGCAAACTTATTACTTTTTTTCAGTAATTTTACAAATGATATCCCTGTCACTACTATTTTCATTTTAGGAAAAAGATAGCAAATTAATAGTGGAACGTAAAAAGTTCCTGGTACTTTTGCATTATTTATCATCCACCAGAGTTTTTAAGTCCTGTCTGGGAAAAGAACTGATGAAAGAAGCTGCTGAAATGACACTCCAGTACTAAATAAACCATCCTGGATTATTAAAATCAATGTTAGTTTTTTTAGCTCTACCAGTTGCCTGACAAACACACTCATTCTGTTCTGAGGAACAGAGATTTTCAAATTAATCAGAGGGATCTCAAATAAGATTGCATACATATCTGCCTAAGAATCCCTTTAATCCTCTTCAAAATCATTATTAGGTATAATGATGAGTAGTTGCAATAGAAGGAAAAGTTGCTTTAAAGGGACTCCAGGTTTTCACTTCTGAATGAACTCAAAGGAGAAAGGCTTATGCATAGCCTTAAACGTCAATTTTCTCTCATGTTCAATATGCATGAGATAAGCAGAAAGGTTATAAAGAAGAGACAGAGATGAAATGTTTGTCATCCAGCAGAACCCATCACGATGATTTAACCTTTTTGTCCCATTACTACACAGTGACATTCCTAACAGAAAATATTGTGTACATTCTGCCTCGAGTATTTAAAAATAACAGTTGTGCTGCCTGAAATTATGCTAAAGAACTCTAAACCCCGGTGTTTTGAATAATCCAACCAAAACTTCAGAAAACTTGCAGGTGGTTTGTACTTTTACCATTATGCTGGCATTAATATTCCTGCTGAGGATCTTTATTAAATGAAAGGAAATTCACACACTTAACTATTCCAGTTCAAAATCACTGACTTCATTTTGCCTGTAAATGACCTGTGCCAACAAGCTCTAATATGCAGTGCAATCAAGAGAAAAATATTAATGCCAGATTATAAGCACTCCTTTTAATGGCTATATGGTGTGAGACTGGCTTAAACGTTATTTAAGACAAGCTGCAGTGCCAGTAGAAACAATGCTGCTAAAAAAATCATCCCTATTACCCACGCATGTGTATCATCAGTCCTGCATCACATGGCTTTGGTTGTTTTTTTCCTCCACCAGAACTGTTTTCAGACAGATGCATTACATAACCACGGGCAGTACCCACGTTTCTGGCAGCACTGTGAAGGCAGAAACTTTTTGAAAGACTCATCTCCTTTTTCTGCAGAGGCCCAGCAAGGAGAGGAGAAAGAAGCATGCCACAGGCAGGGGGCATGGAACGTGAGAGGAAATTTAGCTTTGACATTAAGAAGAAACTCTCTTCACTGCAGCGGTGTGAAGCACTGGAACACGCTGCCCGGGGAGGCTGTGGACGCCCCATCCTGGGGCGTGTCCAGGGCCAGGCTGGATGTTGCTCGGAACAGCCTGGCCTAGTGAAAGGTGTCCCTGTCCATGGTGGAGGGGTTGGAACTACAGAACCTTTAAGGCCCCTTCCAACTCCTCACCGTTCTATGGTTCTATGATTCTGTGAAAGCAACCGTGAGATCGCCCTTCCTCGCTACGTTCCCGCCGCGCTTATTTCATCCCACAGGGCAGAAATAGCGTATATATCCTATCCGGGGAGCTGCAGCGCCTCTCATCAAACCCTGGCGAGCTGCTACGCAGGCATTCCCAGGGAAGTATCTGCTGTTTTGGTTCGCTAGGTAAGGAGATTTGTAAACTGAAACCCTGTCCGCAGTTCCCACACTACTCTAGGCACACCTACACTCCGCTTTTTATCTAGTCTCACCCTGAGCAAGAACGACAGACGCTGCGGCCATTCCCGACAGCTGCGGCCCAGGACTTACAGCAGCTATGCGGCAGCCACGGCACAGCACACTTTTAATGTGAACACGATGCTTTGTTAGACAATGGAGGCGTCTCTCTCTCGCTGCCCTGAGAGGAGCAGCCCCCTCGGAACAAGGGGGAACCAAGCCGAGCTGGGTCCCGCCAAGTCCAGCAAGGCAGAACCGGGCTGAGTCGGGCAGGGCAGGGCAGGGCAGGGCAAGGCATGGCAAGGCAAGGCCGGGCCGAGTCGAGCCACGCAAAGCGGTGCCGGAGGGTGGGAGGGAGCGTGCCGAGCCACGCATGCGCGGGCTGCGCACGGCTCCCCCGGCCGCCCCGGCGTACGCTCTGGAAACCACTGGAAGGGCTCGTGCCCGCCCCGGCCGCCGCTGGCCAATCACGGCGCGCCGACACCCCCCCACCCCCGTCGTGCTCGCGCTGCCGTTCCGTCCGCCCCCCACCGCCGTTACGTAACGTTCCCCTGCCCGCCGCGGCTGCGGGGATTGGTTGGGAGCGGCGAGCGCGCGAGTCACGCGGCGGCGGCGCGGCACGCGATTGGCCGGTCCCAGCGAGAGCCAATGGGAGCCGATCCGCTGGATTCAAACGTTGCGGGGCGCGGAAGGGGGCGGTTAGTGCCCGAGGCGACCGTGAGGGGGAAACCGGAGAGGTGCCTGCCCGTACTGCTGCTCTCGCCTGTGCTGCCTCCCGCCATGGCCCACAAGCAGATCTACTACTCCGATAAGTACTTTGACGAGCAGTACGAGTACCGGTAAGAGGCTGCGAAAAAGTGCGGAGGGCCGGCTGGAAGGATTAGAGGAGGAGGGCGGCTCGGGCAGGCGCCTCTCCCGAGGTGTGGGCGCTGCCCTCAGGGAGTGAGGAGGCTCCGCCAGTGGAGCGGGGCCAGAGAGGGCGCAAGGCCAGTAGGGAGGGGCTGTGCCGAGCCTGCCTATGGGGGGTTTCCGCGTGGCTTTGGACCCCCTGGAAGAAGGGGGTGGGTGACCCAGTGCTGCTCTCGCGTGGCCCGAATCGCTCGGCGAGCGGGCAACCCAAGTCCTGGCTACAGGGTGATGAAGAAGGGGCGGTACCCGCTTCGCCAGTCCAGGGAGGGGGTTGTGGCGGAGCCAGGGATGGGGCAGCCCCGGCCCCTGCCGACGGGGCGCTGTTGAAATTTTAACTTCTCTAGGCTTACTTGAAAGCGATATTACAAATATTTTAGAAGTCTAAAGTTGTTAGTTTTCAAGTAGCTGATACGGCAGCTGATTGCAAGGGGCGCATGCTTCTCTAAGTATAGCGTCATTGGAGTGTGAAGGGGCCTTCATCTTTTCTAGAAGGCAGTTTGGCTTCCAATATGCAGTTGCATTACAGATGTAACTTTTAGTTGTCATAAGTGATTTTAAACTAGATTCTGGGTCAGATTTCATAATCAAATTCGTGCCAACAGTCAGTACCCTTCTTTATAGGGAAAGTGAGTATTCATAACCTAATGTCTTTCAGTGCAGATCTGTTCCAGTTTTCTAATGCACCATATGTTGTGTATGTGTTAATAATTAAACCTCCACAGACATGTGATGCTGCCACGAGAACTTTCAAAACAAGTGCCAAAATCTCATCTGATGTCTGAAGAGGAGTGGAGACGTCTTGGTGTTCAGCAGAGTCTTGGCTGGGTTCACTATATGATCCATGAGCCAGGTGAGCATATCTGAACAGAAACAGACAAACAAAAGAGTCAAATATCAGTTGCCTGGTGCTCAACTGAAGCATATAATGTGTAACTCCTGCTGTGGAATCCATTTGGAGTTCACTACTGTTTAGACCATTTCTCTTCCTACTATTCTAATCCTTTGCCAACAAATGCAACATAACTTTTATTTTCAACCTTCCCATCCTGCTCCTGGACCTGCAAAGTGCTAGCCTTGTCCTAGACGTCTGTGGTTTATCCGCAGACAAAAAATACCAGACTGGAAAGTGTTCCTACCTCTGCCCATAGAAACAGGTTTCTTGTGAGTTCTTGAATAACAGTATTCATTGATTTCAGTATGTCAGTGACTGAGCCAAAGTTGAGGTAGCAGCATATCTTTAAATCATAAAGCTGACACACCTACTTTTTTGTACAACAACTTAATAGATGCTCATGTAGACAAGTTCCTGTATTAATGCTCCGAAAATTCTACAGTATCATTTCACCTCTAGCTGTAGAGCCTACTGAAAAGTCAGTGTTTCAGTTAATGGGGTGTGAAGCTGTCATGGTCTGGACAAACTCAGGAGGAAGACTCAAAGAGCCTCCTCTGCAAAAGATAGGGTTCAAAACTCCCTTCCCCTTCCCTTAAGAATTTCTCGGAGGAAAGTGAAAAAAAACCTGTTTATTTAACAAAATCCAGCTGCTGGAGTGGGGGGAGGGGTGTGCACGCAGGCACTAGGGGAAGGGAAAAGAAATAAAAATAAAAATGAATAATGTTAGATAATAAACCTGTCGTGATGAGGATAACCTGGATGAATCAAAGTCCTGAGTCCTTGGCAGGTGTGGTCTTCTGCTCTGTCTCTAGCTAGCTGCATGAGTACAGAGTAGGCCCTGCCCAGGCCTGGGGGGTGTAGGCCCCGGAGAGATGGTATGTAGAACAGAGCCCAGCTGTCTGTTGTACAGTTCCAAAGGAAGAGGAAAAAAAACCTGCGATCCTGGGGGGAAAAAAAACCTGTCTTCTTCCCTTGCCTCAGACAGAGGGAAAAAGCCAAAAGCAAGTTTCAGCTGTCCAAATATCCCTCAGCTGAGTAAAGCAGGGCGAAAGCTCACAAGAAAAAAAAGGTAAAAAGTGAAAAAGTGTCCCTTTGTCTTCAACTTAGAGAAGTGACTGCCGAGATGTTCTCTCCTGAGMAGCACAACACAGCGAGCTGATAAGTAAAAAAATGTAAATATCCTTCGAAGAAAACCAAAACATAGCTCCTCGCTTCTCGAGCCAGCTTAAAGACACAGAGTTAATACTTTCCACTAAGCAGGCGATTGGGATATATAGCATCATAAAGTCACTCCAGGACAGAAGCCCTAAAAGTGTACTAACTAGGATACTGGTATTAGGAGAACAGCCATTCCAGGTAACTTACTATGGACAAACATGACTAAAAAGTACAAGGTGATTGATGAATTGCAGCAGCATGAAGTTCCAAGTTTCTGAAAAACCAGGTGAAGAAATTAGCCCAGCCTTCCAGTGCTTCTCTTACCTGGGTAGCTTCGATACTTTAGACTTTCCTAGAGGCATTTAGAATTAAGATCAGTAATGATGTAATCTGGCTGTATTAAGTGGATTTTGTTGATGTTTGATATGTACCTAACAGACAGCATCAGCAGTTTGTTAGTCTGTTACAGTAACAGAGTTTATCAAATAGCCCAATGTTAAGAGAGACTAACTAAAAATACCCTTATTTTTTCCAATACTTTCTTCCTGTAAGGATTTTAAGTTTACAATACTGTCAGCATTTGGTATAAAAATAAAAACTTGACTGTTATAAGGGTACTGCAAAGTTGGTCTGTTAATAGTATATGTGGGGCCATATTTGGGCTTCTTAATGTACTTATTTGAAAGTAAGCTTCAACTATTACTCAAAATTAAAGAAATCATTTTAATCAAGACTTGGACAAACTGACACGTTGTTCAATTTTCTTTCTGCAGAACCACATATTCTGCTCTTCAGAAGACCTCTTCCAAAGGATGAGCAGAAATAAGCCATCGCCTCTTCAATCTTCTGGAACTATGTATATGAGTGTATATATGTTGGTAGTATTCAGTGAATACTTTAAATTTACAAAACATACATCCAAACCTGTGCATGAGCTGTATTATTCACAGCAACAAAGCTCAGTCAAATGCAATTCCAAGTAGGCTGCTATGATGTTCAAAGAGTGATGATGACTTTATCTTTACTGTTAATGTAAGTGCCTCTCTGACTTAAATTGTGTTAATGTTTGTGTTGCATGTTCTGGTTAGATGATCAATCACTTGTTGGTGTTCTGTAACTTTTGCACTCATATTTTCTGCAGTAGTTTAGTATGTTAAAATCCAATAGTTCTACTGTTTGGTAGTAAGTAGGCTTAAGAAATAAACTATTTTTTATGTTTTGTGAAACCTAAATATCTGGAGTTGTCATTTACTACACAAAACAAATTTTCATGGCCTAACATTTTTTAGGAGTATCTACTTCAGAAAACAACAATAACTCGGTGAACCTACTCAATGATTACTTGGTATAAACTTAGGGTTGAGTAGTACTCAATATTTCAAAGAGATATTTTTATGCTCTGTTGCTTAACTTTGCTACAATGTTACCTATCACTAGGTTTTTACTGGGGTTTTAGCCTCCTTTTCCTGTCTTGCATCCAAATTGTCACTGTGGCATCTTGGGACCCTGTAGCAGTAGCCATACCACTGGATTTTTTTTTTAAAAGAAGTGTTGCAGTGTATTGTTTGAGTAACTCGGGGTTAACAGGGGCTCATTTCAAATGCGAATTAGCATTACAGTTGTGTAGGACTTGGAAGGCCGTCAAAAAGCAGGATTGAAGTATATGCTCTCCCTGTGTAATGTGTGTTCTTATGGAGACAGACAGAAGTAAGTGACTTGGAAGGTGTGGTGAGGAAAATAACCCTTTTAAGTCTCCTCCAAAAGCTGCCAGAGATGTCTGTCTCAGTGGTGGTCCATATCAGGCCTGGTCAGAACAGGGCTCTCCAAGTCTGATTCACTAGGAACCTTGCTGAGCTCTGCTTAAGTCGTGCTTTTCCCCGGGACTTTACCACCAGCGTCATAGGTGGCGGTCAGCCGTGCATGCCTGCCTTTATTCCTCGCTGCCCCTTCTGCGGGGCACGGCGCCTCAGACGGGATCAAGTCCCAGACGCTGCCAGCAACCCCCTGCGAGGGGGCGGGGCCGTGGCGTCATCGCTGTGCGCCCTGCGCTGGACCAGGGGGCGGGAGCGGGGCCGCGCCCCCCGCGCCATGTCGGCCGAGAGGCGGTCGCGCTTGGGCCGCGGCGGCGAGGTAAGGGCGGCGGCAGCTGCCGCAGTCCCCTGCCCCCTTCCTGGCGCGGGTTCGTCCTCCGTGAGCTGCCTGGCGCGGGCGCGCAGCGTCTCGGCCCGCACCGAGCTGCCGCTCCCCGCTCCGGGGGCTGCTCACTGGCCCGGGCCGAGCGTGCCGGCTGCCCATACGCCTCCCTGGGCAGGGTGACTCGCACTGCGCCTTGGATCAGCCTTTGGTTCAGGACAGGGAAAAGAGTCCTTCTGGAAGGTCAAAACCGGCGGGGAGGGGTTGCTGAGGTTGGAGCACAGCGAGTCGCTTCCCACCGCTTGGGATGGGGAACTCCAGACACTACTTCCAGTGAGCTCAAGTATGGAAACTTCTTACTCAGTGGAGAGTTTGCTGCAAGGACAGGTAGACGTCCCAGACGTTTTAAAGATGGGTGCCCAGATTCTAGCCAATAGCAGCAGCGTTGCGCCCGTGGTCCTATTTCCTGGTCAAGTTCGGGGGTCTGAGTAATGATAATCAGCCAAGAGTCACAGTTGCTTCCTGCGTGTTTTGATGACATAGCAGTAAATATTTCGAGTCTCATTTCATTATCCTTCAATATATACATATCCAGTTTAAGTCGATGGTGATTCAGAACAAATGGATAACTTGTCTTAATAACTTTGTGTTGTGCTAGAAACAAGAAAGCGGTAAAATGAAGTGTTCATTTGAGACAGACTGCCTTAAAATACGGATGTGCACGGACATTATTGCTACGTACTTTCAGAGTTTGGTTAACTAATGCTAGTGTAGTTATGAATTTTGGCTTGTACTGTTCAAACATGAAGTAAGAATTCGCATATTTGCATTTACTGCATCTTGTTTTAAGCAGGCCTCTGTCCTTTACATAACTGACCTTTGTGAGTGTTTCATGATAAATGAGGGTATTAAATGACTTTCTAGAGCAGTCACATTTTTCTTCGAATTCCTTGGTTTTGTTTTACCTCATTTCTCCATTTCTTGTTTTGGTGAGCTTTATTGTTTTGCATGTTTTGTTAGAAGAGAGCAAACTAACACTTTCCAATGACAGTTAAGCTCACAAGACTGATTATTTTTCATTTATAACATTAATCTCCAAATGCATGTAGCCAAAAACCGTTTTGTTTCTCAGGGCATCAAGTTGTCAGCAGAGGTCAAACCATTTGTTCCAAAACATGCGGCGGTAACTGTGGCATGGTCAGAACCCTCAGAAGCATGTGTCTTTCCTAGGTACTTAACTACATGCTACCCATTTGTTCAGGAACCATCTTTGGATAAGTATGTATATTTTCTGAATCTTATTTCTTGGGGGATTTTAACCTGGTTTTGGATATTTAGTACTCTTATGAAGTTGAGGTTCCAATACATTAATAGTCCAGCTATGGAAATGCTTCTGCATTGTCTTCATGATTTAGTTTTTTATATTTATGTTCTTTGGGCATATACCTGGTGCCTTGTCTTTTGCTTGTAAGGGCCTGTATTGTTAGAGAGCATTAAGGATGATTTGGTGGTCTGTAATGATTGGTCTGGTTTTTGTGTGCTTTGGAAGGAGCTGAATCCAGTCCTTGGATGAAAGAATGGTTGTGTTATGACCAGGCTGAGGTAGATGTAGCTGTATAAAAGGAAAAGAGAGATTGTCCAAGAAAGTTTCTCATCCTGTAAAACATTTAATATAAGGGGCCTCTCCTGGATCTCCTCTCCACAACCCATGCCTCCCCAGAAAGGCAGTTTTAGTAAGAATGCTACAGGTTTCTAAAAGTTTTGGGTTTTTTCTGTTAGGGTCCAAGAACGGTGTTCGTGGTAGACTAATTAAAGTATTTTTTAACCCAGAGCAAACTAGAAAAAAGCCTACATAGTAGGATAGGAAATAATTGAGTCTCGTAAGAATCTGATGATGTTACATGGTTCTCTGATTGCTTCTCAGGACCCTAAGCATTGGATTAATTATAAAATTACTGCTAAGTTACTGGTGCGTCCTTAAAAATTCAATTAGAGCATTACTGAATACAGTCATTGTAGGCCTTCATTTTATCCTACAGGAAATCTCAGTATTATCTAGAAATTTAATGTTAAGGTGAGTATGGTCTGTTCTATGTATTAGAGAAAACCCACAGCATTAGCACTAAATCAGTTAATACTAAAAAAAACCCCAAGCTAAAAGTCAATAATCTTATAATATGTGTTTTGCCTTGTTAGGAGTGAGACATAGTTATATTTTTGAATCTCATTTGGTGTATTTCTTCTCTGTGTGTAAACTGATTATAAGCATTGTTTTGACTGCTTTCTATCAGAATTGCAGTGGGCAGTATGAAGTGTGCTATCTAAAGTCTCTTGGACTGATGGGAAAGTTTCTCTGTGGTTATCCAAAATTCTGAGGTTGGCAACTTCATGGTGAACAGCTTTAAAAACTAAATGCAACTTTCTGAAGCTGAGAAATTTCCATTCTCCCTAATCAAATCTGTGCTCTATGCGTATGTATTTTCTGGACAAAGTGTAGAAGGAAATTGAAAGGGAACTTCTGAGCATACATTTGAAGGAAAGAGGCATGCCCCAGACATGTTGTGTTTTCATAAATTGTGATGGTTACATGCAGGTCAGTTAAGCATTATTTTATAATTCTACATTGTATTTCATACGTGTTTTATACTCAATAAAATGTTATACTCCTGCTTTGTTATTATGTCACTTTAAGACGGGTTTTAATGTTTGTATTTTTGCAGTCAAGTATGTGATACCTGTCATGTCCTTACACTGTGCTTTTGGTTTGTTTCACAAGAAAAAGCCTACTGAAAATAAATGTGAGGAATCTCGGTAACCTTAAACAGGCATGAGAACTATAACTGCAAAGCAGACTAGCTTTGAAACTTGGAAATGGATAACATCTGTGTTTTAAGATATTTGCTTAACTACATGTTTTCCCAAAACAAACTCAGTTATTTTTAAAGAAGTCTGTAGCAGTGAGTAAATACTTAATTGAAATATTGGAATAGTTTTCTTTTGAGATAGAGCTTTCTTGTTAAACAAATTCTTCAAACAATGGATGTGTTTGTCTAGGCAGCAAAGTAGGTGCCGAAGACTTCTCCCAGGATGACTTCCATTTTTTTCTTAATGTCCATCACATAGTGTTCGAGGAGATCCTGCCTTCCGTGAATACTCCAGCTGCTCTTATTCACCTGATGTTGTTGCAAATGTGTATCCAGTAGCTGGCTCACAATATCAGTCTAACAACTCAACACACTATAATGGTTCAGGAATAGTCAGTGAATCTGCTGAGCAAACATATCCAGTCAGACAAGAAAGTAAGAGTCTTTCAAAGGTGAGCAAATTTGTGTTTTTTATAAGTTAATACTAAATTCTTTCTTTTTACAGCAATCTTTATAAATGTTTGGTTCATCTTTTTAAAGTGAATCATCCCTGTTTCTTGTAGTGATCGTGAATGGCATTTAGAGAGGATAGTAATGTGCCCAACTTCAGATTTCCAAAAGGTTAATGGAATTCTGCACTTCAAATTAATACAGTTTTTTCAAACAGCATTTTTGGAACATGAGGGGAAATAATTTTTTTGCTCAGAAAGCAGCATCTAAGGGTGGGGGGGGAAGGCCATTCATTTGTGAGCTATGGTTTCCTTTTATCAGTATTTGGACTTTGGAGGGGGGGTGGGTGGTGTGAAGGGCTTTTTTTGAGCCCAGTGACAGCTTCCATGAATTTGACTTAAGAGAGACCTGGTGTCTCTAGTCATCTGTGTGACCACATGTGTTGTTGAAGGATTACCAAGACTTGCTGCAAGTAGAACACAGTCCCCAAGAGAAGAGCAAGTTGTGTTGCTGTGGAGAGGGAGGAAAGATTCAAGTTATTCAAGTTAGAAATGAACACTTTTTTTGGTCAAAAGTGAAGTAGATGTTGAGTAAACATCTTCAGTCATTCTTTGTGTGTGTCTGTTTCCTGAAACTTGCTTAATATTTTCGAACAAAAAATAGGCAAACCTCTCAAAATATAGAAGGGAAAAAACCCTAATGTGTTACTAACTCATTTACCTCTGTGGTTAGACATCGTGTCTCTTAGATTGGTGAGGCTGTTATTGTATCCAACAGGTTCATGTAATCTGTTCTCCAGTAGCATCCTTCTGGTGGACCTTACTCCCTAGACAGAGACCTGGTAACTTCACTGTGGTCAAGCCTGTGTAGAGAAGTTGTAAGACTAGGTCCTAAGCATGCATGACTAGACATAAGATACAAAGTCTAGACACCTAAAATTATTAGTTTTCTGGCTGAGAGGAAAATTAAACACTGAAGCTGCCTGAGGAGAGGATGAGCTCAGCATTAGCACAGGTGATATAATACGATGAAACTAGTTAAGCTTCTGGGAGGAGTTCTGTGGTCTTTTTAGGGGCTTGGGCTGAGCTCTGTACTGTTTTACAGTCTTTTTGTCATTTTTCCCAGTCGGTTTTTTTTGTGAACTTCAGAAAAATAATTGATCTTTTCAGCTTTGCATTAATTTGATGACGTCTCCTAACGCTTTAACAATTTAGCTTTGGAGATCAAGAAATGCCTTGTCCTCCCACCCAAGAAAACAATTTTGCTGCCGGATCTACTTTGAATTTAGCCCAGCATCCTGTAATCAGAGTTAAGCCACTCATCTAGGTTAGTATAGTTTGCATAGATGCAAACCTAGTGCTTGTTCCTTGCTTGCTGACTCCTAAGCCCAGCTCTTCCAAACTGTGTTTAGTGTAGGAATTGTGAGATTTTCACGCCTTTGCAGTATAGGTGAATGTGTGTCCTGTACAGGGATCGTGTAGGTGTGTCTTTTCTAACTACTTTGCTCCGAGTTTTTTGGGTGTTGTGACATCAGTCTTACAAAGTTTTGCCCATATAATTTAGTCAAAAGATGGCATGCTTTTAAGATTTTAGCGCTCTTCTAGAAGAAACTTTGTTTTAGGAAATCAGACTGGATGATTTAATACCAAACAATTTTAAACTACTGGAAATGCTCTGATTAATGAGATCTTAAAAGTGCGGTTTTCTAGAAGCATATGTAAATATCTATCTTACTTGGGCTATAATATATGCTAAAAATGGCATAGACAACAAGGTAGATGAATTTAAATAGCACATCTCTAACTGGCTGTTTCTGTTTTTACTCGTTACTTGTGGTTATGGTATACTAACTGTGTTGTATTGATGGTCAGACTCCAGTTACAGAGGTGGTTAATTGTAACTCTCGACAAACTTGCTAGCTGTACAAAGTTTAAGTAAAATCAACTAAGTATGTCACATACTTGCAGCAGAGGAGATCAAAAGAAGGTGAGAGAAAACTGGACAAGAGAAGGCATGATGGAGGTGACTCTTCCGTCAGAATTGTGAACAGGACTTCATTCCAGACTTCTGCATGCAGCAGGGATTCTGTGAAGCCAGGTACAAACATGTTTGGTTATAAGTATATGGAATAGATGTGAAATGGTTGGTTGTGCCGTGGCCTGCAGTTTGTGACCATGTTTCTAAGTCTACAATAGTTAAGGAAAAAGATACCTTTTCTGTGTGACTCTTTTGAGAAGGAATGGTGACATTTTGCTGATTGAACAAACTTGCATAAGCTGATACAAAATATTTCTAGAACGAGCATCTGAATTTACAGTTGCTTGTTGAGTCAGTGTTGTGTATGCATGTTGGTTATAATTGCTAGGTTTTTAATTTAGTATGAGCTGTGCGTAGCAATAGTTCTCATGACAATTACTGTGGTTATCTGGTGTACTATAAACATACCTAGAAATGATCGCAAGCAAGTTTAATTACTTGGACTTCACGTGCTTTTTTTAGACAGGTTGAATAAAACTACAAACAAGAAGTCAACTGAAACTCCAAAACCAGAGTCTCGTCCTGTACCCACATTTGAAGCTAGCATTCTGGATTTCCACAAGTCACAGAGTTTGGGAAGCAGTGAGATACTGAATGTATGCCATAAAAGTACACCAGTAAGTTTGGTGGAAAGTAACACTATGTGCCTTAGTCAACCTCAGTTGTCTCTTCTTCTGAACACGGAGGTTAGCACATGCTAACATGTTGCAGAACTCATATAACTTTTCAAAAGTACAAGCGTATCCAAATGCAAGTATTTTGCATTCAGTGTGGCAGTCTAAGACCTATTTAAGTACCTTGCAAGCAAGGACGTTCAAAGCTAGAGGTTTTAGGGTTCTTTTTCTAGGTGGTGGTGTTCAGTGTTGTTCAGTGCTTGCTGTCTCTTGTGCTTTCTTACTGTTTTTTCCTTGTCTGTGCCGCCTGTAGATAGAGGAAAACTAGGTACCATTAGAATGTAGATTGATACTGGTATGGTCTAGATTGCCTATACAGACCACATGTGTTCCTGTGCTTTCTTAGCAGCTTACTGTTTTCTCTTTCACCTGGAAATAATAAGTAAGCGGTCACTTATCCAATAGTTCCAACACATTAAAAAAAAAAAGGTGCATTGTTGTACATAATTGTTTTGTGCTAGAGGATAAAAATATGAAATTGAATTCCAGAAAGAGGAAGAACATTGTTGAGATGTTACTCTTGATTTCCTTGGTTCCCTATTTGTTAGTGAATAAAATACTGATATATTCAGCAGTATGTCATATATTGAATCAAAGTTTTCAGCAGTGATTAATGGTTAATAAGGATCCAAACAGAATAATATTTCTGCTGTCTCTGAGTGGAAAACTGCCTGTGATGGAAAAAAGACTTTTCTGCTAACCCTTTTTCATTTTTCATTACTTTTTTGAGTTTGAGGATAGAATTTGTTTTTAGCGCACATGGAACCTGAAAATATTTTGTGCTTGTTAGACCATTGTTTTGATGCTTTTGTAAAGTATAAGAAAGCATTGTCCTCCTTGTACACCAATGAAGAGACACCTCGAATTTTGTAATGCCGTAGGGCTGAAATGATGGTTCCACTAAGACAAGGAACAGAAAGACTACAAAGGTTCCCATGCCTTTACTTGTAGATGGGTTGAGGATTTTTTAATTTATGGTGGTTTTTTGTGTTTAGCTCTGTTTAGGTTAATAATTTTAATCCTTTTGTGATACCTGACCATCTATTTTGCAGGCGGATACTTCTGCAGGAAGCAAAGCTTCATCAAAAGCTTCAGATGAAGTAGGAGCCGGTTTAATTCCCTGTTCATTTGATGGTAGAGGTAAGTTCTTCAGACACAAATTATTTGCCTGCATTTTTAAATGTTTGCATCTCATCAGTTTGGAAACCTAAAGTGTTCTGAGGAGCTGTTGATGTGTAAAGTAAAAAAATAATTTAAGAGCAAGCTCATTACAAAAGAAAAAAACCCAAACAAATAAAGCTGTATCACTTTCTTTCAAATGAGATGATCACTTAACGCTCATTGTTGATCGTAGGTATCATCAGCTGGGATTATAGAATTGTAGAATCATGTAGTTTGGAAGAGACCATAACCCTAACACTGACAAGTCCACCACTAAACCATATCCCTAAGTGCCAAGTCTCCACGTTTTAAATACCTCCAGGAATGGTGACTCACTACTACACTGGGCAACCTGTTCCATTGATAACCCTTCTGGTGAAGAAGTTTCTCCTAATGTCCAATCTAAAACTGCCTTGGTACAGCTTGAGGCCATTTTCCTTTGTCTTACCATTTGTTACGTGGAAGAAGAGACCAAACTCCACCTGGTTACAACCACCTGTCAGGCAGTTGTAGAGAGTGATAAGGTCTCCCCTCAGCCTCCTTTTCTCCAGGCTAAACAACCCCAGCTGCCTCAGCTGCTCCGCACAGGAATTTTGCTCCAGACCCTTCACAAGCTCTGTTGCCCTTCTCTGGACATGCTCCAGCACCTCAGTGTCTTTCCTGTAGTAAGTGGCCCAAAACTGAACACAGGATTCAAAGAGTGGCCTCACCAGTGCCGAGTACAGTGGGGGCAATCCTTGCCGTGGTCCTGCTGGCTACACTATTGCTGATACAAGCCAGGAAGCCGTTGGCGTTCTTGGCCGCCTGGACACACTCCGGCTCATGTTCAGCAACTGTTGACCAGCACCCCCAGGTTCTTTTCCACTGGGCAGCTTTCCTGCTGCTCTTCCCCAAGCAGCACTGAGTCTCTGCATGAGATTGTTGTGACTGAAGGACAGGACCCATCACTTCACCTTGCTGAACCTCATACAGTTGGTTTCTGGCCATCAATCCAGCCTGTCCACATCCTTCTGCAGAGTGCTCCTACCGTCCAACAGATAACACTCTTGTCCAGCTTGGTGTCATCTGTGAACTTGGTGAGGGTGCACTTGATCCCCTTGTCCTGGTCATTGATACATTATACAGGACTGGCCCCAATACTGAGCACAAGGAAAAGTAAAGAAAACTGGCTCCAGTATTGAGTCGCATTCTGTTGTGTCATTGATGCTCAAGGGAAAATGTTGCTGCAGTTGCCTCTCATGTTGTTTCAGATGAGAAAAGTAATGTGTATTGATTATTGGAAGTCTGTTGAGTCGTATTCAGATTTTTTCCAAGAATAAATGAGAGATATTAGATCAGTCTTGATATGCAGATTTGTTTTAAATACCTGGCACTCTAGAGTTTAGTATGTACTTAAAATTTATTCTGTGTTGTATGTTATTTCTGTTAAGAGAAGCATGATGCCAAAACACCTCCCGTTTCTTATGTTCGTTTTATTTGTTGCAGGGGGAGAAAGGCGTTGGGTATTTTTGTTTACCTGTTGTCTGGCTGTGGGAATGAAGAGCTTTTTTTTTTTTTAGTTGCCATGAGCTATCATGTGAATAAAGTTCTGTTCATCAGGACTCTGTCTTGGAGGCATTACATACATTAAGATTGAATTGTTCAAGTGCTTCTGACTGGGTTTCAGTGTGTACACAGACATGCACCAGTCTGGACAGTTTGGTCCTTATCTTCCCAGTAACTTCACTAAGGGTTCAGAAAGGATAGGTTAATCTGCTGAAATGCCTTGAAGAACACTCTAAAGATAGCTATTCCAGAAATCTTAAAGTCATCTGATAACATTTTTTTAGGTCAAATAGTATTCTCAATTTCTATCCCTGGGAACGAAGTAGCAGTTTCTGGTGGGTTGACTTTGGCAGGCAGACTCCCACCTATCTGCTCTCTGACACTCCCTCCTCAGCAGGACAGGAGGAGAAAATAAAACAAAAAAGCTTATGAACCAAAATAAGGACAGGGAGGTTGCTTGCTTGCCAGGCAAAACAGACTCAACTTGGTGAAGCTTAATTTATTGACAATTAAAGTAGGGTCAGATGGTGAGAAGCGAAAATAAACCCACTTTCCTCTCACCCTCTCTTCTCCCTAGTATCTCCTTCCTGCCCTGAGTGACAGGGAGAAACAGGGGCCGCTCTGCCACTTGTTTCTCTGCAGGATTACAGGAGCAACAGCTGCCTCACCATGGTCTTCACAGAGGCTGCAGGGGAATCTCTGCTCTGGTGCCTGAGCACCTGCTTCCCCTCCTTCTGCACTGACTTTGGTGTGTGCAGGGCTGCTGCTTTCACAGTTTTTCTTATCATTGCCCGTTCCAAATCCTGCGTGTGTTTTTTACTCCTTCTAACCATAGGCACCACCAGCACCACTGATGGGCTCAGGTGGGGCTGGTGATGAGTCTGTGTTGGAGCTGTCTGGGGCTGGCCGTGTCCATCTCACAGCAGCTACCTGCAGATATCCCCACTCCTACAACCTCGCTGTCTAAACCCATTGTGCTATTTCATTGTTCAGTGGAAGTTTTTCTCATTCTTAAGAAAAATTTAGGTTGTGTTCTGTATTTGCTTTGTGTCAGGAACATTTACAAAATTAATTATGTTTTTCAAAACACTGATACACTTCAGTGGTAGTGGGTGACATTCTTGTACACTGAGGCACATTAGGAAGTATTTCATCTGATACGCATGCCTCTAAAACCAGAAAGTTTTTAGAAAGTAAAAAGTACTGATGTGGCCTTGTGCATGAAAGCTGCATGACTGATTGGAGAAATATTAAAGGAATTTTGTATATAAACATAGCAGAACTTCAGTATTTTGAAGAAAAATAGCTCAGAAAATGGGCATGGGAATATGGAGCTAGTATGATACAGTACAGATTTCCGAATATTTAATTGTGCTTATGTATATAGTGTTGGACAGAAAATGGAGTAGTTACAATTCAGGAAAGCTTTCTGGAGAAATACACTGTGTGAGAAAGAATATGGCTCTGCTTTATTTGCTAGGCCTTGATTAATTAAATTACTGATCTTTTTTCTTTTGAACATATGAGGACTATTTTGACACATCTTTGTGTATCACTTTTTTTCTCAATGTCATTTCCTGAAGCACCTGCAGATGGCTCTGCTCAGCCAAATGTGTCTTGGGCTGTGGTACTTTCACAGCCCCCAAAGAAAATTGTTTCATCACCAGCTTCTGAAGGTCTTTCCAGAGGCAAAGGGAAGCAGGAGAGTGAACCAAAGGTACTTGAGAATTCTCTGCTCTCAACTAGTTTCTGTCATTATAATTGTGTCTCTTTATTGGCATTTTTTCCCTGGGCTCTGTAGCGTATCCACTTCTTTTAAGAGATAATATAAAGTCAGCTTGTTTCTTGTAGTGGAAAAGAATCACAGGATATCAAAAAGACAGTGCTAGACCGGGAATAAGAACTTTCAACTTTGAGGCTGGATTTTTTTTGAAATTCCTGACTCTCAGAATGAGATGTGAAACATGGAACTCTTGCCTTATTTGGCCTAATATTTCCTAATTAAATCTCAATAGTCCCAATATGTTCTGAGGACAATGCAGTGTGCTTCAAATGGAGAATTCCTGCAGTAGCTCCGAATTTCTAAGAGAAATTAAATTTTTCTTGTCTGCTTAATGTCCTAGCCTGGATTGATTAAGATACCTTTTAGTAGTGTAAGGCTGGTCACTTGCATATATTTTGGTAGGTGATGCTGAAGAAAACTGATTTCTAAAGGTCATGCCTCATGATCTTTTTTAGCAGTCAGAAACAAAAAATAATGCGAGTGAAACTGAGCCTGAAGAAGGGTCAGAAAAGAAGAAAAAAAAGAAGAAAAAGAAGAAAAAAACAAAGTCACCCACTTATGTAGAAAGACCTCAACGTGAATCTAATACAACACAGGAACCACCAAAGATTGAGGTAAACTGAAGAAGTTTTTGTTGCTGTTCTTTTAAATGTTACGAGTGTACTAGAAGACAAAATGTTAACACAGCTTTGTACAAATTTAAGTTCAAATCCTATATGCAGAGGACATTGATACAGTTTTATTTCAATTAAGATGTTTGTCAGAGGTTACTGGTAGGAAACTGTTGTACTTTTTGAATTACCAGATGTTCAGTGAGCATGAGTTCCTAAATTAAAAGTATTCCTTAGCAACCGTTGCATAGGAGATGGGGAATATACTGGGTTCTACAATGTGCCACAGTTTTAAACATTGTGGTACCAGTATTACAATTCTGTGTCACATCTGGAAGCATTTTCTTTGTAGCACAGTCGACACTGCTTACATTTCTGGTTTATAATTTGAGTTTCTTTCCAAATTCATGTAGCTGTAATAGGCATGTTAGTATTTTGATACTTCAGTGTATCAGTATCGCAAAGGCACGAGCCTCTCCCACGTTAGAGGATTGTTGCATCGTCTGTGGTTTAACAGTTCTTCGTTGAAGGCCGGATGTTGTAGAGCATGTACATGTGTTGACTTACATGTTTGATCTAGTGTATGTAGTACTCAGTCTCAGAAATGACAGCATAAAGAAGTCTTCCTGGCTGGCTTCTCTTCTGTTCTGTACATTTTAATATGGAACAGGAAGCAGAACTGTGTCTACAGGGTTTCATTGTGTGGTTCATAGTCCAGGAATGGCACAAGAAATGACTATTAACAGACCTCTTTGGTGGAGAATTATGGGTAGAATCAAAGATCTGCTGGTTCTTGCCTTCATGAGAATATCCCCATTTTTGCTATATGCTACCACACAGTGCCTGACCTATGAATGGACATTGTCTAAATGGTAGGGTAATGGATATTGAAGGGTAATGGGACTATTGAAGTCAAAATTTGAAAAAAATTGCACAGAATCATGAAACTGGACATACATGTTGCACTGAAATCTGTGATGTGGATGCAGCATCCATTCTGGCAGTGGGGGAAAGCTTTCAGACCCTCCTGGTTTGCTGGGAATGCTTGTGTCGTCGTCAGTTTGAAAAATGGGCAAGATGCTTGTATGATGCCCTTGAAATAATAAAACTTGAAGAGATGATACACATGATGCTTCTGGGCACCCAGGAGTTTTGAGAAGGTTCTGCTTATGTGCAGCAACTCACCAGAGCAATATATTGGATTGCTTACTAGTTTTATACAAGTCAGTCATTTATAGGCACTGCTAGTAAGCATAAATGGGTACATTTGGAGAAAGCAATCCTGTTTTTTCATACGCATTTGTAGGTCCTGAGCTAGATATTTCCCTTGAGTTAAATGTTGAAGCTGCTGTTGTTAATCTGGTCAGTTCTAGTTGTACTGGGTCAGACATGCAAACAGTGCTGGGAATTACTAGGAAAATAAAAAGGAAAATGGATTGTGACAGTATGGATTTTCAGGGCATGTCTAATCTAAATATAGTGTGGATTTTGTTCTATTATGTTCCCCTCATTCCTTAAAAAATACACATATTTGAACTAAAAAAGATAGACAAAAGGCTCCAAAAATCAAAAGTATGAAGCAATTTCTGTGTGAGGAAGACTGAATAAACTAGGACTTCTCAGTATGTAAAATAAATGGCTAAATAGGAATCTGGCACTGACAAGAAAATAAAAAGGAAATTATTTGACATTTCTCCTAATGTTTGGTGCTCTTACAGATGATGAGTTAAGAGCAAATATAGGCAGGTGTAGTGTCATACCCACTGCTAGATTTTAATTATTCAATTTGCTACAGGATGTTGCAAATGCCAGAAATCTGTTTGCATTTCAGAAGCAATTGGGCTGACTGAAATAAAAATTCATACTAGTGAGGATTATTTAAATGTGAAGGTATTGTCTCTGGTTGAAGATGTCCCTAAACGGGAAAGAGTGTATTTGCGAAATATTTTTTCACTTCCTTGCAGTTGCTTTTTGGCTTACTTCCAAGCTTCTTTAAAATTATTTTGTTCGTTGAGGTGTGTCAGTCCTTGTGCTAGAGCTTCCTAGCTTGGGGTGTTTAAATGAAGCCTTTCATGCTGGAAGAAGTGTTCAGGTGTTCAGTAGTATTGTATCACAGCTAAAAAGGTCTCTCAGAAAGTGGGAGGAGAAACAATTGAATGAAAACCTAGCTGGTGGATTGGGATCCTTATGATGGAGACAGTAGATATAGGGTGACCAGTATAGAGCAAATTCCAGCCTGTCTGCACTGGGTTAATCAGATTCTGCATAATGTATCATCTGCTAATAAAACTTACTCTTGTGTGTAAGTAATCATTTGAGTGATTTGTATGTTTATTTCCATACTCCAGTACATGCATACTCTAGCCTGTTTTGTTCTTCACCACTTGCATGTTTAAGGTAGAATTGCACAGCTGGAGACTAGTGGAAGAAGAGGGAAGTTGTTTGCAAGGCTTTGACATTATTTGAAAAACACTCCTTTAGGAGCCATTTACCTCTAATTATTTCTATCATGTGATAGCAATAAAAAGCTGCTGTTGGAAGAATTTCTCTTACAAGCTCTTTAGCCCTGAATTAGCTGCTGAATAGAAGACATAACCATTGTAATACTTGGCGTAGCTGGTGGCACTACCCTTGGCTTCTGAGTTTTTGTACAGTGAAACAACTTATGATGAATGTTTGATAAGCAGGGAGAAAATTGTTTCAAGGTAGGAAAGCCAGTTCTGAAAATATGGACTTGATTGTTCTTACGAAATTATTTTGTGGTTTATTTGTTCAGGATGTGGAGGAGTTTCCTCATCTGGCTGCTGCTTCTTCTGATAGGAGAAACAGGGTAGGACTTCAGAAATCATCCTTTACTCCTGCAGTCAGAAAGCAGTCTGAAGTAAGTAATCTTGCAACATTATGTGACTCAAATGTCAGTTACGAATCCAAGTTGTTTGGTTTTTTGGTTTTTTTTTTTACATGAGTGAAATAAATTCCAAGAATTAATTTGAAAATTCATTCAATGTGCAAATGAACCCTAAACATAAATTACAAGAATGGAAAATATGATTGTTCTTGCAAAGCAAGTAACATAAATAATAAAGATAAAATTCTGGGTTTCAGTTGCTTTCAGATTAGTTTTGCTGCTAAAAATTTTGGTTCTTGGCTTTTTTTCCCTGTGTATATTAGTGGTTTAAAAAAACCCCAAAACACAAGAAAACAAAACTGTTGTTTGCTTTGTTTGAGGCAGTAAATAGCATTGACAGGGAAGAGTGAGTAGCAAAAGGCATAGTAATTGCTCAAAAAAGATTTGTTATAAAAAAGTGCTATACAGACACGCAACTCAGGTGAAAGCAGCCCCTTAGCTTTGTAGACGTGAGATATAACCTCTCAGAGCTTACATAAATTGTAGAGATATGTGATCATTAGGCCATTCATATGCTTGTGACAGATATTTGAAGGTGAATCTGCCTTGCTACTTTTTTCTTCCAAATCTGAAAAAAAAAATCATGAATATGATTAAGTAGTATGGCAGCCAGTAAATGATGGCACTTATGGAAGGCCACATAGAATCTTCCCAGAACCTTCTCTTTTCCAGGTTGAACAACCCCAACTCTCTCCGCCTTTTATCATAGGAGAGGTATTCCAGTCTGACCATTTCTGTGGCCCTCCTCTGGACCTGCTCTAGCAGGTCCTTGTCTTTCTTGTGCTGGGGCTCCCAGAACTGGACACAGTACTCCAGGTAGGAACACACAAGAGCGGAGTAGAGAGAGAGAATCACTTCTTTCAATCTGTGGGCCATGCTGCTTTGTACACAGCCCAGGACACAGTTGGCTCTCTGGGCTGCAAGTGCACATTGGTGGGTCATGTCCAGCACCCCCAAGTCCTTCTTGGCAGTGCTGCTCTTGATCTGTCCATGCCCCAGACTGTGTTGGTTGCCCTGACCCAGGTGCAGCACCTTGCACTTGGCCTCACTGAACTTCATGAGTTTCACAGAAGCACACTCCTCAAGTCTGTCAAGAACGCTGTCCATCATTCTGGATGGCATCCCTTCCCTGAAGTGTATTACTTTCGGGGCCATTCACAGACTTGGCTTGGAGTCGTTCACAGACTTGCTCAAGGTGCACTCAGTTTGAATTTAACATGATCTTCACCCTTTTCCATGTGTCTTTTTAAATATTTTTTATTCCTTCCTGTAATCTTTTGTCTCTAAATTTCAAAGATCCATCTCTCCGAAGATCCTTGTGATAGTTGGTCTCCCTCTCTGAATGAAACTCCGAAGATGGATGGACTGTCAGGGAAACAGGTTTCATCTTCTGTATTAGAAAGAAAGAAAACGCAGGTAAATGAATTCGTGTTTAAAAAGAAGTTCACAACTCAAAATTACAAAGGAAATGAACTCATTTAAATATAAGAGTAAGTCCATGCTCATCTGGGATTGCATTGACATGGTCCTCTTAATTAGAAAAAATCAGTGGTAGTAATTGCTAGCCCCCCCCAGGGTATGATACAGTGTTTAGGGAAAAATACAAACTTTTCATTAATGTCTGTGGGTTTCAGAAATCAGGAATTTTTCTTTCACCTGTCTTACTTCATCGTGGGATAAATTCAGTCCAAACTGATTGTCATAAGGAAATGGGAACCTCCTAAGAGTGGTTCTGACAGATTAAGACAGGGAGGCAAGGAGATCCCCTTATCTTGAGGCAAGGAGGAGAAATACAGAGCAACGGTGAGATCAGTAAGTAGTTTCGTGTTGGTGAGTAGGTTCTGGCACAGCTGTGATGCAAGGTGAGACCCCAGGTGAAGACTGAGAAGGTCCTGTTGTGTAACTTTGTTGTAACAGAAATTATAATGAATTGGTTCTCCCAGATAAGACTTCTAAAAGTGTAAGACCTGATCGTGATTTTCTTAGCATGTTTTGCTGTGGTAGTTTGTTCTTTCATAGTCTTTGCTATGCTATTCATTTGTAATCTTTTTATATTCTGCATCATTAAATAGGGATCATGGCTTTTGCCTTCTCCTCAAAGCAGACAGAAAGATTAGTGCTTATTAGGAGGTAGTGCAGAGATGATGACCTCTCTTTTTAGTAAGATGGTGGAGATAATGATTTATGTGCATTGCAGTCACAGACCCTGGAAGATTCACAGTAGTTTTCTATACTTTTTAAGAAAATTTTAAATTCTGATAAGTCTTTTATCTCTTTCAAAGATAGATGACGGCCTGACTAAAGTGGGAGCCTGACATAAAAGCCTTCCTTTATTGAAGACTTTATACTTCTATGTTTTGTTGCAGTAGCTATTCAAAAGTTGCCTGAACTGTTTCTGATTTTTTAAAATTTTTTGACATTAAAGTTGATGTTTATTTAATGATGATTGAATTACATTAAAAAGCAGAAGTATTGTGGATAAAGATGTTAAAGAGTGTATTACACCATAAAAAATAACAGTCTTTACATTGTGAAATGGAGGGCATTACTAATTGGTGCTGAACTTGTTCAGGAAACATCCAGGAACAGTGGCAAGAAGAGTCAAATTCCTGTGCAGTTGGATTTGGGTGGCATGCTGGCAGTCTTGGAGCAGAAGCAGCAAACAGAGAAGTCAAAACAGTCTCCTAAACCTGTGGTGTTTTCAGGTATTGGTTACTATGAAATTTCCTTTCTTTCAACTTAAGTTGTTTTTAAGTATTTAAACATTAAATGTAGTCTGATTTCTGATCTGCGATGATTTCTATGCAGGTAGGAGCACAGTTCGCCAGATACAAGAGAAAAGGAAGGTTCTTGAAAAAGAAATTTAAAAAGTGTGGCAGTCTGAATTGTTTGACAGAGGACTTGTGGAAAGAAATACCTTAAGGACAATGATTTGTAGAAGAGTACCTTGTGTAAATATGAGATGTGATTGAAATGTTCCTTTGACAGAAATACCAGTGTTTATGGAAGTTTTTGCTCTGCCTTAAGTATGTGTGTTACTGCTCTGATCTGAACCAATAGGAAGGGTCTACACAGTAACAAAGGCTTTCTTAATCTCCTCTGATGCTAGAAGTCCTAGAGATGTAACTTGATTGAAAAAGCTCCTTTTCAAACACAGTGGTTATATGAGAGTCAGGCAGCCCAAGCCAAAGGATGAGTTCTGACATACTTGTTAATTGTGGAATAATTGATGTTAACAAAATGCTATGTTTTGGTAATGGAGAGAATCCTTCTGTCCTTTTGAATGCATAACCAAGAAGCAGAGAAAAGTAGCTCAGTGTCTTTTTCATTATAGATAAAAATTTAATCTTGGTTATGCTGGTGTAGTATACTTTGCAAAAGTAACTGTGATGTTTGCTAGAATTCAATGATGATAAAATTTCTCTCCTTATTTCAGCAAAGAATTTTTTTATAGATTGTTTCAGAAAGAGATCTAATCACAAGAGAGTTCATCTCACAGTACTTACAGTGATGCCTGAGCTTTTAAATAGGAAGCTCAACATATCAAGCATCGATGAGATTTTCCTTCCTTAAGTTCAGAGAACTTGTAAGATGGCTTTTTTAAATACCTCTTTTTTTTTGCAATTGATCTTTTTTTTTTTTTGATATGAGTCAATCAGACAATGCTGTGGAGGTGCTAATAACCAGTTTTATCTCTGTAAAATTATACAGTGCATGGATGAATGAGTAGCTGGTGGACCACAAAGTTATGGGTCAAAATATACCTGTTTTCTGATATTAAGTTTCCCGTGCCTGAATCTGCTACAGGAGAGAAATTGATGTGTCATGTTTGTATCCTGGAAGCATAAGGTAGATGTTACGTTAGCTTTATACCTTTTTAATCTTCAGTGCACCCCTTAAATTGGTGTGTACCAAAATACAGTCTTGGCTTGTGAAGTGGCATTGTGCTGACCTCTGTAGCCAGAAGAGGACAGTGAACAAGAACGGAAAGGAGTGTGACCACAGAGAGCTGTTTTTATTCCACTTACTACGTCACGTGATAAATAACACTGTTAAAGTCATCAAGTTTAGGAACATGAAAGCTGTGAATTTGAAATGGTAATTTACACATGAAGGAAATGTGTGTCTGCAGGATGTGTGTTTATTTATTGCTTCAAATCCAGCTTCAATTCTTGTAGCCACCTGTGCTGCACAGTGTTCTCAGTTTGCCTTTGATACACAGAGCCAGAAAAGAAACATTGTGGTGTAGCAGTTTTGTGATGTAAACTGTTTATGATAATAGTACTGCATGTGGTGTGGGAGGATCAGCATATAAATACTGTGTAAGCAGGAAATGAAGCTAGCTTAAGACAAGCTGCCAGAATATTTGAGTGTATTTAGGGAAGAGAGGTTGCTTGAGTCACAAAGGTGTCAGGCTGGTTACACTGATACTTAGTCATCTTCTCCATTGGTACTTAGCCATCTTCTCAATTGACTTGCTAATGTAAACTGCTTTATATTGCAGGTAACTGAAATTTGACAAAGTGCTCTACAGGATACAGCAATTCCTGCTCATAGTGAGGGAGAGTAGTTTTTAGGGTATGAAGTAATGGTTTGGAAGATCCAGGTGTAGTCATTTGTGCAGTCATTTAAAGCTTCTGTGCTCTAAACCCTCTGAAGAAATGCAAGTAAAGTAGACATCTTCTGAGAGCTGTGCAGGTTAAGCAAAAGAGACTTAGCTGTAGCTTGATACTACTCATTACCCATCTGCAAATGAATTTTATCCAACTTCATTGAGATGTAACTAAAGGTAGGTAGGCGTAAGTGCTCAAGATTATTTACAGCAAGTAAATCTAAAATCTAGTACTGCTACTCAGTATTTATCTTGGCACAGTACAGAATCTGTGGAGGGTGAAATGCCATTGCCATGAAACATGGAAATTCCTGAGGGTTTACCAGGCTGGCATGGCATGGTGTTGAAGGAAGCTTGGACTGCAGTGTTCGGGCAAATTCTGCTTTTGAGACAGAGCTTGTGATTCCAGGAGTATAATAAAATTAGAGGACATAGCAGTCTTTTGTGAGGAGTATCTTTTTTAAATAAATTATTTAATGACACAGGATTGCCTTTAAATATTCTTAATAGCAACACAACACAAATTTAATATGTGTATACCAGTCTTAAACTTGAAACCGGATTCTCGTTTCATTATAGTTGTCTGATGCAAACTTCTTTTTAAATCCCAGTTGGTGGTGCCATACCATTGCTTTCTAAAGAACCTGCTACAGCCACGAGAAGTCACCGTTTGAACCAAGGAAAGATGCCCCATAATCCTTTGGATTCCAGCGCTCCTTTGGTAAAGAAAGGGAAACAGAGAGAAGTACCTAAAGCAAAGAGACCAACACCTCTTAAAAAGGTCCTCATATTTTTTACCTTAAATACTAAGGGTAATGTAAGTTCAGTATTACTCTGGGAGGCTGTTAAGCCCTCTGATATGGAGATCTGCATCTCAGTGTCCAATTGTGTGAATTCAGTTTTAGCTTTGCTTGTTTTCAAAAAGGGGAGGGGGGAGAAGCGGGTCGTCTTGCTAAATGGCATATACAAATTCCCTAAAAATATACTTTCTCCCTTGAATCAATTGGTAGCCAAAGAAGTGCCACTACAAAAGTGTCCACACATCATTGGTACAGGGAAGACATGCAAAGAAATATTACTTGGTGTGGCAAAGATGTGCTTATTTGCAGGACTGGGTAGAATGGATCAAACAGAAGTAGTATTTAATGTTTCTGTGCTCTTCCAGCCAGAACTTCAGCTGACTCTGCAGCAACTGGTGATTTCTCTTGTATCTTCCCTCTTTGCCCATTCATGTTGCTTCCTGTCACATCATCTATACAGAGGGCTTTTTTTAACTTTAGTTCTGCCCTTGTAGTTTATCCCTAGTAAATATTTGCTCCACCTATACACTGGTAATCAAGGTAAAAAGTCCTTTTCTATATAAATTTAGGAAATATATTTCATTTTTTTTATGTGCCAAAAAAAAAAGGTGGTAAACTTTAGATGCTAATGCTGAACCTCTTTATGAGTGGTCTGTATGTAAATATGTGGTAAGAGTAATGCTTTGTTATCTGTGTGACACTGAATTGATTTGGTTTTGATACATATTTTTAGATTATTCTGAAAGAAAGAGAACAAAGAAAACAACAACACCTGTTAGAACAGAAAGCAGCACCAAAAGATGAAGATAACACTTGTCAGACTGCAGGAAATGTTACTGAAAGTGAAACACTTCTACAGGATAGTCAAGCAGGTACCTTTCAAGAGAAGCTGTAATATAGTATGTCACTGAAAATGTGAGCACATTTAGTACTTTAGAAAGGAGGTACCAAATACTGCCAAATGAAAGCTATAACCTCAGAATTTTCTGAGATGCATCTCAGGCTTATCTTGACTGTTAAGTAGGCCAAAGCTGATAGTCAGTGTAGTTGAATAATAGGGATTCTGATTACTGTTCCACACGTCTATGCTTGTTGGTTTTATGATATGTTGTAGTGAGAGTTCTCACATGCTTCTGGCAATTAATGAGGTTTGAAATGAGAAAGAAGAACTATGAGGTATAAAAAGTGTTTGTATTTCCCTACTACCACAGACTGTTCTGTGGTAGTGACTCTTCTGAAATAGTGACTCTTGGCTATATGCTTGAGTGATTAATCTCTTCGCAATGCCTTTTTGGTCTGTCTTTTCACTGGAATATCTTGATTTACATGATAGCTGCTCCAGTAACACAAGTTGCTGAAGGGTTTCTGGAGAACACAGGGATCAAGGAATCTAAAGAAGGTTCTATGACTTCAAAGCAGCTAACCACCAGTCTTCCAAAAATCCACAGTAGGAATTTTAGAGAGTAAGTATTGATTGTACTGATGACTCATTTTGCCCAGTACCGCCAATATGGTATTTTTCAAACAAGGTAATTCAGTTGCATTCTCTGCAGTACTAACTGGAGTTTAGACTGAAGGTTCTAAATTATTTTCCTTCAGTTTTTCTGTAAGCTAACGCACAAAGAAATTATAAACTTTGTGTGTTTTGTAATTCTCCCTTGAAAATGCAGGTTCCTTGAAGGAAAAATAAAATCAAATTTGTTAGAGGCTAAGGAAGGAAAAGAAGCTGCTGTTAAAGTATAATTACTTCATTTTAAATAATGGGGTAACAGCTTAAGTAAGGTGTGCTACTTTATTTCGTAAATAATATGTTTAGTTGTAGTTTGGTTTTCTACTGCCAGACCAAATTGCAAAAATGTGAAGAAAGTGACTAACCAGATGACATTTTCATGTTGTGGCGGGGCAAAGAAATAAAGGGAATACATACAAGTTACTATGCGCAAACAGTTTTAGTTAAATGTTTAAGATGATGTGTATACATGTGTCTTTATAAAGAAAAAATAGTGATTACTATATAAGAAGAGGTCAGAGTTCCAATCATGACAGCCTAAAACAGTTTCTTGAGCAAAGCAGTGTTTTAAGTTTTAGTTCTCCTCCCATAAAGCCAGTCCATCACCAGCTTTTTTTGCAGTTCATGTCATAGTAGTGGTTAATAGTGATACAACCATTCTTGCTGCATTAACCCTACTTTGACTTTTAATTGCAATAAAAATGACTTAATTTGTGTCTGTGCAACAGTGTTTTACTGAGAGCACAGTTTGGGCTGAATGTGTAAAGGGCAACTCAGTCTTACTATTACAGGATGTAGAGCATTCAGCAAAGCTTAGATTACTTTCTTTAGATGAGATTTTTAGTGTTTCGGGAGATCGGTCTTCAAGACTTTGTGAAATCAACAGGAAATAGTAAATAAAAACTCTTGTAACCTGAATAAAATTTGGAAATAATTGTATCTCTAAGATCCAGGATAGATGTTGTGATCTCTGCTCATAATCTTACGTGAATTTGCCACTTGCCATCTTTCTGTGGACAATGCAGTTGGTGTATCTTCAGTTTTTCTCTTTGATACTCTTTTTCACTGAAAAATTCTTTGTGTAAAACCTGGGGTGGGGCGAAATAATTTGTAACTCTGATCTTCCCCAGAGAGTACTAGAAGGATGAAGTATATTGGTTTTTATCCTCTCCTTACAAACAACACAAAGCTCTAGTTGGATAAGTGAAATGGGATGACAGACATGAGTGTAGGCAGGAGGAATCTGATCCAGTGTTCCATGTTACACATAGCCTTGAACTTACAGAAGTAAGTTAGAGTTTTATATGTTGGTTGCTGTACTTTGATTTATGTACGTCAAAATAAATGCCTTCAGGAAAATGCTTCAGTAGAAAAAGATATGCACATACCTATCTATTTGGTACAAAATATATATATATAGGTTAATTATATGTGTACATATGCATTTTTAGTATAGTTTGATAGGGGAACCAGGTAACACAAATAACAAAACTTCCTGTTAAGTTCTCAGACACAGAAAGAAATCCTAAGTAAATTTTTGTTTTCATGTATATAACAGGTGTGCTTGGAGTGGGAACAGAAAAAAATACAAAACCATAGAATTTAAAATATATGTTTAATGTATTTAAATATTACATACTTGTAATTTTAGGAAATTTAACATTTGATTGATCTTTCTTCCAGTTACTGCAGCCAGGTACTTAGTAAAGAAGTTGACAGTTGTGTGACAGATCTCTTAAAAGAACTGGTTCGTTTCCAAGATCGCTTGTATCAGAAAGACCCAGTGAAGGCCAAGATAAAACGCAGGCTTGTTATGGGTCTTAGAGAAGTTCTGAAACATTTGAAGCTGAAAAAACTGAAGTGTGTCATCATCTCTCCTAACTGTGAAAAGATTCAGTCAAAAGGTAAATAAATTCTTAAAAAAAAAATGTCTGTTTAATAAAAGAAATGTAAAAGAGTGGGCTGAGAATATTTATTGGAGGAATTTATGTGAGTATTCTTTGAAATCCAGCCATATAAAAGTGCCTTCCTTGTTCGGATTGTTTACTGCTGTGCAGCTGAACTGTGAGCTGAGTCACGACTATCCAGGATGGGAGAAATTACCTGAGATTAGGGTCTCTTTAGTTACTGATTTGCAGTGCTGCTGCAGAAAAGATTGCACCGGCATGGCTGAGACAATCTGAAGGCTGCCATCACAAGGAGCCCCACTGTATCAATCTCTTTTAGGCTACAGAGTGACAGTAAGTCGCCAGTGATAATTTGCATAAAATTTGTCATTATTGGCATTAATTTATTGTAATTGTTGTAAGTCTTGTTATTTAAATAATTTGTTAGCAGCTGGGTCTTTTTTAATACTAGATTAGAGTGTACTACATATGTAACAAAATACGGAATAGTAGCAGTCTAAGAATAGTGCTAATTAAGGATTAAGAAAAAAATGTCAAGTTCTCCTTTAAAAATGGAGATCCAGTGCTACTGTTGAGATCCCTACATTTTTACCTTTAAGGTGTAATTTCAGAATGCACGCATAATCTTGGGATATTTTTTGCCATGTTTTAACAGTATGGTTCTTCAGTTCCAATCAGCTTGATTGTGTTGTCTGCTCCAGGTGGGCTGGACGAGACTTTACACAACATTATCGACTGTGCCTGTGAGCAAAATATCCCATTTGTTTTTGCCCTGAATCGCAAGGCCCTGGGCCGCTGTGTGAACAAAGCAGTGCCTGTGAGCGTGGTGGGAATTTTCAGCTATGATGGGGCTCAGGTAAGCTGAAATAAGTCACTTCATGGTTTTGTTCAGATTCATTTTTTACCTGGAAGGGGAGATAAAAATACTCTGATTTTTAAGGTTTTCTTTGTTTGTTTTGCTTTTGCAGACTTAAATTCTTTGTCACAGGTCATATACATAACTTATATGAAAAACTGATTTTAGAAGTACAGTCAGTCAGCACTGTTTAAAAAAATTACTTTTTCCATCTCTTCCTGACGTCATCTTTATCTCTCTCAGTTTTTTTTTCCAAGAGAACTGGTGTGAGAACATTTATGCCAATAAATGCTTTGCTTTTCATGTCTTTATACATATTAAGCTGCTCAACTTTTATATAAGAACTTACACATTCTGAATAAGGAACATTCATTAGATTTTCAAGGAGCTGTTAAAACTTACTGTATGATTTAAACTCTACTAATATTTTACATTGCCATAGGACCATTTTCATAGAATGGTACAGCTGACAACAGAGGCCAGGAAGGCCTACAAAGATATGATAGCCGCTTTAGAGGAAGAAGCTAAAGCAGGACTAAGAGAAATCCAGCCCAGCATCTTAATCCCTGAATCTGAAAAAAACAGCTTGTCAGAAACTTGTAAAACATCTTCCAAGGACTCAGATGAGGATGTACCAAATTACAGTAAGTATTTACTGACTTGTTTTTTGTTCCATTTTCATTCATAGTGCTTGTCAATTCTGTGATTCTCTCTGAAACAAATGACATCTGCACTAGTCATTAGTAAGGAGGTGGGAAACTCTTTTTGCTATTTTTTTTTAAAATCTGAGGTCAGCTTTTGCCGAGAAAGTGTTAGAGAAAGTTCCTCTCCGAAATCCACTGATGGCAGGTAGTACTCATTGCTTTGCTCAAGGAGGTTTAACAGAGCTCTTTATTATATTTCTGTTTGTTAAAAAATTGTCTTAAGATTTATTCTAGATGTCCATACTCTATAACTGTGGTAGACTTTAGTTTTGTATTGAAGCCTGTTTGAGATGCATCTTCCTGTCCACAAGCACTCTTGCTCCCAGAAACACTTTCCTCTGGCTCTGTTCCTACAGTCACCAGACAATCTGCAGGTATTGCAGATACTACTCAACTTAAAACTTCTTTGAAAGTTTTGAAAACTTCTGGGTTTTTTTAAAGTTGGAACCACCTTCAGAGTTACCCTTGCTTGACTAGGGTGTTGGACACAAGGACCTCAGTGGACCCCATCACTCCTGAATTATTCTTTGGTGCGTTATCTGATGTTGCACAATGTAAATGCCAGCATGCCTGTGTGTCAGCTTATCTCAGCCCTTACTTTGAAGAGGAAATAAAGAATTAGTGTTGACTCTTCATTTTAAGTTTTTCCTCAGGTATTATATGGTAACATGTTTGTTGTTGTTTTTTGTTTGTTTTCTTGTTTGGTTTTTTTCCAATATTCCTTAGTTAAAGTCTGGAAGAGAAAACTTGAAGAAGAATATAAACCATATGCACTGGAATTGGAAAAGAGTGCGACTGCTGACATGGCGATAGTGAATTTGGAAGACCATCAGTAAATCCAAATCCAGTTCTATTGGGCTTTTAATTTTTTCTGTTAGATACCTAGGAAGAAGGTAGCAAAATAACACAGTCTTAAGAAATATTTGAAGTTAGCTAAGTAAACTCTTTGGAATCTCTTTAAGCAAAACATACACTGGAGCATGAGGCACTGGTTAATGTTGTTATGTTCTGTGTGTTTGTCTGATTACTATAGCAGACGACGACACCAAATTGTCATAGCCCCAAACCACTTGGAACTGGCTTGGCATATTTTAATGGTTTTATGGACTAGCCCTGATTTCTTGGGATATAATATACCAAAAGAATCTGATAGAAAAATAATTTTCTTTGGGAAGAGATTCCATGAGTCAGAAGGTTGGGGCTTAAGAGGAGTTGCCAGTAATTTTTAAGTCCTGTTTAAAGAACTTCAGCTGTTGTTTGATTGTGGGTTTGTTCTTCATTTTTTCTTCTATATGAGCCGGCTCAGAAGGGCAGGCTGGTACCAATGTCACTTTATTCTAGTCAGCAAGAAATTAATTTGGGGCAGGCAGCTTGATTTAAACTAATTGAGGAAGGCCATGATGACAAAATTCTGAGTTAGCTCTTCTGTGTTGTATATTGTTCTTTTGGGATCATACATCAGGTGTGAAGGCGAGAGCACAGACCACAAGGGTCTGAAATACCTGAAGTGAATGTTCTCTGTTTAGACATTTTATAAATTTGAGATTCCTGTTGCTACTGAGAGTAGTTTATCATACATCCTGCTTTGAAGTTAGAGGATATTGAAGGACAGCAAATGTGCCAGCCTGCTATCCTATCTGTACCTTCTCCGTGCTGAGACTCCTCATTCCTTCATTTTGGGGTTGTGTTGGTATATATATCTACGAGTTTTTGAGCAATCTCAGTTTGTATCTAAATAGAAAAAATTTATATCTTATAAGAAATGAAGTTTGTATCCTAGAGGAAATAAAAATTTAAAAACAAAATATGCTTTTAGTAGTGGTGGAGCATATAGTGGGAATGGCCTGTGTAAGTGCTGCTGTTTGAGGACAAGCCTAAAGAAAGTAATTGGAGGGATGCACATGTAACTTCTCTCAGCTCTTCTGAAAGACGATGCAGATGCCGTGTGCTGCTCAGCATCTCTGACGTGTCTGCAAGTGCTTCACTATACTGAACAGCTGTAGTGCAATACTTGGGAAAGTAGCTGCCTTGTGATGATAGACATTATATAAAAACTTAAAGTAATTTTGAAATGCAAACAATTTTGTAGAATATAAATTGTATAAAATCTGTTACAATATATTGATTCTATAAAGAATGTTTGTGACTTAAGTAAGCTCTTCTTGTGGGAATTCAGTAATACTTGAAATGTCAGTTTTGGGAGCCAGCCTCATGCTGAAATGTGCAGTTGGTCACCAGTTATGATGATGATCTTTTTTGTATTAGTTCCTTCTAATCTTAAATGAAGATTGGGGGTGAACGGTCCCAGTGACAAAACATGGTTTTGGCCAGCATATGTCCTTGATCCAAAGGTAAGTTGTGATTTATTCATTTGTACCTGTGCCACTTTGATACACATCTAAAACTCTGGAACTGCTAAACCCAGTAATTGCATGGAATTAGGACCAGTTGGTGAAGAAGTTTGGTTTTTGACCAGGTTTTCTATTCTGTCTTATTGTAGAAGAGCATAAAACTTTGGAAACATTATACGTTGTTCACAGTCTTAGGGAGTTATTTCCAGTTCTGAGAGAGTATAAAAAAAATTTACTGTAAGGTGTCACAGCTGTGGTCACTAATGCTGTTACATGATTTTTTTTCCACAAAATTGAACTAAACAAAAAATTTGGCAGTTTTTTACTACTTGCAATGATTTCCTGCTGAGACAAAGCAAAGTTTAACTGTGTCATCTATAACCCTGACCTCTGTCTTGTGTTATATTCCCACTCAGGTCCACAGAACTAAACTTAAGTCTGTTCCAGTTCTATTGAACAAATGGAGGAGAGACAATTCAAGAAAAGTCTGTTTATAGTTGTCCTGAGAACACAAAGTGAGAAAAAAAATATCTCTGAATGGTGGTGTCAGAAGTCTGTATCAGCATCAATTTGTGATTGCCCATGCGAAAAATAGGGAAAATGGGTAAGAAAATTAGGGAAAATGTAAGAATTTTCACCCTGCATGTGTAACAAGGTACTCTGATACTGAGAAAAAGAAAAGGGTCATGCAAGTCTTAGCGTGAGGAGAGTGCTTTCTTTAATGTGGAAAACACACTAATTTAAATCTTACCAGTTAAGGGGTATCTTAGGGATGAGTATGAAGCTTTCTGCTATTGCTAGGAGAAGCTCTCCACCTGGGCTGATTGATTATTAGGTGGCATCTTACTTGCTTCCAGATTGTTGAAACCCATTGACCAGATAATACAGCAAACTTGAATTATACCTCAGACTTTTGTTTCTTAGATGCAGAAGGACAAACTCTGAGCAGTAAGGCAGTAGAACAGTTTCACTGTGAATAGTGTAGGTCCTCACATTTTCAATCTGCAGTTGATCACAAGGAATGGTTTTTTAATTCATTCAGAGTCGGTTTTTTTGAAGCTACATTATCTCAAATATAGAAGAATAATTTGCAAAAACTAAGGAGTCTGCTTGCATAGTTTGTAATCTATTTGCATTTCAAGGTTAGTCAGAACTTCTTTATTTGGTGCAGAAACTTTATTACTGTCATGGTTTAACCCCAGCCAGCAACCATGCACCACCCAGCCTGTCACCCACAGTGGGAGCTGGGAGAGACCTGGAAGGGTAAAAGCCAGAAAACCCATGGGTTGAGATAAAGACAGTTTTACAGGGAAAGCAAAAGCCATGCAAACAAGCAAAGCAAAATAATGAATTAATTACTGCTTCTCATGGGCAGGGAGGTGTTCAGCCATCTCCAGGAGAGTAGGGCTCCATCACGTGTAATGGTTACTTGGGAATACAAATGCCATAACTCCAAACATCTCCCCCCCACTTTATATCCTGAGCATGATGCCATATGGTCTGGAATATCCCTTTGGTCAGTTGGGGTCACCTGTCCTGGCTGTGTCTCCTCCCAGCCTCCCATGAACCCCCAGTCTCCTTGCCATGGTGGCAGTGCGAAAAGCAGAAAAGGCCTTGGCTCTGTGCAAGCCCTGCTCAGCAATAACAAAAACATCTCTATGTTATCAACCCTGTGTTCAGCACAAATCCAAAACACAGCCCCATACATGACACTGTGAAGAAAATTAACTCTACCCCAGCCAAACCTAGCACAATTACCAAAGGAAATGTGTTTGAACAAATGAACTTGCTGGCACCAGAAAGGAATGCTCTTCGAAACACTGGCAACATAAGGGTAAACATAGTAAAAATAAGTGTACAAGTTGAAATGCGTTTAAATAAATGTGATACACATAATCATTTCCAAATCACATGCCAAGATTCTCATCCCCAGAATTAACTGGTTAGCTTAATGAACTCAAAACCAAAGACATCATATTATATTCTTTGGACAGCAAAAGTCTTGCTGAGACTACTTTTGTTGTCTATTAAGATGAAATAGCTGGCATCAGAAAGCCAGAGATAGTTGCAGCATGGGACAGGTGGTCTCTCTTGTAGTGTGTAACTTAGTTACTCTTTGGTGCAGTAAGAATATCCCCTTCCACTTCACACTTGAGGTGATTCTCCTGAATATCAATTTTAATGCCAGCACTAACACTTGCAAAGACATCTCCAAATGCCATAATATTAAGAGTACGAGGTACTCTTAACTTGCATACATTTCTCCTTCTAGCCTGTTCATTCCTTTGTCCATTAGAGGCTGTTTTTCTTGTTGCAGGTCTCCTGGAGAAGAATTTCAGAATGATGTGTTAATACCACTTTAAATATTAAAATAGGGCTTAAAGCCTACACTGACTGTTCCACAGGCAACAAGTGTGTCATATCCAAAGGTTTTCAAAAGTAATCTTTGCTGTGACTGTTAGAGAAAAACATTAATAGCTGGGTATGGACGACTTCTTTTTTTAAAAAGGCCAGCTTTTATGGATAGTCCAGTAGTCCGTAATGAAGTCCAGTAGTGTCTACAATCCAGTTAGTCTACAGATGTGGTGAAACTGACCTAGTGTATTCAGTATACATAGAGTTACTGTTTAGGGCAGGAAGAGAACTACTGACTGATCAGCACTTGTTTAGTGGACTGAAAGAACAAGCTGACATAACTGCAGTGAATGTCATAGAGCAGATTTTACTTCTGAGAGGGTCAAGAATGATGGCATGTACAGAAACACTGATGATTTTGTTATATAAATACATGCGGTTGCAGAAGTGCAAGAGGTAGTTTATAAAATTCTTACCCATGTTTTCTTCCAGTTTTGCATCATCTTGTCATGTTCACTGATGGCACTTCTCCAGGTATCAAATTCTTTGGTCCATGCATCCTGACCAGCACTACCTGAAAATTGTACATATGATGATTACATAACCACATAATGGCAGATCAGTTGCCGGACTTCCTGTCCTGCAGGAAGGGGGCTAGAAGGAACCACCATCTTGTCCGTCATTTTGCTCTACCTGCTTTCATGTTATTTGGCAATAAGTTCTGTTGAAATGGTTATGTCTCTTAACCTATGCAACAAACTTAATAGCCTCCAGAGTAAATGGATTTAGTGCCATTATCTCTGATTTGAGATCTAGAAGGTATGACCTACAAATTAATAGTTCAAACCCATCTAACAAGCACAGAAATGCTCCACTTACATCATAAGAAGCCTGGGAAGAAAAGTGACATGGTGGAGATGACCAGTTGACATGATGAACCAGTGACATGATGGATGTGTCCAGCTAGTAAACCCTCCATTTTTCAGTAATCACAGAATCGGCCAAGTTGGAAAAGACCTGTGAGATCATGGCGTCCAACCTATGACCCAACACCACCTTGTCAACTACACCACGGCACTGAGTGCCACATCCAGTTTTCTCTTAAGTACCTCCAGAAACGGTGACTCCACTACCACCCTGGGCAGCCCATTCCAATGTTTAATCATCATTTCTGTGAAGAAATTCTTCCTCATGTCCAACCTAAACCTCCCCTGGTGCGGCTTAAGATTGTGTCCTCCTGTCGTGTCACTGCTTGCCTGGGAGAAGAGACCGACCCCCACCTGGCTGCCCCTTCCTTTCAGGGAGTTGTAAAGAGCAGTAAGATCTCCCTTGAGCCTCCTTTTCTCCAGGCTAAACAACCCCAGCTCCCTGAGCCGCTCCTATTGGCAAAAATGGTTTATTTTCTTTTTACCCCAAATTTCTCTTTACATGTCTTTACATCTAAGGCTAGTCTGGATCCTAGGCCCAGAGGGAGAAATAGGCATGTTACAAACATCAGAATTACAAAGTTCTCAGCTTGGCCCAGATGTCTCTATAGGACTTGTGCTCCAGACCCATCCCCGGCTCTGTAGCCCTTCTCTGGACATGTTCCAGCACCTCTGCATCCTTTCTAAATTGAGGGGCCCAGAACTGGACACTGAACCCAAGGTGTGGCCTCACCAGTGCTGAGTACAGGGGAAGAGTAGCTTCCCTGGTCCTGCTGGCCACACTACTGCTGATACAGGCCAGGATGCCATTGTTCTTCTTGGCCACCTGGGCACACTGCTGGCTCATGCCCAGCTGGTTGGCAGTCAGTACCCACAGGTCTCTTTCTGCCTGGCCTCTGTCCAGCCACTCTGTCCTCAGCCTCCAGCACTGCATGGGGTTGTTGTGGCCAAAGTGCAGGACCCAGCACTTGGTCTTGTTAAACCTCATATCATTGGATTCTGCCCATCTATCCAGCCTGTCCAGGTCCCTTGGTAGAGCCCTCCTACCCTTCAGCAGATCGACACTCGTACCCAAGTTGGTGTCACCTGCAAATTTGCCAATGGTGGACTCAGTCCCCTCATCCAGATAATCAATAAAGATATTAAACTGGACTGGGCCCAACATTGATCCCTGGAGGATACCACTGGTGACTGGCCACCAATTGGATGCAGCACTGTTCACCACCACTCTTTGGGCCTGGCCATCCAGCCAGTTCTTAACCTAGCTCAGAGAGCACCTGTCCAAGCCAGAGACTGCCAGCTTTTCCAGCAGAATGCCTTGGGAGACAGTGTCAAAGGCTTTGGTGAAGTCCAGGTAGACACATCCACAGCCTTTCCTGCATCCACCAGGCGGGTCACCTGGTCATAAAAGGAGATCAGGTTGGGCAGGCAGGACCTGCCCCTCGTAAATCCATCCTGGCTGGGGTCTGATCCTTTGGCCATGTGATTGCACTCAAGAGTTCCCTATTCTTCCACTGAGAATTTAGGAAGGGCTACGTTACTGCATCTTGTTAAAATCCTAGTGCTAGTTTTGTTGCCAGCTTTTTTTTGCAGAATCTAACACTGATGGTGGCACATTTTCTGTTTATCCTTTGGGACACCAGCAACAGTCCTATCTTTTCACAGCACAGTGAGAGCCCCCTTATCTGTTCTACATTTACATTGGTTTCATTGAGATGCTCTTCATTCTGCTTCTGAGACAGACTTCAGAGTAACTGAAGTGATGGCATAACTTGCATAGCTGCCATTGCTTTTCTCTGTCGTTGAAAAAAGAAGCACTGAGCCATCCTTGACAGACTCGCATTCAGTATTAACCAGCTGGTTAATTTTTCCTTCATCTTGCCAAGAAAATCCATGCTGCATCATGTTCATTGGGCCTGCTGTCTTTTTAAAGACTATTCAGACCGTCTCCAGGCCTGGATAAGTTCTCAAGAACTAGTTGCAGCAGGCAGTTTGGATACCCAAAAATCCCGCACAGTGCTGAAGTTACCTGACTGCCCTCCTGCCTAGTTAGTGTCCAAATGGAACAGAGGGAACTGACCTCGCCCAGCTATAGGTGGTTTACAAATTGTGTGATTTTAAAAATCCTGGTTAGTGACAGTTTCTCTTTACCATCTGACCTCCTTAAGTCCTTAAAAATTAAAGAATTTTTCTACATTGCCCCATAGAATTCCACCAGAGTACTTATTTGTAGCTATTACTCATCTGACTTTTAGTTTTTATTAATTAATTTAGCAAGTTTTGGTTCAATTTCTAGGTCATAAGTGCTAATTTACATTAGTCCTTTGAGGGAGGGGGTAGAAGAAGGACTTTTTATGGCTCTAAAGCCTTTTCTTAAACAAATGAAGTGGATACTAATACAATAGGCAAGAGTTACTGTCTTCAGATATGCACATGTTGTATGGGTGAACATTACAGAGCTTTACTCTTACTGGGGTCAGGCCAAACACAGCATACATTCGAAACAAGCCTACCTTTATCCTCCACTGTGATCATCACTTCTGATGTTGTGTTCCCGACTTTTGAGATGAATGAACATCTATATTCTGTATTTTCTGATACTGAATCTTTCACCCAGCTGAGAACATGCACTCTGCCGTCAAGCAACATATGAGATTGCTCTCTAATGCATGTCTTCATCTTTTGTCCGTTCTTCTTCCAGATGAAGTAGGAGTCATCCGGACCTGTAAAAATGTCAGTCAGCTTATTCTGTAAGAAATAGAGGAGTCTTTGAAAAGAAAACAAAACCCTATAACATCAAGATTAGGCTTAAAAACATTAATGGTTGATTGTAATGTTTCTTGTGTTTCTTCAGCTAAAACTCTGAGTACCAAAAACCTAGGATAAAAAGGAGCTAGCACTGGTCATTTAGGTTCAAGCCGAAGTTGGGAGTTTATACATATTGATGAATTCTGTGTGGATTGTCGCAAGGGGGAACTCAGCCCACACACGACAGAGCCAATGATGAACATCAGCACCACCTGCCTGTATGAGTTCCTGTAGCACCAGGACACATCACCTACTGCTGCCCAAGCTAGCTCCTGCTACAGAGCTGAAACCACCCAGGACATGCCTTGCAGAATCTGAAAGAAAGCCAGGAGGGAGAAAGTTCAAGAACTCAGTGTGTCAAAGATGCTGGAAGCAGTAATGAGAGGCAGAATTGGAAAAAGCACAGAACCAGTAGTCACAGCAGGCACTTAAGCAAGACAGAACTTGAAAGAAGCTTGGATCAACAACAAAGAGCAACCTAATTTTTTAGCTTTGTTACTATTATTTGTCTTAACCTGCAAGGACTACATTTGAATAAATCAGAGATTGACAGTAGCCTAGAGGACAGAACAGCTGTTCCCAGAAAACGAGCAAGAGTGGCTGAAGTGCACTTGGCAGTATCAGAGCCTTTACACTTAAAATACAGACATCTGGGCCAAGCTAAGAACTTTGTAATTCTGATGTTTAAAACATGCCTATTTCTCCCTCTGGGCCTAGGATCCAGACTACCCTTAGCAAGAGAAGATGTGAAGAGAAATTTGGGGTAAAAAGAAAATAAACTATTTTTGCAAATAGGTCTTGACAGAACCTGCTCCAGAAGTCAAGCCTTTATTATGAACACTTCATATTGCAAACTGATGTGGCATTTTTTCCTTAGAAAAATACAATTCTATGGTTGGTGTCCTGAAAACCAAGTAAGTTTTAGATAATCATGCAGGCAGGGGAAAAAAAAAACACCTAGCTTTTACATTTGTGTACTTGCTCACTGTATCATATTAAATTCTTAACTCCTAAGTTTTATTTCCAAATCTGCCACAGCTATGGAAACATAAATCAGTAGTAAGGCTAAGGATAGATGATAGAGAACATGATTTAGTGAAAGCATTGTAGAGTTTCTCTGAGGGAAGTGGCACAGTCTCAAGGACCGACAACAGCTCTAACGATGTGGAGGGAGCAAGCATACACTGGACTGAAAATAGCTAGTCTAGTGCACACTCATTTGTTCTAAAAAAGGTGTTTTATGAATGATTGTACTCATTCTACAGTTAACAGCAAACAGGTTACATGTCACTAAATTCATGGGAAGTCTGGAACCAGGGAGAAATTACTTCAGTAAACTAATGCTGACATTGGAATTTGGACAAACAGGAGGAATAGTAAGTCCAAGCACAGCATAAAGATAAAAATCTTTAAGTACCGTTTTAGAGCCATGCAAGGAAGCAGCATGTTTAGTGCAGGACACTTCCCTAAATTTACTGCAAATGTAGTAATCACACCAGAGAACCTTGCTAAAGATCACAATTGTGCTGGAAATCCACCAAAGTTTCAAGTTTCAGCTTACATTTACATTTCACCAAGTGACTAAAATCCAACTATTTCCTTATACATGAAATTTTGTAAGCTGTGTTAGCTTAGGTCAGCCCTTTATGAAGTTGGAACTAGGCAATTTTACCATTCCTTTGTGTCTCGGGGCAGTCAAAAGCACTGGAAACCCCCAGAGATACACACTCATCCCCACTTACACTGGTTGACAGCAAAATCTAGGTTGAAGCAGTAGTCAGGGTTTTACTGATGTTCATGTTTCACTGCAGTTTGTTTCCAATTTTCAGGCAATTACCTTCTCTACTTTGATTTCATTTTCAGGGTGGAACAATAGAAAAACACTGTGAAACAGTTTCATCTGCAAAAACTTTGAATCATATTTGTTAAATGCAAATTTTCTTCAACTTTATGGTGAGAATTTCAGACTCAGATGTAATGGTTAGATAAGTATTTTTTGAACATAAAGGAAAATAATATGAACATATTTTCGGCATTTTCTGCTGTTGCTGTAATAAAAATTCATTACATGTCTAGTGCAAACTTTAAAATATAGGTTTCTGACACACCTGATCTACTTACTGCGCCATCCATGTTAAGAATGCTTGAAAGATTTAAAAAAAGTAATCTTATTAAAACATAATAATCAAGCAGAGAATTAAACAGCACAACAGGCTAGATATGTAAGTAGCTATGTCTAAGCAACCAAGAAATGTATTTCAAACAGTTAACTTCAAAAACATTGCTTCAATAAACTACATTAATTGCATGTGATTAGGTAAAATCAACTTCACCACCTTGATGATTTTAGAAGGAGAATTAACAGTTATCAAAGAAAAAGACATGAAACCTTGTGGCATTATCTGAACTACCCCTTTTCTTTGCATAAGCCCTTCAAAATTTCCAGTGTCTGTGGAAGTGTTTGCCTTTTCCCCATATAGTTCTCATTTTCTCTGCTTTCATTAGTTTGAATGAAATGGTAATGCCCATGTAGTAACAGCCCAGGTAGTTTCTGCCAGCAGAATGGGTTCTCTAACCAATGCCAAATCAGGCTGGGTTACACAAACCACGTATTTAATACCCAGGTGATATTTCCCTCAATATTTTCACAAGAAAAAAATTCAGACACCATAGAGAGCAAAAAAACTTAAACCACTGCAGCTGCTTGTAAGCTTCTACCCACAGTCTAACTGCATTCACTGGGTTATTGTTGTAAATTTGATGGAAGGTTAAAATACGTAAGTAAATAAAACCAGATTTAAAGAACTGAAGTACACAGCTACAGATTCAGAGCAGCGTGGTGATGTGCCCTGCTAAGCTGGACCAAATTAAGCATTTGCCATATACACCTCACATCCTAACAGACATATGGTTTTCAAGACAGTTTGGAGATAGTAATTTAAAAGGAGTAGATTACAGATTAAATAGAGCTCAGTGACATAAGGCAGGGGGAGCAAGAGGGAGTACTGGCCAAGCTGGTTCCTTGTGCCAAGTGCTGCAATGCGCAGAGCTGCAGAGACATTTCAAAAGCAGCCCAGTGAAGCTGCATCATGAAACCCTGAACAGTGCTACCACTGCTGTTGGGTCAGCACAGGTTCTCCCTTGTTTCTAACCCAGTTCTTGAAGGGGAGCATTAGAATATGGCTTCCCTATATCCACAGAAACACTTCCAAGATAAAGACAGGGGAGTTAGTAAAACAGCAGGAGCTGTTGGCAAACCTGGACCGCAGTTAATAATTTCTGCAAATTGATAGCAAATGGAAAGCCAGTGAAGATAACCAACAGGTATCGCACAGAGAAATTCTGTCAGGGTAACAAAAGAGTCTTTTACACAAATTCCTATAATTTAGATACAGAACTGCTACCGGAGGCTATCCACAGTGATGGGAAATTTAGGTTTAGGGAAAAATCTCCCTTGTATAACCCAATACACACCAAAACCATTTTCAAAGCTCACCACTTGCAGCAGATTAAGAAAAAGAATGGCATCTGGATTTAATGCTTGCTGTCGAGCTTGCAGCTTTGCTGAATGCTACTGAAGCAAACATCCCAGATTTCTAAAACCCAAGATCATACAGGAAGCTGTCATCTGGAGCAGGGATTAAGTTTTTAAAAGGCGCTATAATCTGGATGCAGGAAGGTTATTTTAAATCAGAGATCAAAGTTAGCCCAGGAAGAAGTTAGTCAATCATTAATATGAAACATTACCACCAGCACTACTCAGTATGTGAATGAAAGATTTAGGGCTGCTGAGTTTCTTGAGTTGTAGGAGTCTGAGTCATTGCTGCTGCTAAGATACAAAAATAATAAATCAGTAGTAAATTAAGCCATCAGAGGGTAATTGATTGGAAAAGTGGTGAAAAAGATCTTTAAATTGAGACAAGTATCTCTGAAAATAGTGTGCAAGTTGCATAGCCTGTACCCTCTATAACAGGGAGGGGGGTGTTGCAGTTTTGTTTGGTGGTGTTTGGTTTTGATTGTTAAAGTAGGGCAATGCATTCTAGAAGACAAGCTTGACAGTAATGTAAAAAATAATTACTTTAAAATGCCAAGGAGAATAGACCTCTCAGGAATGACAAAGAATATTACTTCCAACACCAAATATTTCATACTGAAGAAAGCATGACGTACTCCTCCTTCAGACGCCTGGTGCTTCAATAAATCACCAGTCCCTTTGTGTCACATCAACACCACAAGCTGACGCAGCCTTATTAGGGCAGATGAGAAGCAGGAAGTGCTCCCTGTGAAATGTGGACCACATAAAAAGCTGGAAGCAGCAGCCAATCACCAGAAGTGATGCACAGCAGAAGCAGATGCAAGTAGGACACAGCATCCGTCTAGTCAGAGTGGAATTTAACAGCAGGTTGGGAAAACGGCTGACTGACCCATTAGATGAAAACGGAATTGGTAACTGTCCATGCATTTATTCAGATGTTCTCTGAGGGGGTCTGGAAAAAGGTTTTGCAACCAGAACCTAGATAATTATCTGTGAAGAAAAAATCAAAGCAAGCTCTAGTAAACTAGAACTAGGGACTGGCAGAAAAAAAATTAGATTCCACTTTGAGTTTGTCTAATTATTTTTGGCTCTCCTATCAGCTAACAAGGCTACTATGTTAAGTTTTAAAATAACGTGAAGAAAATTGGAGAACATATTTTAAGAGTAACATGCTCTCCAAAAATTACTCCTGTTCTCGGGAGAACATAAACTACTTTTTCTTCGTTTGCCAGGTAGATCTAGCAGGAAGATGACTGGAAGAGATGGAAATGAGATTTTCATCCTCACTGTGGGGACAATGCACACAATATGTTGAGGCAGCTCTGGTAGTAGTTTCTGCTGAAGTAGTTAGGAGAGGATGACAGCTTTGGTCCAAATCAGTATCCAGTTAATCAGCCATCACAGCAACATATTAATAATTACAATTCCACGGGCTGCAGCTGTCATGGGGAAGAAAGTAAGTGTACAGGTAGTCAGTTTGCAATCCTGGCTGGTCGGGGGTAACAAGATGTTCTGAGGAAAACAGGCTAAAATTGTGGTTATGCTCCAGATTCCGATACCAGTCCAAACCCATCACATCTCTCCAGGCAGGACTGGGAAATACAGCTGCTCAATCATGGCTAGGGTGTAGGAGTTAGTACCAGTGTACTGCTCCAAGCTGAGGCATTACTGAATCAAGAGTTCCGCATTAGCAAGGAGAAAAACAGTTGAAATATTTATGCTGAACTGCAAAAGAAAAAAGGCTAAATTGGGAGGTCAAGTAAACTTTTGTAAGCAAATGGTACAGAGAAGAAAACACACACCTAAGTGAATCCCTCTCTCTCCTGAGGGGACATGTGAAGTAAACTCCTTTTATACACACCTAGTCATACTACAAAAGCTGATGTGAATTCTCCAAAACGTCTTCTTCCTGCATCCTTGTAGTCTCCTCATTATTGTGTATATTAAATTCAAATGGAGAATACTGCCCATTTTGTGACCAGACAGTTTGTCTCTGCCAACAGCTCATGCAGCACCTAGTCCCCAAACAAGCTGAAAAGCTGAACTGGACAACTAAGCAGCAATGCTGCAGCTTCACAGAGATACTCCTGCACAGAGCTGCTAGCTGCTTCCTTGGACTCCAGAGACTTTTTGACAAGTTATTTTCTCGGACAGATGTGTGGATAACAGTGAAAAGCTTTGAGAACCATGCAATGGCTTCACTTCCCTAGGCCCTCTGCTAACGTGAGATGCAGCCAGCAAGGTTTACTGGTGAGTGTACAAAACACCTGCTGGTGTGTAGGGGACACACTACAGCACATGTGCAGCCCCAAGTGTTTTACACACATTACAACACAGTAAGTAGTGCAGGCTGCAACTACTAGTCCTAAGTGGACTGATTCTCCCATGGGAAGCTATTTTAGGGTCAGTCTTTATGTTTTAATCATTTATTAACTATCAAATGCTACACAAGATGTTTCCCAACTGCGCCTTACTATTCATTCCACAGGAAAAACTTGTATGAATGCAGTCAGCTGCACACTGGGACATGTAGAAAAAAAAAATAAGGAAATCTTTTGAAGAAAAAATAACAAGAAACTCATGGTTGTACTTCTTTTGCTTGCTCTCCCCTTTTTTAATTTGATGCTGGTGCTTTTTAATTTGCCTTATGTTTAAACTATTTTTACAATGAGCTTATTATAGTCCTTACAGGAAAATTAATATAGTTTTAAAAAAAAGGAAAAGGCATTCTTTTTGCACACCTTTCCACATATTTCTTAGCTTGACCATAGCCTTTACCTATAAAACTGCACAGCAAAAGAAATTTCTACAGGAATGTTTCAAAATCTGCTGCTGATGCCAGAATTTTGAAATTCATCATTCATGTCACAGTCCTCATAAAAATTCATTTTCAATTTTCTTACAGAAGTCATTATGAGGGAAGCCATCAGAGCTCAGGTAACACCAGCACTTACGAAGGTGTTTAATGCTGTTGGGTTTGCATGCAGAATTAGACATGAGGGTCTCAGCAGGCCCCATGTCTGAAAAAAGAAATGCCATCATTCTAGTAAGATAACTACAGCCCTAAGATATCACAATCTAAAGTAACAAGGGTATCTTTAATGTCTGCGAGTTTTATGCAAAATAGGTCTGCAATATTTACCTAATTTCATAACCTTAAGACTTCCAAGTCCTTTTCTGTTATATATTAAAGGAACAATCTTAATTTTTCAACTTATCTTCTAGATGCATCCCAAATAATAAACAGATGGCATGTTGGAGATCTGCACAAAGGAAGGGTTTTATAGTACCAAGGTGCTGCTAAGCAGTGTTTAGTCAGTGCAGAAATCATTGGGAAAAAAAAGTACAAAAGTACAAAATTACAAATGAACAGCTACCATAACTGGAGCCAAAGACACTTCAACTGAGTCATAGTCAAATAGCATGCGATAAAACACCAAACATCTGCAGAGAAGGTAATTCTCTGGTGGGATATGAAATTGTTCAACAAGGTGCAAACCTAGCATTCCCACATGAAGATAAACTGACCATTTACTAAGCATACAAATTGAAGTCATGGGTATTGCTTCAGAAAAGCATCACTGTGTAAATCTCAAAATATGCTGCATAACAATTTAAAAATTTTATAAAGTTATGAAATAGTCGTGCAGTGGACTGAATTTTTTTGGAAGATGCAGAGCTTTTCCTTTCAAGGCTACTAATAAACAATTTTCATGTTTCAAAACCTAACATTATGTCTGTCCATAGCCATAATTAAGAACCACTTACCAACTTCAACTGGTTATAGAACATAAGTGTATGCTCATGAAAAACTGCTATTTGATATTTGTGTTCTTGTAAGAACAGAAAAGTAACAACCCCAGTAAACTCCATTATAAGATAGTGACATGCTGTAATTTAAATGCAGTCATTTGTGGGTTTGGACAAACATTTTGTCCAGCACAAAGCATGTTCCCAGCCAGGCTCATTCTGCTCTGGATGCTGCACACCTCCATGCCTCTCCTGACTGAGCTCTGCAGCAGACCAGACCACCCCAGGGCACCATGGCTGATGCAATCATGTAAATGATGCAAAAAAACATCACCCACAAATGAATTACTCATTTCCATGGGTAAGTCAGTCTCTGACAGACGAGCTTCTCCTCCTCCTGGGGAAAGATCAGTCACAGCAAGGTGTATGGGCATTTGAGGCCTTCTGCTGAGTCCTGTAATACAGCAGCACTTGGTGACACCACTACAGGCAGCCCTCAGGCACCTGGACGCAGCCTGGGGCTGGTCTCTTTCAGACTCGCTCTGCAGGTGCCTTGCCGAGAGTATTACTCAGTCTGCAGCAGTCCTAGCGAAGAGCAGTGCACTGCAGTTTATATTTTCACTGCATTGTATTTTATATTTTCAGTGCATTGTATTTTATATTTTCCCCACTCTTCTGCATGTCTTTCAGTACAACTTCAGGCTTCACCAATCATAACTAGTGAACCACTTGTAATTCTGATTCTTCAAGTTATGGATCTTTTCTTCCATGGATGCGGGAAACTTTCTTGTACTACTCCTCAAATAGCCTAACCACAGGGAATAGGCATTGTATGTGGGTGTTACCTGATACCCATCTCAGTATCTCCATGAAATAACTACTCCTTTAAAGTATATTGCCGAGTTCACAGAACTTTTATGTTCACAGCCCTGGGGTTATTTTACCAAGACTGAAAGTAATCCAATGTAAAACCTCCAGCTGCAGATGAATTAAGAGAGGAAGGGAGTCATCTTGACACCATGGACACTGAGAGAGTCTGGATCAGCAGGTAAAGCATAATGTTTTGCAGCATTTCTGATTATAGAAGTATTTAAATTGCTGCTCAGCACTCTCAATATATTTCAGTACGTCATTCATCTGTGAAGTTACAGATATGGAGATACTTCTCTGAGGGATGTGCCAGTAAAACATCTTTGTGCAGAACCAAAACTCTAGAAATCTAAAGCCTGTTCCTACTATACCTAATTTCAACGGAGCACACCAGAGAAATTTTGCAGCAGGTGCATACATCACCAACTCACTGTCTCTCCCCTGAACGAGATGGTGTAGTATTTTGTTCAATTCATTTGAAGCTTGCCTCAAATACCTCTGAAGGTTTTCAACAGCAAAGGAAAGTTCTACTAGAAAAAGTATACAGGAAACCTAACGTCTGCCCATGCAGCAGACAGGTCTCTGGCAAAATGTGAGACTCTTTGGAGGAGCAGAGAAACCAGCTGGAAGAAACTCTGTGAAGGGAGATTTATTCCTTCTTTTCCAGAAGGACAGGACTACTACATGCTTTAAAAAACTAATTTTTCAGAAAACGAAATGGCAGTATGTCACAAGTGCTGTTTGTGCTGTATCCACTTTAATTTCACCTTAGGGAAACGAGCCAGTTACAAGGTTGTAAAGGCGAGTTTTCAGGTTAAAACATGTGGGATTGAGTAAAAGATGAGCAAAAGAAGTCACTAACTCCTGCTGAGTTTCCAGACAGCTTGAAACAGATATTTACAATTAAAGAAAGGAAGAGATTCAGCAATTCTGATAAAGTAATAATTAAATTAGAAACTTAATTAAAAACAAGCTTGAGGTTTTTGACTGGATGACGTGGCAATTATGTATTTGAATCATCCATTTACTGATGCCATATCCTTTAGGCACACAACCAGGCACAACATTTAACTCTGTCGGTCTCATTTAATCCTTTTGCTCCTTGCAAACATATTTCACCTTATATTCATAGTTGGGGCAAATAAAGTTCCACTACAGGTGTGTTTATGTAAAGAAACATCAACAAACACTGAACAATGTGTCAACAAATCCAAGCAAAGACCTTCCTTGCCAAAGCAATTGCTTAGCCATCCCCTACCCAGGCTAAATTCATATATCCTCACATGCAGGACCCAGAAAGATGCAAAATATCTGCATCAGTTCAGTACACGTTGGTTCGCATTTGTTGTTTTTTTGGTTTTTTTTAATCAACAGACTGAAGTTGTCATTCTCAGTAAGAGAAAGGTGCATTGTCCACCCCCCACCCAGGCTACATTCATATATCCTCACATGCAGGACCCAGAAAGATGCAAAATATCTGCATCAGTTCAGTATATGTTGGTTTGCATTTGTTGGTGTTTTTTTTTTTTAAATCAACAGACTAAAGTTGTCATTCTCAGAAAGAGAAGGGTGTGTTGTATCAGCCCAGTGTCTTGTTTCCCAAAGGGAGAAAACCACCATCCATAATACTAAGTCCACTCCTTCACTGCTTTCTGAGAGGCATCAGAAGTGCTCCCACATCTGGGTCACCTTGGCCCCAGCTGTGCCATTACTGCATCCCTTGGATGTCAGGTGGTTGGTACAGTTTCTTCCACTATTCACCTCTATACCTCCTTTAGAGTGAATTCCACAGGCTGATTTTAGGACACTGGACCTTCCTTAAGTTCACTGCCAAGGCAAATACAATCACTGACAATTTTTAAGAGCAGCATGACCATCATGTTAAGAAGGGCACTGCTGGATGAAAAAAAGTAATTTTAAAATAAATTCCAGATCTACCACAATTAGCAAACTGTTTAAATCTTTTGTGCTATTGTAACTTTTTTTTTTCATGGTGAACAAAGTTTCTGAATTGCCTGTAGCAAAAGTGAATGAATTATTGCTGAAAGGTCTTTTTAATCTAAATGGTTCTATTCTACAAAAGAACCTGCATCCCACTGTCGTTTCTTTTAGCCATGGAAACACAAGTAACGCCTTTGTTAAGATCTACGCTAATAAAAATTTATGCATTTTGATCTGACTCCATATAACACTACCAGAGACACCAATATGGAACAGTACTACTTTTTAAAATTATGCAGTCTATATAATCTCTTCTTTTAAAGAAAAAGGTTACATATAAAGACCTGTTTATATCTATTAAATCACACTTAGTCTAAACCAGCAATTACAAATTGTAATTTGTAACAATCCAAACAAAAGCTGGGCAATAAATGTCGAATTGCTATGGAAAGAATACCTTGGTCCTCCTGTACACCTCAGACAATGTATCTGTCATAAAATGGAAGCTGTCATTACTGTAAGTACTTCACCATTTGAAATGAGATGAAAAAGCAATGACGGACCTGGTCCAGAAAATATGCTAAGTTCAAATCCAATAAAAGTGTATTTTTTAAACTGCAGACACACTGACAATTAAAGTATCTACCTGCTAAACATCCACGTGCAATCCTGATTCACTGAATCCCTTCAGCATGCAAGCAAACCCAATAAAATCAATTGACAATTAACACCCTTGCTTGGGATTGCTAAATCAGAGCCTCCATTACACAGTACAGTACTCGCAGTGACTGATGCCTGGTAACAGCATGCTGGCATCCTGATACTGTCTTTCTTTTCTTCTTTTTCCCCCCAAACATCAGAAAAGTTAAACTTATACAGTACATGGTGACGTAGCTAAACCTTTAATGTAGAAATTGCTGGCTCATACAGGGCTCCTCCAACTTACCTGTGGCTTGGCAGAAGAGGTGGAAGGGTCCCCGGACACTAACATACTGTGCCTGGTCACTTAGGAAAGGTGGCAACAACATGACCTTTACAGGGTCTTTGCTAGACCAAACATCAGGCTGGGTACTGGTGGGTGAAGGAGGTGAATCACTTCCCACACAGGACAAAAAGGAGGTACCAGTAGGAGGGAAAGGTATAGGAGATGAGGCTGTGTGACAGAAGAGGACAGAAAAGAAAGTAAAAGGGTACTAAGGAAAAAAGTTGCAAGAAATACATCACACAATGAAGAAATAATGCAAAAAGACAAATGAGTTTTAGGAAGGTTGTAAGAGGAAGTGTCCCTAGGCCCCTAGAGAAGAACACTTTCCTCCTTCACCCACATTTTTTCTCCCATCCTTCCCATCTCACCACCTTGGGATATAACCCATTCAATTGAAGCTGAGAGGCTGCTTCAAATTAATTACAGATGTTTTTACTTCCCCTGCCACAAGGAACATTAGTGCTTGCCAAATGGAAAGCACTGTCATTGTGTGACATTTCATAAAAGCCAAGATATAATACAATTTATTTTAATATTTATTCTGTTATATGTACATAATTAAAAATAGAAAAATAAAACAAAACTGAATCTTATAAAATATAAACTGTTTACGCTAAGATGGCCTAAATTATGTTCGCATGGAAGTTCAACACAGAAAAGCAGCCCAGGCATACTGCTATTTACTGTTAAAATGTATTCTACGTCTAGCAATATTTACAGAAAGATGCAGTGAGAGGAACAATTTTTCAGGACTGTACTGCACACAAAATGCTTTTACAGACAAACAGTGCTGCTGTGAACCAGGCTGAGAACAAATGCACACTTTCACGTTAGCAGGCATGATTCACATAAACAGTTCAAAGGACTGATTGTATAAGCAGCTCCAGTTTCAGTCTCCAGTTGCATAGGAGAGCGAAGGTATCATCCAGAAAGAGTGACGCTGCAAGTATTTGTCAGAAAAAGAAGCCGTTATTTCTGAATCTGAAAAGAAGAAAAAAATCAGCAATGTTTTCTCATCAGGCTGTGTCCTAACAGTCCATTCCAGCGAGTCACTAGCTGAATTGTTGGAGTTAATTCTTCTTGATTCCTGTTTCGCTTCCACAATGTAAGAAATCTCTTTCTGTGTCACTGCTAATTGACAGTTACTGTCTGTACTGTTCTACAAACTAAAGAAAAAAAAAAATCCAGTTTTGTATAGAAAATAAAATGTAACTATGTCCAGCTGGCTGGCTGGTGGGGGGGAGGAAAAAAAAAACCAAACACAACAACAACAACAAAAAGCATTTGTTTCCTCCTTCCCCATTCCCCACTTACTCCATGTTTTGTACCGATATTGTTGTACCTACATTTCTAGAAAGCAGCAAAGAAAAAAAGCCTTTAAACAAGATTATCCCTGAGTCTTACACAAATCAAGGCAATGCTATCCCCATTATACCTTAAAATCTAAGATACTTAAAGAGCAGTTAAAAAAATTAACTTTAACCAACTAATGAGATCTAGTGTGCCAAAACACAAAGCATAAAACTAAAAACAATCACTAGAAGCAAAGAAAAAAAATGTCCCAATCTGGACAAAAGTCTATAATTTACCAATCTGATAAAACTAAACTCAATTTCCAATTTGGAATTAAAATGAAACTAGATTTTTTTTAATGGCAACTAAAAATATGTGTAGACTGAAGTACTTTTTAAAGCCAACTGAATTATAAAGTTACTTTTATTCTATGGAAGAACATGGCCAAAGAACAAGCAAGTAGCTTCACTAGAGCAAAGCACTCAGTGGGGTGGAAAACTGGGAATAAACAAGTGGTGATCTGAAACTGGCCATTTGAAAAAAACAACAAAAAAAGACAGTACAACACAAGATGCTATGGTCTCCAGACAAGTACACCACTTCTCTAATCTGCTGAGATCTGAATAAAAATTGGCTTGCTGTACAGCTTAAGCATGTAAACCCTGCTGTGGCTCAGCTGTCACACCCAGGCGCTCTGTGCTCAAATAGCCAGCCGCAGGACCACAGCTCACTTCCGCCACGGGGAGGGATGGCGGGCTCCTTCAGTCCCCTTCCACGTCCGAGTCAGCGTACTTGAGCTCACACTTCACGTCGAAGGGCTTGTCCTTGGCCTCGCGGGACGCCTGCGAGTCCCCAGCTTGCAGCTGACTGTTCCCACAGTCGGGCTCAGTCTCGTAGCCAGTGTCGTGCGCAGGCTTGGGCTGCTCCCCGCTCTGGTGGCTGACACTGCCCTGCTCCACCAGCGTCTCTTTCACGCTTTGCTCACAATCAGAAAAATCTGACTTCGTTTTCTTCTTACCAAGCAGCATCACAGAGCGAAATTTCAAGCACTGCCCTGGCAAGTACCCTTTGTAACAGTTGTAGGTGAGCAGGCACAAAAAGAGAATGAAAAAGAAGAGGAAGAGGAACATCAACAGAAAGTTATCGTTTGACTTGAGGAACATGGTCTTTTCCGGGACTGCATCAGGAATTGAATTGAAGAGCTCCGTGTTGGAGGCTACACTTGTTAGGACAGGGCCAATGGGCTTTGTCAATATCCTTGCTGTTGTTACTGGTACCATGTGAGTGGTTGAGGTGTAAGCAGCAGAGCCCTCAGTTGATACAGCTGATACTTTTGGCACATCACTATTACCTTCTGTTGGTGTGGCTGTCACAGTGGGGCCTACTGTGGTATGCTGCATTTTTTTCAGTTCCAAAACATGCTTAGCCAGCACTTGAGAAAATTTCTTATTTTTCACTTTTTCTTCTGACAAACATTGGTAAACACCACTATCTCCTTCAGATAAATTGAAGATGAGCAGTGCCTTTTCCAGCAGACGGTACTTGGGACTCTCCACTCTCAGCACATCGTCTCTGAACTTCCAAACTACCTGTGCCAGATTGGACTTTTGAGAACACTTGAGTTCTGCTGTGCTCCCATGCTTGAATGTATGCTGTAGGGGATTCTCTCTTACTTTATCTGGAACATCAAAATAAACGTGCAGAGTATCAGCAATGATTCCAGTTTGCTCTAATCTGTACAGCTTCACCAGACTGTGTTACAGTCTTACTGGAAGCATGAAAACTATGGCATTCACCTCACAAGACCAAGTGGACAGCATGCAAGAAGAATCTCAGTGAAATACCAAGCTGCATGTGAAACATCAAGACAGCCTAAGAGATAGGACACCTCAAACTATAAGACAGTCTCCACATATAGATAAAAATGACACCTTGCTGATCCACAACTGAGTGTACATCTGAGACAAGTCATTGTTTGAGACAATATACTGAACTTGGTCTCACTTTACATCCAATTAGTGTCTTTTAAGTAAATCAGCAACTACGAAATATCCAAGAGGAAACTGAACTATCCTTCTGAAAAAAAGGATATTTGCACTTACGGCACACCCACAATTCCACTCTATAACTTAACAAAAAAAATAACACAAAAAACTTTCATGGTAGTCCAAGCTTTGCTTGGATTAGAAATAAAAAGCGACTACATCAAACTCTTAAAAGCTTTTTTTACTGCAGCTCAAATCTCATCTAGCACTACTTCTCTTTATGACCTCGATCTGGTGGCAGCAACACACACTATGAAGAAAGGACCTGTCGTTTCTTGTCTTAAAGCACTATGGAAGGCACTTCAGCTGCCCTATATCATGTTCTGAGTTCCCCCTCCCCTATCACCATAAAACCATCTTTTTTTCAAAACCATTTAATCTGATCTAGCAGCAATAGCCAAGCACTTGTCAAAGCTCACAGTAGAATGTCAAATGCTGCATCAAAGAGACAGAGGCCTCTGCAATAGAAGTACTTCTGGTATTGCTTTCATTCACAAGTCACTGTTGAGGTGCCCCCACTCATTTCAGGGGGTTGTGCACTGCACACTGAAATGCATACAAACACAGACATTTTTTAAGACAACATGCAGGCTGTACAGATGCTCAAATATTCAAAGCAGAATCTCATACCTATTAAAATGTAAATAAATGTCCAGATAATCACACAAGCAGAGTTGAACTAAACAGAACTCTTTCACTACTCCAACTAGACATATGAAGGAGCCCTTTGAAGACTAACTCACCAGAACAAGGAGATGCATCTCCACCTATGTTTTGAATCCAGTTCCTGTAAAAAGAAGTTCAACCATTACAACTTCAAATCTTGTTTCCTAAAGCCTGCCCATCCCCTTGTAAAGCAGGAGTCATCTTAACTAAACAGCACTAGCAGACATAAATGGATGGGAAAGAGTCTGTATTTGAGAACATTCAGTTTTTAAAATTCCACTTTTCAGTAAGGGACAAGACTGATTAAACATTGACTGTAACTGTAAGGTAATCAAAGGATACTATTACCTTTCCATTTCATCTTCTTTAAAAATATGAATGCATGAAGCTTCAAGGGGTTTCCAAGCACAGTAAGGATCCCTTGCTAACACACAGTCAACGCAAGTGGTGTACTTGTCACAGAACGCCACTGGAGACTGTACCACACCAGAATTTGAACCAGCAAAGAGGTATCTTCTGCCCTAAAGAAAACAAGCACAACAACAACAACAAAAAAATCATAGCCAATCACCTTCTCAAAGCCAAGCAACCTAATTCATGGAACAATTTAAATATTATTAAAGAGCTGCATACATACATCTGTGTTTGTAAAAACTGGTGCACGAGGGGAATAAGTATTTGATTAGCTTTTATTTCTAGAAGCTTATCTTGAATATATTGCAGCAATGCTGAAAGTGCAAAAAGACAATGAAAAACTGAAAGAGGTACAGTTTATGGCAGTGGAAAGCAACCATGTCTAACCACAGCTTTATCATACAGTTTTTCCAGAAATATGAACGCAATAATCCTTCTACGAGGCAAGGCAAGCCTGTGCTGATGACAAGGCTGCAGCTGGCACACACAAGACTGAGCAAGGCAAGGCTTGCTCTGCGCAGGACCTGCTCCTCTTAATCCAAAGCAGCTGTATTGCCTTCAGCTCTTCAGCCAGCGAGACTATGCAGCCACATCAGCATCATCCCTACAAGAGTCAAATGGTTCTGAAGGAAGAACACTGGTAGTACTCAAAGGAAACAGCACTGGCAAGACACCTAGGAGAAGGTGAATATAATCAGAATGGCTGTTGAACCATTGCTGGTGGGGATCCCAAACAAGTCTGACTGAGCACAGCAGGAAAAGACCACACTCATCCTTATTACAAAAGGCAGGCAGCTGCCATATTTCACTCATCTGCTTTAGAGCTCAGGGAAACCAATGGCTCAGGGTACACCTTGACTTTACATATTATCAGGCAAAGTCTCAATAAAGGGGCCTGTGCTGCAACCCAAAACCACCATGATCAACCCTCTACTCCCTTTAAGAGGCCCTCCATAGACAGCTGAATGACACACCCCACATAGGCAGTGGGTTGGCTTCATCCTGAGCAGAATACAGAGTGGTTTTATCAGCACCCTACTGCAGCTGTCACAGCAAATAAGCTGGATCCAAGTACGGAATGGCTTTTCCTGTACTGCAGCCATACAGATCTCAGTACATAGAAATGGACTCAGGGGTCATGCCTGCAATGAGACTGCTTGACTCAGCCAGAATGAGTGTAGTCATAAAGTGATGAGCACACATCCAAGAAAAGATTTCAAGCAGAGAAACATTCTTCAATTATCTCATGTTCAGGGTGCACATGTTTGGTCTTGACATCAGAAACACCTTCAAAAAAACAACTGAGAGAGCATCTTAGGGCTGAATTTAGGTTTTGGGGCTCACTGACGCTCTGCTCTTTCTACTAAGGATGTAAGGAGGTTCTGCCATGAGAACTTGGAACAGGTCAGTCTCCTCTTTCATGCAATGCTCATGAGGAAGTCTCTAGAGGAAGCTGCAAGACCAAGCACAAATTAGTTTGGATCCATCTCATATATGAAGTGCGCAAACAGCTTTAAAGGAAACTCTTGACACTGGAAAATGCAAGACAAAACATGATCAAAAAAGAATCTGCTGGCATTGCTGTAAGATAGAGTTTGAAAGACAGTTGAACATATATACAAATGAGGTCTTTCATCCTGAAATTTAACACAGGTTAGTGTTGGACCACGCTGCAGTGCCCATAGAAGGAAGTGTACAGTGCTGGAGACGTACAACTTCCTAGGAAAAGCTTCCCATTCTGCTTGAAGAGTTCCACAGTGCATGAAGCACTGCTCATCTCTCTAGAGCTCTGCTGGATAACGCTGCAACAGTGCGCATGGGTTGTAGTGTCTTGGCATGTTTCCCAGCTCATACATCCAAGAGTTCAGGGAACATGCAGCGAGCTGAGCAAATAATTTTTAAAAAATTCAGACACACCTTCCAGTCAAACAGGAGCTAAGATGATCTACTGTAGGCTCATCTGCCTGTCCACCACCCTCCACACAATGTGGGAACAACCTAGAGACTACTGAAAAATACATTCAGAAATTACTCTGACTCCAGAGAGGTCTAAAGGCCACCATAAGCGTAATTATTACCTTTCTGTGGTTAATTCACTACTATGGGATGACATGACATGTATCACAATACCAGCTCTGTGAAGGACTTCAGTAGCCGCTGACTGTGGAGACAGAAACTTGTGTTCTCAGGCTGGGGAGCAGCAGGAATCCCTGCTTGGGTGGTACCGTGACTACACAGTTTTCATGATTTTGGCACCTGACCCACTCTCCCACTCCTCGTCACTAAAAAAGACCTCTGCTTTTATGGGAATGTACTGGGCAGCACTACTTCAGTGTTAGGGTTTAGTTCTATGCATCAACAATTATACTAGCAACACGGAAATTCTCCCTTCCGAAAGACACAAACTGTTAACTCTCCACAGTGACAATGCAGAAAACAGTGTTTTATTTCAATTCTAAGTTCTGAGAGAAGTTTCTCTGTGAAAAGACAGTGCATTTCCTATGCAGCCTCTCTGCCATGCCTCACACTGCCCCCTTACAGGATATCCTTGAAGAACTGAGCATATGGCACCTGCGCTCAGAGCAAATAAATTCAGTGCCATTATTCCTAGACTAGCCTTGACTACCAAGTGTGTGCTGAAACTACTACATGATGTCTTTGGTATCAGACTATAATGCCCATCTCTTTCTTTGCACTCCCTCGAAATGGGTGAATCATAATTAAGCCAGTGTAGGAATGATCCCACAATTAGAAGAATGGGTAATATATTCAATAGAAGAGTTATCTATCAGTCTCTTCTATGACAGGGTAAATTCTAAAACTTTCTGTCAAAGCAAGTAATTTGAAGCTGTCTTTGCAGATTAAGCAAATACTTTCTGTGTGTGTATATATACACACACACATACATCTACACACGTATATAGTGAATTGAAATATCATACAAAAATAATACAAGTTTTAAATCCTGATTTTTGTTTGTCTAGAAAAAACATACTCTGTCCTCAAGACTTCTTCCTATTATAAGCATGAAAGGATAAATAAGTGTGCAAGATGAGATTGTAAAAATTATGGCATAAAGAGCTGTTCCACTGAGCTGATCATGTTGACACGCAAAATTTTATTAAATATCACGCAAAAATAAAAGCTGTTTCAAAGTAGTCTAAATCTCTAAGCTGCAGAGCATTTATGGATCACTAGGTAGCTACTCAATGCTGGCATTACTACCAGACACTTCAGAAGAGGAATTCATCCTTTATTAAACCCAGAAATCTCACTGTTTGAGGGTTCTGATGCTACAAGTCACTACTTTGGGTACAGACAGATACATTCATGGATCTGAAGGTCTGAATAACCAGGGCCAGAAACCTAACTAATGTACAAACTACACAGAGTGATTATCCTTCTACTGTCACAAAATCACTCCAGGATTAAACCAAGTGACTGACGAATGGTGCAGGACAGCTGCCAGGTTTGGAGCCCACAGCAGGTCTTGTGCCATCCAGCTGGAGCTGCAGCTGGTGCCCCATTGGGCAGACAGGACCTCACCAGAGGTCCTCACCCATGGCTGCAGCAACGTGACTGCTCTCATGACACATCCAGCATGCAGGAGCCTGTGAGATTTGGGACAGCAGAAATCAATCAACTACACAATTACGAATCTCAACACTAAACAAGACTGTTCTCTCTTCTTAGGTCTATTTCCTCAGAACCACACACCACTCCTCCGCTAACCTTAAACCCGACGATTTTTTCTCACAGATCTGCAGTGGCCACAAGGGGTCAGGTTTTTTACATTACTCCTAACCTGAAATCTGGTATCTTAAAACACCTTAGTTTTCAGCTTCTGCACATGGAAACCAAGTGGAGACCTGCACACCTGTGCCCCCCCAGCCCTTCCCCATGTCCACATACCTTCAGAAGCTTGCCACCTACCAAACATACTGAAATGCAGCAGGCAATACGTGATTGCTGCAGCATGATGAGTTACAAATGCAGTTTTTGGCTCTGTGCACAGCAATGGTCTCTTGTCACAACGTTACAAAGTGGTACAAAACAGTTTTGTGAAAGAACAAAATGAGATGAATGGTGTGATGCTTACACCACTTACCGTTTTGGATGAAAGCAAGAGAGTTTGGACTGGTTCAAAATTTGGAAAAAGCTGTGTTTCTTCAATAATATGCATTCCATTTTCATAGCTGATAGCTTTGTGCAGAGCTCCCCGATCTGAAACAATAGAACAATATATTTAAGTAAGATCCTTGAAATAAAAAGGCAGGAAAAAAACCTGCACAATTGCTATAGGTTGTCTCAATCATCTGCTTGCTGTTCAGCTGAACAACTCTGTCGAAGGCAGCCATTAAACCTGCCATCATCAGGAGCTCTGAGCAATAAATAACATTTTGGTACACAGACTGACCACTTGGGGATTATACTGTGTGGTTTTGCTGAACTCATTGCAGCTTTGCGGTTCTTTTCCTGCAATACTTTGTCAAAGCACCTAAGATCGTCCACCTACTGTGGCACCTTATTTTTTAACAAAGACACCAGCTGGTGCAAAAGCACTGTAAATATGGAAATCTCAAAGAGTTTTAAGAAAACTAAAGAATCAGTGCATCATCAAAAAAAGGTTTTGCAGAACTCACCTGTACCGATGAACATAACATCATAGATGGTGCCATTGAGTGCTCTGACTCTGTCTACTACAATCTGTGTATACTTCACATCTCGCTTGACTAGCCGAGGTCTGTCTCCCACTGGGGTCACTGAGTCATCCATTAGAGGATGATCTTTAACAAACTGCAATGTTTTGTCTGGTAAATTCAGAGAACTCATGTAGTTTGATGCTCTGGCTTCATTGTTTATACACTAGAAGGGGGGACAGGGAGGAGTTAAAAAAAAAAAAGACAACCAAATTTTATCATTTACTCATACAAAATAAAGACAATTAACAGCAGTTGTATCCATTTTCTTCTCCACATTATTTTGGCCAGTAACCACACCTGTACACAACACTCATTGTACCAAGGAAGGTCCTCAGGTCTCACAGTATTTTGACTTCTGGGATGTACTAACCCCTGAGCTTTTTGTTTGGGTCCAAAATACATTCTAGGAAAATACTCCTTCTATGCTCTCATGCATCTTCACTACTTTTAACCATCACCTCTTTCAGCACTAGCAATAAGATGACCATAAGGAACATAAGAAAACTCTGAAAGAGAACCAGCACTATGAATGTTTTAGTTTGCAGAGCAATGCACTACATTGGATGAACACACTGAACCTGCTGAGACAATGCAACAGTAGCTATACTTCTTTTCATCTGAACTAATAAGTATATAATGTTGCTAGTGAGTTCTATTTAACCAAGAGAAAATTATTAACAAAATAATGAAAATATAAAACCAGCAAATAACTCAACTCTAAAATAAAAAAACCCCAACGAACCACTTTGATTCCCAGATAAAAAGGTCAGAACACATCACTTGAGTGTTCTTCTACAAAGTCTTTACAAGAAGAAGTAACCGGGTGAGGGCAAACAAATTAATCATTAGTACATTACCTAACATTCCCTAGTCTCTTTACTCCTGAGCATTAAAAAAAGTCATCAGATCCAAGATTACAGAAACTTACCGCACCAGGGCGAGGATTAGGAATTTCCCCATTGTATCGTACCCACTTCGTATGAGACTGTTCTACTGTAGCACTCTGCATGTATTTTCCTTTTGAGAAAACCTCTTCTACAGTAGACAGATTGTATGCACACACTGCTGACAACCCCACATTATTCCTATAAGTTCAGGAAGAAAATAGGAAAAAACCAAAATCCAACAAAACATAGGAGTAATTATTATTTTCTTGTAGTAACCAAACTGAGATTAAAGGTACTTATTCAGGAAAAGACTATTCCACACTTACAGCTGTGGGGTGAAGACTCCGTATATCACTGGTTCCTTCAAATTTGGAGACTTGAGAATAAAAACATCATTGATAACATTGAAAATTAAATTCTTATCAGGGATGGTACAAATCAGTCTGGCCTTGAGAAAGGAAGTCCATTTCTTCTGCAAGGTCCTTAATCCTCCTTGGTCCCTCTTATAATATTAAAAAAATAAAAAGGTGTTTGTGAGGAGAACTAGCAGCATTTTTGCATTTAAGAACCACTGCTATATAACATGAAATTAGTAAGCCCTGTTATTTTAAAACATTTCATCTATAGCAACATCAATAAATGTTAACACATTCACAAACAGAGCAGTATGAAAGCCACAGGAAAATTGATTGAACAAAAATAATGCAGAATAATTTCTATCACACATACAGGGAAGATGAAATATGAGATGAGCAACGTACCATTACAAAAAAAGTAAAATAAGCATGGAAGTATTATACTGTCCTGTAGGAGAAGTAAGTAGTATTGCATTTGTTCTGTGACATCAAAACTTATTGAAATTCTAATGCTGCAATGTGCCTTAAAACTGGCCTGACATTGATAATTTCATCAGAAGAAATGCAGCAATGGTTTAATCCTTGTAGCAGTTATTACCTTTATTAAGGATTTGCAGGTACCAAGGCTTAAAGAAGTTAAGATATATTGACTAGTAATGCTTCAAAATATTTGACGTTTGAGCTGTAGCTCCGATACTTCTCTTTAAAAATGGCATACTGAAACAATATTAACATTTCCATTTGATATTTACATTTAATATTTTCATTCATTATCCAATGGTGTATGCAACATATTAAAGGAAGTCTGCAAAACTTATTAAAACAATTAAGTATAAATGCTTATACATCTGCAACCTGCCACCGATTTCTATATCAAACAACAGTCTGAATATGTCATAATATAATAGCAAAGCTCTCATATTCCGCAATACTCCACTTTGAAAGTGTGCACAAGCTGTCAGTGGGCAGAATGCCATAATAAGACGACCCATGTAAACCCGCCTCCAGCTCCTTGTTTAACGGAAATCTCAAGGGCACTAACTTGTTATTGATGTTTTGACTTCATGTTTAAATATAAAACAAAGTCAAAATAAAACTTTCAAGCTCATAAAAATGAAACAGCCAGATAAATTTCCTGTTGGAAAAAAAGGAAATTGATACATTCCACTGAAAAAGTTTTCGTTAAATAAACATTTTCTATTGAAAAAAACTTTCATCAGCAAGACTTTTAACCAGCACTCCTGAGATTGTACTTGAATCAGCTTAACATACTGAGGTTTACGCACAGCAAGTGCTTCTGTGGTTTAAGCACAGCAAGCTTGTCTTCTGCAAGACAGAATCAGGCTGCTGGTGACCACTTCCCTTCAGGCTCTAGCAGCTGTAGCAGCTTCATAAAAGTCCCATCTGCTACACCACAGTCAAGAACTATTTTGCTCTGGACACAGCTACAGTTTTTTTTGCATACAGCTACTTCAAAGTCACTCGATACATATTGTATCTGCTCAGCTCCAACCAGTCAGTTTTTCACAGGGAGCTGTAATTGTTGTTTAAAAAAAAATAGAAAGGATAACTGGGAAGACACTTTCTCTGTTGCTGCATTTTGTCATGGTTGCTTTGTTTTCTCCCCTCAGATGGATTGAAATTTCATGACTGTGCAAAATTAAATCAAGTATTTATTCACAAAGCAACCATTAGGCTTTCTCAGTTCCGATGAACTGACTGGAACTGCTCATTCATTAAGATTCACTAAATTCAACCACTTCCATTTAAGTTAAGTCCAGTAAGCCCACAATAATAAATGCTTTTTACAACACATACAAGATTCTAAGATATACAGTAGAAGTAAACTGAACTATTCCCACCTTGCACACTCTGGCTATTCGCGGAATCATCAATTTTCCAACGAATTCATACTCCACAGACACTTCGGTGAAAAAGAAGTATATCTTGTCATCTTCTCCATCTGTGCTGTTTGGATCTGCTCTTATCACATCAGCAAAAACAAAGTTGGGCTCTACAGATACAAACAGAAGACTTTTCTATCATATATGAGACTACTAACTTGATTCCCTTAAAGACCCTCAGAAGCCATCTCACCCAAAGTCCACATTGCATTTACTTCCTCTCCAGTCACTGATCTGCCTACAGAGTTTGCTGTTCATAATATGAAAAGCGTTTCTAACAAAAAAAACCAAACTATAAAAAACCACCAAAACCGAACCAAAAACAGAAAAAACCCCAAACCCCACAAAAACGATGTGAAAGCACTAAGATACCTGAGAGATCTCTATGATCTGACAGCTCATTACTTCAGCATTCTTTAGGCTATGCTCAAATGTGGTTTTCTGATGGGCCAGGAGAGGTAACCCTCTCTTGCCTGCCTCTCCTCTACTTCAGCTATTAGCAGAAGCACTAGAAATGACAGTGCCATTACAACATGTATTTCAAAACTCAAAATTCTGTACTTTTTGGACACAATGATCATGATTTTGGCCCTTTCTGGCACAAAGCCTCAAACCTCCAAGTATTCACAAAACTCACTGACTTTTGAAATTAGGAACTGAAATCATCACAAACCATCACCAGCTCAATTTGAAAACCCACTTGAGACCAAAACTATTCTATTCCTTACTACATCATAACTAAGCTGCATTATTGCAAGGATGAACATGTACATTAAAAATAAACTGTTAGTGTCAAGTTGAAGCCTGTATATTCTGAAGCTGTTTTCATCATCAACGCTGATAAAAATCCTGCAATGTCAAAATAAGATCTCTTGCTGGCATGCATGAGAGCACACACTCACCTGTCAGTGTATGCCAGTATAAAAAAATCCATCTCTTTGAGATACTAGACAATTGCTCCTTACTCAGGTAAGTCACAAAACTCTAAGTGTGGTGTTGAAGAAGGAAAAGTAACTTGTTTGGGGCCAGTTCTCATGCCCACTTACCATTAAGCCAAGGTATTGCATACTCTGTTCTCAGAGGGCTCTGATGAGAGTGCCGTGAAATAATAGGTTCACTTCCCAAAAAATTGTAAGAAGTCCCAGAATAAAGCTCCTCATCTTCAACACAAAACCAAATACATTAGAACTCATGGACTGTATACCAGAAAGGGTACGTAACTATTTTGTGAGCCTATGTAAGTTTAAACTTCCCACAAGAAAAGATAAACACAGATTTCCTCTAAACTGCCCTGGACATGTCTTTCATGTTTACATTTCTGCTGACCATTCTCAAGCCTAACACTTCCACATTTGGGTTTATTATTACTCTAACACAAGAACTGACAAAACTCAATGTTGTTTTTGTGGTACTTTAACACTTAACATGAAAGCTCACAGTTTACATAAAAACATGCAAATTTACTTAAGTGCATCAAAAGTTTGAAATTATTTTCCTCTCCTTCTATGCCACCATGTTTCAAATTCGACTTTTACAAATTTAGGCACAATGCAGGGAGCATGTTCTTTTCTTTCTCATTTCCCATTTCATGCTAAGTTGAGCTTCTCTCTTATGATCTTGAGACACTCAGGTAAAGCCACAAATTCTGGCTTCCCCAAATCAAGATTCAGCAGTGTCTTTCCATGCAGTAAGTACACTTAAAACAAATATCTCACTTCCCTGTTCTGTCTCATGTCTTCAGGACAGCTTACAATACTACTTGTTATACTTACTGAAATTACAGTAGTTGATACTACAAAGGCACTCTTTAAGACTATCTGGACTAAATACGTTTAACACTTGGAAATACAATTTGAAAATTTTAAAAGCTGCTTCCAAAACAACCTAGAGTTTGAAGTTCTCCTTTTAAGAAACATGTTAAGATTGACTACATAAAAATTTTAATGTCGATACAGATACATAATAAAGACAAAAAAATATGGATGCAAGCTACCATTTTGATACTGACGGACTGGAGGATCACAGTAGAAAAGACAGAACATTTGTATACATAAAAACAAGAAATGGAAGGACTGAACTTACCAACCATAACAGATGTGTAGCTTTGAGCAGGATCAAATGGACATCTGCCCTTACCATCTTCATTTTTACCTCCAAGTTCAAATGAAATTAAATTCTATTGAAAACCACAAAGCAATCATTAGCACTTTTTTCTTTCAGTCACTCGACTTGTGAGAAGTTAACTGAAAACTAAACACTAAATAATGGGCTATATCATCAACGTCCAGCATCAAAGGCATTTTGTGTAGAATTACAGAAGGCATATGTGTTTTCAGAAAATCTTATTGAGTCCCACTGACAGAGAAGAAACGTGATCCTATAATTTGGAAGGGCAGAAGCAGAAAGGAGCAAAAGACGAAAAGTTAAATCCAGACAAGACCTCAAGAAAGAGCACCCAAAAAAGCTAGACAGCAGGCAAGGCAGAGAAGTTAAGTGATACATAGAAAGAACTGACAATTACTGAATTAGCCTGAAAAAAACTGAGAGTCTTAGAAATCAACAAGGCTTTCTGAGATGGATTTAGCAATTTCTGAGATTATGTTTAGTTTGAGAGATAGGGCATAATCCAACTAGGCTTCAAAAAGCAACAGAGTACCTTGGCTGCTACTTTATAAATCCCTTAAAAATCAAGAGAATGGGGATCAGAAAGATGACCAACTGTAGCCACAGTATTGGGGAAGTAATCAGTTACACTTTGTAATGGAGACATTGGAAGCTAAAGGCACAAAGAATTACAAGATTTCTCAATTTTCGAATTGCTAAGAACTGCAGTAAGGAAAATGATACAAGAGTCAGCAGCAAGAAAACGGAGTTTTAATTCTGGGCCAAGACTTCACTTTGAAGAATTTAGCACTATCCATCTGTGGCATAGCCAAGAGCAGAGACAAGACAAGCAGAGACAGGAATCTGAGAAATTTCAGGAGATTCGGTAATGGGTGGAAGTAGCAAACAATGTAATTTCAGTTTTAGTAACTGGTTTCATGCTCACAAACAATACACAAAGAATTATGAAAGCTAAGAAAAAGTAAATCTGCAGTTAGACAAGATAAATCAATAATTCATTAAGTGCTCCGAAAAAGGAGCAATACAGTTTATTTACATACTCCATCATTATGGTGGGAGAGTGCAATAAATGCTCCTTATGACCAGCAGTGAACATGCAACAGTTTTGGGAATAGAGACTGACTTGTTGTTTACTTGAGCTGCTTTTAAGTTACAGCTGTTGCTGGGTCAAAACATATGTACATTTCTTACCAAGTAATCACATGTTGGCTGAAATGCATTAGTTCCACACACGTAGAGGAAAGTATCATTCAGCTGTTGCAAGACACGCACATAATTACGACACTCTGTCTGTAATAGAGGACAAGGAAAGCACTAGTCTGATAAACCGTAGCTTATACATTCCAACATAAACAAACAACATTGTGCTGTCAGCTTGTCCGTTGCCACTAATTATGTCACACCACACTGGGAAGCCCGGCTGACACATGGGTGACACTGGGACACCATCTCCCTGCAACCTCCAGAAGCCCTAACCAACCCTGCAGCAGCTGGTTTCCTACAGCCAGTAGTCTGCAGCTGCTGCAGTATCCTAGCAGGGTAGCATGCTCAGCAGGGTTCATCTCAAGTTGGTTTGTAAAACGACAAGCTCCAAACACATGTCCAAAGCATGGGAACAACTAGTTAAAACATTAAAGTTTAGACTTTGTCATCCCTTGCACACCTAGATGAAACAGTGACAGACAAGGTTGCTTCTTCAGTGTAACACCTCTAACACCCTTAAATTAGCTACAAAGCTTTGTCACTTATAGCCGTACTTTTTATTTTTCCCCCGTCCTTGATATCATCCAAGGAAGCTCCTTAGTATCTTTTGCTCTGAAATAGAACAAGGAGTTTGAGCAAAACCCTTAATAAAGGATACAATAAAAATTCAAAATAGAAATGAAGAAAAGCAACTCTAAACACCCACTTAGAGGGAAAAAACCAGTATCAACAACACTCCTTAATTCTTGCTGGTACACTGCTAGAGCCCACCACTGAACTGCTGTTCCCTGAACTTCATAAGCAAGTTTAAGCACTGGCTTTACTATTCCTTCTTTATGAGACAAACTAGGCATTTCTGTGACTGTATGGGAGAAAGCTGTAGGGAGGGGGAAGAAAGTAAAACTGGTTTTCTGCCAGATGAGGCCCTTGAACAGCTGCATGAATGCTTTCTGCTGGCATTATACAGCACAGTGGTGATGGGTGGGGAAGAGGACTGCCCAGTTAAGAATAAGAAATAGCAGCAGTGGCTTAATATCTTGACACTTTTGAAACTATTGCGCTGTGCAAAACATGGCTACAGCATAAATATGACTACTAGAAGGTTAGGAGTACAGTGAGGAAGAAGCATGGCTAGCAGTAGGTGGAAGCTGCTAAACTGGGAGCAGGAAAACACCAAAGAAAATAAATTAAGAGCTTTGTCAAAGTACATATTTATGGGGTCTAAAAAATCCCATAAATAGTTTTTGCAGAGGACTTGTGGAGATTCACACACAGTCTGCTTAAATATATGCATGTGCATATAAGAGAAACTAACATCTCATATTCATCATGGCTGTATTATTAGCAGCAACCCCAACTGAACCGGAAAACAAAAATAACATTCTCTGACCCCAGCCTGAAGGGGCAGACAAGGAGGAAATAGCCCTTAAATATCCACCACACCTCATGTTCAGACAATGTGATTGTCATCAGTGGTCAGTCAAGGAGAAGCAGTAGCTAGCCAAAGGGAGCGACCTCACTCCCTCCCAGCGAGCCCCATGAATGTAGGGTTAACTATCAGCCCTGGATGCAGCATTTGGGTTTTTTTAACAGTGTGAACCAAAGAGGCTACAGGTTCAAGGATCACATCCCTCCATGTGTAGAGCAGGTCTGCTTTTTGTATTCACAGGACTTTCAGATTTCTACTTTTAAACCGGTGCTAAAAGCCTGAACATCAGTCTTGCCCAGCAAATCCTTGCTTTACTGCATCAATAAATGAAGTGGTGTTACACAAATGGGAAGGTACATCCACATACAGCCAGCTATCTCAAGTAAACTGTCTCCACAGAGAGGCAAAACGAGCAGGCCAGCCTGGCAGTCATGAGGAGTTGGTGGTTCCTAGAAACACCATGTGATCCTGGTAAGATGGCAGGACATCTGGCTGCTCAGGGGCAGGGGAGCTGTCTGAGTAGTCACACCAGCAAGAGGCACACCCGCCGACCAACACAACATACGTATAGAGTGTAGTGAAAAAATACACTGGCCTAATAAAAAACCCTTATGCCCTAAATAAAAGCATGCAAAATTAATCATTCATTCTGTAAAATCAAATGCTATGAAGCAATAATTGCAATAACAAAACACACCAGTTCCTATCAATTACTTCACTGAAAGCAGTACTGGTTTATCGTCTTAATTGAAAACCATTAACATTAAGCACGCATCAGGGTGTGTTCAGATTTTCAAACATTCAAATAATATTCAACAGCAAAAAATAATGAACTAAGAAATTAAAAAAACCTAAGCATGCTGCAGTTTCTAATGCTCAAGTTAATTAAGAAAATTTAGGTGATTATTTCAAAATTTTCATTTCAAACAGTTGGGAGACTTTCTTCTTTTAATGTCACCCCTCTTGAAGTGAAATGTGCAAGATCTTTCTCAAAGTTCAATAAAAGTACATACCTGTTCTGATTTGCCTTTGACTGCACATTTAGTCCTTTTATCTTCTGTGACCTTCCAGTGTAACTAAGTAAAGAACATGCAACAAAAAAGCACATTCTAAGTACTTTAATTCAATGAAAGATCTGAAAATCTTGCAATAACACACGGAAGAAAACACAATCCTAAGACTATCTACAGCAAATGCAAGACATTTTGCAGGTAGCTTTCAAAGGTTCAAAGCCATTTTTTCCCAGGGAGGTGACACTTTCAAACACATGTGCCTGAAGCAGAACTAAACTACCATCTTTTGGGTTCATAATGACGATTGCCCACAACTTGCTAGTGAACTTTTCATTATCATATGCACTAGGGAAATGCAACTGTAACTGGTTTAAGTATTTTTTTCAATCTGAAGTACTTCTCTATTTCATTAACACTTGAATAAAAAACACTTGGGGAAAAGGAATCAAAGAAAACTTACTGGACCAATTTACACTATACTGAGTACAACTCTGATAGTTACACGTTTTACATGTTGGTGAAAGAGCCCACCACCACCCATGAATACATTCTTCAGATTAAAAATCATAAAAGCATCTTCCAAAGCACCGCAGGTGGGAGTCCACACTGCACCTCTACATGTCAACCTGTGCTGCTGATGGGATGAAAAGCAGGAGCCTGGGAAGGACCTGGAAGCAACACAGCATTAGGAGACTTCTGCCTGGGCTAATCTACTTTGCAAAACCAGCACCAGCACATCCAAAGTACTTCTCCGAGCAAGCTGGATCAGACCTGTCTGCACCACCGCTTGCTGTGCAGACACACCTAGACACAAAACAGATGAGACTGAAAGGACAGAGCCTTCATTTGCAATGTATCTGCAGCCTGCCGCAATTGAGCAAGCCCCAACTCTATTTCTGTTTCAGATTAGGTGACTTTTTGACTCAGATTAACAGAAAATGGCCCACTCCTGATAGTAAGAATATGTGTAAGAACCACTGCTACAGATAATATCTGCAGTCCCTCTAGTCCAGCATCCTGCCCCCAAGAAGAAAATACTCAAGGAGACCTGTAATTACTTGTTCATATCCAACTTCTCCTTTCTTCCTCTCCTTTTACTCTGTAAAATCTTCCAGAAATAATACTGGAGTAGCCCATACAGAGTAGTTTCTCTTCTAGGTACCTATTTGCCTAAAATGCAATGCTATTGATATCAGGAAATTAAGTCAAATTTAGAGTACAATTTTTACACGGAGGATAATGTATTAAAATGCATACCTCGTGCTGCTTCTCAGCAATATTCACTGCGTTTAAGGCAAAGACCACTTCCCTGGCTCCTACATACAGAACGTTTTTGTCTTCACTTAACAGCAAGGTTGAATAGTTTGACACTTTTGATTCGTTAAAATGTATTAGCTGGACCTCTGTTGAAATGGAAAAAAAATAGCACCTCATGAAGAAACACAAATCACTTAGGGTCAAGCTTCTGAGGTATTTTTTTCATTTTTTCTAAGTTGTCTAACAGCTGTTGGATAACTTGAAAACAAAAGGTTAGTTCAGACAATCTGTGCAAAAGACAAGGGACCCCTCAGAAGCTTGATTCAGCAGAAATAGCAACTTCCATCAACAATATAAAAATCACTTGTTCCCACTTCCTCATTTAATTTCAAATGCTCAAGTGCTTCTCTTGTGGCAATCCCTATAACTCACTTCTTCCTTTGTTTTTTTTTTTCTACCTGCTTTTTCTAAACTTCCATTTTCCACATCCACTGTCAGGTCCTCCCTCATCTTCTCCCTCCCATAGACCAATCTACTGTGGAAAATCAGGTCAGTCACCACATCCCTTGCAACTTCCTCAAACAAATCTTACAAAATACCCTGCACCTTAAGACAACTCTTCAGCATACTGCCGTAACAGAAAGAAGACACAGAAGCAAATAAACCATTTGCAGCTGATTGTGAAGTGAAAACCAGAGATGAAATGCACACAAAATAATAGCATGAAGGAAAAATCAAGATGAAGAGAAAAAAGACAAGAAAAAGAGGGAGACACAAGAGAAAAGGCAGTGGAATGAGGAAGCACGCAGAATGAACCAGAATGGCGTGGAGAAAGATGACACCGACTAATGCAAAAGAGTCTTTTTTCTGAATGTACAGCCATAATGTAAAAATGGCTGAAAGCTTGAGAGATCACATTTTGTACTAGGGACACAAGGTTAATTAACCATGGCTTTTTAAGATACAGAAGAAAACAACATATTATTGCTTCCAATTCTATGATTAGTAATTGCAGCACATTTTCAACTATAATACTCCAGAAACATTCATTTTAAACTAGATTCTTCAGCATAATTTTGTAATCTTTTACTTGGCAGGAAAATTTTTGCCAAATGGATGAACTGGTTCATACAACTCCGCTGAACTAAATTCCCTCTTCTATTCAAAGTAGGTTTCCATCAATTAAATGCAACAATCTTTAGCAGATACAGAGAGAAATAGCAGGAATGAAGATAAATTTCATTTATTTTGACTCATTTGGAGAGTCTGTCATACATTACTATACCATTAAATAGCAACTTGTCACATTTTAACTACCAGATAGAAGCATTAAGGAGTCTAAGAAGGAACTACAAGTCTTGTCTAAGCCATCCTTTCTGAAAAGCTGTATCAGCAACTCAATAATTAGTATACCAATAGTCAGGAAAAGCACTTCCTACAATCATCTCATAATCTGCTTATTTCTACTACATTCTTATTCTCCATCTATTTTTTCCTACAGAATGACTGCTCAGAATTTAATATCCTTATTTAAGATTGCTTCATTATATGGCCAATATATTTGTTTTGGTTTGTTCAGTTACTACACACTTGGGTAAGTCATCAGTTGCTACTTACTAATATTAAAGAATGATCCCAAACCAGAATCTCTTAAAGCATCCATGCCACATGGGGAATAGGTGGGTGGGAGGAGAAAATGGGGGGTGAAAAAACCATATATTCACAAACAGCAGCAAATAACTACTCTATAGTCTTTGTTCTAGAGTTCTTTTCAGACTCAGACTAAATTACTAAACCAAAAGCTAAAGGATCCTCTGACTTCTATTACTTCTCTTTGCACCACATTTGCAGATTCCTGATTATTGTATTGGGAGATTATGAATATGTGCTGCAAATTCAAATTCAAGAAAAGCATTGTTCTGTGAAAGACTTTCGTATCTAGGCACTATACAATGCTGTCAGAAGAGGGCCAAATGCTTGTTTTTCCTTCACCTGGTGATTTATTTAGTTCTCAGCATGGTTTGATGTCCAAAATACATTATTAGCTGGAGAGGAGCATTTTGCTAATGTGTTCAGACTCCAAGCAAAAATAATTTGTTTAGAACAAAATACACCTATTGGGGTTTTTCTCTTGAAGCAAGTTTCAGTTGCAATATCCTTCAGCTGAGAAAGCCAAATTTGGAATTTCTCCTTTAAAAAGCGCTGTTTTCAGAGCTGCCTGAAGGACCTGAAATCAGTTAACCCAGTGCCTGAACCACTTTTGAATATTCTGGTCCTAAGCACTTCCTAAGCAGAGCAAAGCCAGTAACACCTGACCAAACTCATGGCAAACAGGCTGAAAGAACATAGAGCCTCAATGAGTTTCAAATCCCACAGAAGGATCCCTGAAGATGTGGCAATGTCCCATATTACACCACTTAAATTGCTGTTCTTACCTCTGTGTTCCCAAGTGATCCTTGGCACTGGGCCAAATGCTATTGCCACTTCTAGCAACAAACCCCAAACTACATAAAAAGCACACAAAGCCATCTTCAGTGTCCTTGCTCTTCGGGGTTTGCTGAGTAACTGCAACAGGTAGCGTTTCTTTGGCAGGTGGAATGCAAATCCCAGGGAGTATTAGAGACCAGGCATTTCAGACCTTGAGAGCAGTGCAACGGGAGGCTGGAACAACCGTACAAGTACGTGCTTTCCAGCAGATCACTTCAAGAGAACGCACATTTTCCAGGATGCTGCATACACAGACTGCCCACACACTCCACAGGCTGCAGAGCTGCTGAGAAGTGTGACTGAGTGCATTCTTCTGTTTCGCTGGAGAAATAAATGATGCTGTGGAGAGAGAAGGGAAGTAAGAAGTAGAAGAGAAAGCAAACGAAATACTGCCAAAAATAGCACCGATCTTGCAGTATTTCTACAGCCGTCTGCATAACTTAATTTGGGTACAAAATATGTTAATTGGTGAAAATCATATTCTTCAAAACAAGACACATATTGCATGGCAAATAGGCAACAATTGAAAGCAATAATTTCAATCTACAATACCAAGTATAAATATTTTGAATTGTCAATTATTTTTAAAGCATAAAACTTGACTCTAGTCTACATATTTCTAATAGCGACACAAAGAAAATCCCACCTCTCTGACAAATATAATAAACAAAGATAACAAAAATCACTATGACTAAGATCAGAGAGCAAAGGACATGAGAAGTGCAGCATTAATAATATGTACGGTCACACAAACCTGCTGTACATGCCATCCTTGGGATCTTACAGGAGTGTCTTTTTCAGTAAAGTTTCCTAATGCTACTAATGCACTTAAGGTGTGCAGGGGGTAGAAATACAGCTACAGAAACAAAGAGCTAATGCACTGCATACAAAAACGAAGGGAGAAAACACTTCAACAGTGAAACTGCTACATACTCCTATGAAAGTCACTCTGTCTCTGAGTCACCCATTACTCTCAGGTCCAGAAAGGTCTGTTCTAATAAACAAAACTGTTCCCTGCTTTCTACACCATCTCCCATGAGTCTCCACAGCTCCTGTCTTCCTACAACCACTCCTAGGTGAAGACTAAGTGTTTACCAGTAGAAGTGAGTGCATTCATCAATTACTAGATAATGAGTAAGTCTTGAGGTCTGTACACCTGGGGTGGGGTGGTGGTGAGAAAAACACGTTGTCTTTTGCAGCAGGGCACAGAAGATGATGGATTTTCACTTTGGCACAGCCTGAGACCCCAAGGTGACACTACTAAGAGACAGGACAATGCAAGATAGCCGTAATACCTAGAGGTTATCCAGCAGGAGGGCAAGTGAAGGTTACAAAATTATTAGTAACATTAAAGAAGAAGGGGGGAGTACTTGAAGAACACAGAGGTATAAAGGGGGAAGCCACATCAAGAACACCTCCAAGCACCAGCAAGATGCCTCTGGGAGGTCCTGGGTTTAAGCAGGAAAAGGCAAGGAACCTCTGGTAAGTGCAGCCAGTGGATCTGAAGTAAAGCGGCTGACTAAAAGGCTGGCAACTACATTAAAAGTGTTTACACCTGCTTTACTAAATGATCACAGGCAAGATTAAAAGATTTTGAAATCTTATTTATCTCTAAATAAATAGAATTGTAGAAAAGACAAGTCTACTAAGAAAAAAATCCACACAAGACTTGCTCAAGATGAACCTGTAACTTAAAATATTTTTTTATATTTTGTTTTTTAGTCTTGGTAAGCACTTTGGATCAAATACAACTGTTCATAGCAAATCATATAAACTGTTTTGGTTTTTAAGGCATCATGTTTTCAGTTAAGCTTACAAGGCATTTTTGTCTCTCACCCTTCCTGTTTATCATCATATACAAGCAATTCCACATTTTGCTCTCCAACACATTAAGAAGTGCCCACTCAGAATTACAAGGCATCGCACAAACATATTCTGAGGCAAACAAACAGCTTTACATGCAACTGTTTACAAACGGAACAGCAGTTCAATAATTGAAGTTCCAGGCAGTTTAGCTATCTTATTTTAATAGAAATGTAAGGGAGAAAACAGCAGTTTGAAGAAACATCTTTGAGCCATTATTTACAGACACAGCTAATCCTTTTTTTATGCTACCTTTTGTTGAAAAGACTGCATGTAATAATTCTCTTAACTCTTGATTTAAAAAAAAAAAAAAAGAAAAAGAGATGGTCAGGACATCTTTAAGCTATCAGTTATATACAGTATCATATAGTAGAGATGACTCCAGAGAAGACTTCTAAAGTCCTATAAATTTTTTGGACTTTGAAATAGGATTAGCAAATCTAAGCCCTAGTGAAGGAAAATTCTGAGTTTCCCTACACAGTTACATTCCTAGTCTAGCTTGCCTACCTCAGAAAATGCAAAATGACAATGAAACCTGAAACAAATCACATTATCTTTTGAAGACAACAAAGGGTCTCGCTGGATTGTTTAGTGCCTGCTTTGCTCTGTGGACTGAGAATTGCTCTGGCTATACAAAATGGAAATCTCTGATTTCAATCCTGTTGTACAGGCTTGCAAGACAGCTCCTTTTTTGCATTAATAAGTTTGGTCTGTGGGAGATTATTTGATGATCTCAGGTAAAATTTTGCATGTTATAAAAAGGAATGAGACAGACTAGATGGAACATTACATGCCTAGTTGTGCAAGATCCACTTTGTTCTCATTTCTGTAACTTTAAATAGAGATGAAAATGCATTCAGAACCTTGTCCTTTAATTTAGCCTTCAATTCAATTACTCTCCCTTGCCCCTCCCTTTCCTGTACTGAAAATTATCTGGAACAAGTCCTTCCCTGGCATCCACTGGGAGGTCATCCATAATCTAATACGAACCTCTTTTTACATAACACAAGGGGTAGAAGAAGGAAAAACAAAAAAGAAAACCAACAAAAAAAAACCACCACCAACAAAAAAAGACCCAGACAATGACCTGATTTCCAAATTAACTCCGTTCCATCAGTGTTCACTGGCTTTGATTAGATCTGAGTGCTTTGAATTTCTGAAAAGTTAGGTCTCCTAATGCTTTAAGCGTTACTCCCAAAAAATGAGCCACAATTTGCTTGGAAACAAGTATACTGAAGAAGTAAAGCAGAAAAAACACCTGAAATGTTTGGTTACATAATTAAACTCTAACTGACCACAGGTCTACCCTTCTGTAAAACTGTTAAAAATTTTCTGAGGTAAATAATCAGTAAATTTAGGGACTCTGATGACGATTTTACATCAATGTAAATGGAGCAAAATATGTACACTACTTGCATGAGTTTTCCATAATGTTTGCCTTTATGGTGACTGAAAACAGGGCAACTATAGAAGAAGAAACAATCAACACAGCTCCTATCAATTCGGCAGAGCACAGCTGGAAGCTCAGAGCTGTGAACATTCCCATTGACACGTGTAATTTTAATGCACAGGCAGAGAAATAGGCAGAGGCAACTTTCTGCTCTCTCAAAGGACAGAAATTCAAAGCTGTTAGAAAAATTTCAGGCTGCATAACTGCTAATAAGGAATACTAGCACAAATTATGAAACTAGGGAGTATATGCAATGGCATATACTGACTGTTACCAAGATCAAAAACCATCTGTCTCTCACATCACCTGGGTCATTGGGCATCAAAGAAGCAGTGCTTTGGCCCACCTTCTAGAAAAATGCAAAGTACTAGTTATGTAGTGTGAGAAGCTAAAAAAACAACCATGGGAAGGAAACTGTTATCTTTCTCATCCTTCAGGACACAGAGGCAAAGTAAGCACAAAGAAGTACTTGAGAACATCAAATTTCATCTTTCAGAGATGTCAATTCAGCAACCCTTACCAGTATCCAATTTTTTTTGTAAGTAATGCAACCCAGAGACAAGTCTCTTCTTCCCCAGTCAGCATGGTACAGCTCAATCCAAGTGTGTATCTTGTATGTGCAAGTCTTGCACAAGTTAGCTAAATTCTGGAATTTCAAAGCTAGGAAACCACCAATTTTGCAACACTAGTTTTGAAATACTTTTTCTTCTAAGAAACATTTAGTTGCATTGTGCAACTTCTGAGTTTGGCTCAATGTTGAACTGCTAAGTGGATCTATCTTTATTTTGTATATGAAGGTTAAAACCAGGAGAATTTCCTAACATAGCCACAATGGTCAGCATTGGGATCCTTGTGATTCCCAAGAAATGATCATTACCATCACAGAGCATCCAGCCTCTTCCTGAAGAAAGCCAGAGAAGTACTGGCCATCCTGGCCTAATTCTGCCACTCTTTCATGATTCCCCAGCCACGATATGTGTCCTCATATTTTTCCTCTCATTTTGTACTGCACTTTATTCTCCTCCACACAGTTTATCTTTCCTTGCAATCCCTCACCTACTCTGTACTTATGCTCCCACCCCTGCTATCCCCCACTCTTCTTCCCCAACAGAGGCAATGCACATGACCACAGGTGATGCCTGCCCCCAGTGAGGCTGCCAGACAAAAGACTACCTTCTTCTGGGCTTACAGGAAGGCCCCTTAGAACACACAGTTCCCTACCTCTCCATCAAATCACTGTCACACCACTCATCGTCCAGGGACAGCAAGTGAGGATCTCCCAGTAAGCAACAACTGACTGCAAAACACCCTTCCTTCCCACTGCAAACAGCCATGGCAGGCTTATCAGGCAGCCTACCCTGCCATTTGAAAATAATTTTTTAAAAAATTATGCATTTGCAAAACTTGTAAGGAGTAACTTGTAAGTTACTAACTATGATGAGGGATATGGAGTTCAATATACAGAGACAGGCAAATTATGAGTGAATTGCTTCCTCCAGCAGAAAAGAGGGGGTTAAAGGAGTCAACTGTCAGAGGGCATAAATTCCAAGTTCTCCATAAATAACTTTCTTTTGAAAGCTTTTGAAGCTTTAACAGAATACAGGCCTGCTTCAGTATTTATTAATGCTTATTTTATAACAGATCCCAAGGCTTCATACATGAAAAACAAACCAGGGAAGTCCAACTGTGAGATTTTGCATAAACCTTTTTTCTCTCCAATTTTGTTTCCAAAACTGAAAGGAAAAATTAGCAATACTTGTATTTTAAGTAATCAAAATTGCAAAGTGAGAAGTATACAAATTACCTTTGGCAGCTGAGTTTTATTAACATAGTTCATGAGTTTCAGACCAGTAAGGACAGGCTGGTTATATTCTTTGCTTTAGTTCTCACCCTTTCAAAATCTGAAGCATAGTGCCATTTTTAGAAAGTCTCATGAAGAACATCATTATTTACAACCCTTCTATTGTAAAACACATGCGGACTCATCTTCTCCTGAGGTAAGGTACAACCTCAAACTAGCAGACCAGTAGCCCTTTATAACTAACATACATGTAGAGCACGGGATTACTTGCATTTCAAACTGTAACCAAAATACCCTGTAGTTGCTAGGTGCTTACAAATTAGATGAAGATTTTTAAGGTAATTTGGTGTGGTCTTTATCTCTACCACAAAACCTGCTGGAGGATGTGCACTAGTGCTGAAAGAGAATATAAATTCTGAGGAAACAAATTCCTAGTTTTAGGTCAGAAATTAATATTTTCCGATTCTGTGTGATAAATATGCCATCAAGCATCCTTAGGAAACTAATGCCCGTGCTTAAAGCAGAGAATATTTTTATCTTCAGTGGAATACTTCAAGAGATCCTTTGTTTTTTTAAACTCACATTCTTGTTCGTTTACAACTATGTGCTTTTCCTGTGGGCAAAGATTACACATACATAAAGTATTATGAAGAAAAAAATTACAAGACAAACAGATTAAAATTCTTGTTTTTCAGATTATTATGGGTACATCACTAGAAATAGTATTCAACTCGGAAGAGCAACAGAAAAGAGCTAACTTGGATGCTGAGGTATCCCAAATACAGAATTCAAGAGCTGCCCAGAGCATGGTCAAAGACCCTTTTCTGCCTGACTGGGTACTTTCAGATACTGAACTTGGGTTGTGACAGTGACAGTGCTGCAGTTAAAACTGAACAAGAAATAAAGTCCCTGAAACTTCAAGTTCATTTTCTCCTACCACTTAAACATACTGTCACAACCAAAAATATTGCTGTTTCTTTCTCATTTCTTCTTTGGCTCACAGGACTCAGTGAGTCATTCAAAGGTATTTGAAGATGCCTACTGGCAACTAATGGCACATGTGAAAGTACCTGCATGTCTAAATTAACAGGCATGTGTGCTTTAAAAAAAACTATCCTAGGTGTCCAGCAACACTTTCAGAGTCAAACATCAAGCCCAGTACCCCTTCATATACATGAACTGCATAACACAGGGAAGGTGCAACCCTGAACGTGATCTTTCAGTGATAATTAGAGAACAGGTAAATACAGAGTATGTTCCCGACTGAGAAAAAGTCCTTTCCTGGTAAGTTTCCTGAGTAGTTTGGTCTTGGAGCAAAAGAATGAAATAAATCAAACTTGTAATTCAATCCTGATCTACATTTTTCAGTATGCACTAAGTCCCTAGTATTCTTGCAGTATATTTATCTGTTCTGCTAACAAAGACACCTGCACCAGAGTCACCACAAATCACAACAGGCTGCAGAGATGTACCTCTGGTTTCAACGTACGTACCTGCCACCCTTCGGAGCCTCCTGCACAGCCTGGAGCTGGGAAGCTGTCAGAAACACATCCTTTCTGAAAAGAGGTGAGAAACAGGCTTTAACATCATTACCACATAAACCTGATGGGCAAGTTCTGATATGGGAATTACAATAAATCCTCCCCCAAAAGTTTGGCTTTTATTTTCCAGACTACCAGGGCAAACCATTCCTGACAGAAACCAGAACTGCTGTATTTGCATCCAATGAGCCAAGATCCTGACATTTCACTTAACACAAAAAAATATTGAGCAGACCTGATAAACAGCATACACCATCAGCCCTTTTTAAAACTCAATTTGTTTCTCCTATCCCAAGCTAGCTGATACCTATCCAGCACAAAATTATTCAGCACTTGCATTGCAGTAGCAATTACTGATACTGGTAGGAGTCTGGGACCCGTCTTCTGCTGGTAGAGCAGGTATTAGAGAGAAGTTAGATATCAGCCAGTCTCATGAACAATTACCTTTACTAAATTCATATAAAGCAGTTCCAATACTCTCCCGCATTATTAAACAACTGCATTACGCACAAACGTAGAAAAGAGTATCTGGATATTTACAATAAAACCTGGCATGCTTGCATTTATTTTGCTGTAAACACAGGAGAACAGTGGGCCACTCTGAAGCAATCTCAACTGGGCACAATGAGGCATTCATCCCAAGACTTCTTGTAGGTAACATGGTTCCAATATGCAGACTCATAACATTGTTACATCAGATTGTATTTAGCATATATATTTCCTAGTGTTCATCCAAGCACTTTCAGAAGGTGTGAGCCATGTGAAGGGATAGTTTTCTTAATTCAAGTCACTGCAGGTCTGAAGTAGATTCCACTGAAGTCAACAGTAAGGAGGTTCCCTAAGATGCAACTGGTAAGATGGTGCATATGAAAAAAAAATCTCCATTGCACTTCTGCAGGCTTCATTCTTGATCCAGATGATTATAATGACCCACAAGACAGAGGCCTCAAAAAAAACAGGCCAGAGAAATTACAAGCAGCAGCTCAATACTGCAGATCTCTAGGGAAAGGGAGAACCTATACAGGGTCTTCTCAGAGATCTTCAACAGTGCATGTTTTGTGGCTACTAGAATCGTAGAAGGTATCAAACAGCTACATCAAACCCACTTTTGCTTACAAAACAGTATTTTCAGCATCATTTGGATCTTTCGGGCTATAAAGAGGGGAATCTATTCTGACTCACCCCACAATCTTTTTTCAACAAAATACCCAATGAAAATCCATTGCCCATATACGTTATTACCAACTGTCTATTTTCCACAAACCGCAGCAGAATAAAACTGACCTATTTTTGATGCAAAAAAAACCCCCTCATCCACCTTTCATTCTGCTGAAAACAAACCAGAGCAGGCAAACTGTAAATCATCTGACCAGTTATGAAACTCTCCACAAGCCAACTTACACCAGATCACCTCTATGGCTGCAGCTACTCAATATTTAAGTGAACAGTCAAAATTTACAAAAATATCCTGCTTGCCACAAGAGGACATCAATCAACATAGCCACTATCGCTACTGCAGTTTTCAGATCCCAGTGTGCTTCCTTACAGCTTACTGCTCACAGAGCAAACTATAATAATCTCTTTTAGCTGCAAGTACCTTAACGGAAAAAGAAAATTCTTTTTTGCCTCTCTTGAGAAAGGACTTCCAGCAGCCTATAGCTTGTACAAGCACTTTCACTGTAATGAAGCACTTGCACCTAAATGAATAGCTACAGTATATGCAAAACTCCTCTGAAAACCCTTGCAGCTAATTAGCTGACCTGTATACTTTCCTGGCTTACTTTAAACCACCTGACATAAAGGTTTTCAAGTCTCCACAAGTAGCTCCAGGTTTCATAGCTAGGATCTGAGGACACTGGGGACTGAAAGCCAGGTGGACAGATGGCTGGAAGTCAGGCCAGCTCTGAGCCAGCTTCTGGATCTGTATGGAGATGGGGAGAAGCAGATGAGCTGCCAGGACTTCCAAGCTGTGGCACCTCAGCTCAAGAACTCTGCTCCCAAGAGGAGTCCATCCCTCTTCAGTGTGGTCCTTGGGAAGGGGACATTAACCACCAGTGTTTCTGGCAGAGAAGTCCACAGATGTGGGGCTGTGTGTGAGGGTGGCTGGGCTAAGGTGAAGGGTGGTTTGCAAGTAGGGGCTCCTTCTTCTTTGGTCACACCGCCACTGGCTGCCTGTCAAGACACCACCTGTAGGCACGCTACGCACATGAGTAACTACTCACAGCTTGCCAGAAGCTATGACATAATTAAGCCCTTTAATCCAACCAGGACTTGAGTATGAAATTAACATCCATGTAAGCACTGCAGGCTGGCAGACATCCTTCAGGCCCTCTTCTTTGACCCAAACCTCACAGGTGATTCTTTACAGCAGGCACTGCAAGGAGCTCCTTAGCAAACTTTATACCTTGTCAGGTTGTAAGAGTACTTAAGTCTAAACTTATGGGAGAAAAAACGCCAAACTGTTTCTTCTGGCAACAATTACTTAAGCTTGGGGGAAAAAATTACACCACGAATAGCTCATTATTTCGACAAGAGTGACTAAGTCTTCAAAGATTAAAGAAAACACCTACTGGATTATAAATGAAAGGCAGCCCCGAGTACATTAAGTAGAATAAAAGGATAGTCACCTTAACAAAATTTTTCAAAAGGGATCCACAGTCCTTCATATATGTTTGTTTGCATACATTTTATTTATATGAAGACCTTCTTCTAATCTGTCAAATTCCAAAGCACATTAATGTATTATAAGGTACTTCTGGCTGTCACATCCTACTTGCTCTCAAAAAAAAAAAAAATCCAAAGAACAACACCTAAAGTGTACTACTTTTCCTTCTGCACATCAATTACCATCCACATCAGTAGCATTTCTTTCATCTTCTATTCAAGCACATGCCTGCTGTAACCAGGTCTTACTGAATCTAAATAAAGAGAAAAAGAAAGGAAATACAAGAAAACCAGATTATAAGCAAATTTTCTGTACTCAGAGATCTCTTTGGAAACCCATAGACACAAATTTTAAGATTGAGAACATTTCTAGTATAACAGCAGTATACACTGACCTTACCAAAACACAATTTCCAGATAAATACCTTGATGATCACCACTAGAACTATATTTGCTACCCGTATCTTGAGTCAGCCATAACCTATACATACTAGCTTTCTTAGAAAAACTATTTTAAAAGCTTACATGGAAGCCACAATAAAGCCAATGTACAGCTATGAGTAATGAAGGCAGCACCGACACCTGCCCACAGACAGTGTCACTAAGAACTTTCCTGTGAATGCTATGTGTGGTTTTAGAGTTTTGAAATAGTTACATGAAAAGGCATGCTAGACTACAAACAGCAAGAACTGTGCATATTACCAGCACTATATTTAAATAATTGATCTGACATACCAAACTAACTGTTGCTCACACTGCCATAATTTCCACTGCTCCCACCCACTCTGGATGGGATTGGTGATTATACCTGCTAACCACCTGTGCAAGTCACTGGGCAAAAATCAAGTAACAAACATGCTACAAGACTTAGAGACCAAAGCTCAAATGTTTTTCCCCCCCTTTCCTGCCAGCAAAGCTTTACTTTTGATAAAAACATATTTCACAGACCCATTTACTGGCCTACCAACATCCCTCAACTTTTTCTAAACATTACAGGAAAGGTAAGTACATGACCTTTAACCTGCAGCAGAGGCCCATGCTGAATCTTGTTTTGAAACAACAAAGCAGAAAAGCCCTGGTAGGGCCCTATTAGGTCTCAAAAAGGCATTTCAATCTAACCCAAACTGTGGTGGGATCTTCAGCTGTTAATTCCCATCACCTTGGCACTCCTCAGATCTCACAAGAACCCTCAAAAAAGCCAAGAACAACATAGAGACTAAATTGGAGGCAGAGAGCTATGAATCCCTTCTGTAACCCAATGGCAAAATACAATTATCAAGGCTGGGCCAGCTACTGCTGTGATGAGAGTTTCTCCCTTTTTAAGGATATTAAGAGAATCTGTAGTTAAGCAACTTAACTTCCATAAAACTGAACAGGAGCTTTCATGATACTATATATGCATCCCACCCTTCTTCAGGAAAGGATGTGAGTGTGTTTCACAATTTCAACTTTCTTCCAGTTACAATACTATACAAATATCAACACGAGAGTATTTTAATCAAAAAACACGGTAATGGTTCTGAATCAAATTCCAGTAAAGGCAGACAATACCAACAAAACTGTGTGAGACCAAGAGCCACATAGCATGAGAGAAATAAAGGGGATGCATAAATGCACAAAGGAAGTAACAAATACCAGCACTTTTGCTTCAGATTAATCTTTTTAAACCACCACTTCAGGGGAGTGTAAAATTTTTATGTACTCACACAGCATTAGCTTAGGGAAGGAAACATTCTTTCAGAAGCAACACTGGAATATTTTGGTCAATAAACAAAATAGTCTTTGTAGAGCAGAGATCACTGGGACCACCTCTATATTCAATAATTTTTTTACTTCAACAAGATCAACATAAAGGAGACAATTACTCCTCCTCTCATCATAAAAATCCCGTGTAATCCAGGTCTCCTTCTTCTTCTATCAAAAAAGGAGCAATCCTGGAAACTATTGCTGGTTAAAAAACCTGCACAAGAAGAAACAGCAGATGAGCCTCCAAATCTTACTCTTCGTATTCTCAGAATGAAAAGTAACAGAAAATGGAAGTCTAAATTCTGCCTGTATTTTTAGTTAATGTTCTTTAACAGAATAAATGAAGTTCCCTACAAGAAAATCAAGCATTAGAAAACCCTAAAACAACCTCACATCTTACCCAAAAGACTAGCAGCTGCCAATTATGGGAAAACACCTTCTAATATTAGTAAGAGAAGTGAATGACTGTTATCTATTTCCATATTCATTCTGACAACACAGCAAGCCAGCAAAGCTAAAACTAAAATCAATATATTGTATTATATCACCTGCTTTCTTAAGAGCTTGGATCACATATTTTGTCACTTTCAGAGAATCCTGTTGTTGCTTTTCAACTATATATTACTATAACATTTCCAGTTTTTACTTTTCTCAATGCTTTACATAAAATGCATTACCAATGTTTACAGACGACAGTCTGAGTACATTTAAGAGAGTTATCTGAACTAAGATTACAAACCACCTGGATTTCACACTGTTTCATATTTAGTATTTTTCAATGCTGCCTTGGTATTTTTCTCTCTTGCCTTGAGAAACACATTGACAACACAGGCAAGGAAAAGACACAAAGAGTCTTTAACGTTCCCTAGAACTGAGTATTTTACCATCCTGATAGTGGAGAAAAACCCAGTTATTCAGTAGCAGATTCTTGTTTTTCAGGCTTTCAAGACAGTTTTAACAAAATATGCCAGTTACTGACAAGTTCCAGACTCTGAAGTTTCTTGACTCCCAGAGGAGACAAATACAACAATTACCTTTTCCACACAGAACAGGTTTTCAGTACCAAAATATCTTTGGTGAGTTTGCCCACTGAGAACGTTCAATTTATTAAGCTGTACATATCCCTATGCCCTCCTCAGGGAGGCTGACAATGAGACGACACAATGCAAAAACAGCTTTAAAAAAACTTTTCAAGCACATTCAAAACACTGCCTTCCTTTTTCTTTTTTTTCCTGAAGTTAATTAGTATTAAATGGAACAGAAGGAAAAGGAGGAGTAATTTTTATCTAAACACAAAAAATGAAAGTACATAACTCCTTCAACTGCACAGCAAAACATTTTGCACCTTGAAGAGAAGCCTTGGAAGAAGTTACCTGTCCGTCCTGAGAAAAAGCTTCTGTGCTGAAAAGAACAGGCAACTTCAGTTCAAGGAGCCAGAGTCAGCTCCTGGTTGTGTAAGACATAGCACAGCCTCCCTGAGGGAGCTGCACAAGGTTGCTGAAGTAGGGAATTTGAACCAAGTTATTCAAAACAGTGAAGAAGTAACGAAAACAAAACTCCTCTGTGTTTGGCTAGATGAAAGTCAAAAGTTGAACCTTGCAGCAGTATTTACTATTAAAAAAATCTCAATTAAAGTTCACAGGTGGAATTCACTCATTTTTTGTAAAACAAAACAAAATTACTCATGTCCAAAAAAACCCTAAAAAGCTATAAAAAGGGATTTCCTCAAGCATTACAAGTTATGTAAGGACATCTCTGACTTATGAACACAGGTAAAATTTGTTCTAATTCTGAGTATCTTACTATCATGCTTCACAACTGCCTTATCACACATGCCACTTTGAAACAATCTTCCTCTGATGCTCAATTGCACAAAGTCATCATGTAATAAGGATATCATTAGAACTCGTCAGGATGATACTTCATATCATAATAAAAAACATGCCCACTCAATAGCAAAACAACCAGAAAGGACCGCAAGAAATTCATACGTTCCTGAATCCATATGTACGATATTCCCAGTTACATTTGGGATGAAGAACTACAACATCTAAATGCCTAACAGGTCTGTGATAATAATTTTGAGTTCTCAGTTTTGGGTGCAGTGAGGAGATGGAAGCACCACCACTTGCAGTGCTTCACCTGTCACTCCACAGAGCTGCTTCTACTGCCCACCATACACAATCAGCTTTGCACTTGACATGAATCATGCTGCCTAAACAGTAAAATCTGTTAAATTTTTCCTTCACCTGGCATTACGCATGTTGAAGGTGGTGCAGTAAAGCCCTCCTTTGAAACACTTTTTCCTCAATTAATTGTATTTCTATGGCAGCTAGTTGAAGAGTCACCATTAAATGAGGCCAATTCTCTTTCCAAAGCTCCAAGCTGAAGCCAGTGCCTCTACGCATGTGCTATTTGTTTTCTAAGCTACTTTTTCAACACTTATGTTTCTGTATGACAGATAGTGCCAATAAGAGTTACACACAACATCAATTCCTCTTTTCCTGTCACTCGGTCATGGGATAAAGTCGCACAGGAAACCTTCTCAAAGCAAACCCAGTCTGGCTTCTAAATTTGAAAACCTGCTACAGAATGAAGATTAACAACAACAAAAAATCCATACTAAAACTGGTAACTTCCCTCAGGTCTGCTTATTCTTGCATTAATGAAAATAACAGAGAAACATCTTATTTTTACTTTCCATTCCCATTCTTCGATACATGACCTTCGGACAATAAATGTCAAGTTCTATTTTCAGATACAGCATCAACAGCACAAAGAAGCAATGCAGATTTCAAGTTTTCATTTCACTGACACAAGCAGAGTTTGACATTCTCAGCTCTCACACCTGGCCTGTCACCAGGTAACTGCTGTTTTCCTCCTGCAGTATTTCACTTGCAGTATGAGGCAAGTCACTTTTCTATTCATATTCTTACTTAATTACAGCACACTTAGGCTCTACAGGTCACAGACACCAGCTGATAAAACTCAGATGTTCATGTAATTTAAGACACTCATCATAAATTCAGTAATGTGCCAGGATGAATGGCTTAAAGAAATCATCCCCTGGATCCCCAAAATGGGGCTGGGGGAAACAAGCAAGATAACAGCTCTTTTTCCTTATAGTTGCAATGGGTTCAGCCTGCTTACTGAAGTGGTCCTGCCTATCTGCTACCTCTGGCCACTGCTGTGTCCCCTGGTCTCTATCCATCCCTAACTCTCAGGCCAGACTTACACCACTGTGCAACTGACCAGGGTGGTCAATTCGTCAACTTCTGCAGGTCAACAATCTACTTTGGGGAGGTGCTGGATCAAAGTAGTTTAAACCCATCCATAGTGCCTCTTTCAGCAGCCATGCTAGCTTGTGGCGGACTGAAATGTAACACTATTGCAGACATTAAGTCTGAGCCTTCCTTGGGGGAGGAAAAAAAAGGAGTGATAAGCAAGTGTTGGGCTCACTCCAAGTCCTCCTTGCCTCATCGCAGGACCAACACTAGAAAAAGTGCAGTAAAGATGTGGCATCCTGGTCTGTAAAAGAAAACCCTGAAGGACTGAGGGCTGTAAATGATTAGGCCTGTGACAGACATAATGCAGCTCTCCCCTCTGATGCTGCATGGCACTTACCAGCTATGGAGCTTTCTGCAGGACTGCTTGCTGAAAAAGATGTTGGAAAGACAAAAGTCAGAACCACCCAAGGGTAACATCACTTCCCCAAGAGTAAACACTGCTCTTCTGCTGCAACATCATTACGAACACAATTTACTTTATTCTGCCAGTGATGAGCAATTACAATTCCTTCTCATCAGCTAAACCCTGGCCACAAGCGTGTTACCCTTACATTTGCTTGCATATTCAAGAAACTCCACTATCTCTGAAGGACTGGCAAAGACCATGCATCACGGGACAACTGCATGTGCCAACCAATCCCACTCAAAACAGGACTTATGAGGTTTAGGGTCAAAATTCAGAATTCACCACACGTGGCAAAGGCCATTTCAAACAGCTGAGATCTCGACAAGAGATTATCTCCAACAGCAGACTGCAACTCCTGTTTTCTTGCCAAGCACCACAGAAGTGCAGTAAAATAGCCTTAAAATTTAAGAAATCATTATTTCACCCTAACAGATATACCTAATGCAAAGAGCTCCGGTGGCAAGCATTTTAGAAGGCCTGGGATTTTGCTGTTTTTAAGGTTCTGCTAGGTCAGAAATGAATTATCCTTTTTTACTGTGTTAAAACCTCTGCATCAACCCTTCCATTTTTTTTTATGCTGAAAAGTAACAGAACCATACTTTTGAAATAAGCTGCTACTGCTTTTCACAGACCGCACAGACATGGATTTTTCAAATCATCATTAGATTATTTTACTGTTGCTCACTAATCTTTTCTGGTTTTTAAACTATGTACAGCCAGGGAGTCTGCACTCTTCTGTAAGATATACAAAGAAATTATAGATACCAGTAAATACAAAAATGTTTGCACAGAACAGAACTTGTTAAACATAAGCAGAATTCAGTTAGCAACAGCTCAGTGATGACTAACTCTGGAGCTTGAAAAAAACCCCAACTCTCTGACTTTGGGATAACTTCCACGAATGCTGTGATTTATCACGTGCTATTACATCCGTTCTGTGGGGTTTTTAGAGCATCGATCATAACTCTTCCTGCCTCAATACTACCCTTGAGTTGATATTAACAACGCAAAGGTCATTTCGATCTTCAGCTAGTAACCGGGCATCAGTTCGTGCCTGTATTACTGCTTTCCGTACATCCAAAAACACAGGCGCAGATCTTTCAGTACAAGTGATTCAGGTTTCACATCAAATTATGTGTGAGCATGTCAGGAACAGGATTAATAGAAGCTTTTCACGCAGAACATTCTCATGAGCATTACCGGGATTTTAACTCCTGCCAAGCCTAAAATGAGCTTTTTCTTACACCAAATGAAATGTTGCAGAGAGTGATTATTACACTCAATGATTAACTTTGAAAACCTTGTTTGCACCGTCATTACAGACATTTTAACAGGAGAGAGAGGAGATCTACACACCACAGATGTTCTGCCTCAAACTTTCTTGACAAAACAGATAATTACTGCAAGTTTCTAGCCCTTGAACGCTAAATTTGAGGGGTTTTAGTATTACAGAAAAGCAGAACTGGAAAATTACATGAAGGCATTAGAGGCAAGATGAGATTTATGTGCTTCCTCCAAGGTTTAGGGCTAAACAGAGAAATACAAAGCTTTCCGCAGCAAAGTTGATCTCCAAATGCCGCAGCAGCCATCATTCACGTCTTATCTCAAACCAGAGATTCCCACCCCAAACCACCTATAGCTTTCACATTTCAAATGTCACAGTGGAAAACTTAGGTCAAGCTCAGCCGGTTGCAAAAATTAATCCCAGACAAAAGAGAGATGTCAGAGAATTCAGTGGCAATTAATGTTACTTGCGAACCAATTCTGCAGAGGTGCTCAAGCCATTAGCTGCTTCCCTGTATCCCATTATAACCTTCTGAGGTCATCAGCTACCGATAATACAGTACCAAAAAATATGCAAAGAAGAACATCCTTGAGACTGCTGTATTGTCTTTCCTTGCTGCACGACCCAAAACAAGCAGAGACAGGACTCGTGAAGATACCTGCATTGTCTATATTACAACTGCCATTCTACACTGCAAAATATCCTTCTCTTCCAAAGTGCACTTAACAGAGCAAGAAACAAACAAAAGCCCCATACAGCCTATAAAATAAATGGGCCCGTTCTACAAAACAAAACAAAAAATCATCCTTCCACATTAATTCAAATCAATCAAACTTTTAACTTCAAAGTTCTCTGTGGATGCATTAATTTTCTAAATTTAAATTTCAACTGTTATGCAGCTCATTTGCTAAAAGTCTGGTGTTTTGTTTTGGATGTGTTCTTTTTATTTTTTTTTAATAAGGGCAGATTTAACACAGTAAACAAACCAATGACTTGGTTTCCTTCTCACTCTCCCTTGACACTTACCCCAATTTTCTCTAATCAGAATATTAGCTTTAAACTACTGCAAGAGTTCATAACAAAACAATGTCCCACTATTAAAATGTGAGCCCAGCTAGATAATATTATTTATTTATGGAGTAACTTCTGATATACAGTTTTCTTTACAGCAAACTGTTATCTAGACTTCTATGAACCTATAAAATATTTTTTTAGGAATTGAAAACCACTAATCTTCAAGTTTTCTATAGGATGTGCATACTTGCACTGAGAATTTAAATCTACTAACAATCAGCTTTCTTTTCTTAAGTAGCTTTTGCAGATCTACTAGAAGTCATCTAAGGTAACCATGAGTATATAGACTACAAACTGAAATCAGTACTCCAGATTAACATCCATGTATTAGCTGCTTTGCTGCTGTTCCTCCACAATTTAAGACAGAATGACAGATTTCATTATTTTTGTTGTTAAGAATCCTGTCTCCTCTTGGACTGTTTGCTAGCAAGCTTCATTTAAGCTTCCTTGTTCTTAAAGGCCGCAGACATATTTCTGCTTGGCAAAACAGACTGTCTTTAACTGTTGTCTTTAACAACAGATTTGTTGTTCAGTGACACACGAGAAACTGCGCTACAGTTTGCAAGCAATGGTCTAAGTTATCCACCAGCAAGGTCAGCCAACTGCTCACCTCGAGGCACAACACAAGCTGCTCCTTATCGATCACAAAACTTCCATGACTTCCCTCTGACAAAGCCTGAAACTAACAGTCACTCTGCAGAAAAAGTGTAGGTACCAGAGTACCTATGCTCAAACAGCTTATCTTTCTAACACAATGGGCATTGTGCACTTTACCATCAGCTCTTTTGAGCCATGGCACTTTAAAAATTTCTGAATAGGTTGAAGTTTTTCGAATTCTAACATGCTTTGAAAGGCTGGTGGCATATCCAGCATTTAAGTGACAGAAAATGGTTATGCAATTTCACTACAGCTGACCCCTCCCTCAAGACTGCTAGCAAAACACTTGTCATGCTGTGTCACCTTAGATGATGTTAAATGGCATCACCCCTCAGCAGGAAAAAAAGCCCTTGCTTACTTATATTTGTGTTAGAATGAAACAAGGAATTTCAAATGTTAACATTTGAAAGTACTGATCAAAATAAACCTTCTGCAAGACAACTACAAACTTGTGAAAAGCTAGAATATTGGCTTTATTTCACATGTTTCAATGACATAAAAGTTTCACCTTGCTGACATTCACTTAAGTTCTCCCAATGCACAGGCAACCAGAGATGCATCTCCTGCTGCTTCTCAGAGTATGAAAACTGGTTGCTTTATTCTACCAAATAAAGGATTTTTTGCAAGATTTCCTACAGGAGTCCTTCCCACCTAACACAAGAGAGGTTTCACAGGACACTTCCGGAGAAAACATGTCCTGAAAACAATCTGGTCTGCTCCCGGCCAAAATGAGCTGCTGACTAGCAATCTCTCAGACTACTCCATGGGTGATGAGTCTTTTTTCATCCAAGGCCAAGAACTTCCCAATGACATTTATCTTGCCTCCAGTGCTTTGATACATTTCCAGCTCTCAGAGACGTGCATTATGTTTAACCTTTCCTGATACCTGACAGTGCAGTTGCCAGTTCCATGTTTAAGAAAGAGTGCAAAAGCCTAGGATCAACTGCTTCACCTCTGAAGGACACTAACTACAAAAACAGAAGGTGACCATGCCCGGGAAAACAGCTACTCAACAGAGCACTCCATCAGCTTCTGTGGTGCACAAAGGCTGCTGGGGAGAGCCTGGCTCCAGGAAGCCTACTTAAGTGTCACAATGAACTCAATGAAAGCCTCTTCTTGGTAGGGCACTTGAATAACAGTTCAAGAAAGCAAAATTTTACTAACTAGAAAGACTTGAAGACTTCAGCATCTCCAACAGAAAGAAGGTGAGAAGACTGCCCGCAGAGATCCACAGTGCTGTATTAAGGATTCTCATGTCGTTTATGAAAGTTACATTTTGCACCATTCAGTTAAAGTTTGCACCACTTTTAGCTTAAACATCTTAATGGTTATGTCACTTATCAAATAATTCTCTCCAATTAAGCCACTTCATAAGGTTTCAAGGGGGAAAATAAGTTTAATAAACATTATTTATCTGTCTCTTTAATAGTCTGAAACGTTGGCAGCATAGCCTGTAAGCATCTTCCACCACTTGCCATCCACTTCTGTGAGGATCTCCCAGTCACTCACCACACTCCTTTGCACCTACCTTGACACCTACCAGAGCCACCTCATTCTAGCAACCGCTCCTTGGCCACCACAGGACTCTTCCAACTGCACCCAATGACCCACACCTGCCACGGGGTAGTATAACCACACTTTCAGTATTTACATGCAAGGTTAGGAAACACCATCAGCAGAGACCACCTAATGCATATGAACACAAACAGGTTTGAAAAAGTGTCTATTCTCTCAGCAGCACTCTATCTGGTCCTCTGACAGCTAAACCCTGTGCCCTAAACAAACCCATCTCCATGCACGTCTGGTAAGTGAGAGATGGAGGTGCAAGCAAAGACCCCATGCCAGCCCCTCTACTCCCTCTGATGCTGCCAGAAGAAGCAAGAGCCAGGTGAGCTTCTCTCTCCCATTGCTATACAGAGTCCTGTTCCATAGTTTTGACTACAGAAGATTGATAAAATTTCAGACCAACAAGCACCATGAAGCACTTCCTCAGACAGAAAAGCACATAACCTATTCTTGGAATATGAACAGGCAAAGATGCATCATTTCAAGGAAGAAATGCATGATCATTTGGATGGCCTCATTGAGAAGGTGGGACAAAGGCACTGAACAACCTAGAGCTGAATGATGTTCTTCAGCTGAAATGCTCATCCAGTAGAAACTCTGTAGTCTTCCACTCCTTGCCCTCCTAGCCTGAAATTGAGACAAATAAGATTACAAGACCTTAAAGTGATCTATTAAAGCAGATAAAGCAAACACTTCAATGTGTTACTGCAGCACGCTGGAAGACACAACCAAAACACAAATACTGTTTCTCAAAGGAAGAGGTCTTCATAGCTGCAGAGTTCTATAGAAGAACATGGAGTTGTTTCTGCTGCTAGTTTGCCAAATTTAAATGGAAAATAGCAAATAATAATGCTTAGAGAACATAAAATATTGTCAAACCCCATTTCAATAATGTCAATTGTCCCTAGTCCAAAAGATTAAACTCTATTGGATTAGGAAGGATGATATATCACTTTTGGAAAAGCCTGTCTGTGACAATTATATCCATGAGACTGCAGAAGGCTGATCACCAGCAGAGGGAGGATAAGGCAAGTCTACAGGCCAAAAAGTCAAGTTACTTGTGCACTCTGCAGACAAGACTATAGTCAGGCCAGGGTTTACACAGCATTCAGACTCTTAATCTACACAGTGGATGCTGCTCATCAACCAGGACTTGAGGAAACTAGTGTAATGCTGACTCAGATTTTTGTACCTGAAACATAAACAACAACTGCTGATTAGCAGGATTTGCATTAAACGCTAAAGAGAACAATACAAGAACAGAATAGGCGCAGCTTGTTTGGGTAAGTAACACGCCACACAGTACAGTGGAGATAAAAAGTAAAAATAAAAACAAAATTTAAAAAAATCAGACAGCTGTTTCAGAGGAAAGCTATTTCAGGGGAACAAGAAAAAGAATAGATTTTTAACCAGGACACTCTACAGTCCCATCATCATAAAGATCTCACTCAAAGGAAGCAGCAGCAGCACAGGAGGTCAGGGAAGGGAGCAGAAGGACAAGAAACAGGCAATTGCAGTTACTCAATTAGGCACAACCTGAAGCCATGGCTTAAGGCTGCATCCTTGGAGTACTGGCCTTCCTCCTGCCCTGCCCCTGGCCCACTTCCTGCAGCAGCTCAGAGTATTGTGAAGCTGTTCGCACCAAAGCTGCAGCATTGACAACTAGGAGCTGAATGAGTGGATATGGGAACACCAGATTCATTTTCCTTTGCTGCACGTTAGGAAAAGTCTGCAAACAAGGCAGACTCCAACCACAAACCATCTGCACTCCAGTCTTAGCAGACATTTTATTTTCCTAGCATACAGGTCATTATTACATCTCCAGTTTCAAGGAAGCTGACAATCTGCACCACCAGCACAGAAAAACACTAGCATTACTAGCAAAAGGTATTTTCAGATGCTGTGTATTATTTGGTCCAAACCAAGGCTGACCAGACACAAGAGGCATTTGATCTGCAGTATGTCCACAGACACACTTTGCTTCTGCTTCTGTGGTCAACAGAAGTTAAATAGAGGAAGTGCAAAAGCAGAGAATTTCCACGGGTCTAAAGATCAAACCTGGACTGCAAACTGGCAACCATTTCTGCCTTTATGGGGAAAAGGCCATAATTAGAACAAGTTGAGTGAATTTAGTTAAATCATAACCACATTAAGCCATTCATCTCTGTGGCAGAACATCCCAGGCTTTGCTGCTAACATTTCACTACGTGAATGGATAGAAACATTTGCTCACATAAGCTGGTTAAATGTGATTCAGCCCAGATGTCCGAATGGCTTACCAGCCTTTGTTATGAGATGTTTGCAAAACATCAAAAAAGAATGACAGACACAAATACATGACTGAATTCCTATCCAGAGGATGCGCAAGGCCTAGAGTTTAACAAGAATATTTTTCATAGCACATATTGCTAACACTCACTGATGCGCCAGAACTATAGCTATAGAACATTCATTCTTGTTCAAATGAAAGGTGAAAATGGATACAATCTGGAATCTAAAAGACTTGACCATTAGGGTCCCCAAACCTTAAGCAGCACTACTACACCTGTCAGCAACAAGGAGACAGAGAGAGAAAAGCGGTAAGAGAAACGCTGCCAATCTTAGAAAATACCTGAAACACCATGCGATGGGGTGAAGTGTTCCACTTACAGCCAAGACTGTTTTCATAAAGCTGTACCGGGATAAGTACAAAACCGCTGCCTTACAGACAGTGGCAGGTATGAGATAACTAGGGCCAGAATTGCATTTACAGTGGATCTGCTCAGATACTTCTTTCACGATAGCGGCACTGTCCACCTCTCTTAATACCACATACAGTTCTGGAAAACACAGGCATAAAAGACAGCATTTTAAAACAAAGTATCACAGACATACAAAGCTTAACAGGAGAATCCAGGGTGAGAATAACACAGGGAAAAACTTCAGACAAGGCCAATAACAACACAGTTATTCATCCTTCCAAATACAAGGTCATTTTGTACTCTCATTGTGGGATGTATTGATTCTAATTAAGCACAAAATTTCCTCCAGCAATATGATGTCTGGCTCAGCCAGTTTCTGCAATTCATGTGTGCATTACAAATCTACCCTTAAAATGCAATCTGGGGAAAAACCATGAACTTGATCTATCATGCAAATATGTGTAAGCATTCACATACAAACTTTTGCACAACCACTACACTGAGGTATTTGGTTCAGTACATTGAAACAAACTGATGCACAAGCACCTTCATAAATAAAGGCATTCCTCTCAATCTCAAACAACAAATTCATCCCAACAGTAGTCCTAGCTTATCTGCTAGGGGCATATTAACAGAGTATAGAGCTGAAACCAGCAAAGAACCTTGATTAGAGCCCAAGACTTCTCCAGAATATACTGTATATCAACAGATGAGCTTTAACACACAAGTTCAGACCTACCACCAGCAGACCCATCAGTCCTCCTCCACTACTTAAAACAAGCTAATATCTAATACGTAATAAAGAGGCATTTCACAGGCAAAAGAATGGATATGCAGTAATCAGTACCAATAAATATATCATTACAGCAAGACACTGTCTTCCCAGATACTAGGTTTATTGCCTTCAAATTTAACTTCGAAGATGACAAATTAAAGGAAACACTCAACTCTGAAAGGGCCTAACATGTACAACAGTGTTCTACATCTGACTTCCTATCTACAAGAACAGAAGACCGTTTCAAATTCTCCTCCATAAGCCATCTCCATCTTTAAAGCTCAACAGACATTTTTCTGCTAGTAGCAGACTATTCAGTTATCATAATTTGAGAGTTATTTGTCTTGACCCAAACTTTAGAAGTTGTTTTTTAACTCTGGGTGTAGAAAGATTGGGAGAAAACTGAGCATCAGGTACGTAATCACAGCTTAGGTGCAAGCAAAGCAGAAATTTGCACACACTGTACACACGAAACTTTGATCAACAGAAGATCACTGAAACCCCAAGCAATCATGCTCTTTATACACTTCTGCCAGAAGTCTTTGCATTCTAAAGGAAGAAAATTACCTTCTGCATATCGCTCTCCTTCAAAAGTCATTTATAACTACATTTTGTTACATTTAGTTATAAATGTAGTTTTCCAGAGTGTTTTCCAGAAAGGAAGGCAAAAAAAGTAAACCAAAGGATTTTGTGGCAAAGAACAGAATTCTGGGGTGAAGGAGCAAAAAAAAAATCAAGCAACTAACAGAGATTCCCGTGTCCAAGACCTAAAACATGCACAAGAAGTTTACTGATGAAGCATTCAGTCTTTTGTTCTAATTTGTAACTATGGTTTCACAGAACAGAGGCACCACTCTCCCACACCTGTATTTTGAAGGTACATGGACCAACTGCTTTACACAAAATTGTACAAATATTCTTGCTACCTGCCACACACTTAGGATGGCAATGTACAAGCAGTTGCTCTAGCCAATTTTGTTCCAAAAGCAGCAACTGCTCTCCTTGTTCCTAAAAAGAATTTAATGAAGCCATCTGCTCACAACTCAGACTATTCTAAAAACACCCCACATTCTTTATGCTCTCTTACAGTTCAAAGCCTGGCTAGCATCCCAAGGCTACAACCTTTGCAAAAAGCGAAACAAGAAGCAGAAAAAATTCCTGAAAATGTTTTGTTCGTATTTAAATACTTCAGTATCTGCATATATCATATGCAGATATCGCATTACTGACAATATTTTTGGCAATATTTGTATTTTGAAGAAAGACAATAGACTAGTAAGTTGCAATGCAAATTGAATCTTAGAATGCTTGTTTTTAAATATCTGAATAGATTATTTGGTAATGTAAACAATGTCCAGTCGAGGAAGCTAACTGATCAACAATTTAAAACTATCTCAGTGGTACAGTCTCATGTAAGCACAGCCATGAAATTAAGAACTCATGTTCATTTAAACTCTATCCAACTCATCTGTAACACAGCAACCAGGAAATACAAATTTAAAACAACTAGGTGCTATAGGAAAGTGCCACGTAACTGCCACACATCTGCAACAGCTCGTTTCAGATGTCAGGGTGTTGCTTACCCATCTGGGATGCACAGAACAAGAGTACTGGAAGTGGCACAACTAGGCAAGAATGAACCTGACACAGGTCTCCTATGTGAAGTTACCGCTTTTACACATAGTACAGATAGAGAACATACATTGACTTTTAACTTTTAGAGGCACATTTCTCCAATTTCCCATCTGTTAGCATCTCTCTGGCAGCAGCTTAAAACATGATTTTTCAAGGAGATATATTGCAGCACAGGATTAACTTCTGCTGCATCTGGCAGTACAAGTAAGCGTAAGCGTGGGTTTCCAACTGAAAAATACACCCTTTACTCACAATACAAGTTCAAAAAGGTAAAAACCTGTTCACTGTGCATCCAACACAACTCTGAAATGCATCCAGCACAACAGTGCTGCAAGTCCATCAGGAAACAGAAAATACATTCACCATGGTACCCAGCACAATGGAACCTTCAATTTTGCCTGGCTCTTCCAGATCACTTTCCAACACAACTAATGGTTGTGCTCAGTTACAAACAAAACACCATAAACAAAAAAAACCCAAACAAACAAACAAACAACAAAACCAAAACAAAACAAAACCACCAAGGAAAAAAAAAACCTATAAGTGGCACAATAAAAACATCTAACTTTGTTTGTAGGGAAAGAGAGCCTTCAGATACCACGAACAATAGCCTGAATATACAACATACATGTTTTGGGTTTCACTGTTTCCACACCAAAACTTTCTGGAAGGATGGGGACAAGAAAGGGAGAAGAATCTCTTTCAAATGTTTTTTATGACAGTTTCCAAAAAGCATGGTTTCTCTGTGGGACTCACATTTAACATACTAAGACTGCATACTCAAAATTTCAATAATCATCTGGTGCCCCGGAGAGTTATGGCAGTAGCACAGGACAGGCAAAAAATCAGACTAGAACTGCTGTTAAAAAAAAAAAATTCAGCAAAATTCCATACCAAAACCCGGGTGTGAACATTTGCTCTGCTCTCACAGCACTGAGTGTCAGAATTTCATGCTCACAGTTCAGAACATATTGTCAAAGAGCTGCTTCTTCAGAGAGACAATAATGGTTGTAATATGATGTGAAAAAAAAAATAAATCTCAATTTACAGATTTTCTCCCAGATTTCTCTGTAATAAAATCAGAATTTTACCTTCCAAACTTGGCCTTTTCATGACCATAGAGCTAGCAAAGCAAGGCTGTCATTTTTGGGTTTTGTACATTGAGAAAAAGAAGTAGAAATGGTACTGCAACAATGAAGAAGCAATTTTTTTTTCTAGTGCTCGGATTCTTCAAAAGCAATCACGTGCCTACTGTCACAGCCACAGCTAACTCATCTGAAATAATATGTAGCTGACAGAGATAGCTCCCAAACTAGGCCAAAGCTATCAAAGGGCCTTCATAAGGCCAAAATTAAACTTCTCAAAGAAGACACTTCTGTTGCAAATGGTGCCATTTCCTCATTCTGCATGTGTTAAGTGACTGAAACACCAGATTCATGAAAATCAAGCCAGAAAGAACTGACAGTGCCACAAGTGTTGAAAACACACAGCATCTCCTGTTCTAAGCAGCAAAACCAGTCCATAATTCAAAGGAACATAGTCTAAGTAGGGTGTTTGTTACACTCAGTGATTTAAAACACAAACATACCTCTCCTCCTCTGCACTGGGCTGAGAACTTGTGCCCTGACTGCAAAAACTTTACTAACTGAACTGCACCAGCTTCGCCCTCTGTGCCGTAAGAGAAGGCACATCTGCAGAGCAATGGCAGGATGGGCCTTGTTCTGAATGCACTCAGCATACTGTGCCCTCCATTAGAAAGCAACACTCTCTACACACCCCTGGTCTCAGGCCAAAAACAGGCAGCCAAGAGCACATCTCATCACTGCACAAAGGGGAAGCAAAAGATCTTCCCATCAAAGGCGGCATGGGAGTCTGCATTTGGTAGTCAGGGGCTACTCAGCACCTTCCTGCTCAACAGCACCGTCATCCAAGACCTTTTCTTCCCACATTGAATTAAAATTCCCACCATCATCCCCCACTGCATACTGAACCAGCCGAGGCCATATGGAGAGAAGGCTGGCATTCCCTACCAACACGGCAAAAACAGAAACAGTGCTCCCCCAAACACCGCTTTCTTAACCAGCTAAAAGATCCTAGCTAAAATAGCTACAGCAGGGACCCGTATTGCTGCTTGTTTTAGCACTTCTCAGACTGACAAGTTCTGGAGAATATACTTCTGGGATATACAAAATCAAATTAAGCAAAAATGTATCTTCCAGGTTATTGCTAGAGTCACATCTGCACATTCACATTTTTTCTCCCCCTTGTTGTCTGGTGTCTGATCAGCATTACTTACTAAGGATTAAAGAGATTGTAAACTATCAAGTGCTTGAAGTTTGCTCCATCAGAAAAGCCCCCAAACTCACTTGTTTGAAGAGTATCAGGCACAAGATAGAAGGTACTTTGAATAAATATCAGCAGTGCATTAATGGAGATGCAGAGAGTTGCCAGCAACAGACACAGTCTTCTCTCCACCTCCACCAACCAGGAACAGAATGTCATCACCCAAGGGACCAGAAGAATAGGACCAGGCACATAAGCAGAAAAATTCAGACTTTGTACAACCACCAGATTGATGGTGCCTGAAATGACACTTCAACAGACGCAAATATGTAACGTATCTATTAGTATGAGAGATGCAGAAAGCTACATGTGCAGAGGTTTCTTCCCCTTGTTCTTAAGAGACAAATGAAAACAATAAATTCGAAGTTTCAAAAAACTTATCCAGAGGAAAAATTAGGCCATTTGCTTTTACAGAGAGAAATGGAGGTGTGACGTCACTTTTCAGCCAGATCAGTTTCTGAATGTAGCTCACTATAAAGCCAGGTAAGTTTTAATACTAACGCAAGGAAACAAGTAAAAGCTCATTTAACCGCAGACTTTCAAGAAGAATATGCTCTCTTTCACGGTGCAGAACTACAGCTTTGGAAGGTGTTACAGTTTTGACTGAAATTCTGTCAACCAGAGAAAATACACTGGAAGCTACCAGACCAGTTGCTACCATGGAACAAAGCATCTTTAATGTGTCCCTCACAAGTTTGCGTTTCCACTGATCCACCTGTCTCCTGAATTTTTAATTGCATGTGGGTATCTTTTGAATCTCTTTTATGTAATTTTCCACCTGGCAGTTGCACCAGAGACTTGACTTCCCTTGACTGTGAAGCTTGCCTCTTCAGCTCACAGCACACACAGGGTTAACGCTCTTGCTACCCAAGTGAGAAAACACTGAAAAATACCAACCTATTTTATTTGAAGTCTGTGTTAACTTGTGTTTGAGCTACAGTGAAGGTGAGAAGCATACACAAAGGCTGGACCACACAGGCTCTGAAAACCCTGTGCTGATACCATATGACTGAATAAACACAAGTGCAAGCGCACAAGCTGTGCTTCTGTCACGCACACACAGGAGCATGCTTCAAAAACACCAGCCTGAGCATCACTGAAACACAGAGCTACACATAGCCAAAGGATTCTGATCTACAACAGTATTAGTAACACATGAAAGCTTGTAACAGAGGTGCACTAACAAGTGGAAGACCTGGAGTTCAGAATAGCAGGACTCAATGAAGATCCTGCTGCCTTTGCTCTCTTCCCATCCTAGACCTTGTTTCAGTTCCTTAAGCAGACAACGTGGGCTTCAGATGCCTCCAAAGCCTCTCTCTACAGCAGTGTATGGGGGATGCCAAGCCTACATTACTCCATTCTCACTCCCAGCCTAAATGCGAGCAGCTCCCAGAAAATTAAGAAAAAATAAAAATTAAAAAATCACTGAATGGCAGCTCTCTCACAGTCCTCTTCTGTTCCCATGCTGATGAAAACTAGCAGACTGTGGCAGGGACATAATGCTTTAGCACTACAAGAATATAATGATGCGTGTGACTATCACAAATGGTCAGCAGCGGGATCCAAAAAGCAACACTGAGGAAGAAGAGAAAGAGACAAGTTACCTATGCTGAAACCTGTTTATTTACTTCTGCTTCTCTTCCAACTTCATTGACTGCAGAACACCAAAAGTCATTTGACTGCTGTGAGGTAGAGCAGACAACTGCCTGACTGCAAGTTCAGCAAGTATAATTTGTACAACAAGCTGGTTTCACTACTTGGATAGCACTAAAAAAGTATGAAGAAACACAGCACGTTTAAAATTTACTTGCCACATGCTGAAGACTGAAAATGTACCATAAAGGATCATTCAGAAAACCAAGGCAATGAGTATGGCAAACACAAACCAACTGCATTACAGTTTTAACGCACAGTCTCACAGCCCTCAGCCTGATGCAACTTCAGACAGCAAACAAAGGCTGCAAGAACAAAAAACCAATCTGAAAGACACGGTTCTTTGTAGAAACAATTTGAAGTAAACTAACTTGAAATAAACTGATGTTTAACCAAATTCTTCCAGCTCACTCTACCAAAGTTAGACTGGTATTCTCATCAGAAGATTCTAAATGCAAAACTGCTACAAGAGCAGGTAGTGAAATGAGTAATTAATGGCCACCCCCCTCCAAATCAATGAATAGTGACAGACTGATCGTGACACATGGTATATCAAGACAGCTGCAGCAGACAGAAAACACTTTGTACAAAAGCTGTAATCAGGATAGTTTAGAGCTCCAAAGAAAAAGTTAACATACAACTAAGACCCTCACACACAGGCACTTCATCAACCTTTGCTTTTCATGCTATGCATCCCTGGGTAATGGGTATGTGAAACCTTGTTTTAAAAGGTATGTCTACCTTACTGTAAATGTACAGGGATCCCGAAGAAAAAGCATTGTAGTTACCACATTGATTTAGGTGGGTACTGCCATCTTGAGAAGTAGAACCAGGTCTGTGTTTAAAGCCCTGCCTAAGCAAGATAGCACGCACTTGCTTCCCCGTCAGAAGAACTGGATACTAAGCCTGTCACTCAGAAGTAGAGCTTCAAAGCAGATAAATTATAGTTCACAGCTACTGGCACAAAGTCTAGCTTTTCTGCCAATCTATGAATTTTTGATGCTGCAATTCATATACCAGTCTGAAAGGTTTCCACGGCAGACAACTAAATATTCCTGTAGGTTAGTGTATAACTGAGCAAGGGGCCTCCTAGCACAGTTCAAACAAACAAACTGTACTAACAGACTGTCCATTAATTAAAGCTGACGCTTCCTTGCCCATCAGGCAACAGCATTCAGGAGCCATCACATAACGAAACCATTGTTAGTCTTTTACATATTCAACTGGAGAACAAAAGGTGACTGTTGTACAGTCAACAAGGACTTGAACTTCTGCAGGTAGCTCCACTTCCAATCAACAAACACCAGCAAAAAGATATCTAGCACTGAAAGAAGAGATAAAAACTCTTAGTAAAAACAAAACCAAAAAAAAACCCCTTAAGTTTCCTATTACAATTTTTCACTGAACAGCACCCTTTGGTAAGAACCATCAGACTGTAAGTCCAGCATCACACCACTTAACTACTGTCATAAGGTAGAAAATACAGTATAGAACACCCCCACCAGGAAGGACGGTCTGCTCTCCTTCCATACTCCCAGGTCACAATATTTAGTGCTCCTTTGCAATTTTTCAAACCTATTAATAAAATACGTAATTCTGACACTTGAGTATGAGAAACATCTAAAAAAATCAGATATTCACTTCTTCCAAAACATTTGTGATATGACAGTTATTCTTCAGTAAAAAAACATGACATAAGAAGTTGCAAAACACTTATCATAAGAAGGTAAGGAGAAAACTCCTTGCATAAAGGAATGTAACAGGGATTTCGAACTTCTGGTTCACAGTGTTCCGTGAATATATATAACACACTTAACAACAAAAATCAATTATATCAATGCTGTTTCTAAACTGTGATGTTTTATCCACCACACTAACTACAAACAGCAATCACAAGAGGCACAATGTGAGGACCAACTGAAAAGGGCAAAATAAATATCTTCATCCCAATTTTCATGAGAAAAGAAAAATGAAAGAACATCCAAAGCTTCAGAAACAAGAAAAGAAAGAAATCCCAGAAAAAAATGAAATACCAGGCTGAGATAAGTAAAGGGTGTCTAATGGTAGTGATTTATTCTATCACAGCCTGTTAGTGTCAGGCTATGTAATGAGCCCACATGATTTAGGAATTCATGTGGGGAGAAAATGTTTTTCAATTAGCAATATGGATCTGAGTTGGCTGATCTCAAGTGCCTGTAAGTGATAATCTTGTGAAAATGACAGATGAACACTTTAAACAAAGTCTTAAAATTCATTAGTCTTTATGACCCTAAGTTTATGAAGACATGCCTCAATGCTATCTTCAAAATCAACCAAAAGAAATTAGAAAAGTAGATATAAGCTGTAATTCTACCAACTACCAACATTTATCCAATTTTCAAATATCTCTTCTTCTAAAGTAGGATACAGATGAAACAAAGTATGATGTTGAAACACAGAGGTTGATAACATAACAGCTGTGAATTAGAGTACGTGAAGCCTGTAAGCAATGAAACAAAGTCACAAAGAACAATTGTTACATGACAGACACTTACAGAAAGGAAGATACAGATGGAAAAAACCATGCAGCTAACGAAGTCAAAGCTGTCACTGAAAGTCGGTTTGCCCTTCTGTGTAAGAGGCTGCTAAACCCCTCCATAAGTCAAGTAAAGTGAAAATCTGCTCTTAGAAAAGCAGTCCCCAACATACAGCCTCTGTCAGAGGCAGAATCCATTACCACTTTCCTTTTATGAAAGAATGCTTTATTCCTGCTCTGAAATACATGCCTTCAGCTTCCAAATATCGGGGTCCTACATACATCACCCTTAGGAGTTAGCTAAATTTTTCTTCCCCATTATTTGTATTTATCCATTTATGCCCATTACCTGTTCTTTGCAAGTCACACAAGCAGTGCTTCTTGAATTTATCCCAGTGTAAACATTTTCTAGCACTTATCAATCCTCCAAGACTCAGGAATATCCTGTACTCCTTCACAGGCAAACAAGATAATGAAAGATGACTAAACCAAGCTTTTGTGAGCTTCACTAAATTGATATGCATTACAACCACCACAGATTAAAACATACATTGAATCAGTTCACAATGGCTAAGACATTACAATAAAGCCCCAAACTTTCAAATTAATCCTTGCAAGTGGCTTTTAAAACTGTTTTTTGAGACATTCAGACAATGCCTGTCCAAAACCTCATGTTTTCAAAGCAACGAGGTTCAGAGCCAAAAGCCATGACTGAGACCACCAGCCTCTGGGGGCTGCCAGCACTGGAGTCCTCTGATGTCAACTCAATTTAGGTAGCTCTAGAATTACTGAAAGGAGAAGTCTACAGCAATCATTTACTCTCCAGAATCTACAAGACACTGATACTCTTTACAACATATGTGGCATAGGTAAAGCCATTTCTTGGGATTATTTTTGCCTTTTTTTTTTCTTTTTAAATCAGTTACTTTTCAGTACACCAAGGTCTGCCATTAAGTCACGCAACTTAAGCCAGTTCAGCACAGTTCTTAGGGTTAAGAAGCAACAGGTAAGCCTTAGAGCACTTTTGCATTCCTTTTTCACTGTAGCTACACCACTTCATGCAGGTAAAGGAGCTGTGTCAGGGAGAAATCCTTCTGACCATGGAAGGACAAGAGATAACCTACCAAGGCACTTAAAACAGATTTTTCTTGTGACACAACTTTGGCCATGCCACAAATACTTCTCTTCAATCTGCATCCAATTCTTGTATTGTTAGAAAACAGAAAATCCCCATCATCCTCTTATACCCATCAGCAAAAACCTACATAAAAGTTTGCAAAAGGAAGGGAAACAAATGGGATTATAAAAATGAAATTAAACCTTTTGACTCATTCTTCCCCTTTCAGCCACTACAAGACAACAAACCTCTTGCCTTCAACACTCAGCAGAAATCACTCAGATTAATCAGCATCTGAACTTACCTTCTTCAGGTAATGAGAATCCAAATGTCTTCCTCTTAACTGAGCTTACACATTACATGGACAAGAGCAAAGCAGTTTCAGGGAGGGTACAACAAGGCAGAAAGGTGAGGGGAGGGCTACCCAGCTGCGACACCAGAGAAAAGAGTTCCCTCACACCACGATGGCCCAATGCTGTGCAAGCCCCTCAACACAGCTTTGCCTTCCAGCGTCCTGCAGGCAGTCTGGCCACTGCTGCATCCAGCTCCTATCCTTCCAGACATGAGTGCCCTGCTCCACCATATGGAGGAAAACAGTGGGGAAAGCAAGGCAAGAGAATGGGTCCCGTGTTTTCCACCATCTGTCTTTCTGGTTTGGGTGCCCATTTTTGTTTAGAATTTTACTTACATGGGAAGTAACTGATGTAATCCCAATTTAGTACTCTAGGGCACCAGAAAAGCAATGGCCACAGGAATTTAAGGTAGTGGCTACCATACCGCTCTAGAAAGCTCCTCAACAAAACAGGCAAAAATATTAAAAAAATTAATACCTACAGCATTGAAAGGATTATAGAAAAGAGTTCAGCAACACCAAAATGGGAAAAGAAAAAAAAAATCCAACCCAATACTGCATTCTCAGTAAGCCGTGGAAATCGTAGAAACCTGATGACCCAGATGGCAAGAGTTAGCATTTGGACAAAACATATTAGTTTGGACAAAGAATACTCCCAGATTACGCATCAGAAAAGCTTATAAACAGCATCGCTACCCCAAAGGGACAGATGCCAACCCTCACAATAGGCCCTGTCATCATTATCTGGTACCAAACACAAATACCCTAGAAAGGCATCTTACTCGTTAAACCTACTTTTTGATGCCACCTTTGCTGAATCCAATTTCTACAGATACAAAGAGAGGATTCACAGTTTTTTACCAACATTAGATGGGACACAGCTGTTGTAGCAGGCCCAGTCCCACCTCCCAGGGCCAGCAGAGCAAGCCCTCTGCCAGAGGGTTTGGTTTGCTCTCCCTCCCTGGCACTGGGTCAGAAGCCAGTCTGGATCCACATGCTCTCACGAACCAGCATTTCAGCTGTTTGCAATGCAAGCCAAACCATGTCACACAGCACCGTTCCCCAAAAACCACAGGGAAGGTAAAAGATGGAGGATGCGTTTCCCAGAGGCTCAGAGTCTGCTCCCTCTGGCAGGCACTGAGATGCAGGGAGGGAGCAGCCAGGCACATGAGGATGCAGTTGGACAAGAAGCTGACAAAGGCAGTGCTCACCATGGAACACACTGAGTGTAAAAACCTTGTAAGAGGCATAAATTATTAGAGACTGAGGCCATTTTTGTAGTGCTGCAGAAAGCTGCAATGCCACAGCTCCTTTCTCAATCATTAATCGAAGGGAAAGCAAAACAACGTGCTTCCCCACTCATCCTTCAGAGCGGGTTCCTCCTGGCCTCGTTCAGCTCCAGCAGCCCTTCCCAAAGGTTGGTGCTGGATGGGCATGGCTCTCCTGTCACACTTACCTGCAGGTGGGGAAGGGCTGGCAGCTGCTCCTTGCTGTCCTCGTCCTCTGTCCTCACCCCATGCCTTTAGGAAGGGCATAAAGGCCTCAGAGAAGAGCCCTGCTGACACCAGACTCCACATACTTACAGGAAAGGTGGAACAAAAAAATTAACATTAAGATATTAAAAATAAGAGTCACCGTCAAACACAAGAAGGGTAAATAACTCCACACCTAATTTAGAAAGAAAATTAAGTCCATGCTCTTAACAACCTTCAGATGACAAACCTGAAGAGCCTGCCATCCCAGCAGTAACCATCCCTCCTTAATGGATGCTCAGTTGTGTTTCTGTTCGGCAAAAAGTTCGAGTCAAAGCCTTGCTGGATCCCTACCACATCTCCCATCTCCCATCAGCCTTTGGCTACCCCAGAAGACACTGGCCACATTAAGCCACAAGCTGCTGGCCAACACTGCTACTACAGCCAGAAGGTCCCTACATAACAGACACTGAAATACCCTGCAGAAGCAGCAAGGAAGTCTACAGTTATCATCTGCCGTTAATAATTTAAAGCATAGTATCAGATAGTTTTATTGTTTTTAAAAAAGGCTTTGTTCAATCCTAAACCACACAACTGATTTACCTGACCCTTAAAAAGCATCTTATCCATACTGAATACATCAACTGATCAGTTTGTTTCACATTAAGGGTCAATCCTCTTTTCCTAAGGCATACAAAGACAGCTTTTATCAGTTCACATTTTATACCTTGAAACTCTTGCCCAAGTTTTTTACTTAGAACCTGATTTAATTAGACATTAAAAAAAAAAACCAACAACACTCGACTCCTCCAAACTTTTATCCATTTCTAGTTTTGAAGAAACCCTGCTGATACATACTTTTCTGAATCACGAACACAAATAACACTGTGTCCCCGTAAAAGGAGGAGATACCTTCCCCATGCCTAAACCCTATTCCACAGTCAAATCACAGTGTTATCTGAAATAAATGCAGTCTGAACAATACAAAAAATTAGGAGTTTAAAGTGCTAGATAAACAAACACAGCATGACTAAGTATATTTTATTCTCCAGGCACCCCTCAACAAATACACTGAGGACTCATCATGTCTAGAGCAATCATTCTTTCAGGAAGATGATTAAAAAGAAGTTGCACACCATACTGTCCCTATGATCCAAGTTTTGATACAGAAAGATTTCTTCATACTTAAAAATTTAAACATCAAATCAAGGAGTAAATTAAGACCTGTCATTAAACAGCTGTGTTTTCGAACACTCTTTTCTTAGTATTGTTCCACCATTCAAAAGCAAAGAATACTCCCAAAAAACACTAACCACATGCTGTATTTATGTACTGTGTGATTCTATGTAAAGTGTATCAAGCTACAGAAAGTTAACAGTTTTTGAATTAAACAAAAACTTCTCTTTTCAGCCTTCTTACCTAGTAAGTAGTCTGGTGTTAAGTCAACTAGACCAGCAAACTTCATGGCAACTGTCACATATGGGTGAGCTAAAGCAAAACAGTTTTGTAGCAAACCACCGCCTACTGCCTGCAAAGTCATTACTAAATAAATATTCCATATTAAAATCAGAAACTTGCCCAAAATAATTTAAAAATATAGGCTGCAAGCAGCATATTAAATCTCAGGGAAACTACTTAAGCAGCAGAATGCAAGCTGTGAAAAAGCACCAACCACTGACAACAACAAAAACGCAGAAAACATCCCTCGATTCATTAGTAGCCAAGTAATTAATCACAGTGAGTTGGTCAGTGTTGGAAAGTGTACCCAAAAGCCTACAAACCAGATTACACCACCCTTGCATACTTTATGGAGAGCCCTCCCTCTATGCTAAAGGTCTGAGCTTAAACCAAGACAGCCCACAGAACAAGATGCCACCTATTGAGAGTGAACAACATGGCGAAAATCTGTGCCTGCACAAACAAGATCAACTACTAAACTGAATTAAAATCGAAGAGAAAACAAAATGTGCAGCCTGCCCTAAGAAACTGTCAGCTGGAGACATTACGATGCCAGACGCTGTTATTGAACCAACCCATAGCAGAAGTCAGGGTGCAGAGATCACTGAAATGTAAGGCAAAGACTTTGGCATCAAAAGGAAGAGGACATTGTGTAACAGGTCCAACACCCCATCCTCTGCAATTCCATCCTAAAACTTCGGGGGGAGAAGAGATAACATGACACCCCTCCATCACAGAGATCATAATCCCTTGCTTCAGGCAGAGGTGTGAAATTAAAATAATTCCCTTCTTTGGTGGCTGCCAAGGAACATGACCTACAATTCCACACTAGATAGTAAGTGAAAGAAAGCCAACACTTATGAAATATTTTTGTCAGCTGAAAGAAACTGTCACTTCAGTCAAGTCAGATTCACTCCTAATTTGTTGATTCCCATTTTCATGCTCCAGCTCACCACAGCACAGATCACACCACAGTTTCACTGACACTCCTCTTGCTAGCAAAACCAGCTGAGGCAGCTCCTGGCCCCACAGCAGTGCTGCTTTGTCACTGGTGGGGCCACACCATCAGCAAGCACCACTGATGTGGTGTAGCATCAGTCCTCTAAGCTGCTGCACCACCACTTCTGAGGAAGCTGCATGGGAGCAAGGAGAGGGAGTGGGAATTGGCAGAAATAGCTCAGACTGGCTTTGCTGGCATATGCAATGGCAGCGGTGCACCAACAGTGAGAGGCACAAGCCTCCATGAATGCGATGACCATGTGAAACACATAGCACCACTAATGCTGCTGCATTTGAGTTAATCTTAATGAGCAAGCGGCAACACTGGATATTTGCATATGTATTCATAATAAAGAGCTTTATTGTGCAATTTTCAAGCTACATTAAAACAATAAATATAATCATGGAGGAGAAAGAGGCAACTTTGGTTTTGCCCATAGTAAAGATGAACACGCAGGCAGGCGTAAGTCAGGGTAAACCACACTGTCCTGCCCATAAGGGCTTGCATTCATGCTTCACGTGCCTCAGGTCACACTGGCACCTCTTGTGTGCCAGGAAGAGGACAGCATGGACGCTGTCACATGCCCAACGACATGGACAGACCATGTGCCTAAGCCTTCACACCACTCCATACTCTATACCCTGGCAGCACCACCGTACCACCACAGCTAACCAACCCCAGGTTCGCTTCTCACAAGGTCCTTCTTGTAAAAGTGCAGCACCTATGTGCCCCAAGAGCCACTGACATATACAGGCAGCTCAAAACTCAGGGTCCTTTGTAACACAACAGCCAGCCCATCCCAAGTTGCAGGCATTCCTATACATTCGAACACTACACCAATATCAGCATGGCCTTTCTACCTGTGGTACGCTACAGATATCCATTACCAATGCAGCGATACCATACAAAAACCTGCAGTAACCTCTCCTGTAGGTTTCCGTGCACGTGTAACTAGTATGCACAAATAGTCATAACAAGGCAAGGGGCCCACTTCTTGCTACAGTTAAGGTATAACGTCTGAGTACCACTGGTAGTTGAGAAACCACCACCATACTTGAGTAATCTTTGCAAACAAAATAAGCCTCTTCAATGCAGACTGTCTGGGTAGACACTGCTAATGAAGACGAAGGACAAACAAAGGTCACAAAGCTAAGAGAGTTTTAAATACCTACTCTGGAGACAAACCTCAGCAAAACATATAGGTTTAAAAGAACTCCAAAAACCGATATTCTTTATTTGCAAAATACTGTGAGATCTTATGAGCTTCTATACCTTTACCCGCATTTGTAATTAGGACTCTCTCAGTAACATGTGCACAGGATTACAGATTTCCTTCCCTCCCCACCCCCCCATCAAGTTTCAAGTTTGTGGACCAGATCCAAGAAGCTGGTTTCTATGCATTCCTGAGGGAGAAAGGGCTATAGAAAAGTCTTTTATTTCTGCATGTATTTCCCAGAAGGCCCAACTAATGCAAAAGGAAATGTATCAGGCTTCTTCAATGGGGGGAGGGCAGGAGGGGATTAACATGTTTCATGTGCAGAGTATGTGCAAGCACGAAGCGTTGAGCACTTCAGTCTGAGCAATTAGATGCAACTCTTTTGTATATCTTATGGTAAGCTATCTGAAATACCCTTTTCAACAGAAAAACACTCTCGAGTAAACACCAAAGTAAATTGTGCTGAAAAACAGACTGTATGTCACAAAAAGCTACTGTAAAGGGGCACACTTGAGACTGCATATTTACACCTCATGAGACTCACCACTGAAGCACATCAGCATCATGAAGTTAAGGGCATAAATTCAGGAGTGCACGTCTTCTTTGCCAGTCAGCATGAACAGTTAACTGCTAGCAGTGGTTTCCTCCTCCTAAACCGATTTTGTACATACTTCTCTACAAAGCTTTTCAAGAACTCACCGAGTGTGGGTCCAGATTCAGAAAGATGCATCAAGATTAAAAAAAAAAAAAAAAAAAAAAACAAAAACACGAAAAAAAGGCAATCAGGAACAGAAGAACTGTTCCCTATACTAAAATAAGTATCACAGAAAAACCAAAAAAAGGGTTATTGCTCCAGGATTAGGACTCTTGCTGCTGAGTCTATTTCACTGTCAAAGCATATCTATAGGCAATGCACAAAGCAGCTTTTGCCACACCTCACATCTCAGGGGACTCAAACCATGACTCTGACCACCACATACAGCATCAACTGCAGTGTTCCCCAAGCCTCTGCTGTTCCCCTCAGGGATTATTTTTTTCTTTAAAACACACTCCTTCCTCTTGCTCATACAACTAGGATTTAAGGCAGGTTTGCTGAAGGTACACATTGCTTTTATTTTTACAGAAAGGAAAGGCAGCAGACTATGCCACTCAAGTTAACAGGTTAACATACGCTTACCAACATCCAAGTAATTAAACAAGAAGCTTAATTCAAGTTTTACTTCACTTTGGTTTAAGAATTCCTACTCCACCTGTATTTGAAAACTGCTTTCATGTTTAATATAACATGCAACTATTATAGCTGTCTGTTCACACTAAATAAAAACAAATTCTCTCCCAGAGTTAACCAGCATTAATATTAGTTAGTGTAAATAACCCAGGATATTTAACTAGTACACTCAATAACATAATCACTCACCCTCCTCTTCAACCCTCACAGAGAAAGGTAAAAGCAGCAAAATTATTTATTTACTTAAAACCAAATAATCACGTTGATTGTTCCAGGACCGTGCTTTTGTATGGTGAACTACCCAGCACTGAATTTAAAACATTTAGTAAATCAACAGGAGGTTGGGGGGGGGTTACCCAACAAGATTTATTTCATACTGATTTTGCTCAGTCACTTCCTTCTTATAATCTCATTTTACAGTATATGAAGACTTCCACTTTTGCAAAAATATATTCTGAAATTTTAACACTACAAATGATAGACAATTAAACACGCCCCTGTACGCAAAGATCAGCACTTCCAACAGTAACCCACTTGCCTGTGGAAAACAAACCAAACACTTATTACAGTCTAAGTGATGTGCAAGCATTTCAAGAGTTTACCATGTTTATAGGAAAAGGTGATATTGAATAGCATGGTCATTCATTTAATAAGGCACTGAAAAGATTCAGCAGACAGAAACTGATGATCAACAATAAAATGTGCAGGCTCTCACAGAGGACAGTAATTAATGATTGGAAATAAGATGACAATTTAGAAACAAAATGACAAGAGATTCATGTTCCCCATGCAGAAAATGGGAGCGTGGACAAGGCTTGGTACGGAATTTCACTCAGTCATTCCAGAGGTCTGTGTTACTCCAGGGCTAAGGTAACACCTTTAATTCTCTTTTCTTCAGGGAAGCATTGGATTACTTTTTTCATCAGGTTATCTTTTCACCTCAGACAAGCTAAAGCTCACCACGCTACCTCTCCACCACCCTCTGTCTCAGGCAAGAGAGGGGGGCACTGAAGGAGTAGGCAGGAGACCAGCTGCTGTAATTCGGGGGTGCTACAAGAAAACTGATTTCCTGGCTCTATCAACAATATTCCCTCCCATCTTTTACATTTTTTACATAGTTCTACAACACAGCGTGGCCACAAAGCTGCAGAAGCAATGAAGGATAGAGCACAGCTGCAGCAGCAGCATGAACCGCTCCGCAGTGCAGATCCCCTTCTCAGGGCAAAACCCACTGCACAGTCAGCTGCTACACGTGCGGCTGCCTGAGAGAGAGGGAGCCTCACCATCAGTGCTCAGAAAGACTTCATGCATGTACCTCTGACAGAGACAACAAAGACCAACGCAGCAAAAAGCCTTATGGATGTTTTGAATACATTTCTCTATTATTTCACCCAAAACCAAAACAAAACACAAAACCAAAAAAACCCACACCACACCAAAAAATAGTAATTCATCATTACAGCACAGATTTTTTTCATTATGAATCTGCCCAACCCACTGCCAAGTCGGAAGCTAAACTCTAGCATCAGTCCATATGTGCTTTGTAAACATAATGTCTAGTCATTATGGAGCAAAGCTCTACTCAGTGACCTATCTGAAAATTGTTTTGAAAAAACCTTCCTAATTTCTCTTTGGCTGTATATATAGCTTTGGAAAATCCCACCTAGATTTTAAAAAAGTCTCTGTCACAAAGCYACACTCCTCTAAGTCTACTCTTATTTGCCATGAATCATTTCAATGCAAGTTCTCCGCATTAACTCCTTCAACCTTGCATGGCATAATTACAAATGTTCTCTCTGCATATTTTTACATATGTAACTGAGAGATTTCATGCCAATGCAAAGGAAATGTCTCAGTACACATTTATTCAATATGTTATGCTTATACTGTGCGACACCATTTACGTCTCAATTTCTAGATAAACTCTAGCATAGTGTAGGTGTAGTTCTTAAGCAGCAATTGTAACAAAATATAAAATACAACATAAGTACACACAAAGTACACACTGATAGAACATCAGCTGTAAGTAATGCAAAGGGAACTCTCTAAATTACACATGGTAATTAAGAGCCGTCATGAGAAATCCCATGTGAAGAAAAATTTATTGTATAACAGGAAAGTGATAGACTGTAAAATCAAATAAATGGGAAAGCAAGTTTCAGCCTCAAGACATTGTACATTCCACATGCATGCCAGACCTCAGAGAACTCTCTCTGAAAACCTGACATGGGATTTGAAGCTGTCTGGGACAGTCTGAAGCAAAAGAAAAGCAGCAGCATGTGATGTTCTGCCTATGGTAGCAATGCAGTTTGGAGGAACTCTCTCATTCCTCTTGGTATCACACGTCTTGTCCAAATTATCATTTGACCAAAGCATTTGTGCTTGCACTGTTACTACCCTGAAGACGACACACGGCCTGAAGGGTTACTTAAAATACACCGGCAGAACATCTCACTCTGAATATCGTCTGCCAAACTCAAGTCAGCAAGTGCCAGCACCACTAAGAATCTTTCTTCCTACACCAGTCTTTCCCTTCACAAGACTACAAATTCTCAAGCAGAGCAGGACCACTGATCTAGTGCCTGGTGTCAAAGAGCTACTCTTGAAACAGAGGTAAACATACTCCCCAGGAGCCCTCTACGTCTCGAGCCTGTGAAGGCATCGGTGATCCCTTCAGGAAGTAATGAATCCCCATCACCTAGAAAGATGGACAAAACAGCCAGCTGACACCAAGCTCATGCAGACTCTCTTCTCCCTTCCTGATCGCTTCCTGAAATATTTCATCTGCTTCTGTCACCCACAAATCCAAATAAAGAAAGCAGATCCTATAATAAGAGCAGTAAACATTGCTGAGCTTGTAACTAGTAGCTTTTCAAATCACAGAAACAGGTATAACTTGTTTTTTCTTCCCAAAGTTCCTCATGCATCCTCAGAACAACATCTGAGCTTCAAGCAAATAGGGCCCTTCAGGATCCTGACCTTCACTAGATTTCCAGACAAGAAAATTTGTATTTACATGATTAATAATGTAATTACTATAATTACTTATAATTATATATTAGTATATATTATATGTTGGGTACTATAATACATATTAATACAGTGATATAGTTACTTATATTTATTAGAAAAAATTTAGAAAAGTGCAGACTTCTTTCATTAACTGATGCCTTTAAAGTTTAAAGCAACATTTAATATAAAAAGAGAAAACTTAACAGTCATGAAAATTGGGCTATGCACTCATTTTACTTTCAGGCAAATTTAAGCACCTTACTTTATTGAGCTTTTTGAAAATATTCCTCTCAGCTGTAAAATTCAAACTGCAACTTTATATTGTCCATATAACCTAATTTCATGATCATGAAGCTATCACCCAAAGTCCCTTAAAACTTTTTAGAACAAACTACTTTTTAAAACAAACTCCTTCATTTAGTTACACTGTGACTTTTCCAGAGGCCAAACAAAGCATGGCAATTCAGCCACTGCAGCTCTCCCCAAACCTCTTGATTGTTTGCATCTCTGGTAGCTAATGCAATGGGGTGACTTTGTCAGCACTATTTCTGCAAACCATTTTAACTGCAAAAGCCAGTATGCACCACTGGCTTCTGCTCTGGCATGCTGTGCTACACACGCCCAATCCAGTCCTTGGTCACGCTGCTGAAGCAGCCGCACTAATCCCAAATTTGTGATTTTTTCAAAAGAGATCATTAGTTTCACAGCCGTTTTTGTAGACCCTATTTTACACTGATGAAGGTAAACAGCAACAACCAGAACAGCCACAGCTACTTTGTTCACACAGAAAACAACGTGAAATTGCCAGCATCATTCTGAATTGCCAAAATTGCTAAGTTTTACTGCACTATGTTAAACAGCTGGTCTACAAAGCAAAGTCACAAAACTGATGGGTTGATAATCTCCCTCTCCCACTCGCCCTCCCTCACAGCAGATGCCAACTACTCAGTCACATTTCATTAATAAGAAAAACATGCAGTCAGCTGATACAAACATGGTAACCGGAAACCTCTCATTGTTTTAACCATTTCGTTCTTGACGGAATAATGAGAAAGGAAACCTGACCACTGTCCACTTCTAATTTGCAACTACACTGCCTCAGCTGATGTTTACAGCACAGTTTTGTCACTAAAAAGCAGTAATTCTCAGCACAAAAATAAAAATTGAATTATGAAAATTACTTGGCAGATTCAAGGTTTTGTGGGCTAAAAAAGAAAAGAAAAAATGGCAAAATGTGATTTGAGAGAAACAGTGGAGAGGGATGCAACTTTCATGTGAGGCATGCTCTCATTTCTGCTTGCTACCCCTGGCTGTGGTTTATGCCCTGACACCTTGGGCAGCCCAGCAGGTCCCACTGCGAAGACTCTGTCACAGCCCCTTCCGGTGCTTGTATTCATGAAGCAGGCAGCCCACAGCCAAGCTGGAGAAGAGCCGAGCAGGCAGGCAGGAGCCCCAGTGAGACTCTCACAGCAGCAGCCACTGTTGCCAGGTCAGCAGAGGATCTCCTGAGCCACCCCAGAGCACTGGCACCTCTGCCCTGTTTGCCAACACCTGGAGAGCTCAGGGGAAAACTAATTACCATATTAATGACAGGGACAAAAGCAAAGACAAAAGAATAGCCTGTACTGAAGTGCATCAATAAACGATGCTGTCAAGAATTATGCAAGACACTATCATACAGCATTAGCTTAAAAAAAAAAAATTTAAAAGGGAAAGGAACAGGAAAAAGCAGACACATCTACACACCCTGTCTGTACTACAGTCAGAAAATGGAGGGAGCAAAACACCAGTGACAGCTACTCCAGATCAGAAGTATCAGCTTACCATTCCCCAAATAAAGTTGTGCCAGGTTTCAGTCATTCAGGAGAAAAGCAGGTCTGTATCACACACTGATAGATGGGACCACCCTCTCAAATCACTCCGAGTGCAAAGAAACAACACCTGCACCCACAAAAACAATCTTCATCTCCCACCAGCCTCGAAAGCCAAACCAAAACCAAGAAAAGCCTGCTGTGGCAAACTCTTTCTGAAAGACCTACGACCACCACACCAAACTCTGCTCTCCTGCCTGCACCCATCCAGCACTCACTGCACACTGATCTATGCACACCACCTACTCAGTCACAACATTTTTCAGAAAATATTCCCTTCCCAACAAAGATGGACTTCCTCAAGAGAAGTATCCAGTTCTTTGTGTATGCCAGAGTCTCACTGCAAAATCCTTCCCCATTCTGCACACTACACAGTCAGCCCTATTTAGCCTGCTATCTGCTGATCTCCCTAGAAATAAACATATATAGACCTTTTTGTATTAGGAGGAGGAGCGAAAAAGACATTTCAATACATCGAACTACAGACAGCACTGCATGCCCAAGCACCACAAAGAAAATCTAGTGACAAAGGTTCATCTCTCTGAATTTGCTTTTCAGTGTGACAGTTCTGTTTTTCCTTTTCTGACCATATTAAAAAAAACCTACTTGAGAATTAATAGGTTCACTGAGACTTTGACTAAAGCAATGAAACATTTCAACATATTAAAAAAAAATAAAATACGTTAAATGAGCACCAGGTAAGTTTCTTCTTAAATTCTTAGCTTCTCAAAGTGCTCACACATGCATCTCCCCTTTCGTTTCCCTTCTTTTTAATAAACAAAGCATCAATGTCATCAAAAGTAGCAGCATCTTTTCAGTATTTAATGGATTCTTGTTATTAAGGAAAAGATTAATCTTTTATGCTTCTAAAAGTTTTCTGAAATCTTCTAAGAGGCAGATTTTATTCTTGGTTTGCCTTTTGTTTTGCGTGTATTTGCAAACAACAGCCTACTGATTTTGCATTTGTGTGGAGTGCATTCTGTTCATTTATTCAAGTGAGCTTCAGTGATGCTGATGATCAAGGTACAGTTAAATTTTAAAATTGCAAAAACAGAAGAAGCAAATACTAGTTATGCAATACATACCACAAGTTTTAATAAAAAAAGCAAAAGCATTGGCATGATTTAGAAGCAACAACCAGAAAAAGCAATAATGCATTGTAGAGCACAAACACAATTGAGGCCTGTGCCTTCATCCCAGCCCCCATTTATTCATCTAACTTCAGCATGTCTTTGGGCAAAAAATACTGATATTCAACTGCCATTCACTTTTGTAAACACAGATTATTCTGTATACACAGATTATTCTGTATACATTACTACAAATCACATCAAAGCCTCATGTCTTCAAAATAAATCTCGAGATTCAAGTGACAGTTTTGCACACTCATACTGTCAACAAAGCAGCCGACTGTTTAGCTGCAAGTTACACAGTACAGGCATCAAAGTGTTTTTTGTTAATCCTTCACATTTAGGCTGTATGGCGATAGAAAACATACAGTATCTATAAACAATATAACAATAACAACAAAAAGACAGCTTCCCAATAGGTCATATTAGACAAGACTGAGGCACTTAGGCATTGCTGTTCTCAGGGACTACACCTATGTATGTCTGGGTACTCTCCAGTTGGACCAAGGCTATTACAGAAATGATGAAAACTGTTCAGAGAAAGAGATCCCTTTCCAATGTACCTAAGAACATTTACAATTAATCTCCACATAGGCAACATGACTCAGAGTCCATCTAAGAAATTTCAGTCTGCTGAGTAATTTAAACAGCTGCATTGTTAGTTATGACATAATGAAATTGTCCAGTCAACAGTGACAACACTATGTAAACCTCTCATTTGGAGCCTAGACGACAGCATTTTACAAGTTAAGACAATTCTTCTCAACTGCCACTAAATTATTTCCTACTGTGACAACTAACTTACTAGAAGAAGAATCTTTAAATGAGCTTTCAATTTGGTCTGTCTAACAAAATATCTAAAAAATTAATTTCTTACCTGCAATTCAAGCTGCATGGCTGTTCTCAGAGCCCTATTACAAGGACCATAGCAAAAGGTTGCCTTGAGCAGTTGGCAATGCCCTGGATTTTGTCATCAAGTAATGAGTCTGCCACAAAAATAATGACCACATGGCAGTAGGCTGCTGGAAATAAATCCCTCTGCTGCTTACAACTAGATTTTGGATCAATATTAAAGCAAAAACAAAACTCCTACTAATATATGAAAAGAGAAGAAAAAATAAAAAGCATCTGTGCTGGTCTCACTAACAGGATGCAAATTAGCACTAGGTTGTTTTACATTTAAGCAAGTGTAAATATAAGAATATGAAACAGAAAACACTTAGCTCTGCACATAGCTCACAAGTGCTAAATGCTTCACCATGTAAATGGGAAAACCTTTCTAAAGAGACCCTAATACTAAGAAGCAGCAAAATAAATGCTGCATGTTTTGGGAACAGCCTCCTCTCTCTCCAGCCCTGCTTACCCTTTGGTCCCATAAGGCTTCAATTCTTAGTTAACATCTCTCTGTCTGAAAATAATTGCCTGCCTCCTAAAGGCATCTTGAACAGGATCACTCCTTAATCAGCAGGAGGACAGCTGAGTGATGTGAGGCATTTCCACCTTCTCCCTGGAGCAATCGCACCATCTCCACAGGGCACTACTGCAACATCAAGAACTAAAATGACTTTAAATGTGGTGCTCTCCCATAATGAGAGCCATATTCCAATAAGGCTGCCCTCTAAAAATCCTCTTCTATTACCAGCTGCCTATTAGGACTTAGCTTATTGATACAATTATTGCCAAGGATCAATCAGTGCAGCCTGAATACAAACCTCAGGGAAAATCCATTTGTAGAAATGAACTCACAATGTGTTTGGTATACTTAGATACAAAAACACAAGCAATAATCAATTGCATTATCTTTAAATTTTCATCATAGTATGAACATGGTGATTGCAGCAGCAGGTTTGCAAGTTCTAAAGCACTGGCATAGGAAAGACACCAGTAAAATTTTACTAGATTTACAAAATGTGATGAATTTACCTCTCTGCACAAATACCTTAGAAAATAAAACTGGATTATCTATTTCTCAGCAAATTGGAGAGATGGAGAGAAAAAACATGATCATGGGCTTTGTTAATACACTTGCAGTGGGTATACGAAGGAGGTAATGTGAGAACCAGAATAATATACATTTCAGCTTTCATGAGATCAGTAGTACACGACATAGTTTCACTCCACAATGAAACATCACCATCTAGAAATGGCATGGACATGTTTCTTCAGAGCAAGTCACCTTCTCTTCTCACATGACACATTTGCTTGAAAATCTAGACACAATCCTCAATATCCTCCTTCTCAAAGAGACACCAAAATCAACTTTTCTGTGAGAACACTTAAATCCCATCTTTTCATCCAGTTTTCCATCCTTGCCAAACCCACACCCTTCCTAGCTATCCACTTTTGATGTCTGTGCTACACAGCTCAGACATGTGGCTCATGCTCGTATCACCTCCCCCACATTGTTTTAATCTTGCAGTTTATTCAATAAACTAACAGCTACTGCCACCTTTCCCTCCCCCAAGTCTTTGGGATCCACTTCTGCAGAAAAACTTATCTGGAAAGCATTTTCAGATAAAACAGTCAAAGGCAAAGCTGAGTGACTCAAAGGAGCAGGACTACTCAAATGATCTTCCAGATTCTGCTTCTCCTCCTTCCATGAGGCTCACTTTCTTCCTGTTTCAAACTACGCTGTCAACTTCATAAGGCAGTGACATCTGAGTCAGTTACACATCTGAGCCTAGAGTCTTCATATTTTTGCAGAAAATGGAACTTACTAATTGTGAAAGTGACACTGTCCTTTCACAACCTGCAAGTCCCTCTTCTCCACGTAAAGAGACCTACCTAATTTGGTTCTATAAAGCACAGTTTGACTGTTGGGATGAAAGTTTCAGAAGCCTTCATAATCACTTGCACGACCTCTCAAAAAATCAGTTACATATTTTTGCTTCGTGAGCCTTTTTTAAAGCTCACATTTTCATCAACTAGGAAAGATTAAACTGCCCTTGCTTCATGTCACATCACAGTAGCAGTAACCTTTAAATCTTTTAACACAAACTCTGAAAAACAAATAAAATTAGGTATTAAAATTAAAGCAAAGTTCTGAAAATAGAGAAAGCAATCTTTGCCGTGGGAGATAGGAAAAAAAGAAGTGCTTTAGATCCTGAAAATTATAAAGGCATGTTGAGAAACTTGAAAAAACATGGCAGCAATGTAAGCAGCTACAGAAAGCTTGAGTACAAGAAAGTTTTGCCAAATGCTTACGGCATTCAAGTCCCTAAGTAAATAAACTCCACTACTTCATCATACAGAGGCTAGACAGGGAAGTACTAAAGAAAGGCTCCGGTTTTTAAGTTTTCCTGTTCACACTAGGACGCTTCCTTGATTAACCACTGTATTCCTGTATGATGCATGTCTACATGACCCCCAAGTACAATGACAGCCATTACACAATGCACAGTAAACATCACCAACACATTTTCAACTCTGCAGACGGCCACAACAAGAAGCATTAAGCTTCATTACTGATCCTCACTGCTATCACAGTTTCTCCGCCTTTAGCAGTTTCAGAGGTAGGCTGTTCCGCACGCCTCTCAGAGATGTAAAAGCCTGAGGAGCTACCTCAGGCTTTGGACAAGATCACTCTCTCGTCCTGCCAAAAAGCTGAGCAGGGGGTTACAGCCAAAGTCCAGACACATGCCACAACTGCCACAGCAAACACTCAGCTGTTTTAGTGAACTCCAATTTTCACCTGCCACAAAGGCCAACGCCAACACAAGTACTTTACTCCTGTGGGTAGTCCACTGGCTGACAGCTGCGCTGAGACAGAGTCTCTAATGAATTCTGCATCTTGGTGTGCATTTTATGAAAAGCTAACAGCTTTCACCCGTCCCACTCCCTGGCTCTGACACAAATACATGCACTCAAAGTACTAATATAAATACAAGGTTTTGAAGCATTGTTACACAGACTTTACAAATCACAACAGAGCACCAGAAAAGACAACTATCACACTGCTGGTGCTGTCCTGGATATTGCATGTCTTGCCTCTTATTCTGTACACTTAACCCTTTGGCACAAATCCCACTACTGGTTCAGCATGATGAGTCTGGAAAATCTGTGCCAGTGTGCAAAGAGAACAAACAGCTATGTGCGTACATTTGTTGTACATGATAGTATTAGCAGTTTAAGGCAACTAAAAAGCAAGCTTTATATACAATACTTCTTTGTCCTAGGTGTTGGAAACACCTACGTATATAACCTGATTTACACAAGCTATATATACTAGTCGCTAAAAACTCACTACACCAACTGTAACTATCTATGCAGTTTGAGACTAAAATTTAGACTTAAACAATTTCTAAGCAACTTGATATTAAAATTTAGACTAAAGTGATTTTAATTTTAATGAAGCCTGACTTCTAAGTCCCATGGAATATACCTGTCTTTAAAAGCAAGGTATCAACTATGTTTTTATGAACTGCCTTGGAGTAAAGGAAATGAAACATCAAGAATTCAAACTAAATTGAATTTTAGCTACAGCTTTTCTCTTTGAGTGAAAAGCAATAATCATCCGTTTTTATTACGGTTTTGTCCTTCACATTCTTATACTCAAGATGATTCAGGAAACATTAAAGTTGGTTGTTCCGGTACAGGCAGTACCTACCTGACATTGTTCTGGCTCACAACAGCACAAACAGTTCCATCAATACATTTTCAAAAAATGGCTTGCCAAAACAAACACAATGGCTCAAAACTGTATTTTCCCTCTTTGAATGCTGAAATTCATATGCATCATTATTGTCAGTATCTCAGCAATAATTAATTTTTTTCTTGCTTCCCACAAGAATCTTAATATACGCCAGCTTTAGATAGTATGGTCTATAAAAAATGCTTATGGCTTTACTGTCAATATTTGATTAATTTTAACCCTAATCAAAGGTTCTCTGAACAGAAGGCACACTCATGAGTGGCAATGTGTAAAGAAAAAAACTAAGTGCACGTTGCGTGAGTAACCAAATATAGAATCTCACCTACATTTACAATTTTCAAGTCTATAAAGTCTTAAATCTCAAGGCTTGAGCATCCTGAACTCATGCAACCACAAAGGATTTTCAACACCTCAGGAAAGGTCTCAAAAGAGCCTGCTGAAGTCATTTGATCGTATCTGAAGAAGTTTTGAAATCACAACAGCAATCCTGCAAGGACATCTAACCAAACATTTTCATGGTGATACTGGCTGTAATGTAAGTACTACATTAAAAATCCACACTGCTCTTCTTAGTGAGATCATTAAAACATTTTCCAGAAGCCAACATAAAAACCTACAACTCCTGAACAAAGGCTACCATATTATCTTCCAGATACATATCTATTCCAGCTGAGCTTTATCCAGACAGACATTTCACTGCCTGGGTGAAAGACTGCCCAAACATCATGGTCTGAACACTCAAGTTCAGAGCTGCCACAGCACCTTTCCAACCAGAAGCACATGTTCTGATAATCAGGGTCTGTCCCACATTTTATGTACCAGTCTTCAAACTCCAACACATGCTTTCAGTATCCTTAATTTTTGACCATTAGGTTCCCACGTCTACACATCTCTATCTTTTAGGCAGTTTCAATTCATGTTATTTATCGAGACCTTGGTTGGATTCATTCCATTAGTGAAACGGGATATAAACCCTCACAAAGCTTGCAAACAAGTTTTCAGGACCCTAAAATAGTGGTTAAAAGCTTACCTGTAATGGATACAGAAGCTAGCCAACAAATAATGTTTTCTACTCTCAAGCATTACCCCAGTCCACCTTTGGCACTGTACAACTGCTATGGGAATGTTCTCCTGCCCTATCACAGAAGTTGACAAAAACAGCACAACTTTCCTTCTCTGGTGGCAATCACTAGAACAAAACCTTAGAGCAGGGTGATGACTTTGATGTTTTACTGAGAGCACTCTTATCTCAAGGAAGACAAATGATCACGCTCTTCATGGGTATAACTGTATTCACTAGTATAATGTCTTGTGTTCAGGTGGTAATGCAACTTGATTCAAAAGTTACTTTGGCCTCAAAATGCATCTGTTTAGCTCTTCTTGAAACCAGAAGTTGACAAAACAAAGAACAGTCCACACTGACTAGTGCTAAACCTCACCCTTCTGATTGATGAAAATGGATGGAAATGCTGTAACTATGCCACCAAGTCCATCAGACATACAGTCATGACATCACGATGACCTCTGTTTTCTGCTGCTTTTATTTAGATCCCAAGCAGACAAGAGTTCTCTCTTATTTCAGAGTGTCCAGAAATACTTACTCATATCACAATAGCCAGTGAAAACTATACCCAATACAAAATTACACGGATTAATAAAAGTATCAATATCCATTGCCAGCCTAAATGATAAAAAGTAGTTTGTAATACCTTTTAATTTTTCCTCCAAGTTTTCTTTTTCTTTTCTCTTATATAATGGAGAATATCCTTCTAAATATCCCAGAATCACAAACCTTCCAGTCCTGTCTGCATAGCCACTATGAACTTTCCACAGTAACCAGCTGGGTCTATCAGTACCAAAAACTTACTTGAGCAACGTAAAGGGTTTCTACAACAGCAGCATGAAGGGTGCTTCATGGTCAAGGCAGAAGGGCACATGAGGCTCCCAGTAACCATACAATATGCTCAGCCTTAGCAAGTCAGATGGAACAATACATCTGTAGCACTAAAACCCTGTTTTGGCAACCACAGGCAATCCGGTTCATTTAAGCTACCCATCACCAACCACTAGGCTTAGTAGTATCTATACACCTCTTCCTTCTGAAAAAAATGATGGCAAAATGCTGGAGAAACTCCACATGCAGTCCCAGCAAAATATTTGCCATTTTCCCTCATCAAGACAGCCACGGCCAGCCACTTCTGCCCTCACCTAGAGTCAGTACTGATCAGTCCAAAGCAAAAAGAAAGTTCAGCTGTCCAAAGTAAAGCCACAGAAGAAACAGTTTTATTTCATCCCTCTGCAGAGGTCACACTGCACTAGTTCTGATATTATGGCTCAACTTTTTCTACATAAATGTGGAATCCACAAGTAATTCACTATTCCTTCACAAGGATGATCCAAGAAAAGTGACAGGTGCAAAAGTCTGTTGCTTTTCAGTAGCAACAAATTCCCAGGAAGTCAACATGGGGCATCTGAGAATTACAAGTGAGAATAGCTAACCTGAACAGAAAGCACTCCTTTCCCAATTCTGATACCTGGCCACCACTGCATGAAGTAAAATACTTCCAAGAACACATAGGTGGGTAAAGGAGGAAGACATGGGAAGATGCACCAAGAATAAACATGCCCTTCCATATAGCTTGCAAGCCAAGAGCAAGCCTCAGTTTCTGCAGGAACAGCTTGCTCTCCCCACTAGAACAAGGCTTTTGTGCATCAGCCATTATATTGCTTAAGAAACTACTATTTAGGCTATTATCTCATGTTCCTCCTCTTTGAAAACATGTCTTATTCAACAGCGATTTGGGCTTTTTTTTCTCAAACTCTTTTATCAGAATAACAATTCCCCTTGCATAATAAACCTCAAGTATAATTTTGGTACAAAATACACCAATGTAAATAAATAGGAACTAAATTGGTGGAGTGATGTTAGTGCAGCTATGATCAAAGTCAGATAGCCATCTCCAGAACACATTTGCCCTCAAATGTCATCTCCAGGTCTACCAAATGCAGAAAGGACAGCTGTGTTCCTTGTAAAATCTCCACACTTCAAGGAATGTAAATAAGCTATATTGTTAACATGAAAGATCTAATTAAACTTATACATCTGTAACTTTTAAAGTATTTCCCCCACCTTTCTGTATCTTTAATCAAAGGTTATAAATTTGTAAGGGATGGCTGTTGCCATGGAAATATGCAAGCCAATATCTCTCTGTGGGAACCTCAAAGCTCCCTTCACGGCCGGGTGCCATGTAATGGCAGGGTCACATTAGCACCTTTGACTCTCGAAGCCCATTTATTGTACAGAAATTAGCACAGCTGACTTCATTCACCTTCCACAGACCAAACAGTAACTACTCCTGCTCAACAGATTTTCTGCTACACTCGTTCATTCCCCAGCACGTGTTTCAGCACCATCCTTCACACTACAGCCAATTCATCTTCAATGTATACAGCCTTCTCGGCAAACACTAAGCGGAAACCAGAGGGTGCAGAGGCCATCAGATGCTTCACCTGATCAAGAGCATCATTTCATAAGCTGTTGAGAAATTTACTTTTCCAAAGCAATTGACATCATAAATCTGCATCCTATTCCAGAAGATGAAGGTATAGCTATGAGGAAAAACAGAGGCAGACATGCAGCGACAGGAACTGAACTCTCATAAAAGCCAACAATTAAATTAGAGAACAGAAGACAGACTCTAAATAATGGTTACTTTTACCTCTGGTGGTTGTGAGTGCTGAAGAGGGAAAAAAAAGTTCTTAAAAACCTCAGTGGAATTCCTGGATACCAGCATGTACCATTTAATGCGCAATCAATTTATGCACATAGGAGGCCCATTTCAAGGCAAATGCAAACAGATGGGGTTTTTTTATTTTAAATCAATTCCAAATAGGCAAATTCAACCATCTGACAATGTCTTCTTAGCAACATCTTAATACACACATGAGCCAATACACACATTTAATTTATACAGTCATGTGTTTTTAGGAAATAGATTTGTGTCACATACCCTCTGACACTGCAATAATAAATCCCTTAGACACTTAAAAGATAAGATTCCATATACACTTAGAATTAATTTATCTACATATCTGAAGAAAGAAACTATTTCAACAGTACCCACCCTCATTAAAAATAACTAGTCAAATATTTTGAACAACTAGTATACTGTGAATGTATACGCACAGGTTGGTTCTTCTGGTTTTTAATTCTTTGGAGAGAGAAAATTGCAGAGAGAAAAGCTCTTAAGCGTACGCAAAGGTCTGTCTCACATAAATATCTTACAATACCTCACAACTAATTCCAGTACAAAAGAAGTGAAATGAAAATGACATTCTACGTCTCACTTACCTAAAAGATAATCAGGATGACCTTTCAAGGCAGTTTACTAATTTAGCCAGCTGAGTAAAATATAAGTCAGATTCAACTGAATAGCAAATTTATTTCCACAACGTCAAGCATCTAAGCATTTAACTGTAAATTTTCAACAATCCAAATAATTTAGTGAAGAAAAAGGCAGTTGCTCTCTCATCTAAATAAGGCTAGATTTTAAGAGGGAAGAAAAATTTAATTCTTACTACTTACCAAAACACACTTTCTAATGGTTTTTCAGGGGGGGGTTTTGTTGTTTTGCTTTCTTGGTGGGGGTATTAATTCTAGCAAAGGTCCTTATATTTTTTTACACCTACAGTTCTGATGGATGAATAATTTTCTAACAAATGGATCCTTCCGGTGGGGTACATCCACAGCTATATACAGATGGGGATCTGTGTGCACATACATATGCACCTCCAGCAAATCCTTAGTAATTATATGCAATTGCTGAGTGGAAACAGGAATGCCTAATTCCTTGCCTCTGGCCATTTCAGGCACTTTTTGTGAAAGGAAACAACAGATCTATGGGAGAGAAAGAGCTCTGAGCACAGCATTGGTCCAGCAGACTCCTAAAGCAACTGAAGCATTGCTGCCCTGTTACTGGGGCTTTTTGTTTTTTTGCGGTGTTTGTGCGTGTGGTTTTGGTTGGTTTGGCTTGTTTTGTTGTTGTTGTTTGGGAGTTTGGGGTTTTGTTATTGTTTTTTTGAGAGAGGTCAGGACAGTATGCTTGTGCAGGGCCCCTGTACTACAGATAAACCCGTGCACCATATCCCCAGCCTCAGCCACACTCCACCCACACAAACCTGCTGGCAAGATCAAGGCCCTGATTATTAACTTCTGTACACAGACCACTCTTCTCTTTTTAAATGCTTTGCAGACAATTCTTACCATACTCAAATTAAGTACAGATTTAGACACAACAGTATCTCATGGCCCACACTGCAATGTCTGGCACAAATTACAGAGTTTACTGAGAATATCCAAGATGGGGTTCAGAGAGAAGGGCAATAAATATTTTCTAAGATTAGATTGAGAGAATATTGATTGTCCCAAAGCCAGTCATTGTATCAGTTCGTCCAATGATCCTCTCTCCAGAAACTCTTGTGTTCCTTACATCCCCAGACAAGCAAAAGCAGTCTCATCTGACCTCACTGAACAGCCAAATGCTTGCATTAACAACTGGGATTTTATTTTTTAAATGCCACTTTATAAACGTCTCCTGAATAAATTCAAGCATTACTAGACAAGCTGAAAGTACAGAGAAGAGTATCTGTAAAATACTATATCGACATACATTCTTACAAGTTACTGTAACTCTAGCAAACAAACCAATGTTATCCATGTGCATATGACAGTCCCAAACACCACAAGGCATTGCCAGTTTAGTCTTTCCTAATGTCACAAGAAATGACAGGCAAACCAGAAAGGTAAAGAAATGCATTTTATGGAAATAAATTACCTAATTAACTGTGTCCTCCTACAAACTTTGACCATTCTATATCATGCTCAGCAATAAAAGAGACAACTCCTCTTGAAGTATTTCAGACTTTTGAGTTTAATTACAACAAACCTAACCAAAGCCAAGTACAACTTCAATGACCTGATTTAAGACATCAATTGAATGTGCACCTTGTTTTTTAAAAAGTCTGTATTGCTCCATTCTCCCCAGAACACATCAAATTTACACAGAGAGAATTCAAATACAAATCCAAGAGCTTCCACATCTCTAGGTCTCTTCCCTACATCCTGCACTGTTTTTCCAGTAACACACAACCACAACTCATTATCTCTTTCAGTGAAATGAGAACAAAGACATTCTATAAAAAACAAAAAGCCTCCACATTTCTATGCTTCTCTTTGTATATTCATTGACAAAGTTCATACAGTATCATTTGTTTATTAAAAAAAAAAAAAGAAAATCAAGCATAACTGAGCACATACCTACAAAATCAATTATTTGGGGCAAGAAGAATGTCTGCTTTATATTGGGAGAAGGAGAAAAACTCAGAAATACAGTTAAAGCCTGCCCTTGAAAACCACCTTTGAACAAAGCAAGAACTATAATCACGTTTCATGCATTTTCCCCCTACTCCTCCGCTCTGCCATTCGCAATGCATGCAAATCTGTGTGGACCTGGAGGTTTTATTCGCACAGGGGAACACCAGCCTCCCGACTCTGTCTCACCTTGCTGCAGTTCTGTTGGACGCCCTTCAGATTCCAGACAATCTTTGGTCTCTCTGTTGCACACCAGCAAACAGCTAGCCAAGTTTGTAAGTTTCTACTCTCCTCCCTGCTTTCCCAGCAGAACTGCCCACCTCCATAAACCTTCCCCTGCTTTGCATATCCTTTTCTGTCTCCCGGCTAAGTAGTCAGATGCACTAACGACTTCATGATTTCCCAGTCTGCTAATTCCATGTTTCCCAGTCACCTCCATATCAGTGCTCCATCACCTACACCTCTGCTTAGCATGCACAACCCTGCAGAGGAACACCCAACCAATCTCTGTGCAAGACAGGGAACCTGCCTGTCCTTGCAATGAGGCCAACGGGTACTAATTTTGCAGCAGTGTTCAATCCTCTTTAGCCTGCCTCATATATAGGCTAATACTAATTTTTTAAGAGGATCAATGGATTATGAGTTCACTGCTGCACATGAACAGAGAGAAAAAGAAATAGGTGGAAGAGCAGGGCAAGACAAAAAAGCGTGTCCACTATTTCTTGATTACCAACAAACTTGTTTTGAATTTAATACATGGGCTTCAATTAACTTTATTTACTGTCTTTAGAAAAGTTCTTTATCTTCTTACATCTACAGGTTTTTTATTATTTTGTCATGCCTTGTGTCCCCCTCAGGCCACAAGAATTGGCCCCCTCAGTACAAAAGAACATACTCGGAGTAAAGGCTGCTGTTTAGTGCTTTCAAAGAATTGTCAAAAATCTCAGAGTTACAGTACTGCAAACAACATGCATGCCTCTTCATTCAAAACTAGTCTTTTTTTCCTCCTCCGCCCCATCATAAAAAAAAAGAGCACTAAGCATACAAAAAATAATATTTATTCATGCCGTTTTCAGAAATGCTCACAATACCCAGAAGCTCACCACAGCACAGGTTGGTGTTACAGGGAGCAGGAGGAGACAGAGGGGCTCCTGGACACCCTTGGCTGGAAGTGGAACACAACACACTTCTTACTGCAGGCGGTAACCTCCCTCATAGTGAAGACAGGCGGCAGCAGCACCTCCAGAAAGCTAAACATCCCTTTGCATTCCTGAAACTTTACAGGCAGATAAAAGAACATAAAAGCTTTTTGGCCAGAATACAATTAAATGCAAGACCTCATTAATCCAGTTCTGGACAGCAAGATCTGTAACTTTCCAATCCAGGATGATGGCACATATTAGTCTAAAATACGAGGTGCTGCTTTTTTCTTTGTAGCTGAAGAGTTATGGGAAAACAAAAAGTCATTTTTGGTTCCCTTCATTAATTCATCCAAGAAACAAAAACAAAACCCTCAAAACAGAAAGCAAACAATTAAAACAGCTTCCACATTTAGCCTGCACAGCTACATCAACACATAGGCAAGTTAACTCTGCAAATGGAAGCTGCAGCAGCAGCCTTTTTGCATTCCCAAGTTCCTTTTGGTACACAACCAGTTGTGTGCTCCACTGAAAGCAACTCTTCAGCCACTTCACCTTCACAAACTCAAGACAAAGTAACATAAGTGGGACTTTCCTCATTCTTTTCAATACACTTCTTTTATCTATCTACCTAGATGCTCAAGCATGCGACTATGCAAAGCCAGATGAAGGCGGCCTTATCATAGAAGAAATGAATAGTTAGAGGGAAGTAGAAAACTTCAGAGAAAGAACAACCAAATAAAAAGCCAAAAGCACTTCCCAGCTCCTTGTTTATTATGTAACTTCCCAATTGAGCACACCTTTCTTCAGTTAATTAACACAGCATACAGCTATGAGTATAAGGCACAGCAGAGAACACCCCCCCTAAACTGTCTAATATTACCACAATGAAATTCTGAATTTTCACTTTAAATTTCCAACACAGTAGTTAACATACTGGGTGTAAAAAAAAAAAAGGAACTTTTAATGGTTTAAGGGAAGCTTACGATCTGCTTTGCTTCCCTTTGTTGTCATCTTTAAATCTCCACCCTTATTCTCACATGCTACCCAAGATCTAAAACACCATGAAAAATTCTCCGTCATGACTACAAGTAATTAATCCTCAGTTTAATAAGAAGCATAGTAGATCAGCACCTGTTCATGAATAATGCTTTCACAGTCATATACCTTCAGAAACTACTTTTCAACTCATTTAAATCACAGAATATGAATCCAACAGGATCCAATACTTGGAAGCACTGAAGGCTTACAAGAAACGTCAGTCAACTTTGGCAACTAATTCTTTGCACAGCAGAAACCAGGATAAATAACTTCACCTCTGAACATTCAGAGGGAAATACTTTATTTTCTTGTTATCTACAAAATCCCTATTGCAACAACTGGCTTGAGATTCCATTTTTCCTGGAGAAAACCAAAACTAAACCAAAACAACTAACAGAGTTCCAAGATAACAGAACTATGATAGAAATGGTCCAAGATTTTACTTCTACTAATTTAAAGTTGAGTCTCACTTTGAAAAGTCATCCTTGAAAATCAGATTATGGCACAACCGCCTATCAATTTTTCCAACACCTTTTTCAAACTAGGTGGCATATGCAAGTATTACATCTAATGCTAGCAGCCCAGAACAAGAATTAATTTTGGCATGACTGAAAGAGACCTCCCACTTATTTCACTGCAAGAAAACATCTAAGGCAATGTATTTTAACACCAAAATATTCATTTGACACACACCCCCTGAGACAGCTGGGACAGAGGGCAAGAGTGCGCTGCAGAGCAAGCACAGTGCAGTTTCCAACTCCAGCCAAGTGGCCTTGGGCGGATGACAGATCCTCTCGAGGTCTCCAGCTCCTCCCCGGCAAGAAGCTGCATGAAGCAGGGAATTCTGAAGCTCAGCTGCTCAGGAGGCAGGCCAATAAGGCAAGGGCCAGGGCACGCAGAACATCTCTCTTTCTTGCAGGACCTATTAGTGGTCTAAATCCACACATTTTGGCAGGGTATGCTGTATCCATGCAAAGTTAACAAAAAAGGTTATCAAGTGTTCAATGTAATAGCTGTTTATACAGGGATTGGAGTGGGGGGGCGGAGAGGAGAGGGGACTGAATCATAATACCAGAAAAGAGATGGCAACACAGCATATTAAATTAAGTCTGTGGGCACACCTGTACTTACAGTGTCCAGAAAAACCTATGAAGCAGTGTTACAGTTTTGAAATAGATCCATTCACATCAAATGCTTTACAGCTAACGCCCTTCTCCCCAGCTACAATGGCTTTTGTTTCTTAAAAAGAAAAAAACAATTTAAAAGAAACAGCTATAGGTAGGTATGAATTTTGTAGGTATAGTATTTTGCTAGGTATGAATGCAAGCAGCTTTTGTCAGCAAACTCCGTAGCAATCCCTGACCATCATAAAAGGTATATAAAGTAACTGCTTCAGGGGAGGGGGGAGATATGGTGAAATACTTCCTCTCCAAGCCAAGAGATCATACTAAAGACAGACTTCATCTGTCAATCCAGCTCCCCATTTACAAAGCTTCCCCACATCAAGAACATACACCTAGAAACACTTTCCCATGCCACTCATTTGCTTCCAGTGGAAAAAAGTCACCTATACCTCATCTCTGCTACCAGAAAGAAAGATGAGCTGCCATCCATCCATAGCCCACTCATCCCAGGCAGCACTAACACTCCTCCCTGCACAGCACAGAACATGGTACATAGTGTTTCACCCTACACCAGCTACTGGGTTCCCTCTCACAATGCGCCTAACTCCGTTTGTAAATGATACTCCCACTCCAGCACAGCCTCCACATTTGCCATCCATGCAGCCAGCAGAGTTTCCTTTAGGCGCACTTGCGTAACTGCCTGAGCTCGCACTCTTTCTAATAAAAGAAGTCATTAAACAGTTCTCTAACAAAACCGCCATACAGGTATCCAAAAGGGAATACGAGATCAGTAGCTATTTCTGAGCCTGATGGGCACAAAGCAGTCAACCGCTTACTGCTAATTACTGTACGAATTTTAATTTCTTTTTAAAAAGAGGCTTTACTACTACATTGACTTCCAGAGCTACTAGAAATACTTGGGTGCCATAAACTTAAAGGTGATATATCACATTTTTCAACCAAAGTAACTCCCCACAGGAGGTACACGATAATAAAGACAAGAATGAAGCTAGGAAAACGTTTCAGCATTAAACCGAAGAGCAGACTTGAAAAAGCCCTTCAACATACAGATCCATCAGGTTCCCTCCCACACCAGGGCAGGATCAAGCTCCTGTTCCCCTCCCTGGTAAAAGGCAGTCACGTAATAGAAACGAGCTACAACAATGAAGTTACCACGGCTGCATTCATGCACTCAATCCTTCTCCCTTAAACGCCCATGATGCGTAGTTTTGTATACGCGGAAAATACCACACAACAGCCCACACCTCCGGGAAGCAGTGAAGACATACCCTCAGAATTAGCTGAAGGGCAAACGGGGACAGAAAACTCTCACTTCACCCTTGCAAACTCGGCAGCTCCGTGGAGACCTGATTTAAACTCTCCCGACAGCTGAAAAATAAAGCAGCACGTAACAGCTCTTCAGAACACATGCAGCCGGTTACCCAACGGCGAGCACGCAGTACCGCGTCCTGCTCTTCGCTGAATGAGGGATGGCGGTTCCCAGCATACAGCGGCCTCCGCGGACGCACTCCTGGCAACCTGAGCTGCCGGCCCTTGGAAACCGACCGCTTCCCAGGCGGGCGAAAACGCCTCTCATCAGTCCGCACCACCCTCGAGAGCGCGCCCGGTCCGCCGTCTCCGCGGCAGGTGCGGCCCGCACAGGCAGCGGGGGCCCGGCCGCCGCCCCCGGCACGCACCTGGCAGAGCCGCAGCCGGCGGGCAGTAGATGGCTCCCGCCGGAGTCAGCGGGGCTCGGGGGCGGTGGGCGGAAAAGCAGATTTATAAACCTGGCAGCCCTCGCCCATTTGCTGCTGCTGGAGGCTCCTCCTCTCCGCCTCGCTCCGGCCGCGTCGCAGGCGGGGGCTGCCAGCGCTCTCGACCCCCGCCCGAACCGAGCGACGGCCCGGGCCCCGTCAGGCTGGGCTCCGCAGGTGCGGCGGCACCGCCCGCCCCCACCCCAGCTCTCCCAACCCCGAACCCACCTCGGCGGGAGAAGGCGCGGCGCACACAAACAGGCACTGACCCAACGCCGACCGCTCCGTCGCCGCGGCCACCGCCTCCTGCTCCCTCTGCCCGCCCCCCGGCGCCTCCTCCTCCCCGGCCGGCGCACAGCCCGCCCCGCCGGGCGCTCCTACCTGCGGGGGGCTGTGGTGCTCCCCTCGCGCGGCCCCCGCCCACCTCGGCGCCTTGCCCGAGGCTGGGGCTGGGCCGGCGCAGCCCCCTCCTCCCCGCGCCGGCAGGGGCAGGGCGGTGACGGCGAGAGGAGCAGCAGGGGAGGAGGAGGACGAGGAGGAGGAGTTGGTGCCCGTGTGTAACAAGTTTGGGTTGCCCCGCAGTATGGCGGCCGAGCGACGCTGGGGGCGGACCCAGCCCTCGCTCTCGGGGGTCTGGCAGAGGCGCTGAGTCGTCGTCTCCTCCGTGCTGCTGGTGCCCTCCCCCACGCCCGGCGCATCCCCGTTAACGGCAGTGTCCCCGCGGGGCGGCAACGGCGCCGTGTGACATTCCCCTGGTCACGGCAGCAGCGGACCGGCTCTTCCCGCGCCACCTGGGGCTGCGTGGCTTGGCAAGGCACCGAGGCGCCTCTGCCGAAGGGAGGTGCGGTGTCCCGCAGTTCAGCCGTGCCGTGCAAGAGCCGCCGCCGCTCCTCGCACCTAGTGCCACTTGTCGCGTTCCCCTGCTCCTCCTCCGCCTTTTCGTCTTTGCCAGGATGGATCCGCTCGCCGCAGACCACAGAGTAAACCGCACCTAGGATCCAGCCTCTCGACACCATGGGAATGGAATAACTTAAATCGAAAGCAAACGTTACTGGAATTACTGCACCTAAAAGCATAGGCTCGCCTGGGTGACTGCTTGGCGGTATATAAAAGGAGGAAAGAAAATAGGTCAGTAAATGCACAGATCTCCTTCTGCTGAGTCACTGATGAGTTATTGATTACCGTCATGTCCGTGCACGCCTGATGTGACTGTTCGGATGAATGACATGGACTAACACATGAGTGTCTGTTTTTGGATTGGGGTTTGTTTGGGGTTTTTTTATTGCTGTGGAACAGGTGATACCAGTGTCGTGAGATTGCCATACCTTGGTTAGCAGGAGTCATTTAAGCAAGACTGAACAAAATACTGCTTTACTGGCTGACCTTTAAATTCTAGCATTACACAACATACAATAACATGACAGTCAATTTCTAATAATTCACATTAGCTATAGGTAAGAAATACTGTCAAGAAGAAATCGTTGAGGAAATTGAGCCTCTTAAAGACATGGAGACATTATGATAACCTCCGATGAAGAGTTTAGATGCAAGGCAACCTTGATATTTCAGGGTCTATGAAAGCTGTTTGAAGGAGGATATTAGCATAGCCAGCAATGATGTGGAAAACACTGGGAAATCAAGTTCCCTGCCTTACATTTTCAAAATGGTGATTTAATTCAGGCCAGCTTCACATTGAGGCACCAGTGTCCGTCACACCATTGACATCTCCAAACAATGGATATGAAGCATGGAGAAGAATGTAGTCATACCCAGCTCTGGGAGACAACAGCAGCGGGGAGCAGGAGAGACTGAGAAGCCATGGCCTGCCAGGAAGGCGGAGAACCACTTCTGATGATTTACCTGAGTCTTACAGGAGCATAAAAAAGGATCAAACGAACGCATGCCAGAAAATCCTGGGTGCAAATACAGTAGCAAGATAAAAAATCCTTATCATATTTTATTTCGGTGATTTCTGTAATTTATACCAGCAGAAGATTAAGCTGCATCTCCTCTGGGACTGGCTGCTGGTATAAATATGCTAGCAAAACCCTCCTAGTGTAGACAAGACTTTAAATGTCTCCTGAGGGATACAACTATGAAATGATATTCCAAGGGAAGAAACAAAGATGCTTTTTTAATCTTTCATTTTACAAAGTCTGGGCTCGGGCAGTTCTTAGCTCTGATTAGGAAAACCACAGGGATTTTGTCAGGTTTCCGCAGGGAGCCTGCAGTCTGCACAAACTTCCAAAAACCCAGGGTGGCACAAAGGAACTGGAGCGAACACTAGCACCAAGACAAAATTTCCATTATTTCTGACTCTATCCGGTCATGAAGATTTCATGACCTCTAAGAATTATATTGTTCATTTGTATAATGTAGTTTTCCATCTCCATTCTCAGCAAAACCTGCAAAGCCTTGCAGACTTTAAGGTTGGAGGTAAAACAAGGAATTGATATTTGTACCTTGTCAAATGCCAGATTCTCAGTCACATTCAGGACCTTCTTTCAAGTTAAATATGTTACCAAAGGGGATTTGTTGAGGAAAAGAAAACGCTAATAACAATAACAGTGTTGGGAACATAGAGCTACCTAAATTGCACCACTGAAAATTCCTAGTGGTTCCGGTTATAAGTCATGTCTTTCACAGGACTTAAAAACAAGTGGCCTCTGACACAGGTTTGAGAGGTTTTCTGGAGGTCTGTAATATTAATCTGGATTGTGTGTGAACTACTAGTGTAGGGCTAAGGACACTGGTCCTTGCAGTAGTTATAACTGATTTTGTTTTCCAAAAAAAGATTATCATCTTCTAAATACTGCATGCTGTGGAAATGAGATCATATAATGAATAATTATTACATGTCCACATCAATTCCGTAATGGGTATTCCCAAGGACATGGAGGAAACATGCTTTGAAAAATCTCTACTATAAGCATAATAAAGTCTGATCTTCAGAAGCACACATAATGCTTTCTGCAAAGCAGAGATGTGTAAAGACTGCCTCAGTCATAATACACCTAGTTCAGACAACATGTTGAGGGTTGAATATACACATGGGTATTTTAAGTCTAGGCAAGCTGTATCAGATCTGTGCCAGGGAAAAAAAAACATCAAGTAAGCAAGAAAGAGGTTCAAGAAAGCTTTAACAACTGATTGTGCTCTGAAACCTGTGGTCCTTAATTAAATTCAGGAACAAACGAGCTACAGGGTAACAGATGCAGGAGCAGAGTAGGCAAAGAGAGGAGACCAAAACTGTCTCGGGAGCGAGGTCTGAGACTGAGGGCAGATCTGTCCAAGAGTGAGTGAGTGAACAGGTGGTAGGTTTTTACTAAGTCAGTGAAAAGGGCAGTGAATATGCCTGGAGGTTTGCAAACCGATATATAATGCAGGGAATAGGTCAGTAGCAGAGTACGTGCGAGAATGAATGCAGGAGAGGATAAAAGAATAAATAGTTGGGTTGAATGAATGTGACTGTGAACAATTCTGAATAAAGTCAAAGTTTCAAGCTATAACTTTATATTGCTATGGTGGCATGACTTCTCAGATCACTTGTCATTGATATAAGCCAGCATTAGAGGAAAACAACACACATTGCTAAAAAAAAAACCGTTTTCACTACCAATTGTGGGAAAATAACATAATAAAAGTAAAGATTTTAAATACATATTACAGTCATGACAACAAAAACAGTTTTGGAAACATTAATACAAAAAAATCAGCACACAAAAGGTGTTTAAAAACATTGTCCAATAAATTAGTGTTGATTAACATTATTAAACTAGAGTTGACATAGACCCAAAATTATTTGCAGAACAGGAAGATGCCTTTAACTATGCTAGCTAGGAACCTGATACACAACAGCTCAAAGTGATTTGTGCAAGATTATATGGTAAGTCAGTGGCAGAACCACAGATGGATAGAGCCTTGACCTTTTACTTTTGTATCTTCCCCATCAGGCAGAGAAAATGCATTGACTTCACTTTTGCAATTACAGAGGCAATGAAACTAAATTATAATAGTCAAGGGATGTTATCTCCTGACCTTGGGGTTTTTCGGGTTTTTTTAGTCTGAACACTTCCTATGTCATTATGGATAAACATGGCAATTATGTAGAGGATACACTTGGAGACTTTAAAACTGTCCCTGTATTTACCATGTTTGTATGCTTAAGACGGAAGAAGAGGGAGCTAAGTAAATGATACACAGGCATCTGCATTTAGATGATGTAGTGTAGGGTAAGCGCATGGCTGGATGATGTGGCAGAGGAAGGTCTTTTGCTCTGCCTTTGGTGCATCTAGTGGCTAAGAATGCCATAAAGGTTACAGGGAATATTTTCCTTTTCTTTCTATTTCCTAATCTGGAATAACAGATTTAGTGGAGCTACACTGTAGGTTAGTGTCTAACCAATGGAGTTATCTGTAGTCCAGTCTCTGTTAAATCTCAGTGCAAAGCCTGTTAAAAAGTTTGCTAAAGGGATAAGGGATGTGGTGAATTTGGGGAGGGATAGCAAAAGTGGTAGGGATTCTGAACCTCATTCTGGTGCTGTGTCAGCATTTGTATTTTAAAATGAGATACCACCAACAAATTACATACTTTGCTCCTAGACGAAATAGCAACAATTCAAACAAGTATTTTGTGTTAATAGTTTTCACTTATCAGTGTCCAAATATGGAGCCCGTAATTCTTACTCAAACAGCTAAGTTATGTGCACGTGCACCAAATTAAGAAATTGACCACTCTAGTGGTCTTTTCATAGGAAGATGGCATGGAAAGACTTAGAATCAACAGTCAATGAATAATAAATGAGTGATAAAAGACACTTTATCTTCTCTACATGGTGGAAGAAGTGCATGGGCTAGTGAAGGAGGCACATGTTTATTAATGAGAAAAATAATAAAAAAGGTGTCAGCAGTGCCTGCCTCAAGGGACAAAGTCAATGAGGCAACATCAATAATGTAGTACATTAAGGATAATGAAGAAACTAAAACTCAACATATTGTTTTAATGTTTTTTGAAAATGCAACTACATTTCCGAAAAGGTCAAATTAATGAAAATTGTTTAATGGAGTCGTCACCAGTCACAAGAATTATTTCTGATTACATGTTTTTCACATGTGTAATATCAATATCAAACTATTGATGTGGGGTAACGTGCTAGACATGAATAAATATGAAACCTGTGTTAACGCAGGAAAAACAGAGATAAGGTTTGAAAGTAGTGGATTGAGACATTTAGAAACTTTATACTAAGCTTGCATTCTTCCTATGTGAACCCTGTATTTTTATTATCTGTGCTATTACAATACTTTGTGATGTTTTCATATTTTTCATACTTCTTTTTATAGACTAATAATTTCATATCACACTTTACAAAAACAAATTAAGAAATGGAATTATAAGGGATTTTTCTGGTGACAAACTTGATTTTAAAAGATAGTAACTACAGACCTGTCTCCTTTATGCATGCATTTCTCAGATCATAGTGTCATCTGGGAAGGGGGAAATGCATAACCACAGTGGTGAGCAAAGAGTTTGCCTGCTTATCATTCAGCATAGCATTTTAATTAAATTACTTTCCATACCACACCAATTTACTTGAGGAGAATCACAAGACTAGTGGGATTCTTTGACTTATACCAGTGCCTGTAACTTCTGCTGAATTACCCAGCTAAAACCTCTAGACTTCCCAGTCTGAAGCTTGATAGAAAAATAATATTGATGTTGAAACATGTATCTCATAGTTGCTCATATTCTTGTACTGGGCATCTATGTCAAGTAATGCACAAGCCAGTTGATTCCTGTCAACACTCGGACAACCGTGAACCCGCAAAATGAGAAGTCAGCAGTGGAAATATACTGTGAATAAAAGGTGAAAGCAGACTCCTTTCCTCTCCTTGTGTGACCTTTTTTTTTCCCTTTTTCTGTGCTGGCATCCCTTGTCCCTCTCACTCCCAAAGAATGCAAAAACCTGATGTAACTTGCTTCTTGAACTAAGTTGCCCTAATAACCACCTCTTTGGCTGGACCTAAATCAGGTCATGATTTCACAGTGTGATGTTACAGGGACATTTCTTTCCTGCCCTACAGTAAGGTTTTCCTTTCCACTGGTTGCTCCTATTGGGTTTCTGTTACTTTATATGGAGAACAAAAGCAAAGGATCCAATTGCCTCACTATTATAAATTAAATAAAAGGACATACAGTACAGGAAGGGATGGGTTTTTCTAAGCTGATATGAGCAATTTGCAACTATCAAAACCCTCTTGGGAACACAGAGCTCTGTTCCAGAGAATAACAAAGGGAAAAATAAAAGATAGGATGGAAGAGACCAAGGATAGTCTTTGACAAGAGACTCACAAAGATCATTTTAAAAGGTCATTTTCAGCATGGGGAAATTGGAACATTTTATAGCTTCTCTAAGACCTATGTAACAATCTAAGTGAGTAGCAGTGCACAGTATCGAAATTCACATTTGTATCTTACTGTCCCCCCAAAAACAGGACAAATACAAAGACTTACAATTACTGCATTTAATGTGCATTGAGCGGTTTGACTATCAGGAAAGGATGTCTTTTATCTGTGTAAAACATTCCCCTCCTCAGAGGTTCTTTATTCATGTTTCTGCCGAACTGATAGACCATACAAGGAAATTTAAAAAACGAAAAAGTTTTGGAAGAAAAGGAAGCAAAGTTTTGTAGTAGAGCAAGCTGGGATTTTTTTATATATATATATAATCCTGAAAATTCTCCATTGGTTAACATAAAAAAAACTTACAAGGAAAGAGATTCATTCCCTGTGATTAAATACTAATTTTGTACTTAAAATTATCAAGTTAGCCAAACTTTTTATCCATCAGCCAAAAGTTTTTATCCTGAAGGTCTTGTCATTTTGAAAATTATTTTTTGTTAATTAACACAAAAAATATATTCAATTACAGATGAAGCAATTTGATTAACTATCTGGGAACAATTTGTCTATTGATTTTTTGGTGTTAAATTGGCAACGCTTTGGTATCAAGGGAACTCCTAGGGCAAGAAAGGAGGTGTCCAAAACTCTTGGTAGTCTTCAAGGTAGTACAGTGTGGTAGGAAATAATGAAAGTAAAAGTCTGTTGGTCACTCAGATTTACACCTCAAGATCTGGTGACAGTGTGTCGCAACTACATAGCCTATTGTGTCAGAGATGCGGCCTGTAGTCACTGTGCACGTTGTCATCCCTGAGCTGGGCCCCGGTAGTTCATTTGCTCATGCTGAGCCTGGCAAAACTATTACGTAAAACTTGTTAGCTCTGATTTTGGTTCTACATTCTTTCATGTGACGTCGAAGTGATTTGTTACCCAAACAGCTGTCTCTCTCTCCCCTCTGCCACAGCGTGGTCACTGGCATAAAGGGGAGGCAGGAAGGAGCAGGGGACGGCTGTACTGCACATTTGGGCTTATGTCCCGGACAAAAGTGGAACCTCTTCCTTAAACCTCGTTGCTGAGGAACCCTGACTGCTACGTTCAATCAGGTATAGCTGATATAGCTATAGCTACTAAGCTCACGAGTAAACCAAAGGGTAGGGCAACATATTTACTCTTTGTTTTTACTTGACTAAGGCTAGAAATTTCTAATTATTTTAGGATAAGAGAGGTAAGAAGAAGGCTAAGAAAAATGTCAACAAAGGAATTATGAAGGACCTTATCAGCTGATAGCCACTGTTCTTTGTTTTGGCTTTAGGAATGAAAATAGAGAAAGAAAAGTCAAGTAGAAAGCAAGCATCTCTAGTAAGAAATAGTCAAGATAAAGTAAAAAAGAAAGAGGTAGAGAAAAGGAGATCAAGGAAAAACATTAAAAAAATTTAATGACTCAGCTGAGCCTGTTATTTATATATTTCTCACATTTAAAATATGTTTTTCCACTGAGATAAAGAGAAAGATAAGAAATATTCTGTAATTAGGAGCAACAAAGAAAGTTCACTCCCAGACTTCCTAGGATTTTGAAGCTGCTTTCAAGACCTGTTGTTTCTGTTTGTTATATGTCTTCAGTGTTAGGGCAGGCCTGGAGTTTCCAGCTTCTGGGATCCGTTGAGTGATATGCCTAGGGGCAGACATTTTAAACCAATGCTTTTGAGAATCACTGGTAGTCTGCTTGCATAGTGTATTCAGTCTATATCTATTGTGTACATTCCTTTATTGGGAAAAAAGTACATGACTCTACAACAAAGGATAAGAAAATGGTATCTATTGCTTTCTGTGCCCACTTTTTCTTTGACCTTGCAGCTGAACAAATAGCTCAATCAAAGACTGTCTGAATGGATTTTAGGGATCACTATCATATCAGTCCCTTCTGGTCGCTGTCACACATCATACAGATCCACCTGCCTTCTTTCTGCATGAAATGCCGTCATTTTGAGGCAAAGACACACACAGCGCCAGACTACCCGGCTGGTGCTGTCTTACCTGGTCCAGAGCCCAACCTCATTTGTTTGTCTGCAAGTTAGTCACTTGGAAATGATTTTATGCATAACAGCCAAGGAAGTCTGGTAGTATGAAATTATTAGACAGTATGTAACATCAAAAAAGCAAATGGCATCAACAGAGCTGCTCATGAGTCTCTGTGTGAAGCAAAGAAAGAAATTAAGCCAAGCCCAAATCCATACATGTTAAATTGCCTGCTATTTTTGCAAGATTAACAGATACTTTCGCAAATGCTAAGTAATAGATCTTTCAAAGACTAAATACAGATTCAAAATGCAGCCTGGGATTGCCCATTTGTACAGGAAATTACCAGTGGCAGGAGCTGGGGAAAACAGTGCCAGTGGTACAGTAGGCCAAGTTAAGAAGCCACATTTCCAATCTCAATGCAATGGACTGCTGGCACAATATGCATTTGTACCATGTATCATTAATCTTTCATGGAATATACTTATTTAACACGTTTAAGAATGGGATAGCCAACTGCTGTTCGAAGGGATTTTAAGCCTATTAATACCATGTCCTAGTTGTGAGGCATTATTCTCTTGTGTCCTTGTTGACTCTTGCCAATTACTTTGTTTTCAATTAAATGGAGAAGGCAAGTAGCAGAATTTGCACAAGTTCCATTTCTGGGTCTTGTAATGGCAGTTGCTCATCTCTTCAGAATTGAAACCCCTTCCTCTTCATGATCTGCAAACCTTAGCCTGCCCAACAATATCTGTAGGATGGTCTCATCTGTTCCCAGCTCTCTGATCATCAACTGAATTTGAACAGGGGGTGGTGCAAGACAACTTGCACCCTGTGGGTGCAAGGCAGACCCATCTGCCCCTTGGTGTCATCACCTCTCTCCCCTTTTCCTGGGGTTTTGTAGCACTACAGCCCCTCTCCCTTTTTCCCAGGTGCCAGCAGTGTGCTGTCAGCTTAGCTCAGCACCACAGCAAGTTGAGCAAAATCCTGACCTGATACAGAGGAACTAAGTTTGAAGGCAAATTGCTTCATCTCTGGCAAAAAGTACAGATGTGGAGGACAATATGTTCCTCCCAGGTAACACGCCCCTTCTCAGCAGGATTTCTGAAAATCCCTGCAAACACAGCCTTCTTCACAGAGGTTTCACACAGGAGGAAATGACACAAGAAAGTGCCACTACTTAGAATGTTCACAGTTTTTTCCTTAATTTTGCCAATTCCTCTTCTGTTGTATTCTGGGCTTTACTGGTAATTCTTGGCCAATTTCCAGCCTCTTTATGACAAACAGGTGTAGCAGACACTTCAGCAGGAAGTGTACACTTCATCTTGTAGTGGCTAGCTGGAAATATACTTGGGGAAAAAGAAAAATAGCGATTTAAAAACATGTATTTAAATCCTGATAAATCAGAATGGGATTTCTGTCCACGTAGTTAAGACTCTTTTTGATGTTTCAGACCAAGGAAATTAAATCACACAAGATTTTTTTCCTGTGTTCTGCAGCGAGTCCAGCTGACTGGCTTACAGCAGCGAGTGTATAAAGACTTTAGGGTAGTTTTGGAGTGCTGGTTAATGATAATTTGAAAATGACTGAGCTCAGGTGTATGCCTTGACTTAAAAAAAAGTAAACACACTGCTGTCACTAATGTATGGAGTAGCAGGTTGTATGGGGGGGCAAAACAGCCTGTCCACAACTCCTGTTCCTTGACAGCCCTTGTGCAATGTATGGGCCTCTACACTTCCACCTTCCTTCCTCCTGTCCTCAGGCATCCAAGTGACCTTTATGGGGACAGATTTCTCAAATGACCAAATGCAATACAGATACCCAGTCAATAGGCATGTTTGTTGTGCTTGTTTCGTAGTCTGAATGGAGGTAGGACATGCTCTCAGATTCACAAAACACCTAAATGTATCCACCAACCGGAACTAATTCACAGTATGAATTAATTGACGAGAAGTAAAAGCTCGAAAAGGGGAAAACCGATGATTTTCACCCTTTATTGTGTATTGCTCCTCCCTGTTCTAGGAACAGCTCAAAATGAGTTGCAGGAACTGTGATTTGCATTGCTTGGTCGTGTTTATACATGTTGTTAAACCACTCTTCATGCTGGTTTAGTTACACCCAGTACCAACACCCGTGATAAATGCAGGATTTTATGAGGCAGTTTAGAAAGCTCAGATCCTTATGTACTAGGGCTTCTGCCACAGATAACAGAACAGCTCATATCACAAGGAGCTTTGCACTCCCCTCTTTCTGTTGGTAGGTTTTAAGGATTAAAGATGATTGATCATTCAGTCTTACCCTGTGTATCACAGAGGTCAGTGAATTTCAGCCAGGGTTTTCTGCAGCTAGCACAAATGATAAGCATCATTTGTCAATATTTCCTGGAGCACAGTGCAGGTTATCGTAGTTGAAGATGAAGTAAACATGGCAGAATGCGACTCCTTCAGGTTCAAATTTAAATACGGTGTTTTATGGTGTGGGAAGCTTGTCCGGCTGGTATTCAAAGTGCATGTAATTGCTTCTCACAGTTCTGCTTTGAAGGAGAGGCTGTCAAGTTTTCATGATTATCTGTCCAGTACAATTCTCAGACATGAAAGTCACATATGAATGTTTACAGACAGATATACATACCCACCATGCAGGATTGTTATTCATCTTACTCTCTTACTTTCAAAGAGCCAGGAAGGAGAAAAAATGCTGTACTGGTATATAGAGCCTCATGAAAAACAAAGGATTGCATACAGTAAAATAATGTAGCGCAGATCTCAAGGGAATGAATGATGGTTTGGTTGTTGGTTTTCCCCTACCCCGCCATGAAGCCTGTAAGTCTGAAAACCGAACACATGGGAATCAAACAGATTTCCTGTAAGCATGGTAATTCTGCAAGAGTGAGTCCGTAACAGCAATGCTGCCTAACCAGCGAGTTTTCAGATCACAACAGTGTGTGACCTGTTTAAACCAAGAGGTGATCAGCTCAATTGGACACTTTTTAGACATTTGAGAAAATTGTAGCAACCCTCAAGCCACATCCCTCCATTGTGGCTGCAAGCTAACATGTTCCGTTGCTGAAGGCAGCAATAAGCTTAGGGAGCTTAGCCCAGCCAAAGTAATGAAATTACGTGTTGCAGTTCAGTTCACCATGGTCAGTGCCCTCAGCCTCCATTTGGAGAATAATTTTCCTGATAGCAACTGTTCTCAAAGCTTGGTAATACCAGCTCTTGCCTCCTGCTAGTCTTTGTGGAAATAAAATCCCTTGTTTTTCTTTTTGATTAAATAAAGTATCTCACAAAGCCAAAATGACAAAGCTTTAATGGTATTAGGAAGAAAAAACAATAAATTTGTCTCTAACCTCAGAGACAAAAATACCAATCAGACTTGAGAGCGCAGAATAAAAAGAAAGGAGCACTGATTGATAACTCTCAAGGCATAACACTAGCATAGCTGAACACAGACACAAACACATCTTCCCTAATGGAAATATTATCACATTTGGTAGCAATTTTATTTCTAGCCATGGCTGTCTTCTGGCATACAAAATACAGTGAATGCCTCCCAGAGGAGAAATCTGCCTGAACATTCATGTGTATAAGGCTACCAAGTGTTTGGTGATGATCCAAGCTTGAGGCAGCCCTGCTTCTAGGTCTCTCCCCTGAAATCAGCTTTCATTCCTAATCTCTCCTCTGCACACGCAGAGATCTGTCTCAGGTGTGGTGTTTGTTTGCAGGTTTCGTTTTTTTTAAAGCAGGGACATTTCCTCAAGCAGTTTACAGCAAGGCTGCTGGAGTGGTCTCCCCACCAGAAGCAAGTAGTGGCTGGGCGAGGGGAACAGGAACACCTTCAGGCAGTATTGCCACCAAATGCTCCATATCATAAAACAACAGCCCAAGTAATTATACTTTTGTCAGCACTTCTCTTGATTTCATGGATTAGTACAAGGAAGACAGGCCATACTAGAAAGATCAAGGTCTGTGATGACTAAGGAGTTAATTAGGGAGCTCTGAAGTTCTCAGTACCTTCCTGGCTCTTGCCAGACCTACTGCTGGTGTAGGGATTTGAGTAGGGCCATACAGAAACACCAGAAGGTAAAGCTGAGTGTGAAATAAGTGCCCAGCTAATGTTGTGGCAAGCAGGGCCCAGGGAAGCTGTTCCCTCTCTCTTCGGAGAGTCAAAGTGTTGCTCTGACAGCCCTCCTGCTTCACTCTGCAGACTCAGCCATCCTGTTTATGCATTCCTCCTGAATGCCTTTATCCTGCTCTGCAAGGGTTTGGGTGGCTTCTTATCAAATTAATTTCCCATCTTTCAGAAGTTGTTATTCATTAGTAATGCAGAAAGTTTCCCATGCACTACAACCTTGTAAATGGAATTGGTGCTGACAGCAGTAAATGCCTTATAAATCCCTTCCCAGGAAGATGGTGTGTTGCCCCACTGCCAGTTTTCAGAAACATTTCAATTTCTTAAGTGAAGTGTAATAGTAGGAAGATGCAGTCTGAGCTCAGAAATCAATGCCTGCTGCTAACTAAGCTGCTCCTTTGGGAACTTGTTGGTATGAAGCAGCACTGATAAATCAGGAGAAATTATTGTGTGATCAGGTTTTGTAGAAAGCAGTTACATTATGATATTATTTAGCCTTTATGCAGCACCTTAAAATGGTAAGAATGACGTCCCCCACATAAAGTATTTTGGTGTAATTTAATTTTCCTCAGCACACATACAGTTACTGCTTAAACCAGAACTAACATTACAGAAATGTCTTGTTTATTGCTAGCCAGTTGTGGTGGAGGCTAAAGTATTTGCTCTCAATGGTGTATTTATAAACATTCTTGATCCTTTTTGCTCAAATGGGAAAAAGTCCTTACTTAAAATAAGTTTTCTGCAGTATTCTATCTTTGTTTACTTTATACAATGTCAGGTTTCCATCCTAGATGTATGCTGCAAACACAGCAACTCCCAGCCTGGCTCCTCAGTTCCCACTGGGTTAACTACGCAAATTGATAGTAAGTGGTAAGCAGCCAAAAAGCACTTTAACCCTTTCGGAGCAGGTCCATAACTGCATTTCTTATGAATGAATATGGTCATTCATTAATAAATGTATTTTTAATTTATTGCATGCTTAGTGAGTCAGCTACAGAGGGAGAAAACGGTTTTTACATGAAGCTTGGACTGTTAAACAAGAAGGCACTGCAGCATGCAGAAAATACTGCTCCTGGCTTTGCCATTTTCATGAAGGAAGGATGTGGCAAAAAGTAGCTTTTCCTACCATTTAAAAAGTATAACATTTTGGTTTGGGGAGTTTTCTCTTTGAAACAGTGGTTCAACATAGAAACTTTGAATTTCTTCTGCGATGTGCTGGAAGCCTGGTGAAGTGCCCTTTCATTTGTGAATCGTGTGGCTTCCTTTGGAGCCAAAATGAGAAAGAAATATCTTCAAGGCACATGTGCGCTACATGTGCTGTTGTTGGTTGGCTGCTAGGTGGAGGTGTATGTAGTCTGTGGAGAAGGGTAGGGACATTTCTTTTTTCCTTTCCAAGAACTCAATCTATGTGAGAGGTTAAACTGCAGGGATGAATGAAATCCGTGGCACCTCTAGCGTGTGGCTTGCACAGAAGGCCATTTCGGAACTGCTTCTGGGTTGTCTGAATGTTGTCACTTCTGCTCCACGTTCCACCCACCCCCCCTCCCCCCCAAATATATTCTGTTATATTTGTTATTTTCTGAATTTCGGTGCTTCTGGTGCTGGTCTTGACCACTGTCCAGAAAGGCAGCGTGGAAACTATCGCATGTGACAGGGATTGCCACCTGCCCGGGTCTTGTCAGACCTCCTGCGGATCGCTGCTGGAATAATCAGGTAGGAGTGGAAGTCTGCATTTTAATGAAGCTTTTAGACTAGACAACACTGCTATGAGGGATCCGATGGAAAAAGAATCTTCCGCTATGGCTATGGTTTGTGTAAGCACCAGGGCTTAATCTTCAGCTATGAGAAAGAATAGGAGAGGAGAGGCTGATAAGAGTGACATTGTCCTGCCTTTAGGAGGACATTGGCATGTGCCTGGAGCTGGTGTTACCTGCCTGCTTGCATGAGAACAGGCAGTTTACCCTGGCACTTTAGGTTAATGGCTATGCATATTCTGCACAAAATTCTTTGCTTTGAGATTAGGAATTCTCAGCTGCAGCCTGAATTCCCAGAGCAGGTTGCAGAGCAGGGAGGGCATATGCCCATCCACACCTGCTGGCCCCGCAGGTCGGGAGCAGCTCCTCTTTCCCCGCTGCCGCCGCTCCGTCCCCGGCCCTCCGAGAGCCGCCGGCGCACGGAGCCGGGAGGTCGGGCGGGCGACAGGAGAGGGGAGAAGCCGCTTCTGTGTTTAAGCCGTCCTTGCCTCTAATTTATTTCTGCAGAATAGGTTGCAGCCTGCCTCTGTTGTGCAGCCAGATAGACCACACCGACAAAACCTTGGCAGAAGCGTAGACCTTGCTCATTCTCTTTTCGGAAGAATTGACTGAAAAGCCTCCCTAAGTATATCAACGCCATGTTGGGAAGGAGGGGTGGTGAAACACTGCATTACAAAACGTATCGATTCAGTATCAATTATGTTTTAACTAAAATTAAAATAGAAAATATGACCCAGCAGATAACCAGATGTGAATCCACAAGAATTACCATACATAGTTGTGCTTAAGAAGGTGTTAGCAGTTCCTGGTGAAAGCCCAGAGTTAATCACACCTGGCTAACAAATGGGTTCTTCTATTTGGAAGAGCTGTTACAAAAATAAAGCTGTCAACACGTGAGGAAAAAAAAAAAGTATGTAAGTATGTATATATTTATACGTATACATACGAGTTACATCCTTAACACTTCCTTCTCCTTAAAAAAACTCAGAAGCAGATTTTTTCTCAAGGTAAGCCTGTCACAGGTCTACGTCACATATTAGCTGGAAGCTTTTTTATCTCAGAGGTTCCTTTTGTTTCCCAGCTGGCCTTTGAATGTTATGGAGCAGAGCCACGAGAACATGTCCAAAGCAAAGATGGGTTTGAACTGCAGAGACAACCATCAATAAAACTAACTCTGTACAAAATCTGGGAAAATCAGAGACATTTTCTAAAACGAATTGCACAAACCAAATGCCCTGCAGCTGAGGAAATTTCTGCTGTACCGATGTGTTATGAATCCACAAATATCACGGCAAAGATGCTGTATGAACTGCTGCTAATGAGTGCAAACATGAGTATAATCACTGTGAAATACTGTTAGTGTTTAAAAACAAACAAAAACCGGAGTGAAAGAGAAAAACTCTCCTCTCCCTTTGCAGGACCTGTCTGAACAGGCTGCCAAATTGCTGCCTGCAGCAGCTCCCCATGGGAGCCTGATTCCGGCCTCTTTTCCCCGTCTCTCTCCGAGGTGGGAGCTCAGACACCACGCCTGTCTTCATTGATTCCCACTCTGCCACCACCTGAGATGCAAGGGAGTGCCAGAGGAAAGACTGGGGGTCCTTTTTCTTTTGCTGGTATCTGCTGCCTGGGTGATTTAGCACATCTGCCTTTTTTTGGTCCTTCCTAGATGTTAGCCCTGTTGTTATCTATAGGATAGTCTTCATTTCTACTTGCAAATATTTTTTTCCCCCCCTTCATGTTATTTTGATCATCCACTGGGTTAGCGGAAAAACTGCTACATTCTGATTGTTTTCTCTTTATACACTGAAGAAATACCCCTTTCCCAACAGTTTACTCACTGTCCCCACAACTGACTGGAGTTTCCTCTTGTGGATTATTCTGGTTGTCCTTTCTTCCCAGAGTCATCCTGTTGATGCTTGCATTGTCCCTAAAGGGCATTGTGACTTTCTTTTTTTTTTCCCTCCTCATTGTCCCCATGATATGGCAATAAGTTTAAGAGACATTTTTTTTGTTTCCTTCTACATCTGCCATAATGACTCATATCGTTCCTGAGTCTATAGATGATGTATTTTGCATCCCCTAAGTAGGACATTCCTGACAACCCTCCTCCTGACAGCAGACCACTGTGCTAAGCAGCAATCTGTCATCTGCTGCTTTGGGCAGCCATCCTGAAGAAGTGCTCTTGTGCATGCTGGGAGCAAGGACGGAGATGTGCAACTGTTGGGATGTATTCTACATGGGGTTTGTCATCTGTGGAGAGCTCTTCTGCGTGTCCATGTTTCTGAGCCCTCTGGGCTTGCTGGGGTGACGCAGCTGGTCAGGTGAGGGGCATACTGGGCTGCCTCCAGACTTGGCCAGCTTGTATGGGTCTGTCGGGGAGATGCAATTGATAAGGACAGGAAACAAGGCCCACAAGCCAAGTGGTGTCAGGAAGTCTGCAACAGGCGCTGGAGGAGAACCTCGCCCCTGAGTGCTGCACTAATGTCTTAAAACCATGGCGTGAATAAAAATCAGACGTGACCTCACCTGAGAACGTGTGAGGTGCAAAGAACTCATTTCTGTTCATCCTTTTGTCTCCATTGCCTCTTGTAGGGCTCTGGTCCAATACCTGTGCTCTGTGTTACTTTCTGAAAATTCTACAGCTGCCCAGTTACATGATGGGACACCTATGGACATGCCTGTTTTCACATGTTATTAGGTCTTTTCAGGGCCAAAATTCTCTCTGTTTTTTTCTTACTATAAAGTTATTGCATCTATATATAATTTGGTAGATTGAAAAATATCAATTATAGAGGTCTAATTACAAAAGGAAATAATTTTAATATGTGTTGAATGAAATCCCTCTCCCCTGTTTTATAAATTTCTTGATCTACTTCACCTAGTTTCCAAGTTTCTGTTTTGTTTTTTTTTTCTATATGACAATTTTATTGAGAACACCGTGTACCTCAGACTGCCTACCCTTATTAAAAATCAGTAGATTTTTCACCCACACTTTTCTTCCTTTGCTTATCTGCAGAGCAGATGCAGACCTATTTGCTTAAATCAAGGCTTGCAATTCACCAGAACATCAAAAGAGCAGTCCCTATCACTTCAGTCACTTTTATTATTGCACCTTGTCTCCATGATCTCCACTGCATTCTTGCTGCAAAAGGAGGTCTTTTTATCACTTCCCTTCCTTTCCTTCTGCTCTTAGTGGAATCTGCCTTAGCAATCAGAATAATAATGATTTATCTCCGAGGGAATGTGAATGCAAGCCAAGTTCCCTTGGTACAGGGAAATCAGTTTGGTATTGTTTACTCATCCCCTGTGGATTCACCAGATGGCATCAGACAGCGTAATTTGGAATCTGTGCTCAAAAGAGAGGCAAGGCTGGAGCTGTGGGAATTGATAATGTGAAATTACCAGGAACAGTTCTGATCTTTTTTTGAGGATATGGCCTGTCTTTCATCTTTGTCATAGAACATGCAAGGAATCAAAACATATTGTAGCACACCTGGGCCCCTAACATGTTAAGTAAACCATTTTTAGAGTGGTCATTTATTAATTATTTTGGCTGCTCTTCTATTAACTGCTTCCTCTGGAGAGGATGCTCTTCCTGGGCTGGGGTGAAGGTCCTGAGCAGGTCAGCAGAGAAGAGGCAGTGGGAAATGAGACATTGCAGCTGTTTCCTTCTAGTCTAGCACTGCTTGAATTCAGTAAAGAGAGGAGTTAAGTTTCTGTTCTTTAAATATCCCAAGCATAAATTATTCACTCAAAATACATTTGTCAAAGAAGAAGCACTAGGAAAACAGAAATGGAAAGCCTTAGCAGAGCCTGAACCAGCTACAGCTTTACTGACCTCAGCACAAAGCACTCAGTGTAGCCTAATGTCCCAGCCCTGAGGGATGGAGGAGATGATCTAATCATTCTTGTCCGTCTTGTTGCTGCGATTTTATTATTTGAATTGTTTTCAGGCCAGATACTAAACCAATATAAGCTTTTCTGTAGTGAATCCTGCTGCATTGATTTATAGCTGCTGAATGTCTGGCCTTTGAGGACTTTTTTAACCTTTAGAATATTGATTTCTCCTTTTATTTTCCCTGGTGCTGGAAGCAAGCCCCTTGGTCAGGTCCCTGGTTGTGCAATATGCAAAAATGTGATGGTGCCACGATTTGTAAAAATGAGTGACTAAAGGGGTGAAAAGTTCAGCAACCTTAGCTGCAGCACTGCATAATAGCTGTAAAAGGGGCCACGGCCTCCAAAACTCACTTGACAGCAGTATTTGCCGGGTGGGACCCATCCTGCTGCAGATGAAGGACCAGAACCAGAGGCACGGAGTAGGCAGAGGGATCCTGGAGGAGCAGGTCAGGAGTTGGTCAGGGGCAGGCTCAGAGCATTGATGGGAAGGACATGAGGACTTTCTTGCTTGATGCCCACTCAGGGCAATTGTCCCTCACAGGTCTCATTGCTTCTGACCCTTCCTTCCCGGAACCATGGCCCACCTCACTCAATGTCTCCTTCTCCCCTTCTCCCTGCTGCTGTCCTCCTTTCAGGGCAGATCTTCAGCTCAGCCCCAGCTGTCAAGACCCCTATGTCCCTGGGAAGTGGCTGGAGAAGACAGAACTACTAGCTGAAAAGATTGTTTGTGTCAGAGGACAGTCTATGAAGTAAAAGAACAGTAAAAGAACTGTGAGGATCAGAAGCATAAAAGTAGTTTGCAAAGCAGCAGTGGTGCTGATCTGCCAGCCAGACCACCTCCCAGAAGGCATTCGGGAGGGTGGTAGATGCTGCCACCCCAAAGGTGAATTTTGGTCCTTGAAGGACAGCGTTTGGCCTGGTTCTCAGAGGGACAGTGCTGAGTTGCATTCTCACTGCTGAGACACCCAGGAAGAGCCACTGAAGGGAAGAGAGAAGGAGACGGGCAGACCACCCACTGTGCCATCATGCCAGCAGCTGCAAAAGGTGTTGAAAATTTTTAGAGACACAAATCATGCACGGGCTTATCGTGTGACAGAGCCACAAAGACCTAAGAGTTCCGACCAGGAGTCCCAGCCTGTCCCCAGTCCTTCTAGTGACTTCAAAGATACTCAGCCCAGGCAAAGAGATGTCTGTCAGGATAAAATATGTCTCTCAGTTTTAGCTAGGCCTGATGCAGATCGGCCTTTCTTGAAGATGCCGATCACAGTGATAGTATATCTATCATCATCACGCACACACGTGCTCTGTCACGATTGGTTGGTTTTCTAAAGGGAACATACACCTGTGGAGCACTCCGGAGGAGATTGTTGAAGGAGCAAGTACTACCTTGTGCTATCCCTCCTGTGGTTATCTGTTTCTTTAACAGTGATTAATAACATGTTCTGACAGCAAGAAGTGGAATCAGAGCTGGGAGTCTACATCGTATCTGTACCTTTCTGTGTCCTCATTTTCTAACTGAAAAAGCAAAAAAGTGAGCTTTTGCTTGATTTCAGTGCTGAATTATTGCTCATTAAAGGCTTATAATGCAGAAAAAAACCCTGGAAGATGTCATACATTCCAACCAGTTTTTGTCATATTCATTAGGCATACAATGACATACATATTTATATAGGAGCACAGTACGTATTTGGGTATTTAGCTGCCAGGGAAAGGGTGTGATTTTGTTCACATGCAATGGTTGTTCCACATGTTAATATCCAGATTTAAGTAATGGAATGTCACGATGACTTTGAAAGACGTACATAGTACCTACAGCTTGGTTTACCATCACAGAAAACCTGCTCTTCTCCCTGCAGGGTGCAGGGTTCACACAACCTTCAGAGACATCTTTTGCATTGTGGTTTGTCCAGCTCATTCCATCCCAGAGGTCTTGCAGGAGTGGGATTTGCTGTGCTGAAGCCAATGCAGTGGTTGTTGCCACCGGCTGGATCTGGTTCCTGCCGCAGATGGGCAAAAAGGGGGTGGTGTGACAGCAGTTCCTTCCCCAGTGCTGTGCTGACTCACAGTCCATGGCAGTGGGACTTTCCATGGCTGGCAAGCTGGCGTGGTGTTCCTGCTTTCGCAGGGCACCAGGTGGTGAGGCTGCTGGGCAGCGCTGCATCCGCAGCAGGTTGGGGCTTGATGGTTTGAGTCAGCACCTTACAGCCGGCCTGGCAGTGGGGGCCTGGAAGAGCAGCCCACCCCAGCCTGGGACGCAGGCACCCTGCACATGGGCAGTCTTCCATCCTGTATTGCTTTCCAGGTCTTGGGTGCTTTCACCAGCATTTCCTGTCCCCTTACTGGGGCCTCAGGTGTCTGGACACGCTCAGCTAGATCTTTTTTATGGCCTTTCATCTGCAGGGTAAAGCAATGCCCTGCTCTTTGTGGCCCACTTGTGCTCTTGACATTTAAGTATGTGAGTAATGAGGCAAGTGAGCCACTGCATCAGGATGAGCTCTAACTGAGCCTTGCCAGTGCAGGTCTGACCTGTAACTGCAGGGAAGCCAGTCCTTGCCACCTGGAGCTCTTCCCAGCATGGTGGATTCCAGTTTGCAAAGGCCTCTCTGGTTTAGGAGTAACCCGTGGGATGCTGTGAAATATCACATGCAGGCACGTCCTTTCAGTGCTTTGAAATACCCCATTCTCACAGAAGCCAATTGCCTATAATGCGATGCGGCTGGGAATCTGAAAATACCTCCTCTAATCTCCTCCCCTATTCTAATGTGCCCCCTAGCAGAAGAAAGTCCAGAGAGGCAGGTAGCACAGACTGTTGTGCGGTTATGCACTCCCCAGAAATTCCCCACTGCTTCTTCTGTGGCGGCCTTCCAAGCTATTAGTACCATGAGAGTAATGCAAAGTGATCCTCTTTCCTGTCTGTTTTGAGGTTAGGGGTGGATTGGTTAGTTTTTTGGGTTGATTTTTTGGGGGGGGGTGGGGGTGGAGGGATGGGTTTGTTTTGATTTACTTTGTTTTTCATATTTATCTGTATATTAACCTGCAGCAAATCTCACTTTAATTTATCCAGATTCCTGATATGGATAAAAAAAGAACCCCAGCCACTTTTTCCCATCCCGTGTTGCTCTTGATACTTATAGCAGTGTCCCGTTAGCATCAATTGCAGCTTGTGTTGGTGTTCTATTTACTCGGAGAAACTGTAGACTGTCAAACAAGTAGAGAGAAAGGTATTGGCCAACTGTTTGTTCAGTTATGTTCTGATCAGCAAACCACTGCATGAAAATGATGGAAGTTAGATAGTACATAATATTATACATATAATATTTTTATTACTCTCTATTAAATTTTCTTTCCACCAAAGCCAAGCACTTAGCAGTATTACCTGCTTGTTTCCTGGCTTGGTGTGAGCTGATCTGCTCTCAGGAAAGCAGTTAGCCACACAAGCTCAGAATGTGCCCAATGTACTGTAAGCATACTGGTTTCCGTCACGGGTACATTGTTATACAGCTACTTCCATGCAGTCGGCCGAAATGAAGTCAGCAAATGCAGTGGGAAAGACAGCTTGACATGACCACCATCTTATAGGTACATTTTGTTCTGTAAGTATGTCCACATGTTTCAAACATTTTAGACTAGAGGATGGATACAAACACTGCCAGAAGTGGATTGCACTCAGAATTGCACTATTACAGGAACTCTTTCCCATAATAAAACCTTTTCTACAATGTTACCCACAAGGAAAAAAAATTACTATGTATTTGTTTCATTTATGTCTAAAATGCAAAGATTTGTAACAGCTATGACAACCTTAAATTATGTCTTCAAAAAGCATAACTGATTTGTACAGCCAGTACTGTGGAAAATCTTATTAACATAGCCAATAATCTGATCATCAGCAAAAAGTTAATACCCAAGCCTGAAATCAGGAGGAGGAAATCTACTCATCAAGTTATGTTGGTGGTTTCAAGATTGTCTTAATTATTTTAAGTCCAATCCTAGAAAAGGCTGAGAATTTTCAGCTTTCATTAAAATCTGAGAAGTCAGTGCTCAGGGCTGTGCAAGAGCAGGCCTGAGAAAAGAACAATTACAAGTGTTGAATGCCAAATCCCTCATTGCAATAGCTGATCTGGGATTGAACCTGCTTGCACTACACATCAGTTTGGCTACAACACAGTAAAGCAAGAGAGCTTGTCAAGACAAATGTGCAGCAACATGCCATGTGAGAGAGGCCAAAGTACATGTTAAAACACATCTTTCTGGCTGCCAGGAGCACTGCATAATTATTTGAGAGTACTGTACAAAGTCTAGCTAAACAAGTCTCTCTTATTTTATCCATTAAATACAGTGAGTCCCATGACTGGGCTGCTTGCTGCTTTGTAAAATGCAAGGCCTATTAGGGAAATCTGATTTCTCCTCTCCTTCTTGCCTCCAGACCATGTCCTTTACATGTTCTGAAGCAAACATATGTAGCTAATTCTGTAGTATTTGCAATTACTGAATGCTCTGCTTCTGTGCAATCAGATCCTCTGACTACAGTTGTGCATTCAGCTGCCATCCTGGGCCTTTCATGAGATGTGTCAGCAGACAGGGCTACGTGGCTCTCTGAGGCGTTCCTGCTGTCTGCACAGCAGCAGTTGTGTACACCTGAAGAACAGTCTTCCGCTTCAGAGCCAAGAGCAGGCTGCAGCTCCTCCCGTAAGCATGTCCCGGTCAGCCACAGGTCTGTAGATTCTCTACAAGGAGTGATTTTCCCTCACACTTTGCCCCAGTTTTGGCTCTTGCAAGGAATTGACTTCACTGGGATAAAAAAGTGGTTTTCTTTACTACAAGTCATTTGACATGAATATCTAAACCAAAACAAGAATGAGAAGGAAGGCATTTGGGGGGGACATAACACAGGCCTGCCTGTTAGGGAACCAGGCAGCTGCATATCCCCGTGTTGTGCTTAACATCTCTTGTATCATACACAGAAACATCCTCTGGAGCAAGGTCTAGAGCTCAGGTCTCTCAGATTTTATTCCTAAAATTAGCTCTTGCATTTCTTTCTGTACTGTAAATAATCTCAATATTGCACCAAGAGGCACTAGGTTGAACCGTTTTTCAGAATAGGATTGAGGATGGTGGATTCTGGCAGCCCTGACCCAGATTTAGCTTCTGGAGTGGGATGACATTTCATGTATTTTTGGTGCTCAGTGCTTGCTTTTGTGCGTCTGTGAAGTGGGTGTTTTGCATTGCCAGTCTGAGGCATCGAGGACTTCCAGTACGCTGTTTCAGCAGCTGCAGGACATAGCATAAAACTATTGATCCTTTTTCAAGGGTTGAGTATTTACAAATCATTGAAGCACTTCAGTTCTGCATGTCTTTGCTGCAACCAGCCCACAGCCTTATCTTTGCAAACTTACAGTTTTCACAGAATGATTTCATTTGTTAAGTAAATTATTAAATAAAACATGATATGATTTCTACAGTTACTGTCATTGGGTAAACAACCCTGAGTTGAAATGCACTTGGGGAAACTCTCATGGTTCTGTAGGTGCCAGTTTTCCAGTTTTCATAAGATTAGGTAATTGCAAAGGACGCAGATTAGGTGTGTTATGGGCAGTACAGCTCTGCTGGGATGCAGGGCTGTGCATCCATGCCACAGAGAAAAGAATATGGCCCATTGAGGTGTTTTCAACCAAAACATGTGGTTTTAAATCTCGATGTATAATTCTTAATAGTCCACTAAATTTGCTTATAGTTACACCACTGAAGCATGAACTGATACCAAGAACATCATTTTCAGTTTACATCAAAGGGAAAATTAGTCCTCAAAGCAACATATTGCTCAAAGTGTTTGTACTTCTGTGTCCTGCTTAAATGTCTTTGGCATTTGGAGGAAAATTTATTTCCCATTACTTAATTTTGGGTGTTTTCTAAAAAAATCTGGCCTCCATGTAGAAATGAAAGGTTTTCTTAATCCATGTTTTAGGAATGAGGAGACCGATTTCTGCTCAACTCACTAACAGTTTAACTCCTGAAGGGTTAATTATGTTCACTACTACCATTCTTAGAGACTGCAGAGATATGTAGCAAGCAGAGCTGGAGTACTCCATCTGCTTTCTGAGAACAAGAATAGTGATGCTGATGGGCATCCCACCATCAGGAATGTGAGCAACAAGCATCGTTTCCTAACCAGCTCTTGTGCCTTAAGGACAACGTGCAATCTTCAAGCTGCTCTGTGGAAGTGAACGCATTTTACCACCATTGGTTCCTCATACTGTGTGTTAGATATTCTGCCATTCTCTTAACAGAACCAGCCTGCTACAGCTTTGAAAATGTGTGTCAGCAGGCCTGAAGTTAGTGTAACTAACAGTAAAAGCTTGTCTCTCTTTCACAAGTAAGCTGAATTAAATGGATAGTCAGGCACTATTGGAAAATCCATAGATCTCCATGGGGTTCTTTGACGGCTGCTTAAATCCTCTCTGTTAGACTGCCTGAGTTCAGAAACACAGATTTCACAGACCTCTGAGGAGAGAGGACAAAAATGGACTGCATTTAAAAATAAAATGGTGATATCCACTGTTTGTTGGTTACCCATTTGTGTGGTCATGACCTGTCACACAGGAAGAAGTTTCTGTAAATAACTTGACTCTGTAGGCAGGTTAGTGGCCACAAGATCTGACTGGAAACCAGATGACTATCTACCTCTGTCAGTGGCCAAATGAATGACCGACAGCCTCTAGGCCTTTCTGTAAAGTAGTTTGTCCTTTTTAAAAATAGGAATAATAATAATAATAATAATTTCCTTTGTAAAAAGCCTTTTAGATCCAGTGATGAAAAACACTATCCAAAGTTAGAGATAATTGTTTCTCATTGGCTGAGAGCAATCACATTTCCTCATAGCTTTGGAGAATCAGAATATTTGTAGCTTTAGGGAATTACTTTCAAGCAGAAATCCCCTTATTTCTGACACTGTTTTTCAAAGTGTGTCTACATCTTGGTGACAGAATGTATCTGAGGGCATGGCTTGTTTCATGCAGTGTGTAATCCAAGTTCATCTTTTATAAGAAATGGTGATTTGGGGCACTGGCATTTTAGGAGAAGCAGAGCCCCTAGACATGCAAGAAAGGAGGAAGAAGTATTGAATGCATCTTCAGATTGTTTGTGGATACCACTACCCTGTGTGCCATGTGATTTTGACAGTCTTCTTTCTGGTGTTGTACCTTGCTGTTCTCAGATCCGAGGTACCTACAGCAAGGTGAGATTAGATGAGTTCCTTGGGACTGCTCCTCTTGTCTGTGGATGACCATGTCAGTGAAGCTGCTCAATTAGACCTGGCTGGGATCCGGTGCTCTCCTTTGGGGCAGAGTCCATATGCCTAATTCAGTTCTTAGGGCAATGCTTCCTAGAGCCGTAAGTGGGCTCCTGGGGGAGATGGCAAAGAAATTGGGCAAATCCCAGCCAAGGGTGAAAGTCTGCGAGAGCGTTGGTTTGCTCCCTGGTAGTAAGAGCAAGGGCAGGGCTTCTTTTCTTGCAGCTGCATAGAAGTATGCATGCATCTCTGCTTGGATAACAAGGAAGTCCTGGAGCAAAACAGGGGATGCAGGAAATAGTAGAACAAACTGTGAAATAAGTCAGTTTGGAGCTTAAGGGCTCCCTTCCTACAGGACGTCACGGTGGCAGTTTGGCATGACCCCAACCCTGCCTTCATGCTGCCTCAGGCACCTGGCTGTGATGGGGAGAGCCACCAACAGAGGCAAGGGATTTGAAATGGCTTCTCTGTGGAAGAGACATTTTAGTCTTTGATGGATGTGTGAAAGGTATGAGGATACGGCGATGATTACCTTCTATTCCATTAGTGAGTGACTAGGGAGGATATTAAATGGCAGATATTAAGCTTAAACATTTAAATGTCTGCAGGATTGGATAACTTCCAGGAACTGGCCAAAGAGCTCTCTGAACCATTAGTGTCAACACAATGAAAAAGAAAAAAATGGAACAGTGAAGACACTGAAAAGATTTGGAAAAAAGCCAATCTTTTAAAAGCGTAAATGGAATGAGTGGGGCAGTAAATGTTCCTGAACCTGACATCCATCACAGTACAGAATTCAGTGGCAGATATAGGATGCAATTTGACAGACTAAAGGGTCTTAGCCTCCATCACATGTTGATTGTAAACCAATAGTAATTGGTACTGTACAAAATGACTGCAGCCCCCTACTGAATGAATTAAGAACTGGGGAATCGTGGAGTACAAAGACAATCGTACATGGGAAACTGTTGCCCATTCACAGTTGAACCTGAAAGAATGTGCTTTACACGTGGCGCCCTTCAACACAATGTTTCTCTGAAAGGAAACCTGAAATCGTCACAAGGCAAGTGTGGGACTGACTTCACTGCTTGGCATAACACTAAGCAATAGTATGAACAGGTTAGCTAAATATGCTGAGCTAGGCTGTTTATCTGTCACTGAAATGTCAATTTCAAAGCAACCAGCTGGCATATCTTGAAATGGAGAATATAGGCCAACAAGGAGGCTGAACATTGGAGTGCTGTGGTTCCTAAAAGAACAGGAGAGCTCTGTGAATAAGCCTAATTGAACATAGGCTCTCTGCTCTGTGCTCTGTTTGGGATACCAAATATATTCCTCAGAGATATAAGGCAATACATTTAAATGTACAAGTCTGTCTGATCTCACGCATAAAGCAGAAAACTAGTGCAGTTGAAGTTTGCCTCCCACTGCTCCATATGTAAATGTGTATCTTATGCATTTTTAGAAATAGATAGCTGCTACTACTTGCTAAATACTACTCTATAGATGGTGTGAATCAGCCAAAACTGTTTTAAATTAGGTTAAGACTGTAATTTGTTTATTCCCATGATACTATTCCTGCTGTAGATTCAAGACCTACAGCAAATTAAAAATCAAAGCTGAACAGCCCTTTGTGTTATGCCTTGGACAAAGTACAACTGAGGCTGCCAGTGACTTAATTTTTATATACCTTTTGCTATTCCATAAAAATATGAACACTCATTTCAAGGGATAGCATTGAGTTTGGGCTCCAGGTGGTTTGGTTACACGTCTTCCTCATAAGCTATATTTCTCTCTTTCTTTGAGCTGGCCCAAACAGCTACAAAATGGTTAAGTCAGACTTGCAAATTATTTGCAGGTTTAGTGTATGTCCTTGGGCTGTCTGCATTTCTAGTTTAACAAAATTATCTTAATTCATTACAAGAAGATGAGTTTAAATGTTCTGTGAAGGCTGTTACATCTGAGAGACTGTGAGCACTGTGCCGTGTTAACTTGACTTCCAGGCTCAGGTTGCCTAAAATAAACTCAACATCTCATACATTCCCATCTAATGCTCCCCCTGCCTCTGCCCCCAGACAAAGTTAGTCTGTGTGCATGCAGTGTCCATTTTGTGTCATCCAGCAGCAGACCTTATGTTAGAGGAGTGATTGAGCAGTTGGATCTTGCTCTTTGTTTGCCAGCAGTGGACTCTGCAGTACTTTCAGAGCAGGGCCCGTGAGGCTCAAGTGGCACAGGGATGTACAGTAGGGCACAGCCAGCCCTGGTCTTCTCCGCCAGCGTCTTCATGATGGCCAGCATTGACTGGGACTGTGGCAGGAAGAATGAAGGCAGAGTAACTCCTTCTTGCAGCTTGGCAATGCAAGGGGCATTTCCAGGTCACAAATAATCTTGAAAAGCACCCAAATAATTGTGAGGGTTTATTACTTTCGCACTAGAAATGGGGTGTAAAAGCATTACAGTTTTTGGTGTGGTGGCAAACTTGATCTGAAGAATTGATGGAGATTTCTCATATCCTTCCGAAGGTTTCTTTGTGAAACAATGGTGTGACATTTTGAAGCATATTAATCCATTAATGGTATTATTTTTTGGTCGTAGGCCATACACCAGAGATGTTCATAGGACCTGCACGCAGCCAGCAGAGTTGTGTGTGGTCTCTGGGGTATACTGTACATTAAACATATGACAGGACATAGGCCATGTTCTGTCATGCAGACAAGGCCTATGTTGTCAAAGGATGGCCTCAAATTTGCAGACAGAGAGCCTAAAATATTTTGTTTCTCTTTTGCTGCTCGAGTGCCCTGAATGAGAAAGCAGAAGTCTTCATTTTATTCCCATCAAATGTTATTTCCCCCCCTTTTTTTTCTTTTTCTTTTTTATTTTGGTCAAGCCACAAACTTTATCCTCAATTTCCTGAATTCTGATGCAAGGTCTCTGTCTTGCAAGGGCAGTGTTTACAGTGTGTTAGCCACCTGTGCAGGCAGGAGTAGGGATGTGCAGCTGATGAGTTTACCATGGAAATTAGGGGGAAGGGTATTAGAGTGTTTCTCTAGGGAGTGGAGAGACTCCAGTAAGTGCATGGTGACCCCTGGAAAGGCTGGTGTCTCTGTGTGTTCCGGGAGAATTGGTGCAAACAGAGACGGAAGGAAGAGTGGGAGACCCAAGGGAGTGTGTGCCTTGCAGGGGGGAGGGTGCACAAGTGTGAAACTTGTCTTTTCTGCTTTCACTTCAAGTGTTGCAGATGTTCTTTTCCTGGGATTTGATGCTGGGAAAAAGAGCAATAAGTAAAACCTTCAGCTATATTAATTATTACTATTATTACTATCATCATAACCATCTAACTGTTGTGTAAAATTGCAAATATTTATTCAGCTTTTACTCTAGTATAATTTTAACCAGACTTGTGGGTTTGCAAATTAGTGAAATCATAGGATCCGTCAGACATTTTACAAGCAAAAATGCGATGATAATATCTAATTGCAGGGATCTGAGACTGTCTGACTGCAGATGGGATGCTATTAACCTCTTTCTGTCTGTTATGGATGTGTCAGAAAATTGTCAGGACAGTGCTAAAGACACTCCAAATCTGTGTGATGTAGCAAACACTTAGGTCCTGAGTCTGCAAGAATTTAACCCACACTTAAGCTGATGCCTAACAAGAACAGTCTTGTTGCAACAGTACTTCCAAGTCACTTTTGTGTATGACCTAACCCAGGCACAGAAATGGTTGAAGAAGCAGTGTCTCATAAAAGTAACAATTACCTTAACACAACTCATCACAATATTTGGAGAGCTTCAGGTACTGGAATACTAACTACATTTGATTGTAAATTGTGACAGTAGGATACTGTCTCAGTAAGACTGACATTGTTGGATGGCTGATTTACTGCGATAGCAGTTGTTTGTTCCTTCATTCCCAGTCATGGTCGCTTTCATGCTTCCAAAGTCCCCGCTACTTTCAGCTTTCAAGAGTAACACTTTCAGTAGGTGCCTGCCAGAGGTATCCTCAGCACAGGCTTTGCTCTCTGAAACTCAGAGTCTTTTTTGGTGAGATGGGGAACCTGTTTCCTTATTTCCTACTGGTTCTGCGAAGCATTGTTTACGCTCAGGTATGCAAAATCCTATTTTGACCACATTGTATGAAGATGCTAAATTAAGAAGAAAAAAGAGAAAGCTATGTAATTAATTTCAAACGGTAATGTCAGTGGAAACTTTTTAGGTGTGCTTAGCATAGCAGTGACCAGTGAGCACATGTTCAGTCTGGTTTCACCGTGAAACATGGATGACCTGCCCATCCGTGGCTGTAAGGGAAAACCCAGCGCTAACGGAAGTATTTCCACAGGTTTCCGAAAGTCACTTAAGAAGCTGCGCTCAGCAAATCTGCAGGCGTGTAACCCGTGGGTGACACCTTGTGAGCAAAGTTGGTGAAGTCTCTGCTGCGAAGTTACTTATCCACGGAAAACTCTGCGGAGCAAACCTGGCGGGAGCAGGACTGACTCTGTTTCTTACCTGCCCCCTCCGCCACGAGTGTGGGGAGAACACCACTGGGTCAAACGAAGGCGAGTACACGCCGCCCCCGTGGCATGAGCACATGCAGAGGAAGAAAACGGTGCCGTGCCACCCATGGCGGCCCAGCGGGACGGAGAGCCTGTGGTGGCACTTTGCTTGGTCGTGGTATCTACTGATGAAAAACCAAGAGCCTGTCTTTGGTTAGAGTTATCCTCAGCTTTTCTGTTGAGTTGCCTGGCTGTTAAGAGCTAGAGCAGTGGTTTTTCAGGGTGGTCCTGCCCATCTGGTGACAATATTCATCACCCTTCCTTCACAATGCTGACAACTGCCAGTGTTGGCAAGGACAGATATGTGCTCTGTTTTAGCAAATACCAAGGCCCACCAAAAAAGGTGAGGAAGTTTGGTTTAAAGATTTGGTTTTTTAATGATCAGATTTTGGTTTTTAGCTTATCATATTTTTTACTGTATTATTATTATTATTATTATTATTATTATTTAAAATTTTACTGTCAGTCTATGTATTTTTTTTACTTCCAGCTTTTCTCTCAAGCTGTAAGAGTCAAAAATCCTTCATTCAAAAAACAAAAAGCTTCTCTTCACTAGCATGAATCCAGGAAGTGGAAGGATTTAAAATTATGGAAAACATGCAGGGCTTCATCCAGTCTGCTAATCCTGTTTTGCACATGTTTTATTAGGCCAGGCACACAGAGGTTTACCGTTTTGTCCAGAATTACATATAATTTTGAACAGAGTTAAATGCGCTGATGTCCAGATTACTAAACAAATCTTCCTCTTCTGAAAAACAGAGATGACTCAATTCTTACAGCATATTTCCGATTTCAAACTACAATATGAGGTTACTCGGCCAGCACTCTTTTTAATCCGTGCTAGCATATACCAAGCTACATGTATAATTTCTGGACTTTTCTTCCCTAATTGTCTTATTGTTTTACAGTTGCTTTTGTGTTCTGAATGACAACTGCTTGTTGCACAGAGCTGTACAGCAGAAAAGATCTCTGTAAAAAATTCAGTCTTATTATTTTTATATAAATGTCATTACCAATGTCCCCAGACTTTCTTAATCAGCCTGGAGTGGGCCACTTCTCCAAACGTGTGTTTCTTAAACACTGAATAGAAATAGAGTTAAGTTGAATAACTGGTACGTGATGTTCACATTTTCCTCCTATTGTATCCACAGACACTGGAGCTAAGGGGAATTATATTTCTAAAAAGTGATGTCACTCTTAGATTTTGAAATACGCATCTAGGATCCTGAACGGGCGATTTGCCGGGAATCGTGGGAGGCGGGACCCCGTGGCGTGCTGAGGGTTTAAAGATATACCCATTTTAACCACTAGAGGTCCGTTTCACACAAGTCCTTTGCGGAGTACGGAAAGGACTCTGTATTAGTACCAAAATTTTAAACTCCTGCACGCTTTAACAAATATTTAAACTATTTCGCTTGAAGTGACTGGTATGAGAATGACACTCGAAAAGATAACGTGGTTTCTGTTTTCTGGTGTTTCGTGTAATAGCAGGTAGATATTTTCTTCTTCTTTTTAGCACTCATCTATTCAGCAGATTACTAAAGAATACTGAATGAGAGGCTAAATTAGTGTGTGTCTGCTGGTTATTTTACTCATTTCTCACTCCTGAATATGGAGGATGAAGTCACTGTGCAAGATAACTCATGAAAGCCCACTTCAGCATCCTTATCTTTTTCTGAGAAGATTTGGAGGCACAAGTCAAAGGAGGTTGCTAATGGCCCCTCTTATCTATATTAGCCAGATTACAGAGGCAGAGCACCATAATGGGAAATGAAACACTGTGCCCTAAAATGAATTATCAAATGAAGAGTCATGAGGAGAGGACTCACTGTTCAATAAGTTTGTCTGGGACTTTGAAGAACTACTGCCTTTCCAGTCAAAGATGTTGTGCATGCCTTTGGGTACACAACTGCAGAAAGACTCAAAAGGCTAGGGACTGGGCATGTGCAAGTTGAAGGGCAAAGGTCTTATTCCTCCAGTATCTCCATGTGTGTCCCTTAACTTCCACTAGACACGTTCCCCAAACTGAATTCTGGCCGGTGTGGGTGTCTAGAGCAATTTCAGACTTTCGATGCTGCTTCTCTACAGCTCAGGCGATTCTACCTCCTATAACTAAGCCCAGAGAGCCCAGGGTGCACAGTCCGCATCTTTATAACTGGACTGAGCACCAAATGCAGCTGTTCTGCCTAGGCAGACCCAGAACCAGTGGTAGAGCTGTTGCTTCTGCCCCTGCTTATTCAGCTGGGCAGACAAAAACTTTGCTCAATGTTTCCCTTCCCAGGCCTGTCAGAAGCTCTCCCTGGGCATGTCTTTGGTTGAAGCTACATGCCACTGCCACGGGCAGTGCTTGACACCTTCTCTGTTCAGGCATTACAAGTAGGGAGCCCCACTCCTCAGTATGTGTTGTGCTCAAGAGAATCTTGCTCAAACACTTCTGCTTATGGGAGTTAGCTGGGACAGGGGAAACTGCATTCTGGTCTCCATGTGGAGGACCACTGCATCTTTCTCTTAAGGCTTGTTTATGATGAAGAACATATATGATCCTGACAGCAGGGGGGCCAGGGGCCAGGCATAAATCACAGCTGATAGAGCTTATGCTGTTGGTGTGGATACTGAATTTTTAATTCAATAAGAGCATCTACCTGATGCCCAGGATCATATACAAACTGACTGGAATTGGAGAAGTTTTAGGCATCTGCATTTTCTGAAAACAGGGTCATACCCATGCCCCAAATAGTAACTGATCACAGCACATGTCTCAAGAGAAGGCTACCTGCCACCTCACTTCTTATGTACACCATCTGTGCCACTGCCTGTCACACTTTCCCTACACCAACAACTAAGGTCTAGGTGGCAACCTGTGACTTATGTTTGAACTAAAATCCCATACTCAGTAACTGAGGTATGGGGCTACATGTGAAAATGGAATTACACATAGGAACATGAGAAGGCTAAACAGTAAAAAGCAACAGAGCAACAATGACAATATAGCCAGGTGGCATACATGTAATTTAATTAAAGGAGTTAAAACTATCTCAGTGAATTTCAAGATGGACAATTAACTAGTCAAATGTGATAGCCAGGAATAATAGTCCTCCTGCAGTTATTTCATAATCAATAGCTCCCCACTGGCCTTCTCTCCTATAGAGTGTTAAACAGCACCTAAATGTTATGTTGTATTTCTGCACATTTACTTTTTGTAACCTTATGCATCAAAGACTGCAACTGGATTTCACTTTATGGGGTCATTCATTGCTCACTTCTCACTATGATGTTTGGAGCATTTGATTAACAAGACCTCAAAGAGGAAATCTGAACTTCTAGATATGATTACATAGTAGCTTAATTAATATGCTTCTTTATATCTAAAGAAAATGTCTCTGTTCATCTTTGTGGGTTAAAAGAAAAGAGAAAATGTGTCCACTTTCTAGTTTTAATATTTTTCTCTTTTTACCATCACAAGGACTGTTGAATGCAAATGTTCTGATTTGATATTGCTTGTGAGCAAGGAATATTGGCAGTGCAGAGGTGTCTCCACAAATAAGTGAGGTCAGTAAAGATTTTTGCTATTCTTACCTTTCAGTTTGTTTTAAAGAAAAGGGTGAAGATAAGGTAATCCTGTCCCCATCAGATCTCATTTCTAACCTGTTTAGATATACGCCAGTCTCATAGATTTTCTTTTTAAAGGCAGGAAAAAGCACATGGAAAAAATTCAGTTACAAATATAAGGTCTAGGCTGACCATCTGAATTTTCACTCTCAGGTTGCCTGTTCCGTTACAACACAACAGAAATCATCAAACAACTAACAAAGCATCAGAGTATTTCTCTCAGATAGGCACATCTCCGTTGAGATATGAGAGGCTCTTGACATAGGACAACACATCTACAATTTACAGAATCAGAGAATCACACAGAATCAATTAGGCTGGAAAAATGTCCAAGATTAACTGATCACCACCTTGTCAACTAGACCACAGCACTAAGTGCCACATCCAGTCATATCTTGAACACCTCTGGGGATGGTGATTCCACCACCTTCCTTGGGCAGCTAATTCCAGTGTTTAACAACCCTTTCTACCCTGAGTTTAGCTCAGTTGGTTAGGGCCTGGTGCTAATAACACCAAGGTTGTGGGTTCAGTCGCAATATGGGCCATTCACTTCAGAGTTGGACTCAATGATCCAGCTCAGATTATTCTGTGATTCTGGGAAGAAATTTCTCCTGATGTCCAACCTGAACTTTCCCTGATGGATGTTGAGGCCCTTTCTTCTGTCTGCTGCTGGTTGCCTGGAGAAGAGGCTGACCCCCACCTTGCTACCACCTCCTTTCAGGCAGATGTAGAGAGCAATAAGGTCTCCCCTGAACCTCCTCTTCTCCAGGCTAAAGTCACCCTACAGGTTGGGCAGAGAAGTGATTGAGAGCAGCCCTGCCAAGAAGGACTTGGGATTGCTGGTGGATGAGAGGCTGGACATGACCCAGCAGTGTGTGCTCAAGCCCAGAAAGCCAAACGTGTCCTGGGCTGCATCCAAAGCAGCGTGGCCAGCAGGGCGAGGGAGGGGATTCTGCCCTTCTGCTCCACTCTGGTGAGACCCCACCTGGAACACTGCATCCATGTCCTTCCCCAGCACAGGAAGGACATGGACCTGTGGGAGCAAGTCCAAGGGAGGACCACCAAGATGCTAACTGGAGCACCTCTCCTATGAAGACAGGCTGAGGAAGTTGGGGCTGTTCACCCTGGAGAAGAGAAGGTCGCATGGAGACCCTATAGCAGCCTTCCAGTCTCAGGGGGCCAACAGGGAAAGGAGCCAACAGGGAAGCTGGAGAAGGATCCTTTGTAGTGATAGGACAGGGAGTAATGGGTTCAAACTGAAAGAGGGGAAATTTAGGTTAGATATACAGAAGAAATTATTTACTGTGAGGGTGGTGAGGCACCGGAACAGGTTGCCCAGTATGGTGGTGGCTTGACCTGCAGCTAGAGATGCTGCAGAGGATAAGCCAGCCACGCAAGTAACCAAGGTGCCAGTGGGGCCAGGGAGCCCGGGTGTTGTATTAAGTAAAGGCTCCAAGGTCCAGGATCTCCCCCTGGATTGTGGTAAGGAGGAAAGTCTCTCTCACCCAGGCCTTGGAGTACTGTTCTCCCCCATTCATTTGGTATATCCTTGTCAATCTATGTTCTGTATATGGTTATGTTCCAGAATGTTCTCCCTCACTCGATGCCCCATTAGCCTTGTTCCCCTACTCCTCCCCTCGCCTACCCTTATTGGTTTGTGTACTGCCACCCCACCTTTTCTCCTCCCCCTAACCCTAGTGTGGTTGGCCCTCAGTGTTCTCTCCACCCCTTCTCTGTGCTGTATAAAACCTTGTGTCACCCTGTTCTTTTGGCTCTCCTTCCCCGACCCTTCAAGAATAAACACCTTCTGTGGAACATCATAAGGAGAGTCCACCTCGACTCTTTATTCCTGTCTTAAGGTGTCGGCAGTGTGACTGCTTGCTTAACCACCTATGCTGGTGGGATTAGCGGCTGGAAGGCACGGCACTGTGCCTTTCCCACCGCCTGTCGCACACCGCACCGAGGCACCGCTGGACAAGCGTGAGGCTTCTAGGAAGGTTGCGGCCACTGACCTCCAGCTGGACGAGGCCACGCCATGACAGCCCAGTTCAAGACTGGGTTGGATGGGACTTTGAACAAACCAGTCTGGTGGAAGCTGTCCCTGCCCATGTCAGGGCGGATGAAACTGGATGGTCTCCAAGGTCACTTCCAAACCAAATCATTCTATGATTCTATGATCTACCTTCCTTGTGAATTACATTTCTTCATGCTGCAGAATTACCCAGTGAAATGAATAATTCTGACAGCATCTGGGCTAAGGGAAGATTTTGCTCTTTTTCCTTATAACAGACAGACAGCTCTTCAATAATCTTGTTAAGCATCTTCTTAAGCATCATCTTGATTTTTAACTTATCTGGGCATCTCTACAAAAGATCAATACACAACAAGTAAGAAAAATGCCAATCAAATTATGTTCAGCTGCTAAAAAATTCGCTTTGGCATTGTATGGAGCCATTGATACTGGGAAAACCAAATTACCATTCAAATCTCTCATTGATGTCGTTTGGTTGGACTGGAGAGATGGCAAAACAAGGCTGTTTTTCTGTAGTTTTATTCTGCTGGAGGAGAGGGGCCCCTATGTGGCCATTGTAAGTATGGCAGGAAAAAAGATTAAGGAACTAAGGTAAGTAGGGATGAAAAACAGCTATATTACAAGAAGCTCCCATTTTTATTTGTAACTGAGCCTTGCTTGAAACTACTATTGGCAGCAGCTGGAAGACTGCAGTGCTGAGTGAATGGGGAGCCAGTATCCAGGATTTTTGATTTGTCCCTCTTCTGGCTTGAATTATTAACAAATCTAACTTTTAGTGTCACTTATGTAATTTTCTAACCTTCTGTCTGAAGTCATCCTACTAAGTAAGATTTCCAGGCATTCCTGGACAAAGGTGTGTGCTCAAGAATAGTAAATCCGACACTGCAGACTTTCTGGCACACAGGCTTGAATTGAACATGCATGCACAATCTGTCCATTTTGGCCAGAAAACATAGGATTTACTGAGCTGGGTGTTATGCAGCCGTGGTGCATATGGGCTGTGAATGTGTCTAGGATTACCAGTCATACAGCAGCCAGTCAGAGCTGCTGTGAATGCACAATAAGGTTTCAGTTGCTGGACCTAAAGACACACAGAAATCCCAGGTGAGAATCCTGGAAAATCTGCCCTGGTAAAATTCTGATCTGATAGAAAGAAAGCATAGCCAAGAGAACCTGGCTTTCAGCAGTTCTTAATTAAAAACAAAACCAAAAGAATAAAAGATCATCATGCCTCCGAGTGTTTTTGAGGGACTCCTTAGCTGGGGCGTTGCAAAAGGTTCCCTGACGTGTTATCAGTTATCCCCCACAAACTGCTTTGGACTGCTCTCCTCGGCTCCCAGCAGGACGTGAATTACACAGAGTTTGGCGTGGGGCTGAGGAGAGAGCTGTCCCAGACACATGCAGCTCACCATAGTCTGAGTATTTACCTTTTATTTATTTTTTTAATATTCACTAGGATGGGTCTCTCGAGAGTGTAGCAGTGGAGACACGCATGGAAAGAAAAACCTTTCCTATCTGTAACTCTATTAGTCACTCCTGCTGGAGATGGTCTTGTTTAAAATATGAAACCCAAATATGCAATGCTACTACAAGAAAGACATTGAGGTGCTGGAGCCTGTCCAGAGAAGGGAAATGAAGCTGGTGAAGGGTCTGGAGTCCTATGAGGAGCAGCTGAGGGAGCTGGGGGTTTTCAGCCTGGGGAAAAGGAGGTTCAGGGGAGACCTTATCGTTCTCTACAACTGCCTGAAAGGAGGGTGCAGCCAGCTGGGGGTTGGTTGCTTCTCCCAGATAACCAGTGACAGGACAAGAAGAAAGGGCCTCAAATTGTGCCAAATGAGCTTTAGATTGGATATTAAGAAAAATTTGTTCCCACAGGAAGTGGTCGAGTCACCATCCCTGGAGGTATTTCAAAGATGTGTAGATGTGGCACTTAGGGACATGGCTTAGTGACGAACATGACAGTGCTGACTAAATGGTTGGACTTGGTGTTCTTAAAGGTCTCATCCCACCTAAGTGATTACATGGATCTATATGTGATTACTGAGGGATCATATGGCTAGATAAATGCAGTATAGGAACCTAAACAGTAAATAGATCATTTGTATAGAGGAAAAAGGCTTGAACTTGCTAAATATTTCCATTTAATTATGTCAATGAAAGCAAACCTGCTGGGGAAAGTAGCACTGTGTTTTGAGGTGAGAAGGAGTCTTTTCTAACAGTCGATTTCAAGGATGTCCTGATCCCAAACACTGTCGCATTGTCTGGCTGATGCTTTTAGCTGATGCCAGATTACAAGGTACTGTAGATAGCAATATCCATTTACATTACCAAGTAGAGGCTACTGTCTATTGAAGGAAAGCAAAGCAAAACATGCAGAGTTGCTGTAGCATGAGTTGCTGGGTGCAGTATTTCTCCCTTCCCCTTGGTCACCAGTGTACTTGATTCTTCTGCTCTTACCAGCTCCAAGAATGTGTTTTCAAAATTAACTCTTTCAACCTTCTACCTTCTACCTTCTTGTTCTATAAAAAGAGTTGACTAAAAATAGCCATTTCTGCAAAACCTGCGAAGGTTTAAGGGACCTTGAAAAGTTGAGAAGTGGGCTTATGGGAACCTCATGAGGATCAACAAGGCCAAGTGCAAGGTGCTAAGGTAACCCAAGCTAAGGCTGGGGGGTCGAGAACAGCCCTGCTGAGAAGGACTTGGGATTGCTGGTGGATGAGAGGCTGGACATGACCTGGCCACGTGCACTCACAGCCCAGAAAGCCAAACGTGTCCTGGGCTGCATCCAAAGCAGTGTGGCGAGCAGGGCGAGGGAGGGAATTCTGCCCCTCTGCTCCACTCTAGTGAGACCCCACCTGGAACACTGCATCTAGCTCTAGGGTCCTGTCTTGGAGTGATTTATTATGATAGTCTATTCCATGATCCCCTGCTTATCCCCAAAAATGTTTCCTGTACCTTTAAAGCCCGAGACCGGAGGAGTGTGGAGCTGAGTGGGGGGGAGGCTTCCTGCTTTCGCTGTGTGGGCAGTTTGAAGCCTCCCTGCCCAGGCTTTCCGCGGTGTTGTGCAGCATGGTTTCTCTGCTTGGCTGACTCGGGTTTTGGCCCTGGCAAAAAACTTTTCCCTTTCCTGGCTTGGAGAAGCTGGAGTACCAATTTTTCGGCTGCTTTGAGGTGAAGTGAACAGCTGCTGCTCCAAGACCGGTAGGAGCGGGATCGGCAGGAGTGGAGCAGCTCCATCCAGCCACAAGCCCTGGAGAGCCGAGCCAGCGAAAGAAAGCACACCAAAGGCTCCAGCCCAGCTGTTTTGTCTGCTGTGACTGCCAGGGAGAAGAGGTGCACACCAGGTAGCCACTGGGTTTTTTCCCCTGCTGCTGGAATTCCTCCGTGGAAGTTCTGCCTCCCTCAGTGTGAGAGCGGTTGCCATCTTGCACCACATGTTGGAAAGGGGTATTCCTCCAACACCGGCCCCATTCTCCAGATATTTTTTGGGACTTTGTTCGTGTGTGTGTGGAGAAGTGTGTGGGTTCTGACGGTTTAGTGCTTAACAGTTATTTACTTTTTCCCTTGCCTTGTGGGTGGGCATTATGTTTGTTAATAAACTGTTTTTTTTCACTTTCATCTATTAGTAATAATTTCCTATTGGTGGAAAGGGATTTTTGGAACTCTTTTAAGAGGACGCATTTCCAAAGAGTCTTCTCTTAAATTTGTTCCAAAACTGAGACAGGTCCCCAGCACTTGAAGGACATGGATGTGTTGGAGTGAGTCCAGAGCAGGCCACAAAGAGGAGTAGAAGAATGGAGCACCTCCTCTACAAGGAAAGGCTGAGAGAGTTGGGATTTCAGCCTGGAGAAGGGAAGGCTCCAAGGAAACCTACTTGAGGCCTTCCAGTACCTAAAGATGACATACATGAAAGATGAGGTCAAGCTTTCTAGCTTTGGAATAGGTGCTTTTGGAATAGGACAAGGGGTAATGGCTTTGAACTGAAAGAGGGTAGATTTATGTTGGACATAAGGAGAAAGTTTTTTACAATGAGGGTGGTGAAATATCAGAAAGGTTGCCCAGCGAGGCAGTGGATGCCCCATCCCTGTAAACATTCAAGATCAGGTTGAATGGGGCTCTGAGCAACTTGATCTAGTTGAAGATGTCCCTGCTCATTACAGGGAGGTTGCACTAGACCCATAGATTTAAGGTGCCCCACAACCCAAATTATTCTACGATTCTATGATTCTAAAGAAATCCTTTATTTTCTTAGAACAGGAGAGAAACAGTCATCTCTCATTAGAAACATGCTTCTCTATTATTAGATCAACATTACTAGTTTCTTGCTTTGTTTTAAGAATAGCACCTGCAGGAGGAAAATGCCCTAGAGATGTAAATTCAGCAACACTTCAAATTCTTTTGGCTACTTGATGCAGCACGTCATTTTCTGTATGAAAACTCAAACACCCAAAATTAGTGCAAGAAGTGCTTTTGCCCCTTTTGGTGCAAAGCCTGAGAAGATGACAGAAATGAGGACTCTATGCTCATCTGCACAATATTCTGTAATAATCACACCTATGCAACCAATTAAGTGTTGTCCATTCTATAGCATTTCACTTGTATTTTTGAGAATACTCAATTCTTTTTAACAAAACAGTAGAACATTTAATTCAGAAGACTGCTGCTTCTATTACCACAGCACTGTTTTCAACCAAGACTTGTGATATGCAGGGGTTTTTTTTTTTGTTTGTTTGGTTTGGTTTTGGCTTGGGTTTTTTTCTTTGTTTTGTTTGTTTTGTTTGTGGTGGGGTTTTTTGTTGTTTTATTTTGGGGTTGGTTTTGTTTTTTTTAAAGAAGAAGCTGTGAAAAGCCTTGCTTCACTGCTTTTTCAGTAAGTTAAACATCCCTACTGCCTACAGATCGTGGATGTTTGGTCTTGGCAGGTGTCACTTCTGTGGCAAAAGGGTCACAGAATGAAGTTTATGTACAGAGGATGCTATCTGGTTTACCAGGTATGGGGATTAGCAGTACATGTGTCAGGTTCGGTGGAAAGAAATAATATGAGGATTAGGTAGGTGACCTGTTGATCTGATGGAAACAAAAAATCAGCTTGAATTTAGCCAGAGGATTTGTAGAGCCCTGCATTCTAAAACTTTTATGTTCAGCAGAAAGGTTTTTGATTTGATTTTCATTTTGTGAGATGCCATACCTGGAGAAAGAAGCTTGCTGGGTGATGACAACAGTGCTGCAAAGGAGGAGAACTGGATGAAGGACTGGATTGGGAAGAGGAAAAGCTCTGATGGATTTGGATGGTCTATCTTGGTAAAGAAAGTCTTTCTGATGGGAAGTCTGGATGTGCAGCACAAGTCAGGAAAGTACTAGGCAGGGTAGACTAGTGCAGGAGCCCCATGGCTGGGGTGTCTTTTACCATGGCTTGCAAGCCTTTTCTGATGTGAAAGGTTTGAGTCCCTTCTTACTTAGGCCTAGAGGTAATGTCTGTGACTGCTGCACTTCAGCTGGAGACACACTATTATTTTCCCCACAAAATGACAAAACTTATGTTTATTACCGGGTATATACACGTGTATTTTGCACTTTCATCTTTTAAGTTATGCTAGGTTTCTTGCCTTTGTTGTGACTGAATATACTATTATTTCCCACTATTATTTGCCTCTTACTCTGTGTCTGACTTTTTATACTAGGGGGCTGGTTTAGAACCATAGAATCATCAAGGTTAGAAGAGACCTCTAAGATCATCCAGTACAACCACCAACCCAGTGCTACCACTGTAACCCTAAACCACTATCCCACATCATCCAGCACCAGATCTAGATGCCTCTTAAACACCTCCAGCACTGGTGTTCCACCACTTCCCAGGACAACCTATTCCAATGCCTGATCACCCTGACAGTGAGAACTTTTTTCTAATATCTAATCTGAATCTCCCCTGTTTCAGCTGAAGGCCATTTCCTCTGGTCCTCTCACTCCAGGCACGGTAGAAAAGACTGGCCCCCACCTCACCACAGCCTCCTCTCAGGGAGTTGTAGAGAGTGATGAGGTACCCCCTGAGCCTCCTCTTCTTGTGACTAAACAAACCCAGCTCCCTCAGCCATTCCTCATAAGATGTGTTCTCCAGACCCTTCATGGGCCTTGTTGACCTCCACTGGACAAGCTCCAGCACCTCAAAGTCCTTTCTAAAGTGAGGGGCCCAGAAACCAGCTCGAGGTGTGGCCTTAGCAAAGCCAGGTACATGGTGATGATCACTTCCCTGGTCCTTCTGGCTACGCTATTCTTGGCTCAGGCCAAGATGCCATTGGCCTCCTTGGCCACCTGGGCACACAGTGGCTCACATTGAGCCGGCTCTCAACCAGCAGACCCAAGTCCCTTTCTGTCGAGCAGCTCTCGAGCAACTCCTCCCCCAGCCTGTAGCACTGCCTGGGTTTGCTGAGATCCAAGTGCAGGACCCGGCAATTTGCCATATTGAGCCTCATGAAGTTGTCCTTGGCCCATTCATGGAGTCTGTCCAGGTCTCTGTGGAGCCTTCCTACCCTTGAACACTTTAGGGGATTTCTTCGTGTAGGAAACACCAAGATCTATATCTTTTTTGTTTATTTGTTTTTTTGTTTCTTTCAAATTTTTTTTCTTCCTGTGTTTCCGTTGGAAGCATTCAGGACACGGGAACCGGAGGGGACCCCGCGGGTGCCGTGCGCCAGGGCAGTGACAGCTCCGGGAGCCAGCAGCGATGCCCCAGGTGACCACTAGAGGTCAGCGGAGCCTTTGCTTCGAGGGCAGCGCCGGCGCGGCAGCAGCGCCGGCGCGGCAGCGGCGCCTTCGGTCCCGTCCTAAAGGAAAGGATCTGCAGGGGAGCCTTGCCGAGCTATGGAGGGTACGGAGAAGTGGCACTGGCGTTACACCACGGCGTTATACCACCAGCAATGGCAAAATCTACCCATTCATGTCTGAGTGCTGCTGGAATGTGATATTCCCCATCCTCCCCCATCTCCCCCTCCCTCTCCAGGATGATTTCAAGCACTCAAGAGTTGGTCCACCAAAGGTCTGTGCCCACCAGGTGGGTGTATTAAAAACTTCGAGGAAAAGACCAAGAAAGCAAGCAGTGGAAACAGGCCTTCACTAAAGTTCAGTTTGCTTATTAGGCACCAAATGTATCACATCTGCTGATGCCTTCAAAATGGGGACAGGACCTTGGGCTAGCACAGCTCTCCTTTCTGCACCTCCTCTTCTGTGTCAGCAGCCTGGTGTTGATACTATGGTTTGAAATAAATTGGATCAAGTATCTAGTTAAATGCTCCATGGCCTTCAGCACCATCTGTGCTAGAGAGCCCAGGAATAATGGGGCAAACTGAAAAATGTAATGTCAAGAAGCCCTAATTGCGTGCTGCATCATTAAGCTGAAACCGGAAGCTTGAATGTTGAAGGGATTAATGTATTAATACGGTTCCATATATTATTTTATTATCTAGACACTGATACATTATACTATTACATATGCACTGTTCTCCAGTCTGAGTTACTTTGGCTTACCGATTTTGATCCATTTTAAGTAACTTTCACTTTTACTGTAATGAGAAAGTCATCAAAGTCATAGCTAATATCAGCAGCTTTCAAAGCTGTGAGTCAGTTCTGGATTTTCCACCTATTTCATCAGAAATAGGCCCTTGAATACTTCTAAGAGACATACCATTTAGTGTGCCTTACCACTCAAGCTATTCCTCTGCATTTATCCCCATTTATATATTTAGAGAGAAAATTAAAAAAAGAAGAAAAAAGAGGCAGCTGTATGAGGGGTTTCTACCTTTTGAGAATGAGCAGTACGTGCTACATACACCATGCTAATTCCAGCAAGTGGAGATAATTGCTCTTGCATGAATACAGAGCAGGAGATAATTTTCTGAAAACTTCTCACATCTCTTTTAAAGAAAGCAAACTAAGAATTTATGCCCTACTCAAGCAAATTCAGAGTGACAGGTCACTGGTTTGGTTTCCAAGTCAAGAATGCCTTTGCATTGTTAGGCTTGAGAACTGGTAGTTACAACAACGAGTTTTCTCCCCAGTCCTGACAGCTCTGTAGACATCAAAGGAATGTTCTCAGAGAGGCTGGATGTATCTGGCAGACATCATGTATATGTTGTCACTGGTTTGAAATGGAAGCTGACTAAGTGATTACTGCCAGGTCCAATGCTGTCACCTGTAGAGATGCCCAGGGCACTACTAGAAACAACTGGAAGCAGAAACACAGAAGCTCATTGAAGTGGCTCGGTCTGAGAAGCATTTCAAAAACTGTGGTGCTCAAAGAGACTGAAAGTACTGAGCAGAGTATACCATATACAGTCACAGATGAGACGTGCTGGATCCAGGACTCCCAGTGAAGTACTGGAAAGGATATCCCCGGGTTTAAACCCACCAGAAAGGGGACGATGTGGGTGCAGACCAGGGAACAGCAAGGGTGACAAGTTAGGGAGATCTGTCTGCAACCTGCTGGACTCGGTCCGGGCAAGCCGCAATAGGCACAAGTTACCCCAAGGTGGCTCTCCACAGCTTCTGTGAAACGACTTGGGGCTGGTCTGAAGCGGTCACTGTGGAGACAAGTGCTAACAGTAAGCCTAAACCTAAGTGTGTCAGAGGCTGAAGGGACATGGAAAATGATTTGTCCTTTAATATTTAGACTGCACTAATTCACAGCAGGAAAATTTGTTTTATTATTGCTTGGTTTGCTGACAAACAGGTTCAGGTTGGAGTTCAGCAGTCGTATTTGTTTCACACTGAATTAATTATGAAAGATACACTGTCCAATTTAGAGCTAGTTTTAATTAAGCCCAACTGAAAAACGTATCTATTTGCTCAAAAAAAATCCACCAAAAAACCCAGCCAAAAATCCCGGGATCATAGGCCTATATAGCTTGTAAAAGGCTTCTCAGTGAGCTCAGAACAGGTCTCTCAGGGCTTTGTCACATTGGGGCTTGCAATGCTGCAACGATGAAGTTTACACAGCCTTCCTAGACAGGGAGCCTGCTCCCCTGCTTGGCTGTTCTCAGCAGGAAAGGGTTTTCCTTAGATCCAATCTGAGCCTCTTGATTCACCTTGTGCTCACTGGCTCTTGCCTCCCCACTAGGCATTGCTTTGAAGATTCTGGCGCTGTCTTCTCAATGATCGCTCCACAGGTTTTGGGGGACGGCTGTTGCCCCCCAAACTTTGCCTTCCCCGGGCTGAGCTGGCCCTGGTCCCTCAGCCTGCAGAGCGGGACGGTGCTGCAGCTCTGGACACCTCGGTGCTCTCATCAGCACTTGCTCCAGTTTATCGATGCATTTCCTCTACCGGGGGTACCCAAACCGGACAAACTACATTGCTGTTGTCTCGTGAGTGCTGAGCAGAGGAGGATTATCACCTCCCTCGGCCGGCTGGCCATACTCCTGTTCTTACAGCCCGGGGCACTGGGAGCATTTGCTGCAGCCGGAGACACTGCTGTCCATGACCGGGTCACTGCCCAGAACAGCCCCAGGACCTTCTCCACGGAGCTGCTCTCAGCCCTGGTGGTTCCAGGGGCTGTCCCTTCAGGGCGTTTACATTTGCAGAAACCATATTAATAAAACCTTTTGTTTCTTTTTTCTTTTTTCCGCCTGCACTGTTCGGATTTTCCCTTCCAAGTCTTGGACACAAATCGCCCTACTACTTGTCAGTACCCACCGGCGAGCGGTGTGCAGGGAGCGGCTGCGCGTGCACCGCTGGCACCGCTGGCTGGGGTCGGCGCGTGCCTGCGCGCCCCCCCCGCCCTTCCCCACGTGGCCTCGCGGCACGAGCCGCCCCTCGCCTCCCCCCCCTCGCTTCCTCTCCGGCGCGCGCCGATTAACATAATAAAGCCGCCCCTTTCTCCCCCGCCGGCCAATGGGAGGCCGGGAGGCGCCCGCGCGGGCTATAAGTAGCGCACGCCGGGCGGTTGCTGCTTCAGACCGCTCAGGGGGTGCGCAGAGGGAGGGCTCTTGAAGCTGCTGCCAGAGCCGCCGCCGCCGCGCTGTGGGGACTCGCTGCTATGACTCTGGAGGAGGTCCACGGACAGCAGCCCATGCCGTCGGTCCATGACTGGTACGTGCGGGTGGGCAATGGAGAGGCGAGGAAAGCGGGTAGCGGGCGGTTTCGGGGCGGTGGTGGTGGCAGCGCGCTGACCCTGTATCCTCTCTCGGCCCGCAGGATGCAGGGCGCCGGCACGGCCCTCCACGAGCTACTGGTGTCGGCGCAGCGCCGAGGCTGCCTCACCGCCGGCGTCTACGAATCGGCCAAGCTGATGAACGTGTAAGTAGGGCGGCGGGGGCTGGGGGAGTGTGTAAGTCAGCCCGGCGGGGCTGCGGGGCGCCCGGCGCCGGCCGCGGTGCTCAGCACGCCGCTTCCCTCTTGCAGCGACCCCGACAACGTCGCGTTCTGCGTGCTGGCCGCGGACCAGGAGGACGAGGGGGACATCGCCCTGCAGATCCACTTCACTCTGATCCAAGCCTTCTGCTGCGAGAACGACATCGACATCGTGCGGGTGAACGACGTGGCCAAGCTGGCGGCCATCGTGGGGCCCAGCGAGGAGTCCGGGGAGCCGCGGGATTTCCACTGCATCCTCATCACGGTGGGTGTCCCGCGGGCGGCGAGCGCTATCCTCCCGGCGCTGCCGGCTCTGCACCGCGCGGCGAGAGTCTGTCGGGGGCAGCCCCTTCTCCCGCTGCGGGTGGCCGAGTCCTCTTCTGGGCACAGATAGGGCGCTTGGCACTCAGCTAGTCAGCTGAGGAGTAGGAGGAGGAGGAGGAGGAGGAGGCAGAACTTCTCGTAACTGTTGGTTTCCTCCGTTGTCCACAAGGGCAGCATCTCTGCTTCCTGTCTTGTCTGTGTCAGGACAGAAACCGTCTGGAAGTGCCTCCCACCCTAAGCTAATGCTTCTGTAAATATTATGATGACCTCAGCTGGCGGGCAGCACTCATGGTGTGCAACTTTTTTTTTTCTGGCAGAACCCGAATGAAGACAGCTGGAAGGACCCAGCTCTGGAGAAGCTGAACTTGTTCTGTGAAGAGAGCCGAAATGTCAATGACTGGGTGCCAACTATCACCCTGCCTGAGTGATGGTGACCTGCTGCACCTGGGGAGGCTGAAGCCTTTGTTGCATTCTCTACGTGCTGTGCATTCACCAAAGTGCGCAACAAGCTGCTGATTCCATGGATTAGCCTGGTCAAGACACTGGATTAAGGTCCCTCAGACTGGCATGCAGTGGGCTCTTGCAGAGGAGAAAGAGGAAAATGGCTCATCTCACCAGTGGGCCTCTGTAGGCTGCAACCGTGGAGAGGCTGACATATCATGGAACTGAAAGAAGTATTGCAAGTTTGGCCATGTGGAGCTGTTTCAGAAGGGAGAGAGAAAGTTGGGGGAAGTGGGCCAAAACTTTCCAGAAGGACTGGATAGAGTACTGTAACTAGGAACTGTTGGTGCTGTCTGCAAAACACAGGAGAAAGTATCTATATTTGTGGAGTATTGGGGATTGGTTACTAAAACAAATGCAGAGATTCCAAAGCAGACAGACTTCAACAGGCCTCTTGGGTCACTCTGCAGATCTGTTTTAATAATGCAATAACTTTTATTGAAATATTTGCTGCTATTGAAGCTTTCATAATAAATTTTTGACAATTAATTTCTGGGAGTGTCTTGCTTGCTGGGTGTGGGGAAGCATGTCGCTGAAATACCACTAATGTTTTGCTTGTGTGCTGTAGTCAAAGGTACGCTCCACGGTGATGTGGCTATTGCTCAAATACTGTCCTGGGCTGGCCGAATGAAGTGCTGTGCTGTCCAAGTTGATACTTCAACCTTTTACCCTCTTGCAACAGCTGCTTATCGCAACAGCTTGCAAGACTAAGGAGTCGCATGCCTAATGAGCTCACTTATTGTAATAGGTGGTCTTTGTAGTCTACTGGATGAACACAATGCATGGTAGAAACATGGATTTTTGGAATACAAACCTCCAGTAAATTGCATCATTAGTTCTTAAATATGACTTAGATGCATTCAGAGCTGATGTGTTTCCACTTGACAGAAGCAGCTTAAACCTGATGGGGGGGCTGCAAAAGTCCTTAGATCTCAAACACATCTAACGTTTGCTTTGATTAGAATGACATCATTAAATCTAAAACTAGCAAATGGTGAATAAACATAACATCTGCCACAAGCTGCTCTCTGATTGCCATATGCTGTAACAATAGAAGCTGTCAATCCAGAAGCCAATTTTGCAAAACCTAATTGCATGACAACACCAAATTAAGTCCAAAACAATTTAAGGATGGTGTGGCCTTTTTTAGAGATCCTGTCATGGAAAGTTAATATGGGTGGGCTGATTTGGCCCTATGTTAAAAGGAAAAACATCACCCCATTTTTGTGCACAAACTAGACATGTGCTCCAGGACTTGACATTAAAATGACATAGTAATAATCCCCTCTCCAGAGAGTAAGAAAGCTAAACTACTCACTTCCTTTATAGGCACTAGAAACACTCAGTTATCACAATTGCGTTTCCTCTAGGCTGGCTTGCAGTGATTGACAGTAGCACTTGCTGAAAAGTGGTAGTTTCCACTTGAGCAAGGAAGCTGCTTGCTCTCGGTTTCATTGTTCCTGATAAGGGAAGTTCAAATTCAGCTCCAGCATTCCTGGAATATGCTTCCTTGTACAGGGGCTATCTAGCAGTAGATATCTTGGCCTTTGTTACTCTGTCATGAGAGACTATAGGATGGCAGCATAACCAGAGCTTAGACTAAAGTAAACACCAAGGGGGCCTCAGACCTCTGCAAGTATTTGGTTTTGCACTTCAGATACAGGAGTTTCTGCACAGCCTGTTTTTCTGCTTAACCTGCACTCAGCAACTGGTGTCTGTCTAGGACTTTGAGAAAAGTCACATGGAGAAGCAAGAGAATAAACAGCTCTGGCAGCTGTGATAACAGAAACTGCCTTTAAGGCAGTTGCCTTGATACACAGAACATATCAGGTCTGGGTGCTTTATTATATATTTTTATGTTTTTCTCTTAGCAAATGCAGGTTTCTTCATTTTACAGCCAAGAAGTGTATTTCTGCTCTTTGCTTGGGGCCTAAGCAGTACTCAGAGCCAAGAACAGATTAAGGTGGACTGTCCTGAAGTCAACTTTCATGTGAAGCATTAAGCAGTACTTTACAGCCTTGAATGGTTTAAACAAAAGCCTGAGAAGACCAAGGGAAGTTCTCATGCATGTATACAATTACACAGATTATTAAAGTATAGCAGAGAGTATGTGTAACTGATCTGTTGACTGAGACAGTGGGCGGAGATAGTGGTACCTGGTAGGGAGTTTAACTTTCCACTTTTATAGAAGGACTATACTATGCAGCAAACAATGAAATTAGTGGGACAACACCAAAATATCCTTGTGAGGATGTTTTCTGTAGTCTCATAGAAGATGGGAGGATGACCTTTGCCTTCCCATCAGCCTTGTGAAACTGTAAGCTGTGCCACATGAGAGGCACACGATTTCTTATTTTAGTGACCTGTACAATTCTGCTGAAATCCCTTCTAGATCAGCACAAATACACTGTAATGCAAATTGTACCAAACTGAGTTAGGCTGCAAATGTTATTAATACAGTGTTGCAACCAAAGGCAGCTCTGACTTGCAAGTTATGTGCTGCTGCAAATATCTGCAGTGATCAACACTACTTAATGTAGCAAAAATTTAGCAGCTGGTATCTACGTCTTTACAGGCTCAGATATATAACTGTGCAAAGAGCAACTATACATTTCTTAAAGATAGAGAGTAGACTTGGGTATTACTGACTATTGTTGGGACAGCTGGTCGGGAGATGGTTGGCTTACCAGATGCCCAGGATGTTTTGTGAAGTACCTGGGGGTTCTGGAGGTTGGGACACTAGCCTCTTGTGTCTGTGAGCAATGTACCTTGAGTACTTTGCCTTCTCAAAAAACAGAAGTACACAGGAGAGAGACAGTGTCGGTTTCCAGGACTGCTGGGAGCTCTGCTGTGTTGCTAAGTTAGCACAGGCTGGCTTGTGCTGGGCCATGTCAGGGGGCTCTGGGGAGGAGACTGAAGTTAATACACGTTAATGATAAAGGTGGTTCTTCAGGACATGACCCAGCTGAGGGACACGGCAGAAGGTGCAGGACGTGGGGCGGAGTCACAGAGTGGTGGTGCTTCTGGCTTTGCTTTCCATCAAACCCTTCGCTTGTGTGCCACTAGGTGATGAAAACTGTGTATTTCAATATTATAATCATCAGCTTTGGTGTTGTGCTGACTATATTTCTAGGTACATTTTTTTATGAAGTGATGCATAAAGTTTAACTTCAAATTTTTTGAGCAAGAGCTTTGCACTTTTCTGCATATCTATTTCACCGTCTAATAGTAATGACTGACAGGAATTACCCTTCAGATGCGGTTTCCTTCTCTTAATGCTGTTTTCTTCCTGTTACACTGCTGTGCATCACTTTACCTTTCTCTCTTTGTGGTTATAGATAGTGATCTCTACAGACGCCCAACTTAGTATGTGCTATATTAACTGCCTTAACATCTTACCAAGATATATGTATGAATACTGGCACACAGTTATAAACAATGCTTTCTCTTTGCTGTTGAGTAGCAAATACGAAAAGATAATAAAAGGTATATTATGAAGAGGAAGGCAAACTACTGCACAGAATAAAGTTTGCACAAAATCTGTGCATAAAATCTGCAGATATGCCAGATATCCACAGCTATAAAGAGTGTTTATAGCTGTGGATGCTCAGGGAAGGAGCCCAGAGTTCTGCAGACTGTGGAGTTTTAGTCATAGGTGTAGGCTGTTTGAGTTAATTTATGTTCTGTAAGGAGAAGATCTTTGCAGAAATGCTAGTGTCAGAAATGTGCCATAGCGCCGCTGTCTGACACATAAGGGAGACCTGGCTTGTGTCAACAGATCTATTTATGCTAGCTCTCAGATCCTCTGACATCAGGAGGAAAGAGCAGAGTGTGCCCGTGTTAAAACATGTCAAGTATGCAGGCAGTATCTTACAAGTGGAAGCAAATGCCAGCACATGTGTGTGCAACAGAGATGTGTGGAGAAGGACGTGTGACCATTGTATTCCCTCTAGGGGACACACATTGTAGACAGCTGTGCTCATGACTATGCAGCCACAGGATCTCATTCACTGCAAAGCAACAGTGGCAGAATCCAAGGCTGGCGAGGGATGGAGCTGTACAGACCCTATGCACATCTCACCAGAGCCATTATTTCTACAGATTTTTACAAATACTGATTTTCATTCCTGCTCATTCCTTATCCATTTCATCATGGCAGCTGTGATTTACTCACTGAGCAAAGTCTGAATATGTGAAAATAGGATATTGAAAAAACTAAGTCAATACTTCTTTTTTATAATATATGTATTATAATACTTATAATTATTTAATACTGAATGAGTGAATACTTCTATTATTCTGCGTTGTTCTGCAGTAAGATATCCTGATACACAACATTCTGACTATTGGGGTGTATGTGAAATATTAATTTGAATGTATTTGTATCCTTGAAAGTATAATCAGATACCATACATCATAGTTACAGTGGTTATAGTATCTCCTCCACTCTTTCACTGCACTGGAATATGATTATTTTGCCATGCTTATTTTCTTTTTTTGCCTGAAAATAACAAAAGTTATTTCCTTCTGTGTGTCTAATCCTTTCTGTGGAGCTGACTTTACTTTGAAATCATGACTTTGCAATGTTAGTATCAATGCACACCGCTGATTCAAAACTAGTTTGTGCAGCTGTTTTTTGTTTCGGTTTGGTTGGTTGGTTGCTTGCTTGCTTTTTCCCCCTGGATTGGAGAGCTAGCTATAGAAATTAATATGAGGTTTACTTACTGTTTTTATATTGCCTGTGTGTGACAACTGGCAAGAAAAAAAAGCTACTTTTATTTTTTTTCTTTCTTTGAGGAAAGCTGTCATAAACTTGGTAGGAAGTCTCACATATTATAATCCATTGCAGAATAGTGACAAAATTTAACAAAGAACATGTAACATGAATTTTAATATCAGAAGGAGTTTCTGTCTCACCAGACCATGAAGTTAAGAATTTTCAGAGTGGTGAATTTAAGTTTTGTTTCCTACTCCGTTTTTGGGGGTACCTAAGCTCTAGCAGCCTAGCTTTCACATCCTACTGAAGCCAGCATGAAGCAATGGTGCTTGGTAATTTCTATTTAAATTCATAAACAAGTAACTAAGGCCCAAAGTTTCAAACCTGTATTTGAGAAACAAGACATGCACTAAGTGCATTCAGATACCAATATGCTTAACTGTGAGCCCAGAGTCAAAACTCTCCCACCAATCAACTTCTTTAGCTGTATAGCCTTACACTTATTTACCAGACTTCAGGCTTTACTCCCCTGCTGAATAATGTGTCCTATAAGGGCACGGGTGCATTAAATGTTTTAGCTTGGATTGTTTGAGTGGCTGGAACGAATCCGCGGATCTTCTCCTGCTAACCTGCTTTGGTTCACAAGGCAGAACAGAGCTGGAGCATGCAAACAGGATTTCTCTTGGAAGAAACCAAGCCAGAAGACATACTCTAAGGGACTGTCTAATGCTTTCCAGCTGCCATTGTGCATTCAGTTCACAGGACCACACTTGAGGTACATACAGTACAATTATTTGCTGATTAAGAGTAAATAGGCAAGTCTTGGCAGTCAAAGAAGAGAAGTACGTTGGCCTACTTTTCACAAAAGAAGTGATTTTAGTGTAATACACATACCAATTTGTTTTAAACAATTGCATGCTCCTGAATTAACAGGGTTAAAAATCTGCTTTGGCAGCAGCTTGCTGAATTTAATTGTTTCTGAGGCAAGAACGATGAATGGGACTATTTCTAGAAGTGGTTGCCAAAGGTAGTTTTTGTAATAGACCAGCACTGCCCAACTGGCAGCGTCAGGACAGCTTTGCCTGGCCCGTTGCCTTTGTGCCTGAGGAGCAGGTGGCTTCACGAGCCATACACGTTGATCCCGCCCTGCTGCTGTGCTACCCCGCACGACAGACAGACCACTGTGCGAATCCTGTGCTGGCCAAAGCAGGGGCTGTGCCAGTGGAACCTATCCACTTCAATTGCCACTTGCTGTGCAGATGAACTTTCTACATAGGTGCAATGGTACGAATTTCTTGCAGATGATTTCCAGATGACATAGGGATGAATAGGACCGTACCCCAAGAGCAAACATTAAGATCTGGATCCCTGAACTAAATTGTTGCAATGTCACAAACAATTTTTAAAATACAGTAAGTGCAAGGTGGTGCATCTTCTCACATGGTAGGAGATTATAGCTACCAAGTGGGAGATATGGGATCTTACACCAGTGCCATGATATCTATTGGTCTTATACAACATTTCAGTGCTTTACATCTCGCTATGTTAAAAGCAAACTACTTACTGTAGGCTGTTTTTCTGGATATAAGACTCAATGCAACCAAAAAATGCATAATGTCAATAGGTGTTTCTGTGCTGCTGAAGGCATGTTTATGATATGTGAGGAATGAAGCTGGATGTGGTTAAAAATGGAAGGATGGTAAAGCATTTCACTTTTTCCAAAGTATCAATTGCATTTTTCACTAATACAGATGCTCTGTCTCACATTCTGCTCTGTTTCTGTAGTGCTATAAAATCCATCCTATAAAATTGATGACAAAGAAAGCAATAACAAGCACTGCATGGTTTGTACTAAATGACCGTGTTATTTGGAAGCTACCCCTCCTGAAGAAGAGGAATGATAGAAGGGCTGCCCACAGCCTGTCCTGTCTTGGATGGGAATCACTCATTCCCACTGATGCCACGCTCAAACTTGCATAGGTCACTGCCTCACAAAGTCAGGCTGTATTGTACAAATGTAAAAACAGGTGCTTTTGATTGTGTTATGGGGCAACAGGTAATAGAACCATGCTTTCTGCCTATTAAATGTGATGACAAAAATTGTTCCAAGTCTCTCTAACCATCTGGCTATCAAGTCTAATTTACAGCAAAGGTAGACTGCATGGCTCTCTGGAAAGAGATGTTTTCCAATTCAGAATCTGGTTTATTGATTTCAATAACTTTTAAAAAGTGCTGCTTGTTTGCTTTTATAACATCTAAATCAGCTTTCAGGCATATAGCCATTCTCCATGGCCTTTAACACGTGAAAATATTGATTAATTGGGAAAGATGTTGTGTTTTTATCCCCATACTAAGGTACACCTTGAATTTTATAATATTTTCCTTCTCTTTGAAGTATATATAATATGTAAAATAATTCCTAATTTAGAGCTAAGTCCTGAGAAGTACTAGAGGAGCTGTATGGCTAAATAAAAAAAGTAGATAAATAATGCTAGCAATGAATCATGGTAGTTGTACTTGTAAAATAATTCAGACGTATTTCCAGAAGAGAAACATTGCATTTAACTAAACATAGTACACATATCCTTGTAGTGTGTATGCAAAATAGATTCTCACCCATAAGCATTGATTCACATACACATAGGAAGGAGATGCAGAATGATTCAAATCTGACACTATATAAATAGGTTTGTATTTTGTCTCTGTGTGCTCTGCTCCATCTTTTGTCAGAAGAAAATTTACCAGTAGAACACTGCTGCAGAATGGAATTGCCTGGCTTGCCCCTTTGTGCAAGCTTGTCTGTTTCAATAGGAGAAACAAACCAACAGACAAACTCAGTACTGTGCTATGAAGGTCTGCCTGTGTTGCACACTTCCCGAGGGCAGGTGACCTAGTGGAAAAACAACAGCAACCCTTGGAAAACTATGCGACAGGTTTCTCAACACTTGTACCTCCTCTACATGTACTTCTAGACTGCATTTTCAAATAACTATTTATCTTGTGTTGTGCTTTTCAACAGTTGTCTGTTCACTGGTATCAAAGGGTCGTGATCTGGCATCTGAGGTGCCGGAGCCAGTGAAGTAGCACTGAACTTATTCAAGCAAGAAAGGAAGGAGTTGTGCAAGAGTAGCTTACAAAGCAGGTAAAAGTAATATAGCATGATGCTTTTCAAAGCAATGGTATAATACAGTTTTGGCATCCTAATTATACTGTATCTAACCACTAAGAAATACATGCTGCTCTGTACCTGGTTTGCCAGAGGAGCTAAATAGTGTTATGCCTAGCCTGAATGTGGGAGCAGTAGAAACTCCCTTTTAAGGGAGCGCAACTGTAGATAGATGGCTGAGTGAAAGGCATCAGGTGTGAAAACGGCCACTGGGTTTGGTGGCAAAAGGACACGTCCTATGCTTATGATTGTAGGACTGAATACTTTATATGGAGCTCCACAGTGAATATTTCAACCAGCTGCGCCAGAACTCTTGAAAATAACCAAGTCCTACAAGATCTATAGAAGTTGTTGTCAAGATAGATGAGAGCATCTCAATGTCCTGTCTGGTGCCAAGCCTGTTGCATGTGCTCATAACTTAGGACGGACTCCAGAAAATCATCTTTGGAGAAAGAATTTTTGAATGATTCAGCTGCAGAAACAGAATCTGGCAGCATGCACAATCAGCCTTTAAGATACACATCCAGGAGAAACCAGGCTCCAGAGCTTGTGGACGTTGTAATAGCCCTGCTGCATCACGCAAGTTACGTGTGAGCATCCGCATGGATCTGAAGAATAACATGATGCTTTGTTTACGAGGTAAACATTTGACTGGCCTTGCTGTACCTTCACCTGAATTACTAATAACTTACTGTGGTGTGTCATTTGAAGCAAATTGCAGCGTTAATTATGGTAATAAACCCATGCAAGCCAGATCCAGGAGGACCCTGTGGAGAAGAAGCTGGAGCATGCTCTACTCCCAGAAGTGCTGACGTTACTGCACAAGCCTCGGCTGGTTGAGGACGTTTTGCAAGAACTGGTTCCCCACCTCCCAAACCTGCATTTCTCCCCCTTAGGCCCACATCCTGTATTGCTGGCTCTGCAGAGCCCACAGCTTCAGACACATCTGTGCAGCTCCTCTGTCCAGCATCGGGCTGCTCCAGGCTTTCTGGGGACATGCCTGCAAGATTTGCTTGCCCTCTTGAGGTTTCTGCAGTGCCTCTTTGGCAGGGGCTGAAGTTAAAGCAGGACAGGGTAGCAAATATGTCACTGGCTCTCGCTCTCTGAGAAGTCAAAGGTGTAGTGGCCTCAGGGGTGTTTCAGCCCCAGGGATCCCGAGGTGGCAAAACCACCCAGTCCACCCACTCTCCCGCCCCATGGGAAGGGAATGGGCTTCCTCCCCGCCCCAGCCTCACAAAGCTTCGCAGTGCCCAGCTGATTTATCTACCCTGAGCCAAATGCTTCTCTGCTAAAAGTGCAGCATGGAAAAGTTCCTCATGACTCCCTGAAGCTGTGGAGAATCTCAGAAGACTAGTGGGAAACTTCAGAAGCAGCAGTTGCTTCCACAAGCTGGAGATAAAATTTCCCTTAATGATAAGTGCAGAAGAAAGCAGCCACCTGATTCAGCTTCTGCAGTAACATTCTAATCTGCCACAGGCATATGGTTTATTGAAATGAAAACTGAATATAACCCAGAATTGAGGTTACCAAACATTCTTACATAAAGCCTTTCAGAGCAGCAGCATATCAGCTGGTAGGGGCTGCTACTAGAAACTAAGGTTTCTTTGTTTCTTAGCAGCAGATGATTTCCTTTCCTGGGGCAATTATGTAGCCTAATTGCCTGTAATAATCATCCCTGCAAGAAGTGCCCTAATACCAGCCCTTCTCCTTTTTCACACTTCTTACTGACTTTCTGCTTCCAAGTAGCAGAGATTGACTTTACACCGTTAGAAAGCACAGGTAATATTTAAGAATATATGTTTTTATTTTCTAATGCCCTTCTTTGGTGCTGTCATTGGTGCCTAAGCTGTTATTAAAAAAATTATCATTAAAGCAAAAGAGTAAAATTATAATGTTAATTTTGAGATATGACTTATTCCTAAAAGATTAATGGTCCTTCCCATTACTTACAGTTGTTTGGGGTGTATTTTTATTTGTAACAGTTCTTTGTATTTAACCTTTTTGTAAGATACCAATTAGATGTACCAATGATGGACTCTGCCATGCTGCATTACAACAAGTTTTAGAAGTAAACCAGAAAAATCCCTAAAATGTCATAGGATTAGGATGGGTTAGATAATATAATAGATCTTTGTCATTACTGACTTTCATGGTTTCATTTAGATGTTATCAGTGTTTTCTTCCTTGCAGATAATGTTGTAGCAATACGTGATCATTCATAAATACCTTTTACAGCATTCACATTCATATGTGAACAGTGAGCAATATAGCTTGATTTTTGGACAAAGTTCAGCAAAATACATAACCATACAGGTTCAAAACAAAGGTCCATCCTGCCTAACATTTTTTTTTCTATTGGTAACAAAGAACAGATATCTAGAGAAGGGTGTCAGAAAAGGGCAAGCACATAGGAATCCTTCCTATATGTGAAAGTCTTAAGAAACTTACAGTCATGAGAATTTCTGTTCCTAGCGTGGTAGTACCAATATGGTTTTCAACATAACTGATTTAGAGGCTGAACGATTAAAATTCAGGTGCTGGAGGCAGGTACACAGCAAGTGTGTGGGCAGGTCAAAATCATAATAAAAAGGTCCCAGAAATGCAGAAAAATAGAGTTCCCGGGTAGAGCGTGTACAGATATCCGAGAAGGAGGTTGCTCAGCTCCCTGCAGTGTGCTTCTGTAGACCCTTTCTTCCTCAGCAAAGTGGAAGAGGAGGCTGCATATTCTGTTTGCTCTTAAAGGCAGAGGTATCATTGCAAGGGTCCAAGAATCATGTCAATGAGTATGCCTTTTCCAAAAGAGCATTGCAAGCCTTCACTGTTAATCTGGTCTGGAAGGAAGGCCTTCTGATTAAGTCATACTTTAGAACTGAAGGAGGGCTATACTGCCTGCTAAGGAAAAAAATATTGCTGTTCAATGTATGCTTTTATAGTAGTGATTTGATAATTATTTAATGTCTGCTATCGCCACTGAAGAAAAAAAAAGGGCAACCATGACCACCTCATTAATGCTACAGGTAAGTAATAATGTTAGGTAGCATCTGATTAATGCAGGCACACTTTATTGTAACTTAAACTACAGGAAGAGAGACAAATGAACTTTATTTGGAGAAACATTTTTGATGAAAGAAAAAAACTATAACTAGAACCCTTTAGTGACATTAGAAGTGAAGTTCTATGTGCATGTCAGGAAAAGGTTATTTTTGGTGTGATTGGGCAGGGACTCTGTGAAAAGCTGTACACCAAGAATGAGGATGTGGGTGTGTTCAAAGAAGAGGTATAAATATCTTGCAACTTGGAAGTTTAACAAAAATATGAAATGTCAGCTCTTGAGGTCCAGGTGCCAGTCCAGGTGTTTCCCAGTGTCATCTTATTTCACCAACTAGAGGCTTCTCCTACCTTATACAGGCTGAAAACACCCCAGGGATGCAGGGTTTACCCTATCTAGAAGTCACTTTGTCAAGATGATCAGGCTGCTCTCAGCCTCCTTTGCCTAGTGACCAGTCTCAATACATATGGCTGTATCCAGACAAGGATTAGGTTCTCTGATAGTGGTAGGACAGAGGTCAGAGGAGACTTTAAAGGCTGCAACTTGTTTCCTAAATGCTGAACTCAACCTGTGGACCTGAGCAAAGATGCGGGAAGGCAGCTGTTGTCTAAAACCAAAATTAGGTTTTACCTGCAGCAAAATGCCATCTCTATTAGTTTTCAAGAAACACTTCCATCTTTAGGTGTTTGGCTAAGACCTTATTTTATAGAGCCTTGGTGTTGTAAGTAAGCAGGGAACCCTGAGTATTCAGGGATCTGAAGCTGAGGAACAGCTGACAAATTCATGTCAAATAAAGCTGAATAAACCTGAAGGGCTTTTTACTCCCACCCAAATCATAAAACAGAAAACAGAAGCAACGTTATTTTGGGCCCTATCACTTTACATGTGCATGAACACTAGTCATATTAGTCATCACTGTGTGGCTTGAAGAGAGTTGTGGGTGAAACTGCACAAGAGTTAACTCGAAGATGGCCTTTTTGTGGGGAGTGTTAGTTAGTGTTGTTGTCACAAATTCCTCCAAACAGAAAAACTCTTGCCCTTTCTGTAGGAAGATTTCATTGCTTGACCATCATTTTTCAGGCATAAGCAGAACAGGTCTGGACATTTAAAACTGCTGAATTTTATATTCCTCTGAGAGAACCAGAAAATCCAACACAGATTAGGAGAACCTCTCCTCTGCATATGGTGCTGTTCATCATCAGGAACATGCAATAATACTGTAAAAAATAATAAATTTTGCAGAAGCTTAAAGAACCATGAGGCCTCTGTTTACAAATGTGTTTATATAGCAGATTATTTTTACAGAGTAGAAAGTTGGAGAGAAAGAGGAGCCACTGAAAGCAGTTTTGCAAACTGTCCCCTTACGTAATTCACAGAGATTTTGTTGCTGCTGGATAAGGAGGGATGCTGTGCTTAACTTTAAGAGGAAATTGTGAACATCGGACCAAACAGCTGTGGTGGTAGCTCTGTCCAATTCAATGTGATGAGATGAGAGCTAAATTTGTCACTTTGTGACTGTCTCCCTTGGGAGACGGCATGGATGCTTTGGAGTCCTTTGGGATTTATCCCACCCTTGACTTTCCCTTCTATTTGCATGACAATGAGAACTGTGACCTCCAGGCTTTATAAGCATCATGCCAGCATAGCTTGTGTTTCTGAAGGATCTGAAACACACAGTACCTGTGCTGGATACCCTTTTGAAAGATGTGGGCACGGTGTAGCCAAGATATGTCCCTCTTTGTTGGGTAGGATAAAAAAAATCTCCCTTATGGTTTAATTTTTTAATTGTCTTCAGCTTTACTTAGCTTCTGCTCCTCCTGGAATATGTTTCTGTGTTTACTTTTGGTATGTACTTTAAATTAGAGACAGCACCTGGGTCTTCATGTTGAAATATTAGATTCCTTTATGGAGGCATTGTGTGCAGCTCCCTTCAAAAAACATAGCAACACAAGAAAACCCACCTTTGTTGGCACCTACTGATTTTTCTACAGTGTGTGAAAGAGAGAGTAGGGAAGTGGGTTTCAGATTCTACAGCTGAATCTGAACACATCTTTTTGTAGGAAAGGGAATACTGCTTTTCCAAGACTTATGGTTTACCTTTTCTACCTTAATGAGGATTGTAATGTGCAGTTTTACAGTTTTTTGAGCGTGCGTGGGGGACTGAAACTCAGCATGGCATCAGTGCTGGGTATTCTGCATTCCTGCACAGTTACCTCAGCTGCTGCCCTCTTTCTCTCTTTTCTCAGCCAGGATGGTTAGCCAACAAGTGTATCTATCTTGTGAGCCTGTGGATTGTTGCTCCAGCTATGCACACTCACCCACACTCACAGTCATGCAGGCTGAAAAAGACAAAGGCATGTTTTCCTGGCATGGCAGTAATGCAGTCAGAATTAAAAACTAATCAGGGAAGAAACATAACCATTGTGTATGTGGTTGCAATTCACAATTTTCTTCAAAGAGCCTGCAAGGTCTTTAATAGATGTGACTCCCTGCAAGATATAGCAACCATGACGTTTGGGAGGCTATTTATCTATAAATTTAGGGACTGTATGCCCTTCACAAGAGAAAAGTGTAGGGCAGACCTGCTCCATATCCTGCATGCAATGAGATATCCAAGGGCTGAGGATGAGCACAGCTGGTGAGTTGGCAAATAAGCAGGGAGCCCTGAGTATTCACGAATCCCAAGCTGAGGAGTCAACAGCTGACAAAATTATGTCAAATAAAGTTGAATAAAACTGATGGTTTATTTCCTCCCACCCGAATCATACAAGAGAAGTAATGTTATTTCGGTAATTTTATCACTTTACATGTACAGGAACACTAGTCTAGAACTAGTCTAGTCTGGAATTGTGATGGATGCCAAGGGCAATCAATGGAGACTGGTAGCCAGGGTAAGTCACTCAGCTCTGAGGTGTTGTTCCTTTGTTTAGATGTTGCTCCTCTTTAAACTGGAGCATGCTCAAAAGTTTAGCAGAATTGATGGTTGTTGTTGTTGTTATTATTATTATACTCCTCCCCAGAATCCAAGCCTTGTGTTACTTACTAGCTGTGTATAGAGGGATAATTTACCCACAATGAGTGGACTGTCCTCCAAAGGTTTTACAGGACTTGGCAAGGGGACAACATCCTGGCAAGTCTTAGTAAAATGTAGATAATTTTAAATCCATGATTGTGTTTTCCCAAGGATATTGCTGTATTTTTTCTTCCTATGAAAGATTGGATGTATCTTTCTCTAGTGCCTTGGAAGAGAACTGTAGTGGATGACACCTGTATCTGACTTGCCCTAAGAGTGTGAATGCTGTGTCCAGGTTGAGTTTGACTATTTGAGAATCCCCAGCAAAACCCTGGGTCACTACAATCTTTCTGCAGAAAACGAGTTCTGTCAGCCAAAACCACCTGCCATATTCTCTTTAGGGTAAGCTTCAGGCAAAGTTAAAGTGACCTTTCTTAAAAAATCGACTGCTCAGTGGATGATGCCTGCATGTCGGGATCTGGAGCTCATGGTAGTTTTTTCATTTCTGTTTTTGAAGCCTTCTGTCAGCTAAATTGGAGACAGCATTTCACAGCAAAAGCATACTTGCAGATTCTGATATCTTTCTGTAACTGCACTCTGTGAAAAAGGATTAAAACTTTTGACTTAAAGAGAATAGTGGGTCAACAGCTATTTTTACTAGGGGCCTGGGTCATTATTTCATCTTAAGAAAGGAGAAATGAAGAAAGTAACTTCTTTGTGTTCTGTCTTTTGACACAGTGAGATGCATGACATCTGAAGTTTTTAAACTAGTTTGGGAGGGGAAAAAATTGCTATTGGGTATAGTTAGAAATTAATTTTGCCTGTGTGTTCACTTCACCTTAGAAAGAAAGCCAAACTGAGATCCAGAACACCGTTCTCAAATAATTCAGGCCTATAGTTTTTATAATATTTCTTTAAAATTTCATCATAAAAATATGTTGAAATTATGAGGGTACTGGTAAAGAGAAACAAATTGTTAAAAAAAAGAGAAATGATACACCTAACTGTGCAACACTGAAGGAAATCAGCCAGCAGAAAACAACTTCTGCTCTAGTGATGCTGTGCCTCAAAGACAGAAGAGTGATGGACAACTAATATGCGTTTTACTAGGGAGGAGTTTTTAAAAATGATGATTTTAATTCTGTGTATGGCAAAAATCCTCAGGGTGTATGAAGTAAATTTCTAGAACTGGCAATAAATATTTTGTAGGAATTGTTTACTTGTAAAAATGCATAAATAAAGAAACGTACTTAAAATGAAAGTTGAAAGCATTGTGACCTTACCAGTAACGGGTCTGAAAATGTTGACCTGGGACACATCCCTGATGGCCCCACTTTCCTCCTCTCCTCACTGCTTAGGAAAATACTTCGTAAAGCATTTCTCGTAAGTGTGAAAACTGACATTATTGTGCAAAAAATTCCCCTGTCCTTTTCCTTTGGAGTAGGGTCTGGTGCACAGTTACTACATGTTGAAGGGCCATATGAAGCCAATGGGAAACTTGTGCTGGGTCTCATTTCCACCATCCAAGGCTTTGGACATTTGTCCCAGTCTTGGCAATATGAGCATGCTGGGATGAGAACACCCTGAGTCTGAGGAGTGGTCCTTATGGAGGAGGGCAGTGCTGCCAAGCAGGGTCACCTCAGTAAGTTCATGGCAACCCTCTGATGGCAATAAAAGCAAAACCTGTCATTCAGGATGGAATGACCCCATGCAACAGTGTGAGCTGGGGCCTGCTAGTCCAATGTTGTGTCAGTGCAGAAAAGGTGGTGAGGGTCCTGCTGGCCAGCACATTGAGTGGGCCATCCAGCAAGAAAATTGCACCCTGGTCTGCTTCGAGAGACGTGTTTTTTTCCTCTCTTCTCAGCACTGGTAAGGCTGCAACTGGAGTCCTGCATCCTGCACATGAAAGACACCGATAACTTGAAGTGAGTCCAGGCAATGAGGGGACTGGAGTTCTTGATCGGTTGCTGCTGCCAGCTCCCTAATTGGTGGCTGTAGTGAAGATGGATGCCAAGCTCTGCTGGGCCTTGCACAGCAAGAGGATGAGAGGCAAACTGCCACAAATATCAGCAAGGGAAATTGGAACAAGCTATAAAGAAAAATAGATTTTTTCCAGGTGGGCATTGAACACTGGGCAGGCTGGGTGTCCCCAGCCCTGGAGATATTCAAAGCTTTACTAAAAAGGGTTCTGGTCTCACTTTAGTTTATTTGCCCTGCTTTGAGAAGGACAGTGAACTTAATGGCTTTCAGTAAACTTTTCAAAGCTAAATTACCCCGTCTTTTCACCCATAAATTACCCATTAGTCTTATTCTGCAGGTCTCTCAGGCCATACTTATTTCTGGACCTTGATACTCAAGGGAAATTGAGCCGTCTGCTCACTACTCAGAATGGACAGAGGAGGAAAGCCTTGTTAGATGACATCCTCCTTTACCAATCTCCTGGAGCTGCCATGAATTAATTCACTCTTTTATCTTAGTTCCCAAATGGCTTGTAAAGACAGATTTAAGGCCAGAGAAACACCAATCAGCTCTCAGTGTCACTGAGGATCGGGTAACAGAGCCTGGTAATAGAATTAGCTGGCCAAGCATTTAAAAATTTATTTCAAGTGTGTACCCATGAGAAGTACTCTTCTCTTGGCTTATGCTGCTCTCACCCGCTGGGTGACTGGAGAGGGTTTTTGGTGAAGAGCCTCCAGTGACTGGTCTGCAGATGTTCAGAGACCATTCCACACTGTTCTTGTCTCCTGCTGCAGCACATTAAAATCTTTTGTGCCCTAAGCATTCCCGCCTGATTAAAGAAATCTTGGCCCCACATGAGACTCACGTGCACTCTACGCCGTTTTGATCAGTGCTTGCTCTTCCCTGCCTTGACATTGTCCCCTGATGCTGGCTCCTGCCAATGCTTGTCTGGCTTCAGGACCTACTTCACTTGGCAGAGCCCCTGCAAATGCAGATATGGAGCTTTCGTAAAGCTTGTACTTCACCTTTCTTTCTCTTTCTCCTCTAGAAGGGGCATGCCTTACTCTTGAATCATTTCAAATTTTCATGGATGCTGTCAGTTCCAGACAGTGCAGTGATGTTCATGTTACATGCTATAGTCTGGGGTTCCCAAAATGTGCTCAAAAAGATGCTCTGTGTATTGCCTTCTGTAGGAAAACACATGTTGCCTTCTTGAGCCATACTGGTACCTTACCACAGTTTTTATTTGGTTCATTACAATGCTAGACTCAATTGCACTGATCTGCACTTATTTATAGGTAGCAAGTTAGCTCAGGTTATTGACTTTTTCAGAAGCAAAGGATACCCAGGTGTGATATAACCAGACAAATCACAGAAAGTGATTTTTTGTTTGTGAATAAACTCACAAACATAGTATTTTGACATAGTTCACAAAAGTATATGTAGTTCTCAAGTCAGCCAGATGCATAAGTTTTCAACCAGACTCATAAGTTTTTTTGCAGTGTTCTCCCTGAGAGGGTGATTCCTTGGTCAGGTGCTGGATCATTTTCTATGGCTGTGTTCCTCTTCTTTCAAAATTAGCAGGCATGTAATCACAGAACAAAGACTCCACATGTTTAAGGCAACTGTTTGCTATAGTAAATAGTTGATGTAAATAATCTGTGAGCCAATGAAAGGCTAAGGCTTGGTTATGTGAACCATTTATCAAATACTTGTGAATTACTGAGATGTAGCCAGAAGATAAGTTCAATTCATAAACAGGGCACACTGCTAAGCTTGCAACCTGCCTTTCTGAGGGTAAAAAGCAATCTGCCCATCTTGGTGAAGAAGGTATCTGTAGGGGAAAGCAAAACCCCAGCAAAATCATGGATTTAATGTTTGTCCTCTGTGGCAGGTCACTGAATTTTTCTCACTGTTACGGGGTGTGTATGGATTCATTTGCTATTTCCCTTACAATAAGTTACAGAAGTTCAGGGTAGATCCTCCTGTAATCCGTCTTTCCCGCATTTCCAAATATGATCCCATTTCCTTGTTAAAAAATCTTCCAGGTTTCCAGAGTAGCACGTCATGCTGGAAACTCTCCAGCTTTGATCTCCAGTCCTACAGCACCATTTGGGGTCTTTTTTTCTGTCTCTGCTCATAGTCCTAAGAGTGAGAATGGCACATAGCGAAGTATGATGTGACAGTGCTTACATGCTGTCAGGCACGTGAGAAAATCCCTGCTGGCAGGAGGATCAAGAAAACAGGTTTCTTTGCAATTCTGGCCTATGCTCTCTGTGTCGTACTTATACAGCTTGAACCTATGCAGGAATATCAGTAATGTTGTGCTGCTGAGGCTGGGAGACTTATAATATAATAAAGAATTGTTTGTTAAAAGTGAGATTTACTCTGTTCAGGTGGCCAGGAGCCTATTTGTGATATGTCTGCTCAAACATTTTAAAAAGTTGTCTAATTGCCATTAAGGTGATGTACAGACATAAAGCTGATCCTCTGAAAGTTGTAAGCATAAAGAAGGGGAGGGACAAAGGAAAGACTTCTGGTGTAATGTTGAACTGGCTTTTCTGTCTTGCTGTTGTGTCATTGCCGACCCATCTTTGGGTCAGAGGTGAAAAAATGTGGGATGTGGAAAGTGATACTCAGGAGTAGGCTCCCTCGGTTTTTCTGCCAGGATTTTCTGTGGGACAAGTAGGTGCATGTTTCCACATTCAGGCTCACTTCTCTGACTGAGAGTGCAGGCAGCTGGGGAGTGCGGAGCTGCTCCGTTGTCCAAGGGGAGCTGCCCTAAAGGCAGCCCAGCCAAGGCCCGTTCTCCATGCAGCAACTACAGCAGCAGCAGCAGCCTCTTGCACAGGCAGGCATTCACCTCGGCAGGAGGCACCACAGGGAGAGCACAGAGGTTCAGGAGTAAAAGGGCTGGATCCAGGCAGTCACGTGAACAGAACAATGCATAAACAAAGTCTGCAATTACTTAGCTGACTCCCTTCCCCAAAGTTGAGCATAAATACATATTAGAGCAAAGCCGGACTGGTAGCTCAGTTATTTTTTCCATCCTTTGGCCAAAGAGTCTGTGGTGGACGATTTGGGCCATGCATCCTCAGCATTCCTGTGATCAGTCATCAGGCCAGCATCTTGAAACAAGTGGTAAGCTGAAGCAAGCTTTATGGAGAGTTGCCAGTTTCTCCTCCTTGGTGTTGTTATTTCAGCCCTGGCTACTTTTCCTGAGGAACTTTCCCTTCAAATGGGTGAGATGTGGTGGCTGAATGTATCCATGGTAAAGCACATATATAGGTGTATCAAAAAGGCATTTGAGACAGAGATGTGTAGTAAATGTTTCACAGCCATTTTGGGCTTGTATTAGAATTGTCAGGACACAAATTTTTGTCCTCTCATTGACAAACTTGCTTTTGTGAAGGTAACTATATGTCCCATCAGTTTTGTCTTGCTTTGTGATTTCCTTGGTCTTAGTTGTAAGCAACACCTCCCACAGCTTGAATTTCAAAAATTTACATTTCAAAAAACATCCACCAGATCTCAGAGTGTAAGTTGGCATTTCCAGGAGAGATACACTTGTTGCCTAGATTTCACTGAGATCATCTTATTTTGCAAACAAAAAGTAATTTTTTTGAAATGTCCCAAATCCTTTCCACTCCCCTTTGAAATTTATTCAGAATGATGCGTCACTGTGTGTGCACCGCAGTCAGGCTTGTGACTGAGAAACAATGCTCAATGTGACAGTGGAGCAAACAGATTTTGGACACATCCTGCAGCACCTGGCAATGCTGGGGATGGACTGGCCCAGGGACCCGAGCACGTTGGTGTACCCGCTGGACCAAAGGCTGTGGGTGACATGGAGATGAGCTGCAGTCAGCCATGTAGGGCCAAAGCTAGTCCCAATAAGAGGGCTGCCTGTCTCACACCACTGGCCCTCCCACCAAGTCCTGCCCAGGGTCCCTGGTCAGTGCCAGCCACCTCAAGGCCCTCAGGCTTGGCCAACCTGGCACCGCGCACTCCTTAAAGAGCTCCAAGTTTGCTTGTTTCTAAGAATGTCTTTTCAGCAGATTTTGGAAAGTGGCTGCAAAAAATTTATATCAAGTGAGGACAGCAAACAAGGCAAGCGAAGGCTCAGTGTGATGGGAATAGTGCCCTGTTTGCAGAAGGTCCCAGGTCTCCGTGCAGCAGCTGGGCTCAGGGAGCCCCAAGTGCCGCCTGCCGCATTCGTGAGCCACAGCTGCACCAACATGAGACTCTCAGGGCACCACAACTGTGTGTGAGGGGGTGCCAGGCAAGCTTCAGAGCTGTTAGTGTATTTCTCTTTTCTACTGTCAGCTCCTCATGCTGTCCTGATCCTTCAGGTAACATAGAAAGCCTCTCAGCATCCTGCATAAATGCGCAGTACTGTCCTCTCCAGCACGTGCAAGGACAGGGCTTCTGCACTGTGCAAAGGATGGCATGGTGCTATGAAAGTATCTTGAGGATGAGGCCAACGAGATGTCCACCGAGAACTTCACCAACAGACACACTATTGCTTTTCTTTAGAGTTTGTCTGCCGGGGGACAGACTCTACTATTCTACCATAAGTGTACCTTCTGCTAAATTCAAATCTTGTACATATCCCAAACATTAATTGGTACCTTTATTTGCAACCCACAGAGCATGACGCACCTGACCTCTTTCCAGCTCTTCATAACCTCGACACAGAGGCTGGGGCACACTGCTGGAGGAGGGGGGAAGGCTGTCCTTTCTACCGGCCAGCCCAGCTGCTGCCAGCTCGTGCCAGGGGCAGCAGAACAGCTGCTTGCCTGGCTGCCCGTGTGGAGGATGCACACTCATCGCCTCCGTACTGCTGGCACAGCAGCAGGCCCAGGGGACACAGACAAAACCTCCAGGAATACTCCTGCCTTGAGGAGGTCTGATGAGCTGTGAGGAGGAGCCTGGCAGTCCGTGCTGTGTGTCTGTGGGTTTTCACCTTCCTTCAATGGAAACTTGCCCACCAGCTAGTTTCGGAGCCTGTAGACGCATCTAGATTCACTTGTGGTGGCTTACTGGGGATATACTGTCTGGACAAGTGTCTTAAAGCATAATCCCCACTAAAGGCAACTTCGAAAAGCTCCCAATGACTCTTAGCAACCATTGAGTCATACCTATAGTCATTGCCTTTTCCAGACATCCTGACCATGCTGAAAGCCTCCTGAAGGAACACAGCTGGGAACCCTCATAATCTGTTTGAGTGGCTTGCAAAACCAGGCATCAGGGGCAAAACCCTGGCTTTTGGAGGGTTTGCAACAAATGGAGACAGGGGCAAGTTAATAGTCCAGGCTTCTTTTCCTCCATTTTGTTTTTGGGCAGAGCAGGGAGTGGGTACAAATCCAGTGGTGTGCAAATCAGTCCCTACAGGTTGGTCCATTTGCAGAAGATCAGCCCAGCCCAGAGGAAGCAAAAGTGATCTTAAGAAGTCAGGTTTTGATAGAAGGAAGTGCAACAAAGGCAGGGGACAGGGGGAAAGAAAAGGGTGGAGACAATAGGTCTTATTTTCATTACAGAATGAAGAACAAGCACAATGAATAAGTGAGACACTTTGTGAGTCAATATGATAACTACATGGCTGTTCAGACTTTTATTTTGCAGAAGCTTAGCTGTTTGTACCCTGGACTTGAGACTTTGTGCTGGTAGGAATAGAAAGCATCCCAATTCTACATATTCTGCAGGAGCATAAACAAGAAATGAATCACATATTTTATGGGAATGTAATGGCATCTAAGTAGACATTCAGTAAACTTTCTTAAACAGTTATATTTATCACCTCTGTTTGCTGCAGAGCAGTAATATTCTAGTAGAAAGTTGTGTCTGAACATTTGATTTTTTAGTTTGGTTATAAAACTCTCAGAGAAATTCAAGACCGACCCAAAGTGAAATTGCATTTTACTTTTCCTGCAGAAATTATAACCCAAGAAATATCTATTCTAAGTCACGCAAAAAGCAATTTCTGACCCAAAACATATGTACCATCCCCACTTGGGGAATTTCTAATGAGACCACACAAATAAATGTCTAGAAATTATTCACAAAAGAGCATGGATTTATATTTCCCATGTTCTCAGTGAATACTCTGTTCAATGTTATTATTCAGTGTTCTTTGTCGGGTTGTCTCAGTCTCTTCTGTCAAACTCAGTTTCTCTTGCACGCAGCTCTTGCATGTTCTGCTTGCTACACATTCAAAACCTTAGTGGCTAAGGTACAGGGTGTTTCATGGTCACAACATAGGGCTGGTTAAAAATCAACAGTCTCCACATGCTGTGTACTTTTGGTTATTCATTTGATCCAATGATTATTAAAAAGTTTTAGGAAGACGGAATAATGAAAGACTGATGTTATTGCAGCCAGTAGCTGGCAGAAAGTGCAGATGAACAGGTCAATCTGCGAAGCTGAGAAATATGTTAAGTGCAGGTACCCAAATCTTCCTTAAGTGATCTCAATCAGCACAGCAAAAAGTTAATCAGCAGCCACGTGTGGTCAACCTAGAGAGAACTATCTTTCCCTGGAATGCCGCAAAAGCATATTTTTTATTTAGCTATTCAGCTCTGAGAGCATGAGGAGTGTCACTGGTTTCACCACGGTTTCACACAATGGCTTAGGACTTTAAAGTCCAGTCTTAGTACAGTACATGCCTATATCAGCCATGGTCACAAATCCCACTGGCTCCCCTTGCTCTGAGCGAGAGAGGTTAAATGAGTGCTCACTCACTTGAGAGGTCAAAGCCTTTCTCTGCAAACTGTTTGAGGCAAGAGGTGTGTTATATTCTGTATTTCATACAGAGCAGTACTTATGCTGATCTCCTTTGGAACACTAACAGTGTTGTCTGGTTTTGATTGGGATAATGCTGTCACCTCTTTCTTTCTATTAAGAGAGCTGATGTAACTTCCAATTTGGTTTCCACTCTAAATGGTTATCTTTACAATCTCCGAATGTGTGTTTTGCTAATATGCACCTCAAAAATGCACATGTTCTGAAAATGTCCAAAATGTCCCTCTCAGCCAAGCAGTCTGGCGGCATGGTCTTGGGAAGCAAGGTGCAAAGAAGAGGGAATTCATTGCCTTGCTCAAGTGAGTCGTGTGAGTACTGTTGGGAGTTGCTGCCCAGCTTCTGCCACAAACTGGTGTTACCAGCTTCACTTTTCTGATATTAGCATGCCAATTCATGTTTTCTCGTCTCTTTAGTGCCAAAACATGGGCTGGATCATTAAATATTTTGCACTCTGGCCTTGCTGCAAGGTCTGTTTGGCTCACTTTCTGCCACCAGAACTTGACACTCTCCAGCTCACCTGATATACCCAGGGAGGGTGTCTTATCTCAGCCAGTCTGGGCTCCTTCTTTAGCTGCCAGCTGAAGAGAAACACATTTTATCAGTGAATCTCAGGTCTTAGCTGAATACCTGTCAAAAGTTGCCTATCATTTTCTGTTCAGTTTAGAGATAGATGACTATGTTGGGGCAATCATCTGTGGCCTAAGACTGGATCATCACTTCATTTTAGCCATTGACTAAGATATTTTAACTTTTACCTAGATCCAGCACAAAAAGATCTCTGCAGGTCAGCCAGATAATGCACAAGAACATAAATTAATTTCCTCATATCTGGCTTTGATTAGAAGTATCAGATCCTTCTTTCCTCTCACATCTCAGCCACTGGCATCAGGCAATGCTTTCAGTGACTATACAGCCTTTATCACACATGTATGGAGGTTAGGCTGGTTAATCTGAGACACAGAGCAGCACACATCCCATTTCATAAAGTTCACTGCTATATAAGGACATTTCCCCAAATGTATTTCATTGAGAAGAATACTCAAATACATGGAACTAGTGCTCCACTACAAGCATGCTTTTGTGAACCAGCATAAATACAGTCCAATGGTAGCTCTAATTTTGTTCTGTAGCAACAATGCTTGTACAAGTTTAACATGTACAAGTCCGTACATGTCTGACAATTGCCTGATTATTCAGACTGAGTATAATTTATTAGCTTTATTTTCCTTCCTTCCTCTTAACGCTATAATTGTTGCTTTTGCAATTTTACATTCTGAAGAAAAGTGGTAAAGGCTAACTAAAATAGTTGCGAGTTCTAAAGAAAGCATCTCACAACTATTTTAGTATCCAGTATCACTGGAAATTCACAGCATATTTCAGCAGGAGTCTGTCAGTCCCAAAGCGGCCATGGTACTGCAATGCCCGTGCTAACTTAAAGTTTGTTTTACTGTGGTTTGGGGCAACTGCTGACACTCTCTAGATATCATGGCAAGCCAAAAATTTTGTAGAAGATGTAGAAGCTGAAAAATTTCTTTATCTATTTAAGGGAAGCCATATTTTATGTGGAAACAATGCCTGCTTCCCAGATTGCATCTTCAGGATTTCGGGTTATCTCACCCAATGCTGCAGGAGGAGCACTGAACTCCATTGATGTGGTGCCTTTGCCATGTGTTGTTTTGGTGTTGAACCATGCTAAAGGCAGTGTGCTTACTAATCCCGAATTAACATCCTGATAGTGAGACAAAGATTTGGCAGATAATCTGCTAAACTGACTGGAAGACATATGACTGAAAGTTATATCGTTTTACACTATATAAGTCCAGTCCACTTTCATATGCTTAGGCTCTTCAAACATATTCCTTCTTGAAGTGTGTTTATGAAATTTCCTCCCTTGGGTGAGGGTACACCCACTAAGAATATTCCTCGAGGCTAGGAGAAAGAGACCTGCCCATGAGTTTTGATATGGTGATACATCAGTCTTTACTTAATAATTGTTTCTTTTTGCTTTAATATAATTGTTTTATTGTAATTGCTTTGATATAATGAACTATCCTACCCTATCCTGTGCTATCCTGTGCTATCCTATCCTATTAGTGGTTTTCGCTTGTATACTGTGTAGTAAATATTTCTGATTAACATCTTTTGTCTAATCATTTGACATAATAAATAACTCATTTTATATAAATGTGTCTGATTTGCCATCTTTGAATCCTGCTGGACAAAGTCACTTAAACCATTGACAAAGTCTAGGGGTGAGACTGGATCTAATCGCACCCAGGCTCCTCTCTGAGCAGGAGTTTAGAACGCAAGGGGGTCCTCGTGGCTCAGCGGCAGGGCTTCTCTAATGCACTTTGAAGCTCCCACTCCACTGAGACAGCTTGGCAATGTTATGCAAGCTTTGAGCAATGTGAAAGCCTGTAAAAGCACTTGGAGGAGAAAGCAAAGGGCCTTTGAAAAGGGATCTTACAACTGCTATGCGAGGTAGTGATTTTTCTTCCATTACTGCACAGGAAACAAGAAACTGCTGGAGCAAAGAGAATGTCAGGGCACTGGAACCCGGTGCATGCTTTTCTGGTGTAACAATATTTACATGGCAGGCAACAAGACACAGTGCTGTCTCATTCAAGTTAGCCTCCATCTCACACTGAGTTGTTTCCAAGAGCAAATATTCTTTTATCCTGTGTTTATAAGCCCATTAGTTAGTTTAAGAGAAAAATACCAATGTACACCCTGTCACCTACTGCCAGTTTCTAACTATTACCCCACATATCTGCCTAAAAGACCTGGGGCAGAGATTGCTAACACAGTCTTTGCCACGTATCCAACTACATGGATGCTGCACCCCTCTTGTCTGCATATGAACTCCACGGGTACATGCAAAAAAAAACATTAATAAGTTCTTCTCCTCAAGGCTTGGGATAAAGGCTGATATCTCCTTCATGCAACCATTCCTGTGGTCTCCATGGCTGTTACCTGACTATTTATGGAGGCACTATAGCATTTGTTGTGTGTACAGCTTGTTCTCTGATAAGCCTGGTAAATAGCAATGAGCTGACTTTTGCTGACAGGATTTTTCTTTTAAGGCATTTTTGATTGTTGCTGATGAACAGATCACCATTAACTTACATATAACTTACATCTTGTACACTTAAGGTGTGTTTTTAAGGGACAGAACAGCAAGCCAGTTCACACGCTCCCTGGGCCAAGAAAGACTCACTTAGCCATACCCATCTGAAAAGGTGCAAGGACATTTGCCACTTAAACAAAAATCTTATAGGTCATGAAAACCCAGCTGGGTAGCAAAATTAGATTGATAATTCTTTACATGGAAGACCACAAGTTTTATGGCATTTCCAGTAACACAGTCTCACTGACTGTTCCACCTTCCACCTCTGAGTGCTGGATTTCTCTCTTGTATGTTGCTTATGAGGTGCAAATCTGGGACTTTATCAGGAGGTGGGTGTGACCATGAAGTCTAACTCACTTCAAATGAGTGTGAATGGCAGGAGTACGGGAACTGTCTGTCAGCTTGAAAGGGAGCACCAGTGTTCCTGTGCATCCTGTTGCCATGGCAAGCCTCAGTGGTCTATTCACAACTCCACAAGCAGGAGAGGTGATGAAAGCATGTGGAGGTTCAAATGGGCTCTCTGCACACTAAGAGAGGTACGTGCTACACCGGTTTTACTAGAGGGAAGCATGAATGCAGTTGTTAGTAGAAAACGGAGGGAAAGTCTTTATGGCTATTTTGAGAGAGGGACGTAGCTGAATGCTACAAGAACTTACATGGTAGGAAGTATAAACAGAGATGCTGTGAACTGAAAAGGGTCAGAGAAGAAAGGCAAAAATGAAAATGAGAGTTCTGTGGTAGTTCCTCACGTGACATTATCATCTATTCATATAGGAATGGGGAAGAAGAAAATAACTGGCAGGCTACTCAATAAAAGGCTTCTGAGGGTTTTTTTAGACATCTCTGTGTTAGTTTACAGTACAAGCAGCCAGCATAAAAAGTGGATGTGGTTTCACTGAGCAGAGCTAATCCAAGTAAGAAAAGAACAATGTTTATTCATATGCAGTGGGTGCATGACTATGCAAGTTCACAGGATGAATTTCCTGACGTCTTGAGAACAGTGCTGAGAAAAGGCACCACTGCTTTAGTGTGACCCCAGGGAGAACCTCTTCTCCTGCCACAGCATAAAAAAGTAGTGATTCAAGCATTGCATTGTTGGCCTGCAGGGAAGTGTGAAACTAATGCTGGCATCTCTCCTCTCCAAGATCCTCATGTTCCCTGTGAGGCTGCCCAAGGTGTCAGCTGCCTGCAGGAGTATGACTGAGAAGGGCTTTGCACACTGGCAGCCCAGTGGTACTGGTCCTCTCCTGCCATGCACTGTCCACCTTCCCTACTTCTGTACCCTCTTCGTCCTACAGCTCATGAACTCATGCAAGATGGGTAGTGATATTTTTCACTGGTCTTTGACCCCCAGGAGCAGGGAATTAGCCACAAACTGGTCAGTCTGTCGAGAGCAGTTATTTAAAAATAGAAAACCCACAGTCAGCACTGACTTGTCATGCTTCCACTCTTGCTTTCACTCATTTAAAGCAGAAACAACTGCACAGAGGGGAAGGATGCTACACCTTCTAGGAAATCAGAGGCTGCTCGTACAGCTATGGTATCTTTAGGCCAAATCCAGTTTCCCATCCTTTTGGCCAATATACTTTTTGCTATAGATTGGAGGCTGGGGAAGACATTAAGACATAAAAGAAGGAAAGGGATTATGATATCAGATCTGTGTGGCGGGATTAATAATGAAGAGATAAAGCACGAGTGCCCATTTTGCTGAGGGGCTATTTTCTGTGCAGCAGTTGAGCCTTCTCCACTTGCTCTACTGATTCATGCATGGTCCAGCCCTTCAGAGTGATCCCAGAGTCAGCCCTTTGTGAAAGGTTGTGCTCTTTATTTATTTTTCCCCATCAGCAAAGCATAAAGGGCAAGGCTTGCATATTTTTTTCTTTCCCACTAGTTTCCTGCTCTCCCAGCACTGAATTCTGTGCTGTTGCTGGCAGGACACCATGTTATTGCTACAGGAGACCAAATGCAAACTCGCCAGCATTGTTGTTTATCACTTAATCATATTGAGTACGTTCAGCATTTGGGAAGGGCCCTGAGAAATCATATTTATATTTGTTAGTCTCCAGTAATTTGGAAAAGGCTTGGAGCTGACTTGTTGGCGTGTAGAGAATTATACCATTCCGTTCTACTCTTGTACTCTGGTGAAGTCTTAGTCTCTCCCCAGGCCAATGACAGCTCCCTCCCTCCCAAAATGCCGTGTCCAAGAGATGAGGGTGGTGTGCTGGTGGGTGGTGGCATGGTGGAGAAAAGGGGTGGGAATGGACATGGGGGGTGGGGATAAATTAGGACAATATCCTGGTAGCTGAGAACAGTAACAGTTCTTTCAATGAGCAGCTTCTTATTCCTGGGTACAAAGTTGTTATAAATAAACCCCCAACAGCAGCAATGCTTGCAGAGAGAAAACAGCTTCCCACCTCCCACACTAACTGAGGACTAGGACAGCATCTAGTTCTGATATTCAGCTGACTTTTGCTCGTTTAGCACTGCACAGCCCTGTTTATGTACAAACTGTCCTGTGTTGTTGCTTTCTCTTTAGAGCAAAAGAGGTTTTGGGCAGCTGAAGGAAACGACAGAAGTAATACCGCGAAAATTGCACAATTTACATGGTTGTTTGTCCCTTTACTCGAGATCCCTGTGAAAACAATGCCTGCTGATGATCATGAGAAGAAGAAAACAAATCTTAGTTTCCTTTTCTGCAGGCACACAAGGAAGCTGGCCCTTGTATAGTAAAATGCTGAAAAACAACCCTCTGCATTTACAGAAGGTACTGGCCACAGACACTGTGCTGCTCGGGGTAGTGGGGCAGCAGGGCCATCATCATTCACATCCAAGTAATTGTTTCCCAATAATTGTGACTTATAGGCATAAAATGCATTGCAAGAGCTGGAATCCAAAATAAAAAGGACTGTCTCCTTACTTTCTTCGTTAAAGCCTTCTCAGTTTAGCACCCTGGCATTGGGCAGTAGGGGCTGAACCTACTGTGTAAGTTGCATGATTACCATGTGTTTGGGAGCTGCTTGTAAATACGAATTTGGAGGTTAATCCCTCAGTAGCTACAGTAACACCCTTTGAAGTTGTGCAGCATTAACTCCAAAAGCTGCCACCGCCCACTGTGGAGGTCTGTCTAACTTCCTGTAGAACTGCACAAGTTGGACACAGTCCTCATGCCTACCCAAGGCTTATCAAACCATGTGGATGGAGAGGGGAGGCATCCACGGTCCTGGATCACCCCTGCTTGGGGAAAGCAGGCAGAACAGCTCCAGGGAGGAAAGCAAAATTGTTTTCAAAGAGCTTCATTCAGGCAAGAATCTCTTCACTTGAGTATACTCATAAAGACCTTGAATTAACCAAATATACTCAGAAAAAATAGAAGTATGAATTGCAACCTGACACTCAGTTTAGCCAGTATTCTCTAAAAAATCACAATAAGTGATCAGTCAGCTTCTCAGGGCCTTACCAGCATGAATTTTTCAGCTTCATGAGATGGGTTTTACAAGGAATCTTCATCAGCTCTACTGTGATGTTCACTGGAGTTCAGGTGCACAAGCTGATTTTGTTGGCACACAGACACACATATTTACAGATGTAGATTATTGAAAGATCATCTGCGGGTATGTGCACATGTTGCAAAAAAGCACAAGTGTGCATGCACTGATTTCTTTAAAATTACGTGTGGAAACCTTTTCGAAAAAGTACTGTTACATGCAAATTGCACTAGCATTATGGGTGACTGTTCTCAGTTATGGAAGAATAAGTGCAGGGTACTTCTTGTTGAAATCCACAGATTTTCCTGCAGACAGAGTGCAAGTAGAATCACAGAACTATTGCCTAGAATCTTCCAACCCAGAAATGGTCTGGGTTGGAAGGCACCTTAAAGATCATCTGGTTCCAATCCCCCTGCCATGGGCAGGAACACTCCTCACTAGACCAGGTTGCTCAGAGCCCCATTCACCTGACCTTGAACAAGTCCAGGGATGGGGCATCCACAACTTCTCTGGGCAACCTGTTCTAGTGCTTCACCACCCTCTGAGTAAAAAAACCAACAGCTAATCTAAACCCACTCTCCTTCAGTTTAAAACCATTGCCCCTTGTCTTGTCACTATCTAGCCTTATAAAAAGTCCCTCTTCTTCCCTTTATAAGCCCTCTTTAGGTACTGGAAGGCCATAACTACATCTCCTTGAAGCCTTCTCTTTCTCCAGACTGAATACACCAGTCCCCCTCAGCCTGTCTTAGTAGGAGAGCTGCTCCATCTCTCTGATCATCTTTGTCGCCTCCTCTGAATCCACCCTAACAGGTCCAAGTCCTTCTCATGTTGAGCTGGATGCAGCACTGTGGGCGGGGTCTCACCAGAGTGGAGCAGAGAGGCAGAATCCCCTCCCTCACGCTGCTGGTCACGCTGCTTTGGATGCAGTCCAGGACACAATTGGCTTTCTGGGCTGTAAGTTCACGGTGTTGGCTTCTGTCCAGGTTTCATCCATTAGAAATCCCAAGTCTTGCTCTGCAGGACTGCTCTCAGTGAATTCTCCCAGTCTGTTCTCATGTCTAAGATTGCCCTCACCAAGGTGCAGCACCTCGTACCTGGACTAGTTGAACTTTGTGATCTCATGGGCCAACTTCTCAATTTTGTCCAGGTTGCTAAACACATACCATTTAGAAAATGGCTTTATTTCTGCAAACTGTGATTCAAAGGAAATTCTTTTCTTGAAAGTGAGTAGTCTAGTCATCCTGGAAATGGATTGAAGGGACTTAAGACTTTTGCTCCAAAAAGATGGTAGGAGCACAGCTTGACATTTGGAAACTAGGGCCAGAATAAATGTATCTTCTTTAGTCTCATATAATTAGGCTGAAACACAAGAACATGGCAAACACTGTCTCAAATGAGGTTTTACATAATAAGATTGTTTTTCTGGCTTTACAGCCCACTTACTACAGGTAGAAATGAAGTGCACCTTATTTCACCCTGAACAGGCTCATGAAAAACCATTACAGAGCAGACAGTTATGTTGATCTTATTGCCTTGTTAAAGGACACATAGGGTCAAGGTAACCTTTATTGACAAAACACATTTTAAAGGCCTTGGCAGTGACTGATCTCCTTCTGTCCGCTGACCTAGGACTGTATTTTAAAAAAGTGAACACCATGTCCCATAAACAAGAGCACATATGAAAGGCATGCACTTATTTGTAGTCACTGCTTCCAGAGTTGAAAGTGTAAATCATTTTCATGCACAAACAAATGCTGCAAACAGGGATTTGTCTGTAGAAACAGTGGCACATAGGACTGTGGCTACTTTGGTTAGAAGTTCTCTGTATATCTTAATTTCTGTGAATCAGACCACAAATTATTGATTTAAGATTTTCAGATTGTGAGAACAACAGAATGACCTAAACACTTCTCAGGGTTTTTAAGGTGTGCTGTGTGCATCTTTGCACAAACACATCCACACGAGGTTCTTGACCTTACTCCGTGTTTTAAAGAGAAACTGCAAAGTTGTGAGATGTGGCTCATCTCCTCTGTCTTCGGCATTTTTGCCCTTTTCTTTCCACAGAGGTGCTGTACAGTGTGTACAAGTCACAGCCTTGCCCCCCTGGCAGCTAGCACTTCTGTTAGAGCTCATAGGCTAAAATACATCAGCAAAAGAGCAGCATAACCCTATGCCTGTGCCTCCTCCTCAGAGAGAAGCTCCCTATTGACACTGCTGGTGTGTGTGTGTTGACTTTGCCTTGCCTCTTGTGTTTGCTGGCATTTGAGAATCTGCTGCAGGGTCAGAGAGCAAAGCTGCTGTCATTGGAGGCATGAACTCACCCACAGTGACGGAGAGAGAGCCCTTGCTGGGAACACAGTGTCAGAGCCAGATGGCTATTTTTTCGCTATTCCCCTTGCCCCGTGAGTTTCCAGTGGCAATCAAAGTGTTTGCTCTTCAGACCCTCCAATCTCACTATTCAGGGAATTAATGTTGACATGAAAAGATAAGATGGGGGAATGTAGGTACAAGGCTCTTACTAAATGTCCGGTTTAAGCAGCCTACAGCTCCTGGCAGTGTTGGTTTGAATCCCTGAGTTATCATGAACAGCATAAACATCCTGGTTTCACAACAGAAAGACAGAAGGACCTTCAGGGACCTGTCTCAAACGTTCTTGAAACCAAGTAAGTGGATTGCTGCAAATATGCAGTCAAAAAGTCTCCTGTGAAAAAAACTGCAACAATTTCTGATTGTCTACTTGTTAAATTATCCAGTTTTCTGCAGCAGGTTTAACTCCCTTTGACAGCTAGATCCTTCCTTGCACAAACTTTTTCTTTATGCAGAAAATGGTAGTCTCCACGTCCAGAGCGTTAGCTGGTTGCAGAGCAAGACTTTTTGCAAATCCTCCTATTTTTCTCTCAATTTTCTGACAGGCTTTGCAAATCATAAGCAGCACATTTCAAAACCACTAAGATCAGGCAAGGAACACTGATCTTGGCACAGAGGAAAACCTGCAGATGCACGTATGAAAGGTTTGCTTTCCCACTCTGGATCTGTTTCTGCTGGTTTGCACAGTTGTTAGCTGTTTTCAAATTACTGTGATATCTGAGGATGGGTTGTATAATCATCTGCTTCTGCCTAAATAACTAGAAAGGATTTTTTGTCTTTCCTTCAAGAAGGTACCATGGCTGTCAACAAATTCATACAGATCAGCTGTCTCAGCTCTCAGAAGTTTATATTTGAGCATTAGGTCCTTCCACTGTCTGTTTCTGTGGGTGTAGAATAGTTGTGTTTGCAACTGAAAGGTTAGAGCTGACCACCTCTGTATCTGTACAAATGAATCTGACTCAGAGATGTGCTTCGTGGCTGGGTCTGAGTTCAGACTCAGGACAGTGTTCATGACTTACCCTGTCAGTGAGCCTCATTCAGCTGTGGTCTCCTCAATGGAAAAACCAATGTAAGAAGACACCAGTCCTTGCCCTCTGTTTTTGCCACTGAACACCTTGTGTCACACTTCAACAGCTCCCTACCAGCAGCTGCAGCTACATGGGAGTGAACACTGTGCTGGAGGATTGGAGTAGTCTTCATTGGACCCATAAGAAATCAAAATAAAGAAAATAGCTCATTAGTGGTAAAAATAAAAGGAATCAAATTAATTTTTATAATCACTTCCAATGCATTCTTTTTAAGAAAACAGGGTTGCATGCTAAATAAACAGAAGGCCATATAGTGTAATAATTTAAAATAAAGTATGAATAAAAAATTCAGGTAAGATAAAAGAAACTAAGGTGTGTGTTCTATTGTGCAGAGGAGGAAAAGATGATTGTAGAAGGCCTAAACAGTATTGCTTTGAATATTGTTGCTTCTTTCCGCATGTTGCATTTCAGCTGTCACCTTTAATAAGGTGACCCACTGCTGTCACAAAGCGTTTTGTAAAGAGTGAGTGGTCCAAAGAGTGCCTGATGATGGTCTGCACAAAGTGACTTGCTAACAGGGTGCTGGCTCCTTCTCCTTGTTTCCACCCCTGTAACTAAAAATACTCTCCCTAGTTTCCTAAAATAATTTTTCCATGGAAGAAATTGCACTTGCTCTTTGATCAACAGTTACATGAATGGCCATGAACCGGAAGGGAACAGGGATCATAAAGACAAGGGGACACCAGCTTGTTAAAGGCACAGTGCCTGGTCTGTGTGTCCTGCACTCACTTGGGACCATGCCAGGTTGCTCAGCCACAAGCTTAGCTCAGGTCATGGGAGTTTCTCCTCAAAAAAGGGAAGAACTTAGAACTGCACAAAAGCATTGCAAACAACTTTGGGAAATCCAAGCATAAAACAACAGCTGCTCAAAAAAAATTGCTTTTGCCGTGATGTTCAGCAGCATCTTTTGGATGACCTTCCGCAGAGTGTCAGGGGACTGTCATATTCAAAGAGGTTTCTCCATACAGTTGCCCCTGTGCCACATCTGGGTAGAAGGAAGAGTGTGTGCCTCTCCTGGTAGTTGTCAGGGCCCCGGTCAGGAGCCCTGGTTGCCAGAACCATTACTGCACAAGCTCTGGGAGTTGAAGTATGGGAAAAACTGGAAGAAAAACGTGATTTTTTCACCAGCTTAGTAAAGAAAATGAAATACTGCCTCTGTAATGGTTTCTAGGGCTTTTGTCTAGTCAGGACTTCTGCCCTTGGTGCCCTTCTGCTCCCCGGCTGGAGAGAGAGCTGAGTGGGCTTGGTGGTGGGGGCTGTCAGGGAGCTGCAGAGGTCAGTTTGCTGGGGGCTGGCACATGCCACAGCACCTCGTAGACTGCAAGGCTGGACTTACATCAGTGTCTTATCCACTCCTCTCAGGTATGACACGTCTATGAGTTCAAGTGTATCAAGGAAAAGAAAAACTTTGGTTAGCATAAGCTGGGGAATTTCCTTTTGAGCCAATAAAGCGAACGGGCACTTTTAAAAATGAAGTGGGGAGTTAGATGAATCAGTTTGGTGCCTGACCGTGTCTAATGATCTGAATGCATAACACCAACTGCTGCACAGCCACTAGGTTTCTGCTGTCATTTATCCCTGTTGAGAAGGAAGCAATGCCTGCACAGACTGGCATGACCGGGAAGAGGAAAAGAGAGTGTGCTTTCTACACCATTTCGATGTCTGTTCGGCAGAGTTCGGGAATGCCTGAGTAAACGCAGCAGGAAGGAAGAGGCAGGAAGGAAAAAAGGGAAGCCCTATTTTAAAAAAAAATTGGGGTTTGCTGGTAAGGGCGTCAGTCTCCATCCACCTGTTGTGCCTTGGCTGAGCGCAGGCCGCGGTGGGTGCGGTGGGGTGCGGTGGGGATGCGCTGCAGTGCGGGGGAGCCGCCGCCAGCTGCCAGCCCCGACTCTGCCCAGCAACCCGGCCACGCTCCATCTGCCGCTCCCGTAATGAGGCGAGCCGGCCTCTGGCACAAGCCAGCCCTCGCTCCCCTATTCACCCGCATCCCCCTTTCAGCGTCCTATTGTTCTTCCCTAATGGCCTTACAATAGCCCTGCCTGTTGCCTTTACAGCCGCAGTGAGGCCAACCGGGGAAAGTCTTAATCTCTGCTTCAAATTAAAGGGACTCCTCTGAATTAATAGTGTTGCCAGGAATGCACTGCCTGATACGAGGGGGTGTATAGCACTCTTCAGCCCTCAGCAGCTGTGATTAGCTGGGGCTTGAAGTGTCCTGTCACAATATTTCATCCCGCTCCCCCACCACCCCCTCCCCATCGGCAGGGTTGCCACATGGCCTGTCTTGTGCTGCCTTTTCAAGCCCTGTGCCAATCATGCAGCAAAGATGCCCCAGATCGGGTGACAGATGGAGCCAGGGTAGTTTGAGTCTAGACTGCGGCCTGGGGCACTCACTCACAGCTGAATTCGCCACAGATTGATCATACAGAGGAGCAAGTCAGGAGAAGGACCTCCCAGCTGGGTTCCCCACACCGGGCAGAGGAGCCCACCTCTATCCCAGCCCCATGCATGGGCAGGTCCTGGCAGAATCTGTTCTGTGGCCTGAAGAGAACCCCCTGACAATGAGCCCCAGTGGTGCTGCGAATGAAGAAACAGCCTGTCCTGTGAGGCTGAGGTTTTCCTCTGCTGTGAGTGGTAGGTTTGCAGAAAAAACATATCCCTGTTAGACAGTCATCAACATCCCCAGGCCTAAGCAATCATAAGATTCTTCTAGCCATGAACATAAAGGCAGTTCCAGCCTGACAACCTTCTCCCAGCCAGACAATTTTTATTCCAGTAATAGGAGAGAGAGAGCTACACATGAAATAAGATAATAGGTCTGTTTCTCGTTTGATAACATACCAACATGAAGACAGAAAGATTGCTGCCAAATTTATTTCAGATAGGTTAATCAAGGCATCCTGTTGAGAGGCAGCACACTGGAAAATGCAAATCTTCTAGACCAGGCAATTCCAAAGTCTGTGTTACAGAATTCCTGGAAAAGAGAAACCCTGCAATGACCCCACTGATGTCCATGGCGTTGCAGCTAGCACTAACACTGTACGAGGTCTAGTTCTGCCCTTGGTACAAGACTGAGCTCCTCTACAACCTGCCAATCACTGCTGAGGACACTATGAGGGCCCTGCCACCCTGTCTGCACCAAATGTCTCCTTGCTGATCACATGCATGATAAGTTTTCCTCCCTGAGTAGTGTAAGAGAGACAAATCCCTTTGGCTGGTCCATTCTTTGTGTTTGTCCAGCTGCCCAGTGTTAGAGGCTAAAACTCCCACATGGGCCGACAAGAAGTCTCCTGCCTTTGCTGGATACCTGGACTGCTTCGACAAAGGCTGCTGCTGCTGCTATGAGATTTTGCTATGCAGATCACATAGTGATAGCATCTCCAGATACTTCTGCATGATATTCCTGCTCTACAAATCTCACAGAACTTTGCACTAAAAATACGGGTTTAATGGACCAATTTGCATATAGAGAAAGTGAGTCATGGGCCAGCAGAACCAGCAATGCATCAAAGGTGGGATCCTGCAGGCCACTCTTCAGGCACATGCTTGCTAAACCCTTACGAGCATTAAAGTTTCATGCATTCTCTTTCTACTCGATGTCTACTGTTTTTATTTTGAGACATCTGTTTTTGACTGTGCGTTGCTTCCTGCCTGGGCTGTTGTTGGCTCTACATGGGGGTAAGTCAAGATTGCATTTGTATTTGTCTAAGTGATATCAAAACACATTTCTTTGTGATTTCTCTGAGTACTTTAGGAAAACTCTGACTGCATCCAAATGATTAATGCTGACATTCCCTACTCAAAGCAAGTTAACATTTGTTGAAGATCCCTGTTCATCACTACAAGGCTATTAGGATCCTCAAGGTGACTGTACAAGTGTAGGTCTCTGCGAAGTGGCATCTCCTTTGTTGGTTAAGCCTATTGCTTTCTACAGATTTGCTAATATTGAAAGAACTGTCAGGATGCTGTGTCAGATCACCGTGGCCTCCGTCCAGCATGCAAATGCATGGATATGTTTTTGCCCTCCAGCCAGGAGCGCTGTATCAAACAGCCTGTGACGCCCACAGTGTGCTCAGCAGGTGCTAAGCGTGGGTCAGGTGTACCACATGCCATATGGTCTGCTTAGCACTGTGTATCTTTTAAGTCCTTTAAATTACAGGCCAGGTAAGATAAAGCGAGTGAAAACACGTGTACAGAGCAGGCTGGGGAATATGCACCAGTAACACAGAAGTTATTCCTTATCATGTAAAATGACTGAGAGTGGTGAAGTAAACTCAGAATTGTCCACTTGACTCTAAAAAGGTTATGGTGGTGAAAGGTTTGGGAGGGAGGCTTGTTTGTTCCTTTGCTTAGAGAGGAAACTATGCAAGAGATCTCTGCAAAAGCAACAGATGAGACAGTTCCTTTTTAAATGCTTTGCCTTTGGGAACCACTGCATGTAGAAATCAATCAAATTCCCATTTAATGATTAGCCAGAAGGCTGGTGACAGGCATACATGCGTACTTTAAAGCAATCTACATGGGAAAAGGAAATGAAACAGTTTTAAATGTTTGAGGTTTTTATATATCCTCTCCACAACACATATGTTTGCAAAATGAATTTCCTTAAGAAACTCTGTGTTTTGTCAGGAGCCAATGTAAAGCACAGAGGTATGACTTTTGTAAAGTTACATGGGAAGAGGCAAGTACATTTACAGGACTAATTGGGGTCTGTAACTACTATGTTTGCAAGCTCACTTGTGCAATTGCACTGGCAAATGACTGCAGTGTGCAATTTATCGTTTGTGTGCATATTTGCTGTGGTTGCAGGTACAAATTTGGCATGCAAATGTGCTTATGTTTGTGCAGATGCAATTATGCCTTGCCTTTTTCTGGTACTAAATCACCACCTTTTTCTTCATCTTGATCTGAAGTGACTGCCCCTTGCACTGTCCCTTGTTCCCTTAAGGTAGCGAGATCACCAGTCCAGCCAGGTACACTAGCCCTGCTTTACTTAGAAATTCAGGCCTTCCACAGCCCCCAGTGAAAAAGGTAAAATCGTGATGTATAGGCCTTTTCTCCCTCTCCAGATTGTTTACGCTGCTCTTTCTCCAGGACAAAACTCTCAAACGACTGGTGCGTAAAAGAGGAGAATGGGCTAACCACGTGCCAGGCTACTGGAGGCCTGTCCTTTTCATACCCTGTAATCTTGCAGGGGATTGTTTCAGCAGCGAAGGTATAATGCAGCTATCCGGGGAGTCCTGCCCTTTGAAGCCGGGTGTTTTGTTCTGAAATCAGCCAAAGTTCAAGCTCATACGTGTGCGGAGCAGCGGTGGGGGAAGGCAGGGGTGGGTTTTCTGACAATGCCGCATTTCAGAGCACGTGCTGCCAACTGTTGCCAAAGGCACATGTATGTAGATATTACTTCTCCTCGGCCCCGGCGCTGCCTTGCTCATTGTTCAGTGCAGGCAGGCGGCAGGCCCCAGCTGACAGCTGTGCATTGCGTGTATCGCTAACAGCTGCCTTTTCCTGGGGGGAAATTAAAAGATTAGGGGGATGTGGGCACGTGCTGGCTTCTGGAGATGGAGACAATGCTTGATTTAGGGTGGAACTTGTCTGCAGTGGCCGACAAAGGAGGGAGGCTGGAGGGAGGCGAAGGGTCAGAGGGGCTCTTGCTTCGCGGGAGACAAAAGGAGGGAGGAAGGAGAGGAGGAGGAGGAGAAGTGAAAAGCGGCTGCGGCAGGGCTCTGAAAAGGCTGCCTCGGTCCAGCAACAGCTGCTCCCACACAAGAAATTTGAGACGGTCCTTTCACAAACACAACGGCTGGCAGAAGAATAGGGAGGCCACACTTCACCAAAAATGAATCGTTTGCAATTGAAAAGGGGGACTGAGAGCTCCTAGTGTTTTTGAAGGTCTGCACCTAGAAGACTAAGAAATGATTAGTCAAAGTACATCGCAGAACAGCAGAAAAGTGTGCCGCAGACCAGAGGGGGAAGTAAATCCCTGCCCTGCTGTTAAAAGTTTATGCAACAGCTATGCTCCACAATAAGCATTAGAAAGGAAAGCATCTACGTACGTATATGACTATGTATTTATCGCCTCTGGCATTTTGCCAGGCTACTGGCCTTGAGCTGGAATCTAGTTTGTTGGTACGGTTGGAGCAGTTCATTTGAAATTACAGTGATGTGTACCTGCTTGAGAAATGACAGGACCACTCACATCAGAAGAGAGCAGAGCCACACTGAGCATGGTGGTGATTTGCCTCCCTGTCCAATCACTGCCCCAGATACTACTTGTGAAAATTCCTGCCAGGTGGGGCTACTCAAAGAGTTTATTAATACTTCTGTCTTGGAAAAAAACAAAACAAACTCTTGCACAGGGAGCAGAAATGAGTTCATACAGGAAAGGCCTCTTAGAACATCCACCCAATTTCTTCTCAAGGTCAAGGTATGGACTCTCTGCATTAGATTTTAGCTTTAATGAATGACAAATAAATATTAGTGTAGTCCTTTTCCAGAGAGCCCCAGCTAGTCAGTAAAAAAAGGCAGGCACTCATGCAGTGAGGTTTGCCATTCGCCCTCCTTCCCCATGTTGCTTTTGGGCAGTGTGGTGCTTGAATATCGCTTTGAAATCTGTGAGTATGTGTTCACCGAATTTTGGGGACAGTGGTGCAGATCTTTTAAGGTCAGCCTCTGCAGGGCCACTAAAGCTTTCTGCAACAGGGTCAGCAGGGTTTGCGTAATTCAGGGACATATTGTTATGTGGTTGACTTTGTGATGGATCATGTTATGGTCAAAGAAGGAAGTAACTGAAGCAGAGTATGCTGCATATTAGAGATGGTAATTTGAAGAATGTGGGCCAGGCAGCAGAAGGACAAAAATGGTAGGGAATTTGTGAGTGCTTTACTCTCTAAAAATGACTTTGCAAATTGACAAAAGCAAAAGAAAAAAAGACAGGCAGCTGGTCATGGCCCTTTAGTCACTGACACACCTTCAGGTAGCTTGAAATCTGTGGAACTCTGAGTATGAAAGTGGCTGAAATAGAGTGGGGTGCCAGTTTGTGGTGCATTTTTCGTGGGTTGGTTGCTGACGGAGGTAGGTCCTTGGATATGTTTTGTTCCATGCACAGGAGAAGGTGTGGCTCACTGGACAGCCCACTCTTCCCCAAAATTAATTTTCTGTCTTTTTTCTTTGGGTGGAGAACACTGCGAAAGATATAGGCTGGTTTGGACTGGTTAGAACACACTGATATAAAAGGTCCCTTTTAATAGCAGATGTTGGATTGTCATTGGTGTGATATAGTGTGACACCTTCAGGGCTGACATTTTTGTAGTCACCATGTAGAACAGGATTACGGTCCTGCCTGGAATGTGTAGAAAGTACTGCATAAGTGTAAGAATTCTGTATATCATATTGAGAAACCCTACCTATCAGGATAAAAATTTATTTTTGTTTCATGAGATTAGCTTTTTTGTTATTAAATAGAAGCATTAGTTTTATTTATAGCATGTATTCAAGTGCTCTAGTTGCACTTTTGACTTTTTCCAGTTTTCTGTGAAATATTGAATATAGGTCAACCCAAAAAAACCACATACATTTGTGGATTTTTTTTTCCTGAGTGATATTCAACTTGTCCAAAGGTTAAAAAGTGGGATTGGTGCTAAAATACCAGAGAAACCATATTCTACCTAATCATTATACTCTTCTCCCCAGAAAAGAAGAACAGAAGTTTGGATGAAAAAACAATATGGGACCATGGCTGAAAAAGTAGAATATAAAGTGCGGACAAAATGTGCTAAGAATGAAAAAATAATGCACAGGAAAAAACTGTTAATATAAGGATATACGTTTTGATCTTTTTTGAACTGGAGATGCAAGAATGTCCTTTTATAATTATATAGCATAAGCTTCTCTTTAGGCAAAAAATTACAGCCGGTGAGACACCAGTGATGGCAGTGGAAACAAACCAATGTAAAAGAGGTGTAAGATGACAGTCTGTGCCATAGTCACTCTGTAGTAAAACTTGAATCATTTTTGGGCATACAACACAGGTGACAAATTAAATTGTCAGAAGTGCAGATTTTTGTCATAGGGGACATAATCTATAGTTTTAAACAAAGAAAATAATTCAAGAATTAAGAGGTTGAACTTCATCATGTTAACCTGGGAAAATACTAGTTGTCCTAGTGTCCTGTCTAGCTAGCAAGGGCTGAGGCTGTACTCTGCCATCCTTGGTACTTTCACAGTGTTTGTGTGCTGTCCCGCTCAAAGTAGAGACAGCCAACTTCCCAGAAGTTAAAGGGGGGTCAGTCTTCTGCAAAGCACTAGGAAGAGCGAAAAGACCTGCATAAATAACACAAGATGCAGAAAGGACAGGGGATTGAGTATATGGTGCCTTGTGAAAATGATGTAATTTAGTGGTAAATATAAAAAATGCAGTTGGCCTAATGGCTTGTTCTGATCTGACAAGGGACTCCTGTCTGGCATCTTGTGTACCAGTCACATTATCTTGATTTGGTCAAAACACCACCCCCCCAAAAAAAAACCAACCGAAAACAAGCAACCCAGGAAAACCCAACCCAAAAAACAACTTAAGTGAAGAATTTACTGAGAATAATATGGAGAACAAAATCATCACTGGCATTTATGAGGTCTCTCTTTTGCCATTTAGAGGGAAAAAAGTGGTAATACAACTGTTTATAAGTAAGAGTAGGTGGTAACGCCAGTTCATAAAGCAGCATCTTTTAATTGCTTGCTTACTGGATTTTAAGACAGTGTCATTCATAACGTGCAACCTGTGACTGTTCACCTTGTACAATGTGAAGGGGCATGAAATGCAAGCCCAATGTCGAAACCTTTGGAACAATTAGTTTTTGAAACAGAAATGAGGGGTCTCACTGTGCTTACCGCTACCTCTGTACAACAGATCTAGTTAAAACCTCAGTACCAGCAGTCCACGTTCAGCCGGAAAAGAAGGTGAGAAGTAAAAAATGGTAACTAATTCATTAATGCTTTAAAACTACTGTTAGGTGTTCTTTTTAGAAGAACTGTGTCAAGACGAGAGTGTTCAAGCCGGGGACTGGAACTGATGTACACATTGTACACAGCTAAGTTTTGTGCCTTGTCTCCAGAAGTGTGTTCAGCTACTTAACTCTCTTTGAAATATGAGTCATAAGTCCCCAGATAATTTCTTTGCTTTGTTCCCAGGGCTAACCATCACTCCACGATTATCTGCAACAGAACCTCTGTTCTGATATCTTCAAACATACTGTATGTCTGTACTTTTACTTTCTGCCTTCTAATGATACTCACATGCCACACACATCAGCTTCAGATCTAAGGAGCCTGAGGTAAAAACTGCAATCACCATGCAATATTTCCTCCATATGCTACTACGTGAAAAATGTAGAGAAGGTTTTGTTTAATGTGAAGTTAATTTTCCTGTGGACTAGGTTAACTCATTACTAGATGACATTACTGCATTACTGCTTCAAAAAGCGGTCCTGGTAATTAAGAGCAGACAGATCTTTACAATGCGCCGCAGAGACAGCGGCAATTCATCAGTGGCATTTGCAAATTGTGGCACTGTGTGCTCCTTGCACAAAAGGCACAGCTGCCTGCAGATAACATCAGTTCAGCAGCGATGGGATCCCATTTGTTTTCTCTCTGTCTCTTGCTGTCTCATTTGGGGAGCAGGTGAATATCAGCTGGCTCAATCTGCTCAATCTCCTGGCTGGTCTTCTGGGAGGCACAACCGACTGAACTGAGCAGCAATGCGATTGTTTGTCTTGCTGAGTTGGGCAAGCATTGCCCGAAGGGAATTCACCTACATTTTAGCTACAGGCTTTGGTGAGTTGTGAAAAACAGTTGCACACCCATGTACAGACCTTTCAGGGGAGTCTCACTGTTTCACATTATTCTTACTTGCAAATCTTTGCAGCCATGGGCTGAGCATTTGTGAGGGATAGGGACATAAACACTAAAACCTTCAATGGTGGCAGCCGAGGCAGTGAGAATTACTTAATGCGTGGTCTTCCCTGGCTTTTTGCTCTTAATAAATGTCACATAATGTGACCGAGTGCATTTTTATTTGTACTTCGCCTGGTACTGTGTGGGTAGTTACAACGGCCACATCTGCAAAGCTCCTTGCATGCTACCTTTGTTCTTTTCGGCTTGAGGATAACACAAAAAACCAGAAAGGAGGAAAGCAAGTTGCAATGTGTGTGTTTTTGGCAGTGAAAATCATTCTGTTTTCCAGCTGGATTTGTGCATGTTTGGGATAGCATGTTGTACAGCAGTGGTTTTCCTCAGGACAAGAGAGAATTGAATGTTCAAAGCAAACTGTGCCGAACAGAAAATACCAACCTTACCGCAAATCTAGCCTGATGCTACATTTCCTAGCACGGACAACAGGGAAGAGTGCAGCTTTCTTCCCATTCCTCTATTCCGCTGTGGGAGGTAGCAGGTGAGTGGGGACCCCGGGACAGGGTGAGCACATTCCATTCAGGCTGAGTCTACTGGATGCTGAGAAGATACGTGTTATCTGACATAAAAGGTTACTGTGCATTTTCACGCTGGTAGCTTCTTTCTTTAAACGTCTGAAAGCCAGAATTTGGTCTGGGACCAAAGCAAACCAGCCCAGAGGGCACGATACTGCTCACCAGGACTTGGTATCCCAGGGCAGCGGAAGGCACAGACCGAAGGCTGGCTCAGGACAGAGCCAGTTCTGTGCCCGCCTGCTGACTGCCACACCGCTGCAGTGTAAACTGCACACTTACTCAAGTGCTTCTGATTGTGCAGTACCATATCCTGTGCTTTGAACACCCACTGTCAGAAATACTTTTTCAGTGACTCTGGAGGAGCTCTGATGACTCAGTTTCGGTGGAAACTATCTAACTGTTGTAACTATGATAAGCATCTTTATGTGTGTAGTATCTGCTTGAACTTGCTACAGATACACCTACCCGCCTCTACTCAATCGTGAATAAGGAAAAAAAATCCCTCGGAGAGAAAACCCAGTACTCAGCCTGTAAGAACCAGATGCCAGTTATAACATATGCACGGCTACTGTGCGCGGAAGTGATAAATCATCTTGGGTGAGGCCTGCATTGAGGTTTGCCTGAGTTTCCTCACAAGAAACCCCTCAGTTACAATATGACCGTGGAAAAAAAAAATCCACTGTATTCAGTACTGAGGTATAAAGAAGTGAATTTTCTACCTCTGGATCATATAACACCAGTTTATATGTTTTATGGCACTGTGAAAATAAGACCTAACCTCCTCTGCCTATGTACAGCAGTATCAACTCACTGGATTACAGCAAGGTAATGTGGTGGCTCTATGAATCTGATTTGAAAAATTTGTCTTTGGTGACAGAATTCTAATTGTGACTCAAGTAACAAGTTTTCCCTCAGGTGTATTTACCAGAACCTTTAGGAAAATTCATGTCTTTGTTAAAAATTTGTGATGACTTTTATATATCTAAAATGTTGTATGTGAGACACACCAGTGGGCTGCACTGCTAAGTTTTTTAATTAGGGAGGAAGAAAAGAGCAGGGCAGAAAAAAGTAGTTTACAGTTGTGATAAGGAAAAAGTGTATGTAATCCCCAGCTCTCAAATATGGACCAAATGTACTGGGAAACACCAAACAACTAGTTTTTGTCACTCCCTCATGCTGAAGAAAAGGAGATTGTGTGGCTCACACTCTCTGCATCCTCTGAAAGGCACTGGAATCCTTACTCCTGTGAATGAATAAGATGAGGCCTCAGGTGAACTGTGTGTGCTGTGTCTGATAACTGAGTTGGCTCCACATACAGCTCCTGGAAAATTCTGACTTCTATCCTGAGTTAAATATGACTTCTTGGGTGAGCCTGAACACTTGGCATGGGCTCAAAGGACTTTGTGTGGGAAGGGACAACCCCCTGCCTGGGTGCTGCCAGGCTAGTGGTTTGCCCAGGATTTTCTAACTTCATTTTCCATGAGTGCATGCCCTAATAAATACATGCACATGTGCATATCCTGATCTTTCTCTCCATGCCTGCCCTGGATCAATTTCAACAATTTCTAAAAGGAAATGTTGACAATGTTTTTGCAAGCACAAAAATGAAGGGTTTTTTTCCTGAAATCTTGCTCTCATCTCCCCAGAGATTGGGGTTAAAAGGAAAAGAAAAAGTACAGAGCTCTCTCAGCCTACCCAATGCTTGGAATAAAACTTCTCTTCTTGCTGGTTTTGTCGGAGGCAAGAACTTATTTATCCATTTACCCAACCCTGCTGCAATGTTTTTTGCTTCTCATATTTTTTTTCCTGCAGAAGCTTAAGCACAACTGTGAGAAACTGTATACTACTGCATGAATTGTGGGGTAAGTGAAGGAGAGGAGAAGCAAAGATGAGGAAAGTGCCAAAGAAAAGACACAAACTCAGGCCTGGGCAGTTTGGATTTGCCACTGGTCATCCTGCTATTTGCAGCAGGCCTTGGTGACCAAGCATGTTGGCTGCTTTTCACAGTTTATGGGCCAGCAACAGTTTTGTCCCTTCCTTCTTCTCATGTGTCACCCTGGTGCAGTGTGACTATCAGTGCTGGCTTTTGTGTTCCTAATGCGTGTGTGTGTGTGTGCGCGCGCGCGTGTGTGTGTGCAGGCAGAGCATGTGCGCATTTAGTGAGGTGGTGCCTGCAAATGAGCAGAGGAAGGGTGAAGGAAAGTGGTTATGGCACTCCTCTGACACTCTTAAGAGTCCTGCTGTGCTGCTGCCCTGCCTCCAAGGCTCCGATCCAGCAGAGTTCTTATGAATGCCCTTTGCCTACAGTGTGTGCTGGCTTACACCTCTGCTCTGCAGCCCTGGAGGTTGTGGTGGCAGTCATAGCTGGAGCACAGGAGAAAGCAAGATTAGCACAAGCCGTTGCGAGGAGAGAGGTCATGCATGCTCTGAGGTGTTGTCGTGACGGCTGTATACACCCTGGAGAAGAGGAAGAACAGAAACTTTGGAAAAACTGGTGATGGGAAAGGGGGCTTGCATGCATATGTTTGATAAACCTCAGGGAAAGTCAGGTACAGAAATTGCAGTATCTGAATACAACCACATAAATATGTTATGCCCTAAAACAGCCTGAGCAATGATTTATCATTAATTACCTTTACCCACCACTTAGCCAACTTTGGCTCAATGCCAGCAATCCTTGTTTTAGGAATGAATGACTGTACATATCTGGGAATTCCCTCTTTTCTCGAGTTGTACCTCCATTTCCTTCAGCACCTCAGTGTGTCCTTCCTTCAGTTGCTTCAAGTACTTTTCCATGAACTTGAAAGTCCTGCTCAGTGCTTACTCCATCTGGTTGAGCAAGGTAGCTCTGCGGAGCCCCCAGGCCGCCGAGTGGTGGAGGTTTGCAGTTTGTTGGGTGGTGCTCTCCGTGAGTGGTTGCATTAGCTGTGTCTGTAGCTCGCCGCACCCTGCCTAATCCGGTGGGGACAGTCAAAGCTTAGAGCCCTTGAACAGCAGCTTCTGACACTGCAGCACTTTCTGTGTTACTGAGGTTGCAAACAAAATTGCATTAATGTGCACACATCAGAAATTGCTGTCTGCTGTCTCACTAGGTTGTGGGTTCAAGCCTGCCTATTGCTGGGGGTCAGCCAATTGATGTTCTTCCTCCCACGTGTTTTCTATATTTGGAAAATCTTCTACATTTTAGCTCAGGTGTAGCCCTCTGTCAATATGACTAACACAAATTCTCACCAGGCCGTGTTGAGGTTTCCAGATTAATGTTAATGCTTTCCGTAGGAGCGCCGTGTTCTGGGGAGGGTAGGGGAAGACCTGTTAGTGCACAGTTTTTCTTAGTCACTTTTGGAAGACAGGATTGAAACTAGGTAAAGGTTCATGCTTGGACCAAACCCCAGGCTGGAGCTCCTCTCTGACAGTGTCAGTGCGGGTGAGTCATCCTTGAGGGAGTGCAGTGCCTGCTGTCAGGGTATCACGGGATCTTGCGTGCACTCAGATTTACTGGCAAATGGAGCTGAATCCTGCCCGAGGTAGGGAAAAGAATTTTTAGCCACCTTTCTGGTTCCCTGAAGCGAAGGACCAATTGCAGTGAAAATGCGGATGCCGTAGATCTTCTGCTAGCCAAAGGCTGAGTCCTGGGATGAGTGCATATCTGCCCCACGTGATGGGGATGGGCAGCTTGAGCCTCCTTTTTAGCACATGCCATGAGTGAGGGCAGCAGGACCTGAAAGGTCTGGTCTGGGTTGCAGTTGCTTCTGATCAGAGCAGTGAGTAAGAAACTAAAAACTTGGTCTGATTGTAAAACAGAATGAGTTCTGTGTAAAGATACAGTTCCCAAACACTTTGTGCTTAGCCATAGAGAACAGGCTGACTAGAAAACTGAAGAGAGGCTTGAGAATAGGAAGTACAAGAGAAAGTATTAGTGAGACATGGTGGGTTTACCCCAACAGGACAGTGGCAAAGGCAGGGACATTGGTCAAAAAGCAAATGCATGCAGTACCAGTGGAGCAAATGTGGGCATGCACAAACAAGGAAACTTTTCCATGTCTAATTTGAAAAATGTAAAAATCTCCCTCCTTTCACTGACCTGTTTACTACTCCTGATCCTTCCCTTTCTGCAGTGAACTCAAAACCAGTGTGTGGTGGTGACCAGTATTGTCCCCAGGAGGGGTTTCACAGCAGGAGATGGAGAAGGGACAGAGCAATTCACAGCCTCCAGGAAAAAAACCAAAATTTGAGCTTTAGTTGTAGTAACGTGGAGGTCATGGAGGGATTAAAGGAGCTGTGTAACATAGAAGAGTGCCATGATGTTATGTGGTGGGTAAGAAAAATGATAACAGTATCTGTCTTCTGTAGAGTGAAGCATGGGGGATGTGGACATCAGAGTAGCCAGAGAAGCCCATGATGTAAACAGGGAAGAAGAAGGGTCTGACAGACAAGCTTAGCCTAGCAGAACTAACCTTCCTTTCTTCTTTCCCTCCTTCATTCCTTCCTTCCTTCCTTCCTTCCTGCCTTCCTTCCTTCCTTCCTTCCTTCCTCCCTTCCTTCCTTCCTTCCTTCCTTCCTTCCTTCCCTTCGCACTTCCTTTTTGTTATAATTCTTTCAGGCAATTCATTTTCATATGTTGTAGTCTCCAGTTTATACTTTGGAGAGATCTGCTTTACACCAGCAAGGCAGTTTGGTAACCTTGAGGCATCCTCCATGCAGGCCTCTGGCTCTGCAAACTCCTATGAAAATAAAAGAGTGAGAGGAAGGTTATGTGTAGGATAAGGTAACAGACTATGTTCAGAGTTCCTGAAACCAACTTCCCCAGCAGCAGAAACTTTGTACAGTTTTCTGTAGTTCATAGTTGTTCATGAGTTAATGCAATGGTATATTTATTTGCAAAAGCAGATAAGGAGAAACTTCTTTAATCTCCTGTATATAGATTGCTTTACCAGCTGTCATGTGCTCCAAAGCAGAAGAGTGACTTAAGTGTCAGGTACAGCCCTCATTAGTTGGTATATTAATCATAAATTAGCCTCAAGAGAGTGTGTTTGGCAAAGAGTGGCCCCAGTTTGGTCACGTCCTCATCTTACCAATTCACCAGTGCGGGTATCAGCTGAGGAGGATGTTAATACAGCAGGAAGCCTTCTCTGCTTTGTGCCCAAAATGTACATTAAGAACATTTTAAAATCAAAATGCCAGTATGAGTCAGACTCTTATCAGCCATGCACTCATCACTGAGGTTTACCCTGAAGTAGTATTACTTACAGTTGGAAACACTACCAATTTAATAATAAATAAGAGTCCTTGTGATCAAATTCTGAAAAGCACTGTAATTTTCTTCAGAATACTTGGGTGAAATATTATTTTCCATCAATAGGTTCCTACCTTTTTCAGGGTTAGTATGTCTTCATCCTCCTTGTTTCCATATAATAAAGCTGTAAAAATAGACAAATGCTGCTTGGCACGCTTGACTGCAGCCAGTGTTTTACAAAGTCGCTATAGCCTTAGAATGACACATACACATCTACTGTTATGCAAGTGATGTTTGGATGAAACATTTAAGAGTGAACTGAATGTTCAGTGTTAAGAAATGTCTGCCAATGAACTGGTTTTAAGACACAGTTTCTTATGTAATTACTTTAATAAGAGGAAACTATGGGTTCCAGCTGAAGACCAAGCTTTTAGCCACACTAGGGGTATTGTCTTCAGTATTAAACTGTGCTCAGTTCAGTGATGTAAAATATTGCAGATGTGCTAGACATAATTTTGAGCTGCTTTGTTCAATATTCAGACTCACCTTAAAGCACACCAGCCTGTGGGGCTTAACTACAACTCAGAGCAAAGCCAATAAAAATTCCTAAGATGCCAGCTGAGTAAGGATTTGAAGAAGTTGATTAATATTTCTTTAGAAGGACACATTTTGTCCCATGCAATGGTAGAGTAGCAGCCTATCAATATAGAATCATGGACACCATTATTCTGTGGAAACTACAGTCCTCACCCATAAAAAAGAGCAAGATTCTGTGTGCTAGTACTGAGATTGAATTTGTAATAAATAATATGTAATACATATATATGTTTGAAGTGTTCTCGGAAGCTACCTAGTGTATCCGCACATGATGTATTAAATTCTGCATCTCAGAGAAAATTGAAACATACCAATAATAGGTCCTCCATTTACTTTCTCTGAACCCCTGCTAATGGTTTGAGGTAAGAACTCACTGAGATGAATCATAGGAGTACATATCTCTCAAGTTGTTTTTACAGGTTGTTTACAGACCTGGCATTAATTGCAGTATTGATTTGCTCCCTCTTCTTACTTTAATGCTGTCTGTATAGTCCAGAGACTGAGGAAGCAGCTTTACTTATGTTAAAGCTTAGCTTCCAAATTAGATATATTGTTTATTAGAAAATCATCACCAGTGTTTTTCCAGTGAATGTGCTTACTGCAGACCTTAGGGTTGTGCAGATACACAGAAGCAAAATTCACGTGTGCCTTTGTTTTGACCAACAAAGGCATCATCAGCCTCTCTCCTGCAAAAAAACATTCCAAAATCTGTAGTAGAGGAGTAAATGACAGAGGTATTAAGCAGATTTGTTTTGTGGTGGCTTTATTTTTATTTTGTTTTGTTTTGTTTGCTTTTGGTTTTTTTTTTTTTTTTTTTTTTTAACTCTTGCAGTGCATGGATCTGTGTTGTAAGTATATTATTATTACTAAATCTCTTGCAAAATTTCCTGATCTAGGTCAGGCTCAAAGTAGAGTCATGCATTGAAGCTTTTTATTCTCTTCTCCACTCACATATTTTTCCCTTTTATTTCATTTTATAGCCTTTGTACAATGGTACCCACACTACTTTCCATCTGAAGTGGGCCATGCCATATTGGCCTTGTTCTACTCTGTTTGAATGCCTCAGTAATATGGTACAAGAATATTGCTAGGAGTCGCCTGGAAAGCTGTTCCATGACTCTTTTCCTATCTTATTCACAAATATGTCACAGATACCCCAAATGGTTACATAATTGTTTTCAAGTAAATGCACAATTATTGTTCTACTACAATCATTAGATTATAATAGTTGATTATCAACAAGGTGCTACTTTATATAGAGAATATACCTGGCTTTGTGCTTACACTCCACCTTTACATTCAGATTTGGGCTGCAACACTGACAGGTAAAATGCCTGGAGACCTCCTGAAAGGTGGTTTAGTGCATAATGGTGAAGATCTAACTGACCTTGCCATCAGGAGTTAAACTGCTATTGTATCAATAGCAGTGCTCTTGATCTCACATGTAGTTACAGACAGAGGCACAGTTTCTCACCTCTGGTGTTGTGGAGTTGGGTCAGAGGCAGTGTATTTTGCTGGCAGAATTCCAGGTGAACTTCTCTGCCGGTTATCAGGGTCTGCTTCTGGAGCAGCACACTAGCAGTACTCTGACCCCTTTTTCATGCTCCTCTCAATGCCCGGTCGAAATCTCGACATACTCTATTGTACATACATGTGATTCTCACACACAGTTAAATAACACATATTTTCCAAGCTTGACATTTCACAGAGCTGAGGAGAAGCATAGGGACAAAATATGTTAGCCACTCAACATTCCTATAAAATCTCATTTTGTATTTGAGGAAGCGTCTGCTCATTTCTGTTAGTTCATCTGTGTTGCTCCAGAGTGAGGATGATCAGCAGAAACACTGCTGTGTTCCAGCACTTGCTCCTTCTCTGTGGGTTTCCTTTTCCTTTGCATTAAGTTTTCCCCTTGGAGCTGAAAGTATAGGTTGGTCTTTCTTAGTTATTTGCAGCCTATTTCTACTTGGATTTCAAGAAATGGGGAAACAGTGCTCAATAATCACCAGAAGTCACCAGAAAGAAAAATCCTTAGTGATTTTTCTTCGTCTAAGAAAATGTAAATTGCATGCAATGTATTGATGCATAGCCTAATTTTTATGGTTATTTTTAATTACAGGTAATGGGCAAGTGCCACTGTCAAGAAACTGAGGATAAAAATAGTGCTGGGACTGTATTATACAAAGAGGGAGTGCGGCACACCACTGGTACCTGGAGTTGCAACTGCCTTTGGGTGTCTCTTCTAAGGAAGAAGTATTTACGTTTCGCCACTTGTAAGCTTTGCCCTTGTTTAAGAGCTGATTTCCCACAAAAAAGGAAATTCAGAAAATGAAAAAACCTCAGACACAACAGCTGTGGAAGAGCCGGAAGCACTGTTACTAGAAATTTGATCAGCGATAACAGCAGAAGAGTAGGGTGTTGGGGTAGGCGTGTTTGATTTTATCATTTCACTGAGTGGAACTGGGGCACTTCTCATGCTGCTCTCATCTCTGTAGTGTCTGCATGCTTCAATTTGCTCTTTCTGTGGGCTGAGGAGAGTTTCTTCATGAAGAGGAGAGTTGTGCTACGTTTACTAGCACTGCCTGAATGTGAAAGAAGCAGGTAAAATCTCCCAGAGGCTGTTTGCCTGGGCTGGGAGCTGGAGTAAACAGTAGTACTACTGCAGTGAACCATGCTGTGCGATGGAGCTGTTTCCATGCTGGGCATAATTAGTGCAGATCAGATAGAAAGTTGTGTTTTGTGTTAATTACTGACTTGTGAAGTGCATTTGGCCAGGGGATTTTCTTTTTTTTTTCCCAAGTTGAAAATAGTTGTGATTATAATAGGGCTGTGTAAACTTTCTCAGATTTCTCTGATCTGTAAAAATTAATTCTGTTGGCTTGTGTGTCCACAGGTGTTAGAAAGGCCCTCTTTGCCACGGGTTTAGTGGTTTGCTTGAATAAACCAGCAAGGCAGGACACAGGCATTCAAAATGGTGCTTTACTGATGGTGAATGCTGTGGAGGGGGAAGAAGAGAGGAGTAAAGATGCAAGCCTTCCAGAAGTGGCTTTCCTGCATAGACCTATCATCCCCAGAGAGCAGGACCAGATGGGTCAGTAGTTCCAGGCTGACTGTCTTGCAGTATGGACTTTACTAATCAGCAGTTTTAAAAACTCTGGCATGGAACATTGCACAGTCTCTGAATATAACTCATATGGAATAGATTTTATGTTGGTTGATTGGTTGGTTGGTTGGTTTGTTTTTTTCTTAGTAACTGCTGTTCGCCTAGACTTGCTCCGCAAAAATCTGGGACATGGCACAGTCCCATCCAAAGCTGGAGGAGCATCTAGCTCAGATACTGAAGCAAAAACTTCAAACATGTTGTTTGGGACACACGGACTGAAAATCGAAACCAGACATGATTTCCTATTTAAAATTTCTGCAGACCTTAAATGATTCAGTGTAGATTGATAGTATCTGTTTGTGTCACATATGAGGTTTAGCTTAACTAAATTGTTTTCAAACAAGCCCAAAAATTTAAGACAAACACGGTGTTAAACAAACAACTTGTCCATTCCATATTTTTTCTTGTATTGTTTGTTATTCCAGACACAAACACTGGAGTGAAGGTTACAAAATCACTTAGGACATATCAAACAATTATAATCTAATCACAGTGGAATAGCTGGGCAGTGGTGTTCATCAGTTAAACAAATCAAACAGCATTTTCACATGCACATTCAAATAAAAAGGCTATAGACACAAAGGTCTTGTCTGAAGGGCAGAAAAAAAAGGTGTGTTGGGGTTTTTTTTTTTGTCCAAATGAGCAAAACAAGACTACATTCCTCAGAAAAATTCAAAGATTATAGAAACAAACACACAAATAATTTTAGTACACTGCGTTCTTTTGCAGTTTCTTCATTACACACATAGTTATCATGCTTGTCTTTACATAACTAATGGGCATCTACATTCATTTTTCTCGAATATGTTTCCTTTCAATATAACCTGCTGCACTGTGTAAATCAAGAAAGCAACATTTTTTCTTCCTCAGATTCTCTCCTGCACCTTTTATTCTGGCTTCAGGCAAAAATTTACATAACTCTTTGATTTTGGGAAGAAGTAGTTTTTGCAAAATTTCTAATGATCCCTGGTAGAATGTAGTTCAAGTAATGTTTGATTGGGTCTCCAGCAAGGATGTAGAGCTTACTTTAATGACATCTTCAAAACATAAATAGTGCAAACCCTACCTACTATGAAGACCGTCTTCTTTCAGGATATACAGTGCCTTTGGCATTCATTAAAGTGCACTTGCACTTGCAGATTAAATGTTTAAACGTTTGATGGTAGCCCTGTCTATATTTAGAGTTGGCTTGTGGATGCATATTCAGCACATAAATGAATTGTTGATATTTGCATTTAAAAAAAATCTATTTGGATAGTGCTTTTCTCATCAGTTAAAATACTGATTTTATATTGGTGAGAGAACATTTTCAAACACCTTTCTTTTGTGATGTATCTCAAGTCACTTTCTCTCTCACCCATCACAGTGACATTTGATAGACATAATACTGTAGACAGTGCAGAATACTTGGTGAGAGGGCTGGGGGGACTGCAGAGGACCATGCTGAGATGTTGTCTTTCTGTGTGGGTGGGTACTGTGGACTCTTTACCTTAATATTGGGAGGATCATGGGGCAGGTGGCACAGCCAGCAGTGTGTCTGGGAGCAGGTACTGCTCCGTCCTGCGCTGGTGCTGTGCCAGCTGACTGTTCTGCTCAGTGAGAAACCTGGCATCCCGTCCTGAAGAGCTGTCCCTGAGACTGAGAAACAAGATCTACTGCTGCCACACAATTTGAAGAGTGCTGTTTTCTGTGATTGTTTCCTTCCTAGGGGCATTTCTATGGGTTTGTCTCAATTTTAATTGATTTTGCTTAACTGTATTAAAGTTGTATAAACCACGATTAGCAAATCCTCTCATCCTGGCAGGCAGTGATATTGCAGCAGAAGAAACTGTGAGGGTGAAGGGAAGTGACTTGCCCAGGGTTACAAAGCCAGTGTCAGACTGTGTGAATTTGGACTCTGCAAACCATCTCCTCCCACTGATGATGGCCAAGCAGAGATTGCATCTGTGCCTTAGGAACAACATTACTTTCCCAACAGCAGGGCTGGGATCTGGGCTGAATACATCACAGTGATACACTTTGCTTCAGGCCCATTTTGCCAGGGGATGAGTTTCCTTCCTAATGTGACCACCTCTGTTCTGCTTGATGTGTCTTTTAAATCAAAAGAGGGAAACAGAATAAGGTTCCTCCTGTGGCATGAAGATGCCAGTTTCTAACTTGGCAGAAAATGTCTTGTGCCTCAAACTCTAAAGAAACATAACTTTGCAGCTATTTCAAGAGACTAGAGCAAACATTTTCTGTGAATAAATGTCTACTTAAATGTGGCATTTCAAATGAAACCTAGAATGTACTCTTAGACAATTTCATCTTTTGTCTTCCCATTTGGAAAATGCATTTTCTCAGTGGTATTAACTGCAGTTGCATGCAAATCACTGGACTGGTGTTGACTTCCATTTACTGAAGATATCTGGATTAATATTCATGTAGTAGCTGAAAGTGTGGCTTGTTTTATTTTGTTGTGATCTATATTGTTAAGATTTGCCTGGATAGCTATATTTGCAGATTTCCCTTATTTGTGTATATGTTTAAAGGTACATTACTTGTATAGCTTAAATGGGGAAAAACCCTGCAGGGGAGAAGCACTTTTCTGGCAGGATCTAACTGCGTAATAAACCAGGTCTTTTCGTGTTACAGGGTTGTCATCACAAATCGCTCCCCTTGCTGACACAACAGCACTAGCAAAAGTTTTGATGCATGGTGTAGACCCAGCCTTTTTTTCCCTCTCCTGCTCTCTATGTGAAGCAGTAGATCAGCTCATATCACATTGAAGTCAGTCAGACCTGAGCTCTGGCATCTGTCAGATTTCTACCGGTTTTACTGGATCCAACTGTCAGAAAAAGGCAATTAATTATTCTTAAGTGGTTAAATGACAACTGTAGTCATTTGTCCCACCTGCTGTATGAAGCTTTATGTTTAGGAAAAATTATCTAATTCATCTGTTCTGCATAGCATAGATAAGTCTGGGCTGTAAGTACTGCTGTGCTGTGTAATTGCCACAGGACGGATGATGCGATGTTCTTAGGGAATCCTTACTGGCGAACTCATGCCATGGAAGAAAGAAAAGGTTAAATGGGGATGCCTCACCTCTGGTCCTGGGAAGATCATGGAAAATATCCTCTACAGGCTATGGTAAGGCACATGGAGGACAGGGAGGTGATTTGGGACAGCCAGCACAACTTCACCAAGGGCAAGTCCTTCCTGACCAACCCAGTGGCCTTCTATGACGGAGTGACTCCATCAGTGGACAAGGGAAGGGATGCAGATGTCATTTATCTGGACTTCTGTAAAAACTTTACATGGTTCCTCACAACATCCTTCTCTCTAAATTGGAGATAGATGGACTTGATGTGTGGACTGTTTGCTGTCTGCGATATAGATTGGACTATCACATTCAGTGGGTAGTGGTCAATTTTTCAGAGTCCCAACAGAGATTAGTGACAAGTGGTGTCCTCCAGGAGTCTGCACTGGGACCAGTGGTATTTTATCTCTTCATCAGTGACATAGAGGGATCGAGTGCACTCTCAACAAATTTGCAGGTGACACTGAGCTGAGTGGTGTGGTTGACACACCTGAAGGATGGGATCGCATCCAGAGGGACCTGGACAAGCTCAAGAGTTGGGCTGATGGAAATCTCATGAGGTTTAACAAGATCAAGTGCAAGGTGCTGCAGCTGGGTCAGGGCAACTCTCTGTACCAACACAGCCTGGGGATGAACAGATTGAGAGCAGCCCTGGGGAGAAGGACTTGGGGGTGCTGGTGGATGAGAGGCTGGACATGACCCAGCAACGTGCACTCACAGCCCAGAAACCCAGTTGTGTCCTGGGCTGCATCCAAAGCAGCGTGGCCAGCATGGCAAGGGCTGGGATTCTGCCCCTCTGCTCCCTTGTGCCCCTACCTAGAGTGCTGTGTCCAGCCCTGGGGCCCCCAATATAAGAAGCACATGCATGGACCTGTTGCAGCAGGTTAAGAGGAAGTGCCACAGAAATGATTAGAGGGCTGGAGCACCTTCACTATGAGGAAAAGCTGACAGATTTGGCATTGTTCAGCCTGGAAAAGAGAAGGCTCTGGGGAGACCTTGTTGTGGTCTTTCAGTACTTGGAGGGGGCATATATGAAAAATGGGGTCAAGTTTTCCAGCAGGACCTGTAGCAATAGGCCAAGGGGTAATGTTTTTAAACTAAAGGAGGGTAGATTTGTATAAGTCATAAGGAAGAAATTTTTTACTGTGAGAGTGGTAAAACACTGGAACAGGTGGCCCAGAGAGGTGGCAGATGCCCCATCGCTGGGATCATTTGAGGTCGGATTGGATGGGGCTCTGAGCAAGTTGAAGGTGTCCCTGCTCATTTCAGGGGGGTTGATGACCTTTGAAGATCCCTTCCAACCCAGAACATTATATTATGTTATGATTCTTTGTTTTGTTATTTTCTAATACAAGCATTGAAAACACTGAAACCTGCCCTGAATATGAAAAGTTCAATCTTTTCAGAAAATATCTGGGGGACAGGATTTCCCCGCCCATTGCTGTATCAGACATAGCAAATCTAATTCATGCGCATTCTACAGGCACTTTCCTGAAAGGTAAAAAATGGTGGAGAGAGGTTTTCTGTTGTGTATTGCATCTGCCTGAACACTTGCAGATTGATTAAAATCTTCCCCTTGGAGATGACATTGCATTTCAGACTTTCTGTCTGCTTCTGCTTTGAAGGTAACTCTTCACACCTGTTGCATTTAAAATTGAGATGTTGCTCTGGGAAGCGTTAGAATGTAAAGGTTTATTCTAACACCTGAAATGTAATCCATTTGCTTTTAGCCATCAGTTGAATCCTGCTGCCCACTGGGTAGAGGTAACGAATGTGGTGATGAACCTTACAGTAGAAAATGAGTGTCTGGGTGCCAGACCATTTGTGCTCCTGCCCCCTTTTTCGGAAATTCCTATTCCAAGTAGTTTCCTGCTGCCTCCTTTGTTTTCTGAACCCTGACATTGAGTTCACTATAGGATATATTCTCTTATCAGAGGTTGGTTAAACGTCTTGCTCTCTACAGGAACAAAGTGAAATAGGATCTTTTCCTGTCCTGGTCTGTCAGTATTTGATAGGTTTCATTCCTGGGAACTATGCTGCTTTGGAGGAAGGTAGCTGCAAGCTCTTTTGGGCTCTGGGGGACCTTCTCCACGCTTGTCTGCAGAAAGAGTTAAGGGAGGCTGTGCTCCTTTCTGGAGCATCTCAAACTGTGCAGGAAATGATTCCTCTCCCCCTTGTATGCAGGCCTCTGATGAAGGTAGTGGGCTGTTGTTTTCCTGGTACTGTTTTGTTGCTGAGAGATCTTGATAAGGGAAACCTCAGAAATAATAACACCATAGCAGTAATAACAGTAACAACAATAATAAAAAAATCTTCCCAAACCTTCTACCTTCTCTTTCTCTTCTAATATAAGAAAAAACCTCATGGTAGTTGTTTGTTTCCTGATTTTTCAGGAAATAACGATTGTTTTGATGCTTATGGCTCTTTGTACTTCTGGGTCTTTGTACATGCTACTATATGGTTTCTAGTGTTCTTTATGGTATGCAACCATTTATCATGATCACATTTTCAGTTTTAATTCTCTTCTTTTTACACTGATTCATCAAGACACCTGTACTTGTTGTGTGTTCTGTTTCAAGTCTCTACCTGCATCCTCTTTTCAATACATAGGCTAGATTATGTCTTGATGGCACTGAAGTAAAAACTAATTTGTTTCTACTTCCCATTGGAGCAAAAACAGCAGGTGACCTGTGGTCATACTGTTCTCTAGTTCTGTATTAGGGAAAAAATATAGTTATTAGCTTTCGGGGCAGGCAGTTTAAAATAAAATGTGTATAATTAAGGTCAGCAATGAGTCAGCCTGTGATAGTCAGGCTGTGATTCAGCTGTGATGCCCCATGCCTTTCAAAGTGCAGCCCAATGCTCTAGCTATCCCTTCCCGTAGTTGCCAAGCTGTGCTCATGCCAGGGGTGAGGGCAGTGCATAGTTATGTATGCTGGCTGTGTCTATATTTGTAAGCTATACAGTGTAACGAATGTTCCCAGGCATTGGAACCTGGCAATCTATACTCTTAAATTGTTAAAATACTTGGATTTTCAAACCTTGCCAGACAGAGCTCTCCTAGACAATTGCCAGGCACTTATTTGGAATTTAGTGTGGGCCAGGGCCAACATTCAGCAGGCAGTTTATATCCAGCCACTCTCTTCTGGAAAGAAGGGAGGTTTAATAGTATGGCCCCAGGTTACTCTGTGCCAAAGAATGGCCATTCACATGCTCGATTTACTCGAATAGCTGCAGCTACTGTCTTTTGCCCTTTGCTGATGAACAGGCAGGCCAGACACTGGTGGCAAAGTGTCATGAGATTTGACACCTCCTCCCATAGCATATTCCTTAGCAGGAATGCATGCACCACAGCTCTCTAATTAGTTAGTGAGATTAAGGAAAAGCAGTTTGACTTCCTCATAAAATCCAAAATAAAGATCAGGCAGGGATAGGGAAGTGTCTGTTTCCATTTTAGACACAGCAGCCATTGCCGCAGGGTCTGGTGGGACACAGCAGCCCCTTGGCAGACACAGGGAAGTGCCCTGCAGAGGGGTCAGCCCTGTGGGCCCTCTGTGCAGGGCAGCGGTGTGGTGGGACCTCACCGAGGGGTCACGGTGCTGGCCTCTCAGAGCACGGGCAGTGCACAGGCACGGGGTAAGGCAGGCAGGGTCACCGTGCTGCAGCGGACTTTGGCTGTGCTGGACATTCAGCAGTGGGAATGGGAATGTCAGGGAGTTTTAATGACAGTGCTGCCATCACCAGCCTTTCCTGAGAGTGTGCTACCTGGCTCCCTGTATCTGGGCAGACCAAGGGTCTTTCCTCCTCTTCTCCAGTGCCCTTTTGTTGACAGCGATCTCTGATGGGTGTGTTACACAGTGAGGTCATAGTCAGCCCATTTGCTTTAATGAATGTTGCTGAATACCATCTTCCTGTGTCCTTTTCTGAACACATTTATCAACCTGTTTACCATGGTGAAATGGTTTTCTTTTGGGTTTTCTCTTGCTTAGCAGCAGAGGGAAGATCTATGGATGCATCAGAATTTCCCTCTGTTCCAAATGAAATATGAGTACTGGTGAAAATCCTTTGCCTTGTACAAGTCCATTGTACAGGTATAAACCTAGGATAAAATACATCAAAGTGCTGATGAACTAAATGGCACAATCCTTTGTTTTGGATGGGTTTTATTTGTGTCCTGTCCACAACAGAGAGTATTCCTGGTGTAAAGGGGCAACATCAAGAGTCATGTGGCAGTGAATGGTAGGCCTTGTGGTTAGAATTCCATTTACAGTGTTGGGACCTTGTCTGAGAGGAATGAAAAAAAGAAACAGAAGGCTGCTTTGGGTATTCCAGTGCAACTTGGAAAATAAGCAGGCTTCACACTTCCTACCTAAAACAAACAAACAAACAAACAAAAATACCTGCAAAAATAAAGGGGGTTTCTATGAGATGCCACAGAAAACCAGTCTTACTTTTTGGAAGCTGAGCTATTTAAATCAAATTGTTTTTACGTAGCTATGTATGACACTGCTAATAAATGACAGAAAAAACCCATCCTGAGTTAATTTTGCATTTATATAGTTTATAAATACCAGTAATGGTTTGAGTTGCAAAACTCTTGCTGTTGTCAGCTGTTTGTTCCCCCGTACATAAATCTTATTATAATTAGAAATATATATTTAACACATGGGTTTTTATCTCATGTACACTTCAACACAAGTGTAAAATCTTGGTTTTCTGTAATACTTTCTTCCAAGAATATGTTGTTCTTGAACACCTTCATCATAATTAATTGGTTACTTACTCATGTGATAGAATTTCATAGTGCTTAGAAATGGGGTAAATCAATAAGTTTTGAAAGAACTTGATTTAAAAAACCTATCTGTTAGAAAAAATTACATGATATGTTAATATGCTTTTCCCAGTGGTTGATTGTTTTTCTGTTTTTTCACAGTTATCTGAATTTTTCTAGCTATAAAAACACTCAATCTCCTGCAAGTTAAAGAACATAAATACAGTCGGCTAGAAAAAATAGCCTGTGAACGGATACTGTCATGGGAAGGAATGGAATGTGGATCTTCTCCTATATGGACTGAAACAGGGTATATTCCAACTCACTGGTTTACTACAGTCTGACTTCTTTTAAAAGGATTTCTTCAATGTAACCTATTGTTTGTCTTTTCTTTTTTCCTTTTCTTTTTTTCATTCTTCAGCCAATATCAGAAGACACATCTTTCGTGTGTGTTTTTGCCAGCCCCAACACTGAACTCTAGCCTTCAATGGTTGTCTTGCAGATATCACTGGTACATGGACTACAGAAGGCAGTATTTTTGGTGGTTTGTTTGTTTTGTTGGTTTGGTGTTTTTTTTTTTTGTTTTGTTTTTTTTTTTGTGTTTTTTTTGTGTTTTTTTTCCCCTTCCTTCATTTACACTGTCCTGAGTGCCCAGTATCAAGCAGTGGCCTTCCTAATGTGACGTCACTTCACTGAAAGTGTATGTGCTGAGAAACACCAACAAAAAAATCAGCCAAACACTGGCTCAGGGTGTACCCACTTATTCTTTAGTCTTTACAGTATTGAGAGCATTGAGCTTGTGAGGTGATCTAGTGCAGCTGGAGAGTTAACCTGTCTGCCCATTTTGGGAATCCAGATATAGTACTATATGCCTTCACTGGCCATCAAAATACTACAGTGAAGGACAGGGACAAGCAGAAAGCTCAGTGACGGTGCTCTGTTACAAAAAAAAATGGAGCATCATGGTTTTGTTTTGTTTCATTTTTTCTTAAAATAAACATGCTTTTATTTGTTTGTGACTGCTACATCCTAAGTAAAACGGAAGGCTTTTTAAAAATAAGGTAAATATATTAGACTGCTCTTCAAGAGGGTATTTATTCATAAATTGCTAAAAGCTTTTAGGCAGAAACTGTACTAAGCTACTAATGACTTTTCAGAATTCTCCTGTGACATTTTTCTTGGTAATATTTTTCCCTCTCTCATTTTTTCCTCTCCAAAGTGCAGCAGATTATTGGAGAAGTGCCCTTGACACTGTATCTTTACTATCCTTGAGAGACCTTTGTCTTACAAATGGACACTGTTGGCCTTGTTTTGGCTGTGCTGCAGTCCAGCACCGCTGCAGAAGCACTTCTAGAGGTGGCCACTCAAAGGCACAGTCCCTCTCCCTGTGTTTTAAGCATCACAACATGCAGACTAGTGTCCCAGTTTAGGGTGCTCCATGCAGAGGGAAGGGGAACTGTGAAGCTGAGTTTTTGTCTTACCTCTAAATAGGAAGAGAGAGTAGTGCTCTGAGGACTAGTGCACTTTCCTTTGAGCAAAGGAAGAGGAAAGGTGGTGAAAAAGAGCATTTTTATCTCAGAGTGCAGATTTTGAACTATTTATAACTACTCCAGGAGTGGATAAGCAAGAAAGCATGATAAGACTCTAAAAAACTCTGCTCCAGGTACTGTGATAATAAAACCCCAAACAGGATGTGTGGCAAATACAGGGAAAAAAAACCAAACCAAACCAACAAACCACAAACTGAAGAGAAAAAGGTAAGTTAAAGAGGTAACAGTTCCTACCAGAAGAGATAGCAGTGCACAGGACCCTCTTAGAAAGCAGGTTTTATGGACTAGAAAAGGCTTTGAAGGAAATGCTAAAAAAGGGGGGGAAAAAAAACAAAGAAAAACCCCTTTGTTTGATTTTTAAGTCCCCTAAGCAGTAACCACATCCTCTCTCTCGCTCAGCTGCTTTTCTTTAACTGCCCAGCCAGTGCAGCTCATATGGGCAGTGCTCACATTGAGAGTGAGAACCTGTCACTTGGCCGTAGCGAGGAAACACTTCCTCCTGACCTTTCTCTTTGTGTGTTTTCATAATTTACGGCTGCAGAGTTTGTTCAGCTGTTAGGTTGGGGTCCACGCCCCACCTTCTAGTCCAGTTATGTCTTAAATTGGGCAGACCAAGGGCAGACCTGATGTACGCAAGCAGCCAGGACAGTGAACATTGCACTCCCCATCCACCCACAGAGGTGGGTTTGAGGATAAAATGAAGAAAAACAGTCCTTAGAGCTGAGTTCTGTGCTGGCCTTGACAGGTACAGTGAGAGCCTATGAAAAGCTTTCTAATTGCCAAAATTGTTAAAGGCAATATGCCACAATATCCCATCTGCTTCCTTAGAAGTGTCTGGATGGTGGAAGGGACTATAACCAGACCACGGGTGCAGGTGTCGTGGGTGATGGCAAACACTTCAAAGATGAGGGTCTGCCTCTGGGGAGGGAGGGTCTGCTGGAAGCAGCATCCTCTGGGCAGCCTCTGTTCACCCTGGCAGCTTAGCATTCACGCTTGAAGCAGAAATGCAAGTGCTGGGTTTGTATTTCTGGGACTGTCAGAGGTTTTATCCCAGGTATGAGAGAGAGAGATCAGCTGTAGATCTTGCACAAAACATCCCTCAAGGACAGGACCCTGTTTCCTTGGACTGAAGCTAGGGATTGCTCTAATCAGTAGAAGAAGCCAGTGCCATTTTGTCACCTTGAATAAGTCTTCAGCAAGCAATGTTATTTTGCAGGTGAATTGCCTTAAAATTCTTCCCTCCTTTGTTCTGTTGAGAACTGAATTGGTTACCCAACTGCAGCTAACTTTTTAAGGGGATTGCACAAATGCTTATTAATGCAACCAGAGAAATCGTCTGAAGGGCAACAAAATTAGATGACGTATCTGTTTACAGAAATGTATGGAAACTTCACACCATAGAGCATCTTTTAGGGAAAAAAATACAGAACCCTCTTGTTCTTCCTACTTAGCTCATTTTACTTTCATACAAATTTTTCTTTTTACCTCTTTGTAATTTTCCCTTTCCCCTACTTTATGATAATATTGGGTCTGATTATCTTCTTAAATAATAATTTTAAAATAAAACTAAGTAAAAGTTTTTTTCTGAGTTGTCAAGAAATGGGCAAGATTGAAACCAAATTATCTAGGAACCATATGAAGAAAGCTATGTTGCCCCCTTGCTTGTCAGTTTAATTCCATTGAAGTGTTCGTTTCAGGATCTGCTGTGTACATAGATTGCCTACATTTGTGGGGAGGGGAGGGAGTGCTGTTGTTCAAAGCCAATATATTGGGCAATGTGGGTGGAAAAACCACCAAAACACATCCAGTTCCCTACCAAGATGAGAAGGAGAGGGTCACTGCAAATATCACAGAAGGAGCTTGCTGCTTATATGAGACAAAAGAGAACCAGCTGGGAAGCTGGAGCTTGGAGGGTGCAAGTGGCAGATCTAATTGATGTGGCATTGCAAAAAGGCAAATGCCTACATGAACAATGGCTCGTGCCTTGGTCGATGTCAGAGAGTTGTATCAGTGTTAGCACTAGTGGGAAATATGCAGCTAATTTCTTTTGTTATGGGACTGAATCAAAGCCTACAGAAGGCTGGGCTTTGAATCCAGAGAAAATGCCATTATTTGTAGGGGAGTGGGGTGCAACTGACAGCATGAAAGTGTCCTCACAGGTTATCCAAGCGTTGCCAATAGAAAAGTGGCTGTCATGCCCTCTGTACAGGGTAACCTTTATCTCAGATGTGCTTTTGTTAAACAGTAATTGCAGATGAAACAAAAACAAACCTCTGCATTCTCCTCTCTTTATCTATTGGTTCTGTTACATGCCTGAACAGGTAAAACAGTGCTTAGCAAGCTGGCTGCACTTTGATTTTGCTGCACTTATCCAGGATCTGAGAAAACACATAACAGTTTCGACTGCAAGGGTCAGTTGCATATTTCTGGGAACACTGCTTTGGTTTTAAAATGGAGCCTTTCCAAGTGGGTCAAGCAAAAATGTCTTTGATGGAGCAAATCATTTGCAGATACATTTGTGACTGGAATTTATTCACTGCAACTTAAAGTTTTGAATAAAGTGTGTGGGATAATAGTAAAATACTAGTTAAAATTCAAAATGTGATCAAGTTTCACAAACGAATAACATCCTGAAAACTTTTGCTTCTCACTGACTCACTTTTCCTTAATGTAACAAGCTCCTCTTTGATATTGGTAATAAAACCCACAAAACCCCACAAAACCCCACTAATATTTAGCCTTGCTGAATAATCTTCCCACATAAGAGGGGAATTTTTCTTGTGGTTTTTCAATAGATACTCAGCCTGTTTTGTTTAAACACCTCTGCAAGTTTTTCTTTTAAGTCTGAAGATTTTTCATGAGCTTGCAGGTGGTTTAGAAAAGGCAGTGCTCTGCTTTTAGTTTCCTTTTTCTGGTTTAAGATAAAAAAGAGTCTAGGATATTTTTTAACTAGCTTTCTTGTAACTAAGAAGAGGTTTGTGTGAGAAATAAAGAACATCGAAAGCAAGCAGAAGCAGAGTGGGACAATCTCCTTTCTCGCCCGGTTGGTGATACTGTGCCTGATGCACCCCAGGACATGGTTGGCCCTCTTGGCTGTATGGCTGACTCATGTTCAACTCGCCCTTGACCAGAACTCCAGGTCCCTTTCTACTCCACTGCTCTCCAGTGGCTTGTTCCCCAGTCATTCCATTAATCTAGGATTGCACCATCCCAAGTGCAGAATCTGGCACTTGTTTTTGTTATACTTCATACATTTGGGGATTGCCCAGTCCTCTGATTTGTCGAGGCCTCTCTGCAGGCCCTCTCTGCCTTCAAGCAAGTCTACAGTTCCTCCCATTTTAGTGTCATTGCCAAACTTACTGTGGCTTTGAGTGCTATGTCCAAGTCATTTCTGAAGATGTTCAAGAGACCTGAGCTGAGGATGGAGCCCTGTGGAACCCCACTAGTGTCACGTCACCATTCTGATGTCACCCCATTCACTGTAACCCTTTGTGCTCAACCTGTGAGCCAGTTGCTCTCCCATCCCATGATGCGTTTATCCAGCTGTGTGCTGGATTTTGTCCAGAAGGATCCCAAGAGACACATCATTGAAAGCTTTATTGAAATCCAAAAAGATTACATCAACTGGCTTGCCTTGATCAACTGAGAGGTTACCTTGTCATAAAAGCAACTGGAGTTGTCAAGCAGGACTTTCCTTTCATGAAGCTGTGCTGGCTGTGACTGATGACTGTGTTGCCTTTCAAGTGTTTTTCAATAACTACCAGAATTATCTTCTCCATGATTTCATCAGGCACAGAAGTGAGACTGCTCTCCTTGTGTTGAAGCTTTTCTGCCAGTTTCACTTCTGCCATCAGAGATTTTTAAACTCATCGTTTTTGTGTTCACTGTGACCAAGACAGTCAACAATCACCACTGCACTCATGAGACCTTCTCTATTAAAAATAGCAAATCAAGGAGGGCAGCTTTTCTGGCTGGCTTCCTTAGCATGTGTACCATGAAGTTATCATGTGTTTTAGAAACGTTACCATGTGTTTTAGGAATCCCCTGGACTTGTTTGTACCAGCTGTGTGGTGCTACGACTAAACATAAGGCAAGTTGAAGGGCCTCATAAGGGCAAGGGCCATTGATTTAGAGCCATCCTTCAGTTCCTTAAAGAATAATTTATTGGTATTGTTGTCTTGGCTGGGCGGCCTATAGTGAACTCTCAATTTACTGTCCTACTGGCTGTCTGCTGACGTGCACTCACATGTTTGTGCAACCTGGAGATTTATCTCACTTTCAGTAACACTTAAGATATGCTTCTGAGTGCAAAAGATATTATTTATGCAGTTCATTTTCAAAGGAAAAATCCTGGCAAAAGTACACAAACTTTGATCAATCTGTGAATTGCTGTGTGGTTTTGTATGGGGCCATATAAAAATAATGTTTACAGAATGGTCAGAGTTTCTGTATGTTCTTTTTTTTATGCTGTATAGGTTATGCGGAACTATTTGTCTTTTTCTTTAATTTTTATTTTTTTGATGGACTGAATCAGTTTCATTTGTGAAACAATGGTCCCAGGAAGAAGACTCATCCTTATAACCTGCATTCCAGGTCCTTAACTCTCAGAAACTACAAAACTGAGGAGTATCAAAGCAGTAGGGGCCTGTTATGCCTCAACTCTTCTAAGTCCTCTGATGCCTTCCTTGGAGCCTCGTTCCCAAGGCAAATTAAAGTGAGCTATTCATACAGCAGGCTAGTCTTCAAGGCATGATAGTGTAACAATGTAATTTAGACATTTCCCAGGACCTCTGCCATCCCCCCCAGCACTTAGAAGGGGACCAGATTTCAGGGTGACATCACTTTTGTGCCTCCCATGTGAAGGAGTAGGGGAAAAGAGATTAAGGGATTTCTGTGCTCACTGATCTGTGCAAATATCCTGTCCTGCTTGGCTGGTCTTCTTATCATACCCTCCTCTGCAGTTTTATTTAAATTCTACTGCTTCTTTAGCTAGAAAGTGCCATCCAGCTGGAACAGATCAGGTCTATGGACACACACCACTTGCCCAGCCCCTCTGCAAGTCCTACATTCTGCTATATGATTTTAGTCTGTTAAAAGATGAGGGTTGCTCTGGTCCCTTTGCAAGTGTCTTCATGCCACAGCCATTTGCAGAGCTGTGAGACAGTAAGTTTAGCAGAAACAGTGGAAGATGTTGCAGGGATTAAACAAAATCAATAGTATATGCTGCATAAAGACAGAGTGACATTTACAGAGCCTGATTTAGTTCAAGTGGTGTATTCACATTTTTGTAAACACTGGGCTCAGTCAAGTGGGTTTTTTTCTGCTGAACTATACTTATATACAGCACTTCTTCTTGTGTCCCTTCCCCTCACCCCCAAGTGCCGTTCAGAAGAACTGGAGTGTTGGCACCTTGCTCCAGAATTTTATTAGCTGTGCTTAGCAATGGCAGATGCCCATCACCAGCTCGCTCCTGTGTTGGATCAAGATGACTCCAGGCAAATATAAGAGATGCCTGTAAAAGAAAGCAGCTGCATTAAGAAGTGTACACAGCTCTATCAAGTTTTAGAAGAATGTCAGAGATGAGGCACTTGTCCTTTTTAAAATCAGATGAAGAAGAATTTTCTGCCAAGATTCTTATGACAGCCTTCTGCTTCACAGTCTGTAGGGCTCTGAAATGTTACCTGGCATTTTGCCATGGTCATGAAATGTGGCTTGTCCTTATTAATTCAGTGTTCAAGGACATGAAAGTACAATTTCTTGGTTTCACAGGTCACCGGAAGAAAAAGGTACTTTGCTCTGAAAAATGAAAGAAGTCTTGGTCTTCGGGGAGATGCCTTGAGGGTGTCATGTATTTGCAGATGTAGAGCTAGGAGGAATTTCCCTTCTCTGTAGTTAGTAGGATAGTAAACTTTTCAATGACCTGCATTAATAAACCCTCAAAGCTGTTTGTTACAAAAAAAATTTCCGTTGATCAGCGTCTTCAAAGACAAGAAATTCAAAGTTTATGACTGACTCTGCTCTTGAATCTTTTGCTGAAAGTTTGAAGCATAATGCAATTCTAGCTACCATAACGTGACACTTAATTCCAGGGGCTAACTCACTACCTTTAATCAGATGTATTGAAATCTTGCTCTTTCAAGAAGTGCACGTAAGTTGGTGGATCCTTGCCTTGTGCACATCAAAGAACATCTGTAGCAGAGGAGGAGGGACATTGTCTGCTTTTTGCCTTCAGAAGAAGACGGTTGAGCAAACCTAAATAATGGATCACGCCTGGCATTTCTGAGGGCTGATCCTCAAGTGTTTATTCTTCTGGATGCATTCTACCACTGTAATACATTTTTATTATTAATTAATACAGTATTAGTAAATATGTAGTTAAGACTGCCCAAGTCCTTCCACTGTAAATCCTGTCACAGTTTCTTATAGAATTTTTTTAAAGGGTTTGGCTGATTCCTCTTCCTTATGCTTAAGGGTAAAACTGGTGCTGTCAAAATTTCAGCATTGGAAGTCAGAAGTTAGGCTACATCCTTATGTTGGTGGGATGTTCGCTGAACCTGAGGTTATTTGCTTTTTTTCAGTCTGTATGGAGGTTTCCTGCAGACCCATATTAAATGCAGAGACCAAGGATTACACCTACTAAGAAAGGATTGAGTGCAAAAGGAAGCCAAGTTTTGTAGAGTAGGGACAAAAAACTTATCCCATGTTAAAATTAATACTTCAAAAAGCTGAAGTGCTATCCAAATGAAGAAAATAAAAAGAAACATAATATATTGATATTATATATATCAATATAAGTATTGATATACTTATACAGGTTAAGTATATCAATACAAGTATCTGTCCAAAAAAGAGTTTGAGAAACAGTTAACAGACATAATAAATATTTCCTCAAATGCACCACGAATGGGAAGCCTGCCAGGGAGTTTGTAGGGCCAATAGATGATACAGGTATCAAAGGGTGACTTAGGTAAGAAAAAGCTACTGTAGAACAAGTAAATAAAGTCTTTTTGGAGTAGAAGAAGCCAGAGAGATTCGCATGTTGGAGCTTTTCTTTGTGAGAGACTGATTGAATGACTGTACCAAAATTAAAATTATGGAGCAGCAAATGAACAGTAACACAGTGCTAGAAGCAGATGACATTGACTTAAGAGTTTTAGAGGTATTCAGTGGTGAAACATGTCAGTGATTAACATTGGTGTGTAACCACTTGCTTTGCACTGCTTTGATAGTTGGTAAATGTGACCCCAGACTTTAAAATGCATTCCAGCTGAGGTCCTGAGGTCCCGGGGAGATAGGGGCATGTAAGAATAAAGTCCATAGTAGAAAAAACTGGTAGAAATCGTAAGAAAAAAATGGAAAGAGTGAACACAGACAAATATGACATATTTGCAAAGAGTTAATAGTAACTTGTGCAAAGGGAAGTCCTACCTCCATAACCTGTATGTTCTTTGAAGTGATTTGCCAAAACATGTTAGCTATGAGAGACCATTTGGTATAAACTACCTGGATTTCCTAAAAGCTTTTGGTGAGATTCCTTCACCACGGTCTTTGAAGTGCGCTAGATAAACGGTCTAGATATACAAGGGAAGGCAAAGATAAAAAATAAGCTGAAAGGTAGTAACGAGACTGGGGAGGCAGAGCTTTCCTGCTGGAGCAGGAACAGTAATGGAACTCCATGAGGAGTCTGTGCTAGGATCTGGGATGTCCATGTTCAGTAGTACTCATGACCATCCTTAATAAAATAATGACCACAAGTGGGAAGAGGATATTCTGCTACATAAAATTCTGACCTGACGCAGTACTGCTACTTCTTTGTTAAGGCAGGAAGCAGCTCTTCTCCATTGCGTGTCTAGGGAGTTTTAGCTGCTAACATAGGTATCTAAATTAGATGTCTGAAAGACAGATGTTATGAACTTCCACTATGCTTCTCAATATACGCTTTGAATGTTGGGTGCCTGGAAGGTAAAGAGTGGGTGTTCATGAGTCTTAAAAAGGCTCCTTGAATCTCTGTGTAAATGTTTTCTTAGAATGAGTGGTGCAACTATCCCTTCATGTGCGGATCACTAACAGAGGTACCCAAGGGGACGCTGTCTCTACAGATTCCTGATGTAGCGCATATCACACCATTTAGTCAGCAGTCGGGTGCAGTTATTTTAGGCTGCTTTATAAGATATGTACAAATTCATAGTTTTACATTAATTGATAACAAAGGATTTTATGAAGCTCTGACCCTTTAATACTGAAGACTGGCTCATGAGCACGTGTTTTCTGTGGGGACTTCGGTAGCTAAAGTTCTGGTTTTGTGCCAAGGAATCCACTTGGCTCATTACAGGTGTCTGCAGTGTCAGTTTGTCTTGCTCTTTGTTTGATTCACTTTTTTGTTCTGCTCTTAATCTTTGCTGGTGGGATATTTGTTCTGGAATCTCTCCAGATGGAAAGTATGGACTCATCACGGGAAGTCCTAGCATCATGCTGCAAAAAATGCTCAACTGGACTGTGATGTTGTTTCTTGTTATTTTGGACAGAGAGATACGGAACAACGGCTCTTGAGATTACAGCATCCCAAGGAGACTTGGGCAAGCAGCCATGCTCTAGCAGGTGCAACCAAGAGCAGCAATGACTGAAGTCAGTCCGTACTGTTCACCTTGCAATACCCTGGTCTTCAGTGAGTGCTTCATATTTCTTCAGGACGTTTTGCTCCAGAGATGAGGTTAATTTTGTATATGCTATTTTGCCTTCACAAACTTCTCATGAGTGCATTAACAAAATACAGTTCTGGTGCTTTTTGTTGACATTACTGCTTCTCACAGTATTTTGAGGACAGGTTCATTATTATGCTAAATTTTCAAACTGAGATGAATCTATCTGTGATGAACATACACAGAATATGCAAGAAAGGACACTAACAAGTTGAGATTTTTTCTGACCTTATATTAGTGGTATCAGCATGGAAAATCATGAAGTTGAATAACACTAAGAATTTCGAGTTGTGAAAGAGCTGAAGACAGTAGGCTACTCTATTGCGACAACAAAGATATCAGTGGAATTAAAACCATAAACTCCTCTATTGATTGTGTTTGTGTGTAGATATTATATCACACACAATTACATAATGGTAGCAGTTATTTACAAAATTGTAGCCACATTTGGAACAGATGTGGCATTTGAAGTAAATTGTTTAACAAAACAAACTGTCCCTGCAAAGCCAGAAATATTAATATTGTAATGATGTTCTTATTGGATAAGCTATTGCATATAGATGACACACTAATATTACAACAGATACACTCTGGTTTTCTGTCAGTAACACAGAGCATGAAGAGCAGTCATAAATTTTCCTACAAAAGCTTTATTTCTATTAAAAAGTGGTGCACATCTTCATAAAACTCCAAGGTATTTGTAGTGGTATATAGTTAGCGGGCTCCTTCAAGCTCTAAGTTCAGTTCATATTTCTGCCATGGACTATTTCACAAGACCATAGTTTTAAAAGTTGACTTTTAAAAAATTCCTCGAGCTAATCTAATTTGAGGACCACTGAAACAAAACAGAGCTTCTGACATCACTTTTTCGAATGTTTAAATCAGCACTGTCCACTTTCGAACATTTGACCCATAGTGCCTCTGCATGGCTTCTTTATTTGAATATCTAATTGCAATATTTACTTTCCTCTACTCCAGATCTCTGTCTGTCTGTCCCTCTGTCTCTCTCTCTCCCTCCCTTCCCCTCCTCCAGAGTTTAGGAGATCTTAAAAGACCTCTAAAAATCTAAACCCTCTCAAAGTTTGCACCTTCTTCCACAGAGATGGTGTAAACTGGGTATCTAATACCCATGAGGATCTAGCTGAACCCTATAGGGCCAGGGACAGTCTTTATGGTGTAGTGTGTCACAAAGGCTCTTCAGCGGCACTGCAACACTGTTGCATGGGTCTTTAAATATAATGACAACAGTCGAGGAGTAGTTTTTTTGATTCTCTTCTCAAGTGGTTTCTACTTGCTGCTGTACAAATGACTGACACTGATCTTTGATACTCACTTTATGTTTGTTCCACTACTAGAAGGACGATAACTCTTCCTATGAGAGAAATAAATACTGTGATACTTCAGTAATGGAGAGGATGAATTCTGATTCACCTTTCCAAAAATTCTTAGCAGGTTTGATAGGAAGAACTTAAATTACTTTGAGGCATGATGTCACAATGAGTCACTAAACAGCAGCCTCAGGAAATCATGAGGAAGAGTGATTTGGTAGTGACATAATTATGGGAAATGCTTGGCAGAGAGAGTTGTTTGTACCAGGGGTAAAAGTGCATGTCTGAAGAAAGGAGGGCGACAAAAAGCCATGAAAAGAAAGGCAGAAAAATCATCAGTCCTCTAAAACAATTTTTACCAACTGACAAAGGTTTGCAGTATAATTTAAATTTACTTTGCATTGAGCCTTTCTACCATGACTTTTCTATTTATTTCACCGGGGATTTCAAATGCAATTTTTTCCTGTGTAGAGTCAGACCAATGTGTGAGCACATGTACGGAAGAGATGGAAAAATCAGTTTAACTGACATCCTGATAAACAGCTCAGCTGCTTAATTGGAAGAACATTATGCAACATACTGCTTGTCATATCTTTGACTCTCATTAGTGAGATCATAGGGTATTTACTCTGTTTACATCTCAGATTGGTCTTGCCTGCCTCTCTAACAATTCTGAATAGACACTTGAAAATGTATTTTCTTCTTTGTGGCTGTGTGATTGTTAGATTAACCAAACCTATTTAAACAAATTTTTTGCTTTAGGTGAAAGTTTGCAAACTGGATGGCCTTAGGTAAGGTTTAAATGCAGTGCATTAGTCTGCAGGTGTCTCTGCAGTTCTTAAGGCAGAGAAGCCTGAGTAGGTCTAGCTGAGATCATTTGAAGCATCACTGCTCCTAGGTGCTTTTCACACCTTTTCAAGTACTGTTCACCACCTCCTTTGCACAGGCGCCAGAGAAAGTGTGCAGCTGTTTTGAGCTTCAAGAGTCCTGTAACTGCACAACCCACCTAGATCAACAGCTTAAATGAACATGCTGCAAACCGGAGGGGTTGAAATACAAGCAAAAATCCTGACTTTCCTGCTCTTCCTATGGGAATAGTAGCAGAATCTCTTAGCCCAGTGTAGTTTATCAGTGCAGTTAAGTGCAGAGATTTATTTAGCACAACTCTCTTCTGCTGCCAGTTCCCCTCCATCCACCCAAGTAATTTTAATATAGAAAATGAAGAGGTTGAGGGAACATCTGGAAGAATGTTTCCCTATTTACACTGCTACAGCTGCAACAAAACTGTCTCCATGAGATGTGGCTAGCAGAGGAGGCCTTCCTGCAAATGGATGTTGCTGTTTATGGTGATTCAAGCAGCAGGAAACTGCCCGTGGTGCCTTCAGAGTGTGCAACACCAGACCAGCATGCCCCCAGGGGTACCGCTCCATTTGCACATGTGTCCCTGGGCTTGTGGTGTGGCCTGGGGTGCTGCTTCTCTCTCCGTCTGGAGACTAAGGACTTCATGTAGCTGGCATGAGACCACGGGGAGATTGGGCCATCATCATATCTGTTTATGTTCTTACATAATAAAGGAATCCAAACTTGTGTAGGATAGTGAGGACAGGGAAGGTGTCTTTCACTTGTCATGTTGAGTGTGGGAGTGTTACGTACGTTAATATGGCTCTGTTTGAGCTGCTGCGTGTACTCTTGAGTTCAGTGTTCAGAAAATTACAACAGGAAACATCTTATTGGCCAGTTAATAACTTCCTGTCCTATGTGACTTCTGCTTCTAAGAAGCACCACAGAAATGAGAAGGTGTACAAGGAACATCCTATGATAGATAATATTAACATCATGTGGTAGATATTAAAATGATGCTGGGGGAAAAAAGCTATTTTATGATAGCTTGTCCTTTATGTATTCCTTTGTGTTTGATTTGCATTAATTGAGAAGCTTCATATGATAAAAAAAGCTCTGTGGGACTTAAAATAAAAAGCAATATAGAGATGTTTGTTCTTGTCAGGTCTCTGCACATTGCTCCCTGGTGATGATGCTTGAGTATTTTCCAAACAGCTAGCTGAGCTCTACCTATTTTCTATTTCTGAGAAAAAAATTTGGTTAAACAAGTACTATTATTAAAGATACTTTCTTCTTAGAAGTACATTACTGATCAAACGTGATTGGGGCATAGGAAAGGGTAGCCTTTATGGTCCTACTAACCATAAAGGACTTCCAGGAAAAGATACCAGGTTGTATTTCTTGTCAGAGAGCCCCAGGCTGCAGTTTCAGCTATAGGTTAGGTTACACTGAAGCAGTTGTTGCTGCCCTCTCATCTGTGCTAGAAAGCCAGTACAACACCAGAGCAGATGAGGTCAGATATGTATATCAGCTAGATCCAGCCCATTCAAATTCCTCATTCTTTTGTCTGTGAATTAGAGTGAAGGCGCCTCTGGAAATAACTGGTTTCCTGCTCTCTGGCTAAGTTCCCCATCAAATAAATAGTGAGGTCCTGGAAGTGTAGCAAAGTGAAATTTTCATGTGTCTTTGCTAACTCTTGATAATTTAACACAGCTGAATCCACTGTGCTCTCACACAAAGAAGTTCTGAATCTAAACAGCAATGCTAAGAGTTTTTTTTTCAGCCACTATAGCATTGCCATGGATTTAGTGACTTACTTGTGTTAATAAAACACGTGAATAAATAACTATTACATCACAAGCAAATGACTCAATCAGAGAGCAACATTTTCTCTGCTAGTGTTTCATCAGATTTCTAATGAGAGCTGGTGTCTAAATGATGATTTTCTGTAACACCTTCCTGAAGAAGGCAAAGAAGAACTGAATATCAGATGCAGTGATTAACCACAGCAGGGTACACCAAAAAATATACCCTGCCAAAGAGTGATGCAAGATTTGCATGAATTTGCAGCTTGTATGGCAGTCAGAACCCGACTGTAGGAAATTTGATAGCTGATATCTGAGAAGGGGAATGCGAAGATGGGTTTGTTTTGTAAAACTGCCTAGTGGCTGTCTGTTCTCCCTTCTCCTGTGCTCTCCTTCATGTACACACACACACAAGACATGTGACAGTATGATCAAATCTGTTTAGCAGTTTGTGGACTACCTTGCCATGCTGTGCTGGTCACCACATTCCTGTCCCTGTTACCTCACAGACTTACTGAAAGCCTTTCCAGCCTTATTAGCTAACAAGTGAAATGAATAACACACATCTGGCTCATCTATGCTCTGTGGAGTTCAGTGTGCCCAGCCTGGGCAAAGCTAGAAATGCCTTCTCAGATGTCTAAGTGGGAAATGGAAGGAACTCTCCTTGAAGCCAAAGTGCTCTAAGGAGCAGCAATTGTTGAGGGTCACATCTTCTTTGCGACATGGAGGATGGTTGATGTGTGGTGGGGCTGAACCCTGAATGTATGTTTTGTTTTGTCCTTCAAAGTGCCTGATGCATCTTACTTTCTCTTGGAGTTGCATGATGTCATTGTCCTAATTTTGTCAAAACCATTGCAGAGGACAAATCAGAAACTGGAATCATAGTAGATAGGATTTCAGTGTTCAACTGTTTAAATTATGCCCCTAGGTTTGTAAACTTGGATTGCCTACTTTAGCTCTCTCTAAGGCTGATTTTAACACATTTATGCAAGTAGAGTGCCCTTAATTCAGTATACAGTTCCTCTGGGTCAGAGGTTGTTTCAGTAAGCTTACTGTACATGGCATTACGGATTATTTATGGTGTCAAGATTCATCCCTACCAAGGTGTTTAGGGAATCACAGCAGGCTAGATGCCTGCAACAATGAAATGAGAACTTCAGTGCATCCTGTTGCTTGCGCTGTGTCTTTTGTTAAAGGCTGCTGAGAACTCAGGGTGCATCAGGCAGGACCATGACTGTGTTTGAGTATGTCTGTCTGCTCCCCAGCAGGCTGGACCTGAGTGTGCATGTTTATTGTGTTGGATTCCTTAATGAACAGAGGTCTATTTTTGTGCCTGTAGTACAGCAGTGTTTGGGCCCAGTTTTAGGAAATCCAGGTCCTTACTGCTAAAATACTGACAGTAGTAACCAGGTTTCTCTGGAACCCCTCAGTAATATGTTTGCAGTTAAAATTTTCGAGAGAAGACACTCACCCATCTCTACAAGACGACATGTGGTTCACAGACTCTCTTTCTTTTGTAGAAGCACTAAATATGCTTCCGTGCCATACCATAGACACATACTTGGAGAAGAAGAGGAGGCTTTTAAACTCCTAGTTTTTCCAGCCAATTTGAGCAATTATGTCTTGGGCCTTTGCTATGCTGACATAAAGTGTCCTTTCTCATTTCATTTCTTGATACCTTCATGCAATAAAAGATATCTTGCAGTTTTGGCTGGCCTGTTACTGTACAGAGAGCAGGGAGGTATTTATCTTGCTAGCTGGCAGTCTGGAGGCTTCAGAGGTCTCCTGATTCATTCTCAGGGATTTAAACCTGTTCATCTTCAAAGCTTAACAGTAAGTGTTTAATAATGTGACAATTTAATGGATTTGAGCTTTACTCCAGGTTGTGTAACAGGCAAAATGAAAGTTCAGGGCTTATCTAGGGGTTTGGCTCAGAAAAAAGATTCATTAGAAACTCTTGTTTACATTATGGAAGCTTCCAGGACTAACTTCCCTGTAAATACAGTGTGATCAGAAAGCTCTCCAGCTCAGAAATGGCTACTTTCCAATCCCACTCCACAACGTGGAGTGCCAGTACTCTGTCCTTCAGCTCTGGCTTAATGCACTGCGGGCATCAGAGGTCGAAAAAGAGAAGGCCAGTTGCAAGAGAGCTCTATTTTGGCGAGTGGACATTGGAGGCTGGGATTTCATTCCCTCCATGCAGTCATCCTGTGCTATCTGACATGCTAATGAGCCTTGTCTGGGGGCCTCCCTGTTGCTTCCAGAAGGGCACAGAGGTCTTGCACCATCTGTCAGCCTATTCAGATATCTCAGAGCACCCCCAAAGCCTAAAAAATTGTTAGGTAACTATGTTTCTGTAACAAGATCCACCCAGAGTGTGTAAGGTGCCTTCTGCAGTTTGAAAGTCTAACATGTCCTTGTTTACACAGAGCCACAAAAAATTAGCAACTTACTCTCTATGCACTTGAACTTAGATAATGTCTGTACTGTATTTTTTATGCACTAATGCAAACCTGCAGCACATGCACATGCTCACAGGCCCTTTTAAGGCTAGCACATAATGAATGCTTGTCACAGGTGGAGTAATTTTTGACACTTAAAACAAATTTGCAATGATAAAATACAGCCAAAGCCAACAAAATACTTTCTGTATATAACACTTCTAATGACATAATTCATAACCATAAAATACTTTCAAATACAAATGAATGCAGCATTTTACCTCCATGGCTGAGAAAATTTTGAGCTCTGAAATCTAGCTATTTCTCTCTCTCTCTCTCTTTTTTTTCTTCTATGATAATGCAATTTTGCAAAGTGTGTTTCTTAGCAGTATAAAGAATAATTTATCTTTTTGAGGCCAACAGAATGAGGGGACTTCTTTGCAGAGTGTCTATATCCTGACAGTAGGAATGGAGTTATGAAAGACCTTACAACCCATAATTGTAAGCAGTACAATTACTGCTTACTACAATTACAAAAAACCCATAATTTACAGCAGTAAAATCACTTTCATTCTCCTCAAACTAGTTGCGTCAAATCTGAATATCACAAAATGCAACACATTTGTTTTGGGAGAAATGATGGGAGAAAACAGGTAGCAGCAGTGATTTCTGCTGTAAGTTAACAAATACACAAAGTCCTGTGAAACTTCATGAGGATACGAAAAACATTATTAAGTTAAAATGTATTATAATAAAAAATCTACAAGGTACCTTGCCCAGTGATCAGTCAGTATCCAGGCACTGTGCATGAACAATGAATGGTTAGATTTGAAGCAGAGCTGAGAAACCTCCTCTGTGAGATCTTATATGTGTTTTTCTTCTATAGTCTGCATCATTCCTCACCAACACTTTTCTTCTTACTGTTTAATTCTGACAAAAGAAAAGCCAACAGAATGAAAACTTCATAAATGCAGCGTGATACGCACAATTATTTTCCTCCCAGTACATGCCATATCTGACTGGGGTACTAAATCCCACCTGCCTTTAGACTGTATCCTACCAGAGCCCATTGCCAGGGTGAGAGTGCAGTAGTTATGCTGTGCTGGTGACGCTGGTCAGCAGTGGCTTGTGTGTACTTACAGGAGAAGCATAAAAACTACAAATTGTGAAATAAAGTGTGAATCCATTTAATCTGTTAACTGCTAAATGTATATTAGCAGGGTAATCTCAATAAAATAAGCCTTGCTGCCACATCTTAGAGGACCAGTGTTCCTCAGCAAATACAGTGGATAACGCTTTAATTACGTGTCCTAGCCAAAGTGCTGCAGCATGGTTTGTTGCATTTGGTGTGCATGCTTATGGCAGCCTTCACCTTCCTCCGGTCCTTTCTGTCACTCTGCCACAAGCAAATATCTCTTTCCTTCATTCCTGAGGGCATACACAGATTGAAAGGGCTGCAAAATAGTCCTGCTTTAGTTCAGCTTGTCCGTCTGGTGGCTAGAAATAGGATCGTTGACATTAATTTACAGTTAAGAGACTCCTGAAGAAAATGGCCATCCTGCTCTATAGAACTGGGTGCTGATTATGCATATGAAAAGCCTTTTGTGCAAAAGTACATTGGTTTTTATAAGGAAGGGTGTTCAGATTCATCACACTTTGGAAGAAGGAGACAAACAGTACACTACCAGTTTAATAAACAGGGAAAATGGATACTTTTGTCTATTACTTGCATCGAATGACATAATTTAGTAGAGTTAACAAATGTAATGAGTCATGCCTTATTAATTCACTCCATTTTTAGGTGGATTGATTCAGCTGATTTAACCTGCTGAACTTCTCATTTCATTTATGAGAAGGCAGTTTTGTGTAAGAAGATCCACAGCATGTGACCCATCCCCAAGCATACCTGCTCCCTCTTATCTTCTGACAAAACAATGTGTTAACAGCAGGAAAGAGTCAGTGTATAAAGCTTGGGAATAGAATTATAAAGACTATTTAGTTTGCAGTAGTGTGCTTGGCTTTCTAAGTGATCAAAACTTTTAATTTCAGTGAAGAACATGAAGAAGTCTGAAGTGACTAGCCTTTGAAAATCAAGCCATTTGTTCCAGTTGCAAATGCTGTTAATATTCTTCCATGCTAATGGCATTTCTTCTTTAGACACCTGTTAGAAGAGCCAGGAATATATATAGCATTTTCCTTTGATGCAACCACTATCAATGGGACCCATTGTTCCGAAATGGATGATTTCTGCTTTATCAGCTACCCTGCAAATAAATGCTGAGCGGGGTTGCAGAGTTACAACTGGGAAATTATTTCCTTGGCACATAGCCAAAATTAACACTTTAGTAACAATTTTCTTCTTCTCTAAACTGTCTTGGGTTTATGAACGGGCATTTTGCATTTAGTTTTAAAACAGGTGAAAATGGGGCAGTCAGACAAAGGTAGCTAACTAATCACCATGAATTTTTAACTCAGGATAACATTACACATGATTGATGTGAAAATGACAGCTTAAAGATTTTTTTTTTTAAGACAAGTGTGGGTATAAAAGTAAAGAATGTTTCCAAAGAGGTACCAGCTCTTCTGTCCCTAGGAAGAAATCTTTGCACTCTCAGGGGCACCCTAGCTTTGCTGAACAGGGGAGTGTCTGCACCTACCCAGTGCCAGAGGAATGATGAGAGTGCCTCTGCCTTTGCAGGATGCCTTATAAAGGTCATCACATTAGTAAAGAAGGGAAGAAATTCTGACTAGAAGAGGGGCAAAAAGAAGAAGAAACAAAGCCCAGGCTTCACTGCCACAGGATCTAAGTCTGTTTTATCACATGGATTTCCACTGACAGGGCCTGACTTGACTTGGTGCCTTGGCATGGGGAGCACCTTTGGCCCCACAGTTTTATAACACTTGAGGAATTTTCAGTCCCTAAATTAAATGTTGAAGGACTACTTAGTTTTCTTCCTCTGAGTATACTAGTGAACAAGTTGATATTATTGGTTCTCAGTTGTGTGTAGAAACTATAGATTTTTTTATATAACAATCTTCTATTAATTTCAAGCAATTAAAAAAAGCAGGTGAAAAATACTCTTTAAATGATTGGTTCAAAAGAAAGATACTCATACTTTCGGTGCATGCTCATTAGGGCAATACAAGAGGATGTGTGGGGCCAGGTGGTATGGTTTGTTTTTTGACATAAAGGGCATACTGCTACTAGGAGAAGGAGCAAGTATAGGGAGTCGTTATATGCACGCATTTGAGTATTCACTGGCTTTTGATTCCTCTAAACATTTGCATTTTGCTTCTAGATTATAACACATATAAAACATCTCTGAAAAGTAGCACACAGTTTTTTTATCATTTACACCAGCCCCCAAGTTTGGGACTTCCAGAGAAACTGGTGGCAGGGAGACATATCTGGATGACTGCCATGACCACTACATTTACCCAGTTTGGATTTCGGCGGAGAGAAGCTGTTCTTCTTGTGTGCCATGGACTGGGGCATGGCTGTTGAACCCAGCATGTCAGGGCAACACTGCAGGGCATGAGCAAGAAGGAATTTTGCTCACTCAGCCTTGCACGGGGCAGGAGCTGTGGCAGGAGAGGCACTCTCTCTGCAGGGGCCCGCATATATCCCTACTGCAAAATCCAGGGGCTGCCCAGGAGCAAACGGGGTTTTCTTCTCTGGCCTGAGGATTTGCAAGGTGCATTGGGGCTCTACTCCCACATCCCTGTGGCTCCCTGGGATAGGACTGAGGGGACATAATACTCCCTTCTAGTGCTGCTGTGCTTAAATTAGCCTCACTGGTGACTTCTGAGGGGACTCGCTGCCTTGTGAACATCACAGGGGTGGTTCATGATGGCATTTGATTTGGGAACTTACTGCTACTTACTGATTTGCAAAATAAATCCCATTCTGCTGTATGGTTGCACTCAGTATGTTATGAAATATTCCATTTTATGAGATTCAAAACATATACATTTCTCGTTCAGATACCTGTTACATTAGACAAAGAACTATTTTTGTTTCAATGAGGTACATATATTTCACCTGCCATTTCAAGCTTGTTTAGTGCCTTTTCCCGGTGTAAAATGAGCTGTAGACATACAGTACCTCATGAGACTCCTAAAGAAGCATTACAAAACATAAAAATAACAGCTCCTAGGGGGCACATGGAAACATCCCGCATTCAGCCCTCCCCCTAATTTTCCTTTAAGGGGTCTTTGCTGTCCATAAGACTTCTCTGTAAAGAACTATCAGGGCTAGATTCCACTTGTCTATGCATGTGCCTAAATGAGGATCTGAGTTTGATAATTTTGATGAAGATGGAAATGCATTTCTTCCTTCTGAACAACTTAGTTGTCAAAGTGACAGCAAGTATTTCTGAAAAGATTTTACTGGGTTTCACCTGCATGACAAGAGATACCTCAGCCCAGACCATCTATGTTTGCAAGAAGGGAGTGGTTCACGTCAGACAGAAATGTGGATATGAGTAGGGCAGATACAGAGCTTCGCCAAGCCAGAACAAGAACAGTGGTGAGTGCCAGATGCCAGCCTTATGCGCTATTGCACCATCTTAGGTGTTGCCAGCTGCTTCCCTGCTCATGGCATAATGGGAGCAGCGATAGTTTGTTGGCTGTCACTCAATGAGATGGTGGTTTTATCACTAGCAAGGCCATAAGGTCAGAAATAACTTTAAAAATTCCTCGTACAGTAGTGCCAATGCTCATCCATTTTAGCGGTGCCACATCACAGGGATTACAAACCTAGCGGGTTCATAGAATTCTCCTTCTGCCCTGAACGAACACAAGCCTCTTGTCTTGCTAGCCGTCTGGCTCCCCCAGGAAATGACAAGAAAGGCAGGGAAAATGACATTTGCGGTCACGTTCTGCATATGAAGTGCAGTCACCATCTCTGTTTGTACGAGCCTGTTCCGCTGCACACCGTTTCCTCTGAGGAAGAGGCAGCACGACCAGTGAGGCAGCTTTTGGAGGCATGTGCATTACGTCAACAGCTCTCCCGGGCTTCTATAAACATGGACATTTGGGCCCATTGCCATTCCTGGCAGAGCTTCCCAACTTCCTGCAGGACTCAGAGGGTCAGATTGCTATGAGTGCTTGTGCAACTCAAGGAAAGCACCTGAATCAGACACACAGGCTGTTGTAATTGCTTTGAAATCAGCTGACGTCTTCCTCCAGTCTCTTCACACACAACTTTTATCTCTAACAGACAGTGATGTTAAGTAAGGGAAACAAGCGGTTACAGACCAGCCCAAGAGACCAACTCCAGATGAGCCTGGAATTGTTCTTATTTAACTTCCCAGTCCTAGTGCTTGCACTGATTTCCTTGTGAGCACTCAGAGCCTTAGATCTGACCAGAACAAGGGGAAAATCCTTAATGTTATCCTAATTCTCGTTTGGCCTTGACCCTTTGGCATAAAAAACAAACAAATGAATGAACAAACAACCAAACAATCCCAAAAGACCCCACACCAGAAAAAAAGGGAGTAGGAATATTTAGACTCCAAAGGCAAATGTAAAATTTTCTTTGCATGCTGGTCAAAAGGAGTTCTCTTTGGGGATATAGAGTCAGAAAACATTCAGAGAACATTATCAAAGAGAGTGGCTTGAGGAAACTCACCTGCCACGTTTGATGTCGCTCGTCAAACATGCAGTGGCCCTGTTTGAAGTGTCAGGAAGTAGGGAAAAGCGTGATGTGACTGACAGGGACTGCAACCCGACGCCTGCAGACCTGCAGGTACAGGAACCAGCAGCTGCCTGCTGTACCCTGTCTCGGCTTCCCATCTGGCCAGAAATTGCCGCCGAAGCTTTCCCATAAAAGGCTGCTCTGGAATTCACGGCTGGAACGGGGAATCCTGGAAAGGTGTTATTTCTGATTCAAAGCACCAGGGGGTGCTGAAAAAAATTCTGTCTAGGGCTGAGGGAAAGAAAAGGGTGTAAGTGAAATCTCCGACCTAACAATCCCCTGCCTCTGACTGCATGTGCATTTAGGGAAAGCAAAACACCAAACTAATCCGTCACCCTGATATCTGCAAGGATTTCTGCCAAACAGGTGTCAGAAAAGGCCCCTCTAATGTAAACGTGACACAGCTACTAGCCGACATCTGCTGCAGTAAACGAGGGTTGTATTGAAAGTGTGGGCATGCACCAATTTAAAATCAAATCTCTGGAAGCCTGGAGCCTACACACTTGTGATTGGTTTGACTCCAGTTCATGAAATTTAGGGTACAGGGTTCCTTCTCCTAACGCTATGCCTAAAATCATCGTTGAGGTACTGTGCAGAGGAGTATGAATGACACCTGAAGGCTGTGAGTCTGCAGGTGTACATTCATTTTTATTACGTTTAGAAGGTACTTAAATGAGATTATATTATGTGGCATATGTGGCTGCCTGCTTAACATTAGGAACTGCAGATGATATAGGGTCACGCAAATATTTCTTAATAAAACCTTGCAAAGGGAAGCAGTGTTATTTTTAGCTTTTAGATAAAAGCATGTGAAGCCTACTTATTTCCTTTTGTTAATTTTAATGTTCATGACTGCATGCTTAACCCATGTAAAAAGTGTCTTTTCAGGTCTTTTTTTTTCCTTTTCTTTTCTTTTCTTTTCTTTTCTTTTCTTTTCTTTTCTTTTCTTTTCTTTTCTTTTCTTTTCTTTTCTTTTCTTTTCTTTTCTTNTTCTTTTCTTTTCTTTTCTTTTCTTTTCTTTTCTTTTCTTTTCTTTTCTTTTCTTTTCTTTTCTTTTCTTTTCTTTTCTTTTCTTTTCTTCTTTTACTTTGCTTTTGATGGGGATTTCCTTGTTCCCGAAATTATGTACTAGATTTCTAAAATAATTCCTGAGAATAAAAGCTAATCTATATGGTTATGATGGGCAAATTTGGAAGGAAGAGACAAAGATATATTTACTCACACTCATGATGTTTAAAGTCAGATTAAGAATCAGATTTTTTAAAGTGTTCAAAGATCCAACCAATCTAAAAGTTTGGGAACAGCAGCTTTAACAAAATTCTTGATCATCTCTGACATGACTAATCTTTCTACTTGGAAGTTTTTGGACCTACTGCTGACAATAAATATTAATTCCAAAAAGATTTCTAGATCTGATTTCTTTCATAAAGATAAAAAATAGCTGATGGCTTAGCACTTAAATTTTCAGATTGAGCTGTTAATGGACTATTTATGCAGTAATTGAAAATAATTATAAGTGTGTGCTTGCATTGCTACTAGAAGTCTTCTATGCCAAGGAGTGTATCAACATGTTTCTGATTATTACACTAGAGAGTTGGCCCCACAATTAATGCATTTCCACTGCCTGAGACCACTGTGGCCACCTGGTGTAAGCCGATGTATGAGTTCAGGAATTATTACAGGACTCAGGGTATTAGCCTTGGGCTAAGAAGCCTGTCAGAGCATGATTAAGTGTTCCTTTAATTTTCTGTCTTTTAACAAAAGGCGTATTTCTGTGCAATCCGTCTGTAAGAGCAGGGCTTGTGCCTTTGACACATGTGAAATCTGCAGCTGTCAAAATCTTTTTTTCTTGTGGATTCCCAACTCGGGAAAAAGAGTAATGCTGAATTCTCTGTCACAAGATTGGGTATTTTGCTCTGATGTGTAAGTCTGAGTAGTATTTTATTATCTTACAGCACTTTTTAAAAATGTGTATGTATACATTCTCTTTTGCCTGCAAGATGTCTGTGTTCTGTGACACTGATTTCATGGTGATTCACTTGCCCTGATGGTAAGTGATCACAGAGGCCCACTGGAACCTTAGATATGTGCCTCTGAATCAACACTTCCATACTGGTTACTGACTTATCATGCTGGAAGCTTGGGAATGTCTGCCCTGGTTGCTCTGGGTGCTCGCATCTGGTGCTACAGCAAAATGGGGAGAGCACTGAATTCACAACATCACTCCTAGGATGCCCAGTTGCAAGCTGAGTTTTTGGCATGGAAATGTAATCTCTCCATACACACTTGTGCCTTCCCTGCATGTGATGATTATAGGCATGTGATGAATGGCAGCTCCATGTAGTAACTGCACTGACTGTTGCTTAATGTTTATTTGAACTGGGACTATGCCATACTAAAAGTAAATTTTCCTCTCTGCAGTGAGGCGGATTGTTTTAGAATTATACTATTAGTTTTTCTTTGATGTGGAATGCTAATTTAAAGAGAGCAAACAGCTTTAAGCACTTAAAATATAAATATGCTATTTTCAGGCATAGAACACCCTGTATCCTAAAGCATCATTGACAGACCACTGACTTCACTTTGTGATCAGGTGATGGTTTTCCAGAAGGTGTTCCCTTCACTAAGCACTGTGATCTGCAGCCAAAGAGCTTCATTTCTTATATTGGAATGTTTGAAGGAGCTTGGCAATTTCAGCTAGACTTCAAACGACAGTTCTCTGTGCCACATATTTGCATGCATGTTGCTGTTACTCCATGAATAGGAGGCTTGAAGGAACAGGGTGGCAGTGGGACAGGGCGGCAGCATGCCCTTCAGAGAGGAGTGTGCTGGCAGATTGTCCAGGCCAGCTGGAGAGCACTGTCTGTACTCATCCCGGCATTTGTTTTCAGGAGCTTACAGAATAAACAAGCTCAAATCAAAACCAGGTTTTACTTATTTCTGCAACTTGCAGTGATGTTTCATTCTCTAAACATGTTTTTGTTTCTGTTTTTGTTTCTTTTAGTGAGTGCGTTCCCCGTGGCCATGTGCCGTGGAGGGAGAAGCGAGCAGATTGTCCCCCTGTTGGTACTGCAGCATAGGTGTGTGCATGGCAAACCATTACGTGTATTTCTAGACAACTTGAAATGTGAGTTTGTACTTGAAATACAGCAAAAACAGTATTGTCTTTCTGCTCTGTGCAGTCAGTAAAAAATTGTCAGATAGAATAATGGAATGGTTTGTGTTGAAAGAGACTTTAATGATCATCTAGTTCCAAACCACTGCCATGGGCGGGGGTGCATTCCACTAGGCCAGGTTGCTCAGAGCTCCATCTAACTTGAACACGTCCAGGGACGGGACAGCCACTACTTCTCTGTGTGTGCCAGTGCCAGTGCCTCACCAGCATCACAGTAAAGAATTTTTTCTGAATCTTTTATCTAATCTAATCTAAATTAACCCTCTTTCACCGTGATAGGTTTTGTTGAATGTAATTTCTGAAGCCAATTATTTGTAATAAATATATAACAAAATTGCAGAAGTTTCAATAAGCTTCAAAAAACTAAACTGATTCTGTCAAAAAGTAACAGCTCTCTAAACTGACATGAATTCTAATTAATTGGGATTGTTGTATTAAGAGAAGACAATGCATCAATTTTTACATGTAAAATCTTAAAGAATGTGTAGTCAGTGTAAGTGCAGCAGAGTATGTTTAGTACTATCATTGTCAAGGACAAAGGTGATGCTGCTTCTGATTTGAAGGGATACTTTTCGGGATTATTGCAAAGGAATCAATTCATGCAGCAACAAATGCAGTACTTCCTAGGACAAAAGGTGAGCACTATGACCACTAAAGGGAGCATGGTGTAGGTGGCTCAGGAAATCAGCCCTTGTGGGCCCTCACACCTGTGCCACACTCTGTTTACCTCATTACTTCCAGGTGCAGTGTCAGCATCTGAATAGACAGAAATCTTTCCAGAGTCAAGGTCTAGACCACAAAATGAAGAAGTTTTCCACACGCAGTTGACTCTGTGGGGAGAACACAAGTCAGATGACAGGACAGTTTCCAAACTGGCATCTGGCCAAGTTGCTGGAGTTAATAAACTTACTTTGGCTGGAGAAGAAAAAGGCACTACAGGAACCTTTAAAGGAAGTTTTCATTCATTAATTGCCTAAATTCCCCTGCTGCTGCATGATGCCAGATGGTAGTGCTGAGGACAAGCCTGCCACGTGTTACCCGTGTGCCACAGCCAGCCTGGCTGGTGCTTTCCAGAGTGAAGCTGCCCCTTTGCTCCATTGCTGAGGCAGCCGTCAAAGCTGTTAAATGCTTCAGTTCATAAGCAGAGTTTCCGAGGTATGGACAGGCATTTTACACTCAGTTTCCAGGGATGCTGGACCACCTGCTTCCCAGGAACGGAAAGCTTCTGTACCTGCACATTAAGAGATGCAATTTTCAACCTTTGCGAGGGGACACTAGCAAAACATGGCTTTAATATTCAGATAAAAGGGGCAGCTATTTAGGCAAACTAACATCTTGCAGGGCCTTGGTATTTTGCTCAGCCTGTCTATTTTTCTGTAGTCCAAAGAGGAATGGCTACAAACTAAGATGCCTTTGTTTAATATTATTCAGTAAATGGGTGCATGAAAATTAAATATAACTAACACAAGGACATGAAAGTAGTTATCTAATAAAACCCAACTTGTAGTGTGAGTGAGTCATGAATAGGTCCTCTTGCAAATTTGAAGGGGGTGACAAGAAATCAATTTAATTTTTGTTTGCGTTTATAATAATCTCACAAAGCTCACTGCTCTTGGCAACTACACTGATTTTTCTTCTGAGGCACATTGTGGTATTTTAGTTAGGCGGTAATTTTAGTACATATGCAGACCAGTACTAGTGAAAAATAGAAATGGCAGGCTGTTTTTTTTGGTTTTGTTTCGTTTTGTTTTTGTTAGTATGCAAATGCACAAAAAGAAGAAAAATTAAATATTCTCCTTGTTAGCAAAAACCGCACTACTTTCTATACTAAAGAAAAATGACCATGTGAATATATTCCTTGAAGTCTTACCACAGCAGATGAATTTCTAGTCTTGAAACTTTTAATTCGCCATTTGCAGAGAGGTAGAAGATCTCAATTTGCTTCTTCTCAGAAGTGCGCCAGAACTGTTTTCAGGCTGTGTTTGATGTCTGTTTATCTACCAGTCTCCTAAAAAGGCACAATCCACTTCAACTGGACTGAGGTTTGTAAATAAGCACTCTGCATCATCAGGCTGTTTTCAATTGACTTATGCTTTAGAGACACAGTCAGACAGAAGGCACAGCTTTAAAGTCCCTAACCACATCAGAAGGAGAGGAAACACGTGTACAAAGCCTCTAGCACTTTCTTGAGATGCACAGACTTGCGGTAGTGTCAGATAGCTTCCATTTTACACCCTGGTTCACCATCCCAATTTGGATCAGTTGGTATGTATGATAAACAAAAATGTCACAAGGCTAGCTTGGCTATCTTGAACTAATATGTTTCTGGAACTACCCTGAAGTTAATGGGAAGATTTTTACATGATGAGATGCTGAAATGCCTTTTGTGTGGTGTGGGCTGTAGGGTAAGGAGAGGCTGATGTGGGACCGAGAAAGTCAATCGATTGAAGTAGTGGTTAACTATATTTTGTCTGAGGATGATTTGATGTGAAACATGGGAAAAATACCCAAAGAAACAGCTTTTTTTTATATGTGATTGCAAGAGAGAGGGAGGAACTATTAAGGAACAGCAACGTGCTAGTATTTTAGGTGAGAATGATTGGCAAAAGGCTGACTTATGGGAGAGGCAGAACAGTAACGCAAAGCCTACAGGCTTTTAGAAAGCCTGACAATAGTGAGCTGGGAAGACATACAGAAAAGATCAGATAGAAAATACATTTAAAGGCAAAAATAAAAATACAAATGAGAGTTAGTAATCCTATAAGACAAATATGATGAAAATGCTGTTCAACGTATGGCAGTTTGGGAAACTGGAAATTGTAGCAAGTAGATCAATCTAAATCTTTGGTATAATGTTAGAGATATAAGAGATGCAAACATGTTCAGGCTACTAAGAATAGGTACAAGGGAAAAGCATGAGGAGTTAGGGATGAATTGAAGATGGTCAAGCATGGACTGAAGTGACAGTACTGAGCAGTCTTCTGCAAAGGGCTGTGTTAGTAAGAGGCAGAGTGAGAGAAGCTGTAATCCATCACTGGAAGAAAAAGCTAGATGATGCTGACAAAGCTAAAATATCTGATGCTTGTTATGGTTTACTCTTTACCAGAAAGGCTAGCTGACTCAGCAGTAGAGAAGTAAGAGTTGAGGACAGACTAAAACAGAAAATATTTAGCTAAGGCAGAGATTTCCAGTTTGTCCGAACCTGACTTGAACCTGGAGGACCGGCTGTGGCCAGCCGAGAGCCGTACCTTCAGGAGCATCTTTCCTCATTGCAGGAAGGTAATGATAGTGCATAGCTTTAAAAAAACAAATGAGGAGGAGACTGACGTTATCAGCTCTGACTACAATTTCAATTCCTAGAAAAGTGCTGGAACAAATACTCGGACTGAAATACCAAGAACATAAATACAGGGATGAATAACAGACTAAATGAATGTTCTCAGGACAAACGATTTCAAATCTGTCTAATTTTCTACCCTGACAGCATGACAGGCTGTGTGCACAGCAGTCAGTTTTCTTGATCTCTCAGTAGGACTGCTTGACAAGAAGGTGACATCCTGAGAGACAAGCTGAGGGGACAGAATCCGGCAAAATTGCTCCAAAGTGAGTGCTCAGCTCATGCGAAGCCAAGTTCAAAGTGTACTGATTAGCTGCCTTGTGTTGAGACAGAAGAGTGTGATTTTGTTGCATCCTGCCCTGCTTTGCATTCTCCTCAGCATTTCTCCAAATCACTTGTAAAGTTGAGTAGAGAGCATGTTGGATAGGTTCAAGTGGTACTCCAGTGAGAAGAGCCAGAGTTCCATCTAAGAATATGATTAGAGCTTGATATGATTGTGGTAAACTGGATATGATTTTGAAAAATAAGATACAGTTCATTAAGGGCACTGCAGCAGCAAACCTGTGGAAGGAGTCATATGAAATAAATCTAGTATTAATTCTGCACAAAAAATTATTCAGAGAAGTCCTATCTTTTATAGCAGATCACACACTGAAGATGAGTCAACAATGTCATCCTGTTGTATAAAAGGTAAACATCACATGGAGATATCTGACCATGTCTGTTAGCTGTAAGATGCATGACAATTGTGTTCAACCCGCAGCTGTCCTGATTTGGACACTGGACTTCCAGAAATAGATAAGCATCTAAGTAAAATCAAAAGTAAAGAAATTAGAAGGGTCAAAGGTCTAGAAAATAACATGTGTGAGGACAAATTAATGGAACTGGAAGCTGGAAAGGGAAAAAAGACTGAAGGGAGACTCAATAATGATCCTCAAGAACGTAGGATGTAGCTTCATGAAAGATTCAGGCCTACTTGTGCTAGAAAATGAGTTAAAATTGTAGTAGAAGAATAACAGCAGGAACTACTAGCAAAGTCTTACTACCAGTGTGAGACAATTAGCTGAATGTACTAACACCTTGAGAGAGGAATTGCTTGGGGTATTTAAGAATGTCACAAATCTCTTTACCCCTGCAAGAAGAGAGGAAATGGTCTGCAGGACCTCTTGGAATAGAATGAATACCTTTGAAACAAATGAAACAAAATTGTGTACTGGAGCTGTGGATTGACAGGTCAATATACACAGTTTCTTCATGATTGATGGCCCCCACACTGACAACTTTTTTTTTACATCATTTACAGTTTTTTTTCCTGTGTTAAGAATTTTCCTACCATATGCCTCCTAAGAAAAGTAAAACAGATAGAGATTTGTTCAGAGGTCTTTTATTTACCTGTTTAATCATCCTTCTTTCCATGTCTGGGGGCTAAATGGCCACCACATGAGTACAAGAATTTGTACTCTGCAATCTCACCAGCGGTTTGCTGGAGGTTGCCTACTGACTGCAGGAGATAGCAAAACAGTCTACTGTTTTATGTATTCTTATAGAAAGACGTACATGAGATGATATGTATAACTGACTGTGTGCTCAGAGCTATGAAGTGCAAATTTGCTTACTAATAAATTTTCAGCTACTCTCATCTTTAAGATGAACCAGAAATTTTGCTCTATATCTAGATACAGCTATTAATATTTATGTTGCCACATTATCTCTAAGTTTCAACAAAAAGCACATATAGAAAAAGTACCAATCTTTTAGGGGGCTAACGTGTTCTGGAAAGTCCATGTGCTCTATCCCCAAGTCATCAAAGCATTGTGGGATTTGCAGGTCTAGTGATTAAAAGTGCTTGATAAAAGCAGAGGTCAATCTTCCCTAGGCTTTCAGAGCATCACTTCTGAAATTAGACTGCTTGCTTATCTTATTTGATTTATACAGATTTGGCTGTGCTACTCATGAAGGTGCACTAGGCTGAGACAGATACAGAGACTTATTTTTTTTTCTTAATTAGAGGACAAAATGTTGAGACTGATTCAGCCTGTTTTTCCAAGACATTCTCCACCTGAAAGAGCTCCACTCACCTCTGGCTCTTGCTGAGGAGATGGGAGATCAGAGTGAGCAGGGTCATGTTTATTTATGCTGAATTTAAGCCTCAGATAGCTTCTATATTCAAAACCATCAAGTTCCTGTCCATTCCAAGTCTGATGGTTTTTACCCTGCATCTCACCTTTTTTTTAGGAAAAGTACAGAAAAGGGTCTATTAACCAGCAAGGAACTGCAGGTGTTTTCTCCCTGACTTTTACCCTCAACAGGGCTTCTCCTTCCCTGTGAGCAGCCACGAGGATTCCTCCTGAATTGCATAATGTGTTATGTAGTCCTTGGTTCAGCTGACAACTAGGGTAAGGTCACTGGCAAGCTCCCAGTAGGTTGCTTAAAGGAAGTCCTTGCTGTGCTAATACTGTTCCAAGCAGCCACAGATTTAATTGGAAAATTTGCAAGGGACTTGTTATTTCTAGCGGAAGCTAATTAGCCCCACGAAGACTACTGTCAAGTAAAGTTGTTCTAAAGATACATTTCCTGTGACTTCAACAAGCACTGTTTAAAGTGTTGGAGATGGCTACAGTTTTATTTATAAGCTATTGCATCTCTTGTAGTCATAGGGATGGTGTAGTAGGTGTGGCCTAGTGTATATGAAAAGTTTCTGTCTTCACCTCAGGTGTAGTGATGAGATATGTATATTAGATGAACAAGATAATTGACCTTAGGGGCAACTGCAGCATGAGATACAGCAAACAGGAAGAGTTTGGACTAAGCTGTCATACATTAAACAACCTTTCTCATCAAAGCCTGTGAATTTTATTGGTGCAATTAATTGTTTTGAAATACATGGCCTTGTTGTTATAAGTAAAATGAGGCCAATATTTGACCTAGACCTTGTGTTTTTGAGATGGATTTAAAACACATAGCAACTTTGCACTTCCTGGTTCTAACGTGTTCAAGCCCAGTCCAAAGTCCAGTAATGTAAAGAGGTTCATTTCTGTTATTGTCTTGTGGCTTACAACCAAAAACTAAAAAAAAGACTATGCAGGCAAGAATATGTACGTTCTTAAAAAGAATTTATCTGTGCCACAAGAACTTTTCATTAAATACTTTGGCTTTTTGATCTAGGGAGAGCCCTAATCCGATCTACTTCCCATGACAGATCATTAGAGTTTAGTTCTGAACAGGGAGTCAGTCCTGCTGCAGCATGGGGGCTCAATCCTAAACCATTCATCTCCCTAAACTCCCCTCAGATAAATTTACACTGAAGAACAAAGAACAGAGGCCAAAAAATATGTGAGTAGGAGTGGAGGTTAATAGTTGGGTGTACTTACTATTGCAGAGCAATCATAAAGCCTGGCTTGCACAAGAAAGTTGTCCTAGTAAATTCTAAGTTCATCTCAAAAGTCTCTTGTAGGTGGTTAAACATGGAAATCTGCATTTTTTACTTTAGCTCTGTTTACTGTTATCTTTGGTCATTTTGCTGAGCTGTTACATGATGTGGGTGATGTAATTGGAATTGCATCAGGATCACATGAGGCTGGAGATGTAACAGTGGCACACACCGTAGGAAAACAGGGCAGGACTGAGTCATGCTGTGCAATATCTTCTGCATGGGGATGGCAGGGCTGAGCACCAGTCAGAGGTCTGGCCCTTCTGCAGCTCCAAGTCATCCTCCCTAAAGATCACCAAGTTCACACGTACCCTTCCCAGTAGCTGGGCTGTCAGGGCTGTGAAATCCAAAGTGTCTCACAAATCATCAGCACTCAATCCACTCAAAAGTTAATTCCCACTGAGAGCTCTGGGACTTTGAAAGAGCAGATGGTATGGTGGGAATTCACTGCTGCCATGGTTAGTATCCTCTTTTTCTATCAATGTTAGTTTGCATCATAGTTCTTGTAAGAGTTTGGGCAAGTCCAGGGGGGGAATTGAGAACTTGGAGGACTTAAATCTGTGGAAGGAATGGGCTGGATGCAGGCTGAAAAGAGCTGTAGCAAACACATATCCTGAAAGAGATATTTAAAGGGGGAAAAAAGGAAGTGTGAATTCTTGAGATTGAAAGAAAATCACAATTCCACAATAAGCTTGGAAATTATCCAGTGGAATATAACAATAAAGTTCAAGGAATCATCTGAAGTATATCATATTTGTTATTAACTGTAAGAACAGTATTTTGTTATTTTATAGCGCTGAGAGGAAGCATCAACACTTTACACACAACATCAGACACACATTTACTAAAGGCTGTCAAAGGAGTGGGCCATGTCCTCACTGACACTGGGAGATGGCTGAGGAGGTGGTGGCCACAGAAATCCTGTGCAGCTCCTTCACTGAGGCTGGGTTGATCCCAGACGGGAAGGCCCAGTCTCCCCTCAAAGAGCTTCCAACCTAAATTTCAGCCACAGCAACTGCAGGCAAATCATAAGGCAGGGATGAAGGATGCAAGTTTTGATGGAATAGGCAGCATCCATCTGGGCAAGGTCAAGCCATAGTGGCTTGGAAAACCCTAAAAGGATAGATAAAATGATAGCTGTAACATTTGTAAACAGGAAAAGACTAAGTATTTCTGAAGCCATTAGTATCTTGCCAAGTTGGAGGAGGGAGAGCCAAGTCTGGTAAACATGAAAAGGAAAAATACTGACTCTTTTTTTTTAATAGAAAGGGCCCTTTTAGGAAAATGAAATTGCTTTCAAGGACAGATGTGTTATGATGATCTGTGTGTTTGTGGGTTTTTTTGGTGGTTTTTTTTAGTGTTTTTTGTTTTGGTTTGTTGTGGTTTGTTTGGTCTTTTGTTTGTTTTTGTTTTCACTAACAGCCTTTTAAAGCATATGTTTTTTGTACCTTATAGATGACCTATTTTGAAAGTTTTCTTAAGACATAATTAAAAGTGCAAATGTTAGAAATGAAACACATTTTGTGAATAAAAAAAAAAATTAGGATTTTAATTTTAATTTTAATTTCATTTGCTCTAGTTTGGTGTATTTTCCACACTATCAGTTCATGAACTTTTCAAGATTTTAATTTTTGCTTCCATTCCTGGCCAGGGCACTTCTTGATGTTTCAAAATCTTAGTGCTATTGGCATGCAGTTGTCCTACTAGAAACTTTAGTAGTCTTTAATAACAGCATGGAATACTAGTACAGCATGAAATATTGTAATCTGCAACAGGAGAGTTATATAATGCAAAATTTTAGATTTCTTCTAGGGGAAAGGAGCACAAAGTGAGAATCTCTAGATTCAAAAATGATGGAAAAATCAGTTTAGTTTTGGATTGACTGGAGAGAAAGTTTGAGTGAGAAGAGTGGGAACACACACACACATGGCTTGTCAGCAAGAAATAAATCCTGTAAGGTGCTTGATGCTGAAAAGTTTTCCTTTAAGGAATGTGCTATCAAACTACAGGTTGTGGGAATTCTTGCACGTCCTTCTGAAGCTGCTGCTAACAGCTGTCACCAGAAGGAGAAGGTGGAATGAATTCTTTTTCTCTATCAGGCTGAGCGTGGCCTATAATGAACAGAAAAAATACATATCATAAGGTGGACACTGCTTTTGAAATGGAGTAATTACTCTAGCAGCCCAAGGAACAAGTGTTTGGATGGTAATTCAGCCCTTCAGTCTGGGCCTCCTGCAAGAGCAGCAGTCCTCCTTCTGTCTTTGTGTGGTCTCTTGCTCTCTCCTGCCAGACTGCATGGACTTTTTGTGATCAATCCATTAATCACTGCACGTGCTGTACAATATTCTTATCAGCTTGAGAAGCAGCACAGCTTTTTCCAGGAACTGCTTTGGAGGGGCCCCACATTTCATATGAAGTCTTCTAGTGCCAATATGCTCTGGTATGGAATGACATCAAACAAACTAGGGATTTCTTCGGAGTGTGTCTTGCAAACTTGAGGAGTTCTTGATGGCATCTGACATCCCATTTGCCTTGAAGTTAGCGTTTTGATGATATTTTGCCTGGCTCTACCTTTATGCAATTATAAGCCATGGATTTTAAGCTGTCTAAAAGAGATTAAACTGTTTTCCAACCAGCTGTTGCAGTCTGATGCTTGGCATATGGGTAATGGATAGGGTTACCAATTTGGAAATGTGTGTAAAATTAGTAAACACCTTCTGTGAAAAACAGTGTAGAGAGATTGGTGAATTGCTCAGAAAACTAGGAGACAAATGCTGTTTTCTGGTAACCATGAAAATTTTTCAAGGGGAATGCTTACTTCTTGTTTTCAATTTCAATTTCCCCTTCATATAGCACCAGTATTGAGGGGGGTAAAAAAAAAAAAAAATCTGCTGCAGATGCATAAGGCTACACCTATACCTTGCATAACTGATAAAACACCTCTCAAACCAGTGGAATGCCACCACCTGACATGAAATGAAGATCTGCCACACAGTCAAGAGGTTTTTCTGCCCTTGGAAGGGTTCCCTGGTCATTGTGTGTGTATTGGTTATTTAAAATACAGGTGTGGCTCTCCCTTAGTTGGTATTACAACATCTCCAGCACTCCGTTCTGAAAGCCGTTCTTGGTGCAACAGTCATAACTGCAGAGTCTGGAACCACTTTCCAGCAGACATGTCATGCTTCTGTTTTCTGGGGTGGGAGAGATGGGGTCTGCTTGGAAAGCAGGATCACCTTCCCCGGGGTGAGCTTGTGGGGTGGCTACCACAGTTGGTGAAATGCAGCTTCTGGGTAGGCTGGCACCAGAACCAGGCATGTCAGGTGGGGTACTTCCTCATGCTCTGGCACAGCCTGTCTTACATGCCGTCTTGCAGTCTCTGTTGATGTCTGCAGAAGGACTCACATTGCTGGTTAAAAAAACAAAGCACAGTTTGGAAAAGTGCTGTTCTACTCCAAAACTGGGTCACTGGGGGAAATGAGAGCAAACGGAAAAGATCAGGTTTCTCAGAGGCATGATTTCTGTTAAGACAGTATGTGGTCTGTTGTGAAAGGGCTTAGGAGAATTATTTATGCCTATAGAGCAGTGCAAGCAGGTCATCATTTGCAACACATTTAGGCTTTACAAATGACTGACAGATCGTGCTGTGACCCAGTTAGCAAAAATATGATCTTGGAGACCTGATGGTAGTTCAAATAGTTCAACACTTCGATGTTCCTCGTTCCTTAATAAAATATGAGTTGGGATTTACAGCTTTGCTGAGGGTCCCCATCCCCACTCTATTTCCAAAGTATTGTTTGAAGGTAATTGCCAACACAATGTCTGGAGATGTTAAAGTATTTTATTAACTTATTAGAGAGAAGGGAGTTAAAAATATGCTGGATGCCTGCTGGAAAACCATCTAAACCAGGACTTACTTTCTGTGTACCTCTCCAAGAAATATACTGTTATGACCATGATATTTTCACTGATTTTTCTTTGTGACCTCTTCATTTGAAGGCAGGTTTGAGTCAAAGCCTTGGAATCTAGTGTGTCTGACATTTAGGCAATCCAAATATAATCAGCTTGAATGAAACCATAAACTAGAGCAGTCGAAGCAATACTCTCAGTCTGTGCATTCTCCTTCCCAAAGACATTGGAAAGCCAACAAAGAAATTGCACAAAACAAGAGGAAACCAGCCCATTGGAGGGAAACAAGTGGAGGGGTCTGAGGAGCTATTTAACCCATACGGGTCTGCCTTGAATGTGATGTCTCGCTTGCTCTGGAAATTCAGGTTGCAGTTCACAGTCTGCAGGTGACCCCATGCTGCTCATGCGAGCGGGTAAAACACCCCTGCTGAAGGCAGAGCACCTGGATGCAGGCTACATCCGCACCTCTGTGGTCAGGCTCCTGTGTGATGAGATGAGGACTGACAGCCCACAGCCCAGACCCAAAATCCTTGTCCATGCTTCTGATGGCTAGCAGAAATGAAAAGCTGACCACAGCCAGATAGATATTTTAGGAGTATAGGAGTTGCCTCAGCAGTTACCAAAGTTGTATCTTAGAAGTTGATTGAAAATCTTTGTGTAAATTGAAATAATTACACCACATCATACTGAATGGAAGGAGAGAGGGAAGAAGTAATTTGATTTCTTTTCAGTAGACATTGTTGAAAAGGATCCAATGTGAATACATATGGTGTTTTCTTTCTAACAGTTTTACAGCTAAATTAAGCTAAACTTAAATAATGAGGATATTGCTTTTGTATTTGGGGTGTACAAAACCTTTCCAGTATTAACATTTAAAAATAGAAATGGCATCAGAACACTGATTTGGGAATGATGCTTCTCACTCTGGAATTGTGTAATTTACTTCAATGAGAACAATTCCTTTAATGAAAGTAGAGATTCTAGAATAAGTACTTAATAAAAAAAGCTGAAATGTTTACAATCATAAATATCTTACTGCTAAGAGAGCTGCAGAAAAGTTCAATGGTGTGTCTAACGGATTCAATTAACTGACCTGAAGAACAAAAAATGAATAAAAGGAAAGTTAGAGTCTGTAGAGACCCAGGGGGACTCTGAAATTTCCCTCCTAAGATGCAGAGACACATAACACATTGAAATTATTTTTATCACCTCCTGTGTCTGAGAAGTTTATCTTTAAAATAAGCTTTCCTGCAAACTCTTTACACCAGATTGTGATATTGCTGGCTCTGATCTTCACTTCAACTGCAAATTAAGAGTAATTCTAGTCAACTTCTTGTAAAATATATGCAAAAGTGCAATGAGACTTGTGGTTTCTACTGTTGCAAAATTTCCTTGGCATTTATTAACTTCTTTACCAAGGCCTTTCACTCATTACTACCCGAATTAAGGGGAAAGGGTTAAACATACAGTTCCAATAGTGTTTAAGGAGTTATGTTTAGACCTTTTCACTATAGCCAATCTTTCCTGTACATCAGTAACTACTCTATGATTGTCAGACTCCTACTGTTTTGCGTAAGAGCTGTCTTATAAGACTGTGATATATGGTAGAAACTCGGTGCTTTGGATTTTTTTTTTCTGTTGAAGTGACCGGATGGAAAAGGAGCTTTATTCTCTGTAGGTGCTGACTGAGCTCTGGAGAAGAAAGTTGCTGCAGGAAGATGATTGTTTCTCACGTAACCCTGCCCATGGCTTCAACCCCGGGGGTACCCCGAAAGCACATGGGACACAGCAATTTTCAACCACATCAAGTTCTGCTGTATGGAGTTCATAATAGTAACTTCTGCTACGACCACAAGCGAGAAGAGAATCTGCAATGTGCAGAAACTCCTCTGTCTCTGTCCTGAGTGCCTCAGGCTGGGTCTGTAGCAGTACTGGCAGCACAGACATCGCTCAGCTTGTGATGCACTACTGGCAGCCTTGTGAACTGGTCCTTGGCAACCAAAAGGCTGCAGACTTGCACTAGGGGCAGATTGTTGTATTTTTAGCTGGATTCTTGGTCTCTTCTTAAAAAATTATGATCATTGACATCACTCAGTCGTGTACACCCTGGGGAACACATAAAGAAAATTAGAGAACACTAATTTGCCTTTTCAGGAGTGAATCTGCATGGATTCATTGACTTCACTGGAATTGTTCCTCTGCAACAAGCTGAGGGAAATAACATGGTTGTATGAATCAGCTGCAGCTGAACTAAAAATGAAAAATGAATCCCTGCTGTATTACAGGCTCCAGTTTGCAAAAGCTAACAAATGTTTGCAGTGCAGCTCATCTTTGTTTTTCTGGCACCAAACAACTCCTGAAAATCCAGATGCTGCAACTCAATCCACCCTACTTCTGGAACGAAGTCAAAACTCTCTTTTCAGATTGAGAAGATGCTGTTAATTTTAAAGGCTGTCCCATACATATTGCACACCCACAGGAAGGAGCACATCTTGACTGTGAAAATCCATAGAATCACTAGACTCTCATCTGATGCTGGCACCTCCACAAAATGTCACTGATCTTGGAGGGTCACTGAATCATATAATCATTATGGTTGGAAAAGATCTGTAAGACCATCAAGTCCAACCATCCACCTAGCACCACAACCATATTCACCACTAAACCGTGTCGTCAAGTGCCATGTCTACATGTTTTTTGAAGACTTCCAGGGATGGTGACTCCACCACTTTTCTTAGCAGACTGTTCCAATACTTTGCAATCCTTTTCAGGAAGAATTTTTCCCCAGTATTTAATGTAAACCTCTCCAGTTTAAGTATGGTGTTCCATCCCTAGGTCACTTTCCTGGCTGTGGACCTTGGGAGAAATCACATATTTTTTTGTCAGTCAAAGAGGTGCCAGGTGTACGACAGCTGAGGGGCAGAACTGACAACATGCGCACATATAAAAGCCATTTGGTATTTTTAATGGCCTGTTTTCACTCAGGTTGAAGAACTCAAGATTTGTCCTTGAGTGTTTGCTTTGTGCCTGAGTGGACATGTGGACATAGTGGGGACTGGGGAGGGCTGTGTTGGTGGGGCGGACACCCCAAGTAGTGATAGTGGGGCCAAGGAGGGAGTGGTGTGGTCTGTCAAAAAGAATCTGCTGTACATGGGTGCACAGCTCCATATGGGATTTCTTTCTCCTCTGTCAAAGTGCAGGATACCGTCTCCTCACCACTTCAGGAGGAAAGTGACCCCTGCTACATGACTAGGTTTTTTTGTCTTTTCAGCTGTATCCCATTTCCTTCACTTGCAACATACTTTTTTCCTCTTCTGTGGGGCTCCTGTAAATTTCGCATAACAAGTGGATTTATTTTTTATTCCATTTGTAAAACAGCTGAGAAAATGCTTTCAGCTGCTATTATTTGCAATAACTAATGAAAAATTTCCCCTTAAGTTTCTAGTAACTGTGATAGTTCTTGACGTTCACAATGCTTGTCCAGATAGGTTTTGAGAACAGGATATTGCTGTATGCTGCTGTATCCTGAAGGGATAATGCAGACCCTTAGTGGCTGGACTGACTCAACAGTCGATGCCTGCAAACATTTCCTTGGATTTAATAATTTCTTCAATCCATCTATTTCCTAGGTGTTGCTGCATTTTCAGTTAGGTATGCAAAAGCAAGAACAACAAGCAAGTGTTAAACTTTTGTTAACAATGCTATCCATAGACTTTCTGCATCTATTAATGGAAACAGATGTATCTGCAGCTGAAATTTGAGAAGAGCTGTATGAGCTATGAAACAGAGATATCTTTTAATTAATTGTAAATTCTTCTTTGCTGTGTTTAGTTGATGCTTTTTTGTAGCGTCTTAATGACTCGTAATACAGATAAAAATTCTTGACTGCACTTCTGTGTGTACATACTGCTGTATTTGTTGTGACTGCAAATACTTTTCCTAGGTTTCTTTTTGCTTGCCTTTAAGAAGAACCAATTTTTTAATACTGTGGCATGGTTGACAAGAAAGGCATTACCTTCATGCTGGTAACATGATTCACGTACTAATTCTTGTCAAATAAAAACTTTCAAGCCTCTACAGTTTTAAGAGAGATTACAAATTAAGATTACAAATTTTTCATTTTACAGTATTAAGAAGTAGATGTTGCTCATGCAGGGAACAAGCAAGTTTTAAAGAAATAAACCATGATAAAAAGCAAACACAAAAGATTATTCCAAGGATTTATGAATTTATTGTGCTAGAAACTCAGATTTTGCCCGTATTTGAGATGACAGCTGAGTACACACTGGTAGGGAAATATGGCCCTGTAATTGCAGGACCTGAGTTTGTTGTCTGCAGAGTATTCAAAAATGCCCAAGAAGTGGTCTAGACACACAGCTGTTTGCTCTAAAATATCTTTCCGAGTCTAGACTCCTCCAATTACGTGACACACCTGCATTTTGGGGCTAAATCACAGCAATGCTGAAATGGCAAGTATTACTGAGGACATTACATCTTTTGCTAGCTATTTTCCTACCTGGAGCAATCTCTTGAGTTCTTCCCACACCAAAAATACTGTTGGCACCCAGGAACTGCCCAGGCAAGGGGGGGTCTGCTGGTTCTGCCATCATACAGGCTATGGAGCTCCTCCCAAGACCCTTGTGGCTGTGAATACTTTGAAATACTGTTCCTGGTATTACAAAGGCTCACCTTTTCTTTTCATCTAGGTTTAGTCAGTGGGTGTTACACAGCTGTCTTTGTCCTGCTGGATGAGGGGGCATTTCTGAGAGTGTCATGTGCCAGAGCTGAGCAATGAGAGTGAGTTCACGGCAGCAGCAACACTGAAAGTGCAGAAAGAATTGTGTTACGATCCCTTTGTGCCACTTAGTAAGAGCGATGCATGCAATTGCCCCTCATCTCGATCTCTTTTGGTTCTTACAAAATATGTTTTCTAAGAGCTCTGAGAAAGCTGGAGTCTGTGGTGTTAATTTTAAGCCTTTTCTTAGGAGCTAATTGAACTGGGAAAGGCTGATGGCTTCGTTGAATGCTCTGCACCAGAATGCAAAGACTGTTAAGCAGAGACCATAAAGAAATGTGGCTTGGTCAGTCAAGAGTCAGTGTGTGACTAGTGAAGGTGTGGTCTGAGAGTTTTTTTGTCATTGTTTATTAAATGAATACAGCCAGGTAACCTAAAGGTAGTATCTATGCTGAGGTGGATGATTTTGCACAGTCTACCTAAACCTTTCTGTAAACTGCTTGGAAACTTCTCTTCAAAGCAGATTGTAGGATTTTTAAACAGCTTGTGGATTCAAATTGCTTGTCAGGCTGAAAGTTCTAGGAAGTGAGAAAACACACATAGTTAAATGAGGTAAATCTGTAATATATGATCTTACAAAAAATTAAGACCAAAGAGCTACATCTGTGAAGGAAATTGTTTGGAGATACCTCTGTACTCTGGAGTTTCAGAGATGACAGAAAAGTTGTGGAAATTAAACCAACCCTTAATGCAGCCCCAGGTCATAAGCCTCTTTTTAGATAACTCAAATGAAAATATACCATTCTTTAGTGAGCCAGGGAGCTCTAGGATACAGAGACATTTCAGGTACTTTACAGGACTTTCCGCATTACAGAATTTGGTGTTAAAGAGAACATTTGAAAACTACCTTTTGTTTTATGAATTATTGTGAGCTCTCAAGCTCTTCTGGATGAGCTGACTTTAAGTTTACCTTTAGAAAGCTACAGATCCAGGAACTGTTGCATCCATCTACAGGTGAATTTATTTTATTTTGTCATTAATGCAGATCCTCTTTGCACTTAAAAGCTCAATGTCACCTTTAGCCCTTTAGAACAAACTCCTGTGGGAAATGAAAACCTTTCTAACTGGGTTCCCCACAGATTGCCACTTAGGTTTCTTTTGCCTCACCTTTACTTCGTTTCTCCACCAAATGGTGTTGAGCAAGCCTTGCTCTTGTCCAGCATGTTCCAAGTTGTGCATGATATAAAATTCCTAACCCAGAAATGCTAAGTGTGCACCCACCCTGCCATGTACCATGTCAGTTTTGCTATACAGACTTTTTGGGATGTAGCTATTGAAACATTCTGCTGGAAAATGAAAGGAATATTTGAAGTAATGTCATCTGAGCCACTGAATTTTATAGTGAAAAGTGATTCCATCAGTTAAAGATAGGATCTAAGAGGAAGATGTGCTCATACTTCTATTGAAATACACATAGTTTCTCGCTGTTTTCCTGTAACAACTTCAAATATGCCTTCCATCCCAGGGTCTTTATCTGAAATACAGGCTATCATTAACAAGAGTTAAGAAAATAAATGTTGATGGAGTAAGAGTAGCAAGATTTGAATTCCAAGGTCTGGTGACTAGGTGCTTAAACCAACCACAAGGTCTACAGCTTCCTAATTTGTGAAGTATCCTCTTAAAGCACAAAGACACAAAAACAGGGAAAAGGAACTCTTTCTACTTCCTTTTCTTTAGTCATCCAGGATGATCTCTGCTGGCTAGGTTTATATGCACAGCAGTACCTGGGTACTTATCACACATGCAGAGTCTAAATATTCATAACACTTTTTTCCAGACTCTGGTGTGCATAAGCTTTCCCTCTCCTCACTGATAACAGAGACTTACTGGCTGCTGCCCAGGACTTTTGGAGGAAGTGGTTTTATGAGACACTTGGTTTCCTACCCAACGCACTGGCAGAACTTCAGCTCCTGCAATTGTATATGTTTGGAAAGAAAATTCTCTCTTTTTTTTTCTAGCACTGTATTTGCTTTGATTTCTGCTTGTCATTAGGTTTAGTGCATGTGGTGGGAACTTGTCAAATACTTAATGTCATTTCCTTCAGCATTGGCTTATATGTCTCTGTGATTTTGCCTCCCCCACTGATACTGCCGCTGGACATCAAGGGTTTCTTCTTTGGCTTTCTTGTCTTAATTAATTTTAATCTTTGTTTTGCTTGCTATTTTTGCTCTGTTTGTATCTTTTTAGCATTTCTAGGCTAGTGCTGAGTAGCAGAAATTTCCTGGTAAAATATAGGCCTTGTCGGTGAAATATAGATACTGCTGTCTACATCATTTTTTTATCGGTTTCATTAACTGTTACTAGAAATAACATTAAATAGCAGCAGAAGAATGCAGCCTAGGTTTGTCTTAGTGTAAAGGCTGCTCTGGGGTTGCCTTGACCTCCCAGCCTGCATGCAGAGGGTGATGGAAACCAGGACTCGCTGTGAGGGAAGGGTGATGGCTGGCTCTGCTTTGTGAGCACTGGTGTCTGTGTGCTCCCTGCTAGGGTGAATCCCTAGCACCTTTCCTGCTGCTTGGTGTCAGGCTGGGAACACATGCCTGGTGACAGTCATCAGTGTGATTTCTCTCCATTTGCATGGCTCAGTGAGATTTGCCTTTTTTGAATATTTTAACAATGATTTGATATTTTCCATGGTGTGTTTTTGTTTCCCTCTCCACTTAACTGAAGTGATACGATCAAGTTGTATTTCAAGCATTATGTCTTTATTTGATCATCTCCTGTCATTTCGTTGTTTTTCAGATTCTTAATTGCAGCACAGGATTTAGAGTTTGACAAATAAAACAAGTGGAAAGGTAAAATTTATCATTACCTAGGAATGTCTTTTTGAATTGAAATTCTGTGAAACTCAGTGAGTTAAAAAGGCTCATTTCTCTAACCAGATTACATTCTAGGCTTTCTATTGAAAGGAACAATAATAATTGGAATTCCATGAAAAGAATTATTCAATATAAAGGCATCCTTGCAGTGAGAGGCTCTTAGTGCTGTACATTTCATTACCAAAAGACAGGACATTTCAGTAAGGATATATTGTATTAGCACATGATGAGCAGAAATAATGTCATACTGTACCTAAGATAAGACTGAATTCAGGAGTTAAGCTAATTTGCAAACACATGAACTCCAGAACAAATGATGTTTTACAGAGTTTTCCCTATATAATGTGGAAAAAGACAAGTTGGAAATCTTATGCATCTCCACAGTAGCAGGCAATTGCTCATCTTTATGAGTTTCAACATCTTTGAGACATGTAGTTTTCCAGGAAAAATTGATGTGCCTGAAATGCGTATTGAACTCACATTAATTAAGTGCTCTGACAAGTTCCATGAACCAATGACACCAATGACAGTGTGAAAACTTAAGAATGTTTAGGGATCAAATTGATTGCATTAAAAAAAATTGTTATGCTGGTATACTTAGACTAGACTGAGTGCTGAGTTTAAAAATCCTTGATGTGGCCATTCACTGCCCTCCTCATACCTTCAGTATATTCTATATATCATCTTTAATGTCTATACAGGTAGCATGTAAGTATGCCTTTTCTTAATGAAGATTTTAGTTGATAACTTAGGACAATTTAGGACAACTTAGATTAAAAGTCCTTGGAAAGTATGCATCATAATTAATTTCAAGTAGTCAAAATAATTTATGTTTGTGCCTTTGCAAATGTGATCATTTCTGTGCAGGAAGACAGTTGTTTCCTAATGGGTAGACTCACTGTGCATAAAGATTTTAGCGAAGTTGAGATTTCCTCACTCTGTACCTTCTATCTAGAAATGTTACGTGGTTAAGCTTAACATCCTAAAAATAAGTTTGTTTGCTTTGGCTTAAAACCTTCTTTCTTCCCAAACCCCTGAACTTGGAAAACAAAACAAAAGATGGGTTCAGACATCTAAGAAATCATGAGTCTACAGATTCGTCTTTTCTTTCCATGCATATCTTCCCTTTTGATTACCAGGTTTCTTTCCACTTCAACAAGAACAAGATTAATTTAAATAATTTATAGGGTCGGGAAAAGAGGGTCTGGAATTGTGGAGTCTATAGCTCTCTGCCCTTACAGGAAAGTTTTAGAATGGAAAATTATCACCACATCGTGATTTTCTCTGTTTTGTCCTGAATAGCATCAGTCAGTCCAAGTTTTCCCTTCAGCTGTTTTGTTTCTGTGTTGTCATGGGCTGTATAACTCCCCAGGATTGCCCTTAGGAGTCAGAAAAACAGCTTAATCTTCCTAAGCTAATGAACATGTTTTTACCAGTACATCGTGTAATAACTTCAACTCTCCACGCTGAAATTCTTTATAAGCATTCAATGATATGAGCTGCTGGTCTCCTTCTTCTAGTAAATGACCAAAGAAACCAGCTGTGGAAATGTGATTTGGGAGATAAGGCTCTGATGAAGGAAGTAGCTCTGGAGAATATCTACAGTGGGATGAGTGAAATGCTTCCCTTATATGAAAACAGTTCAAAAGAGTTGATTTTAGCCCAGGAAGAACAGTCAGCAGGGGACTTATCCTTCTGAAGAAGATAAATGAGCTGAAAAGGAGGTTTGACTCTGAACAAAATACAGGCCAGGAGCTTCCCACATCATGCCTGCATGGAGCACATATCCATTGCTTGAGCTCTAACAGTCTAACTAGTTGACTTTTTTATGTTGCAGATTTTTATTATTAGACTATTATACTGTGAAAAGACCTACAAGATCAGTGGCAGAAACAAAAATAACCTATACTTATACACAACTCTGACAAGAGCCTTATACACAAGGCTCGCTGTGTCTCGAGCAGCAGTTCAAACACGTAAAACGCAATAGCTTCAGCTAGAAGTTACACAAGGCCTTCAAAAAGAGAACTGGGACTTTCAGACTCACAATCTTTTGGCATAAGATGAGAGAGCGTTTAGTAGGGGACAGTAGTAACATAATTGTACAACAAGCCAGGGCACCTCGTCGTTTAGATGGGATTGTACTCTGCGGGTTATTATTCCCATGGGTTCAGCTCCCTTACAGGTTCAATCACGTGGCAAGTTGGGTGGGTCCATGGAGAACACAGGTCATACCACTATTCTGAGTTAAAAGCGTAGTACTAAAAAGAGAAATGTTTCTGGGTGCAGTTGCTTCATTTATTCATAGTAACTAACGGTTGTGCTGCCCATTCACAGCAAAGCAAAGCAGATTGTGGTAACTGTGGACAAGAATCAGTTAACTTATTTTCCTTTGCTGCAAGGTGGAGGATTTTACAGATTATTTTAAAAAGCATCAGAGTCAGCGCTGCATGCAGCACTGGCAAGTAAAGGGTTCTTGCCTTTAATCTCTTTACCAGTTGCAGTAAAAGACGATGTTTTTCCATCTTGCCCTGGTGATGACTTTATGGTAGAAAGGCCCAGGTTTCTATATCATGCAATTGTCACTCTCTCCTTCAGACACTACTGACCTTGCCTGAGTTTCCAACCTGCTGTTGTCTTGCTAGTGGTAATTAGCTGAAGCTTTAAAATCCCTTTTTGTATTTCACATATACCTGCAGCTAAACTGTTTTTGTCAATTCAAAGAAAATTAATGGCTTTCATCACTTCCAGGTCTAGGGACACGAGCATTTTTCTCCATTTTAGGAAAAAAAGTTTTTCAAGACATTTTTATAACACAACAGTATATATAAATGAGTCTATCTTACAAGATATTTTGTTATTAATAGGTCGATTAATCTGAAGCTTTCTCCCACTCCTACACACTCATAAGAAATGTTAAAATTTTACTCACCTGTCATGTATTGTAGTCTGTGTACATAGACTTGGCTGAGAAATAGAGCATATTGGGAAGCTGTGTATTGTATTCTAACACAACTTCTTTTCAGAGCTGTATATGTCATGAGTAAATATGGATGTTCATCTTAGCAGCAAAGCTGTCAGACACAGTAGTAGCACATGAAGTTGTTTGGTGTTTGTGGAGCTCATCAGAGAGACATGCAATTGCCCTCCATACTGCAAAATGTGACTTTCTCCAACATCTATAAGAAAAATGTTAGTTTGAATGCTTTGCCTACTAGTTTCACATTGCCATCTTTGATATTTCTAATCTGTATCATCTACCAGAACTTGCGCAAACCATCTGACATTATCCTGTGTGACACCATTGTCTCTGAATTAGAGAGACATATATTTGATGGGTGGACCACTCAGTGGATAAGGTATTGGCTGGAGGGTCATGCTCAAAGAGTTGTGGTCAATGGCTCAATGTCCAAGTGGAGACTAGTGACGAGTGATGTCCTCAGGGGTCAGTGCTAGAATACCTCTGTTTAACGCCTTTGTTGGCAACAGTCAGTGGGATCGAGGGCACCCTGAACAGGTTTGCTGACGATACCAAGCTGTGTGGTGCAGTCGACATGCTGGGGGGAAGGGGTACCATGGCATTGGAACAAGATGATCTTTAAGGTCCCTTCCAACCCAAACCACTCTATGATTCTACGACTTGAGCAAGCAAGAACTCCTTTGGTGAGATTGTAACTATGGTACGATGCTACTTATCGCAAGGGAATCATCCCCGTTAATTTACTGGAATTTTAATGAGGAGGGACAGGAAGAGAAACTGGAGAAGAAAGTTACCTAATATTTAAGGAAATTAAGGACTTATGTGTTCTAAAATGTTAATAACATTTTTTATCATCTTATTTTTCGTTGTTTTCGTATTTGTTTTGCTAAGATGGAACTCCTGTAAATTCAGCTTTCTTCAAAAATGAACCTGGTGTAAAAAGTAAGTGGTTATGCATTATCTACAAGTGATCTATCACTAAAAAATAAGAGGAAAAGCAACTGCTTGGTCCCTTATCAGAAAGAATTTGGCAGCGTTAAACTATGATGCAGTTTCCACCAGGTTTTTAGAAGAGGTCCAAACTGAGCACAACACAGGTTCATGTTTTCAAGTACCCAGTTCACATTAAGAAGTTAAGAGGTGAATCAGAACTCCCTGTAGTGATTAATGGATAACAGAGTGTTCTGGTTCTCACTTAGATTGCTCTTTTATGCCCTTTTCCCTCTCTCTCTGATTAGTTACAGTTTCCTGAAAATATTATTCACTTCTTGGAAATTCAAGATGCTGGTCAGCAGCATCATATGAGATTGTTGTTACACCATGCTGTGCTTTCAGATGCTCCTAGACTGCACTCATATTCAGAAATATTAAACTGCATTCTCTCAGTACTTATTTCTGTCATTTTTACATGCAATTCCTAGAAACCTCTTCTTAGACCTACTGAAAACAAATAGCTGTTTGTAAGGTAAGGACTGGAAGTGTGGCAGAAATATTAATTTCAAAATGGCTTGGAGCTCTGAGACAAAGATCTTACATTGTCTATTTGTTGTTCATGAATTAGGTTTTTCCTTATAAATTGAATTCTATTATCTATACATCTTTCTCTGTTACCTATACTTGAAATTGTCCTTCTTACACTTCCAACTTCTTTTTTCTCTTGTCTAAACATATTCTTTCAGATCCATGTGCTCAAGCAGGCTTGTTTACTACCTCTGTTTCTCTCTGTATCCTCCTGGCTACCTGCTGTATTGCAAAAGCTCTAGGTAAAGCTTCTAAAGGTGGATAAGTATAATAAACCATGAATTAATAATGATAGTTAGGAACTTTCAGCCTTACATGAGCAAGGTTTTATGTAATCCTACTCACATTACAAAACTGTGATCACTGGTTTCATTTCACAGACAAGGAAAATGAGGCTGAGAGGGCCTGAGAGACACCCAGGGTTGCATGGCCTGTCTGTGGCACAGAGAGAGTTTGAATCAGAGATTTCTTGGTGTCAGGAAAATATTGGGTTCACTGCATTACCAGATATATTGATGGCTGCAAGTGACTGGAGTAAACAAGTATGTTTACAGTTCAGAGGAATTGCTTATGTTGGTTTTTTGTTTTTCATCTCCTCTTGGCAGTTTCAGAAGAGCAGATTCTTGAAAAAGGCTCATGCTAAACATTTTGGCTTTCATCGCATTAAAGTCTTCTGTCTTTTGTGAAGGTGCCCACAAAAGAAACTCTGGTTCTTTTCTAAAATAATCCCTTTTTTTGATCCAGAAAGTGATGCAGAGTAAATGATGCCTAAAGCAGCCATGTGACCAGTAGCAGAGGGATGAAATCAGAACATAGGTTGTGCCCAAATATTAATGCTTTACTTTGGCCTTTGAAAGCCAGAATGCTACTTCATGGTCTTTAAGACCCCTGCAAGTCTTAAGGAGCTGTGTTTCCTAGGAAATGTATGCTACAGGCAGCAGAGAGCAAAATGCCCTCCAATTCACAGAAGAAATGGGAGGCAATGAAAGTTTGTGTTCAGTTTCCTTGCAGTGAATATTATCTGACCCAAGTTGTCTTTTGTCTGCATTATCCTGCAGCTCCCTGAGTACTAAGAACATGTTCACACCTTAGATTTGTGCCTGGTTCATCATGCCCAATATGCCCAACTATCTACATTTGTTTCTTCATCCCAGCCATCACGAACAATGATACATTTTCAGAGGAGTCTGCAGAAAAGACAATCTCAGGAAATGTCCTCTGCCACACCAGTGTTGTATAATGTAGCAGTCAGGCCCTTTCCATAAGTAATGAACTATCTTGTGTAGCTTTTACTTGTTAGAATTAATTTCTCCTTGCATGTGTCGTTCCCTTCTTCTGTGGGATACTGAGGTTCAAATGAGTAAGCTCAGAGCTGTGTCCCTCCAATATGCTGTCCTGCTGTGCAGCTACATTGTAGTGCTCAGAAGAGGGAGGAGTTTCAGTGTCTGCTTTGTTATTACTACATATGTCTGGATTTATCCAAGAATTTCTGAAACAGATAGAAGTTTGTCATTGGTATAAAATTTAATGACTCCTTTACTTGGGCCTTAAACACTGAAAAGAGTCTGTGTACAGGGAAACCGGTGAAGTGGTTCACAGCTATGAGTGCCTGTGTTGTACAGCTGTGACTTAGATGCATATAGCACTTCTATTCCTGCTGGCACGAGTGCTTCAGGAATATGTCACACCTCATGCCCCTGTGAAGCACTGCAGTCAGTTCTGTAACCAAGGAAGGTCCTCAAGACGGAGAGAGTGTGCATCCCGTGGTGAGTAGTGGGCAGTGGGAAGAGATAGTCTGCCTCTGAGCACTATGATGGCTCATTGTGCCCACGGGAAGTGCTTTGGGACCTCACAGTGTCCAGGCTATACTGCCAAGGGGTCTCCTACAAACCTTCTCTGAAAGCAGCAGCAGGATGCAACATACTGGTGAGGACAGGGGTGCATCAGTAAATACCTTGGAATGAACCATGTGGACTTGCACCACAACTGGACCATGACGCTTCCTTTTGGAAAAAAACCTTCTGCTTCAAGAAATGCTAGGTTTTCATAGGCGAAGGAAAACAATTTGTGGGTGTAAGGTAGGACATGAGGAAAGACCTTGACATAGGCCAGTGCTTAGAATGACACATCGGTGTTTCCTTCATGAGAGTGCTGTTCCTGTGATAAGAAAATGTCTAGAGATAAAAAGCAGTATATTTTAAATTCTATGTCAGAACATGACCTGTCAGAGGATTGTATTTTTCCTGATTTTTATATTTTCAAATACATTTGAAAACTATACTTCCTTTGGTTATTGAGGGATAAACTTTAGCAATAAGATATTGGATTTTCGGGTGTTTATTTACACCTAGGAACTTCTGTGTCAGAACTCTCAGTTCAGCACATTGAAAGAAAAAAATTCCATTAATACCTCCAAATATAAGACTAATTGATATCACTGGATAACTTTTTTGTTCTTACAGAGCATCATAAAATCACCACAACCCCCTGCCGTGGACAAGGACATTTTGACTAGACCAGGTTGCTCAAAGCCCCATTCAACCTGGCCTTAAATACTGCATCCACAGGTTCTTTGGGCAAGTGCATTTCCAGAAGAGCATTTGATCTTTGCTTTGCCCTTTTAAAAAATATATACACCATGGGATTAGAGGTGGGAGCAAGTGTGGTAAAGAAAAGTAAATTAAGATGTACATTCACAGCTGCTCCTTGCTAGCTGCCCCTGTATGTATTCCTGCAACACGGTAATTGTTCGGAAGTGCGTGACTCAGAGGAATGGGTGAAGCACCTTGCATGTAGTGAACAGTGTTGCTAGACAGGAGCATGCACCAAGCACATGCTCGCTGCTAGTGAAGCCACTGAGAGCTACTATCTCAGTTGATATTGCAGTAGCTTGTTCAGTTGCTTTTAGGTCTTAATTTCCTAACTGATCACCTCCATTTTTAGTAATGGAGCAGGTTCTATTGATACGCAGGAAACAGAGGCTCACACTGTAACAGCTGGAGACAGTCGAATTTCCAAATAGGGGAAAGTGGAAGTTCCCATGAATGCTAAATAAAGAGAAAAACCACAGGGATCTGCACTGTAGTCCTCTTACTCTATCTTAGGCTCACTTGTGAACCAGTGGTTTTGCCAAGGCATGCCCTCCAAATTGCAGGTCACACAGAAATAAATTTCCTTAGCTGGAGAAGTCAAATCCATTGAAGCATGAAAGCGCAGGGCTAGGAAAAAACCTCCAGGGATCATTCAAGTTGATGTGTAACCTGACAGATAACTAACTTTTTCAAAGAAAACCATTCACTGAAGCAGTCTTTGTCACTGTGCTTCACTAATGTATTTAAAGACCTTTTTTCTCCTTTCACATGCTCTGTCTTCAGTCTATTTTTCTCCTGGAAATTCTCACTGTGGACACCCATGCCAGCTGCTGACGGACAGTTCTATAATTCTAAATAGGTGCTGAATTGGCTACTTGTAGTCAAAAAATAAGAAATCTAGTATTTAAAAACATCACATGTTTAATTTCAAACCTCTAGATCCTTTATCATTACACTGATGACCTGTACCAGTTATCACGTGTTTCAAGCTTGTGCATTTCATTTTGCTTCTTTAAGTGTAGTCCTTTGTAGTTCTCTCTGCTGAATTTTTTCATATTGATTTCAAATGAACTCACCTGTTTCTTGGGGTCATTTTGAGCTCTGGTTCTGTCTTTGAGAGATCTTACATTCCTCCTCCTACTCCTCATGTTTTTGGAAACTGACGAACACTTGAGTAGGACTGCATCATGTGAGCTGTTACTCAAAGTTTTGAACATGACAAGATGCAGGACCAGCCACTATCTGACCTGCCTGTCCCTATGCCTGTGCCATACAGATTTCTACAACCTGAACCCTTTAGTGTCAAGCAGTGTTCAGACACTAAACAAAACAACTCTCATAGACTGAAAGAACTTGAATTTTAAGTAGGAAAAAGGCAACAGATTGATGAAGCAAGCTACAAGGAGAGCACAGTATGAAATTTTCTGCTTGTAAAACGGTTTTCAAACAATTGTTTGCTCAGTAGGGAGGCTGCTGTTCAACCAGAAAAGTTGAAGTAGTGTGGCTGTTCCCCTTGAGAAATGGCAAGCTACATTTATGTGCAAATGGCAGTGAGAGGAGAACAAAATTTTCACATGGAAGAAGTTTTTTATCCATTTCTGGCATGATGCAAAAGATAATACTCCCACTTGGCAAGGAGAAGAATTACATTTTCCTTGGAAAAAAAAGTCAGGGCCGGGTGTGCCAGCTATGGTCTTTGCTATGTGAAAAAGAACAGAAATTTCTCTGCTGTTCTTAAATAGAAAACATGATGAGATGTTAATCATTCACTGCTGGAACTTGTTAGATTTTAGAGAAGGAAAGTAAGTGATGAATGTAAAGACTGTCAGGATCATTTTAGTTCTGGAATTGTTTTGCATATCTAGTTCTAAAGGAGGAAAAATAGCCATGGATCTGACAAACAACTTCTCATGACAATATGTACTTGCATCCTTTTTCTGTAGGTTTCAGAAATGTCATTTGTTGAGTTCTGATAAAATGCATAGCATGGAATTAATAACTTTTGCAATGTTGCAATATAGAATAAAATCCTGTCCCTGCCTTAAATACTAGGAAAGCCACAAGTTCCCAGAATGTAACAGAAACTGAGTGGGCAATTCATCCATACCATGGCCATATATGGCCCTGGATGTAAAGTGGAAAGAGCATTTGGGATAGTCATGTATGTGGCATAACAAATAACACATTACTACTATACTGTTGAGATCCATTCATCCAATAAAATACCAGATTTGCGGGTGTTGCCCCTTGAGTCAGGAGAATCACTCAGTGTGAATAACAGAGTGGAGTCCAGATCATGACCAGTGAAAAAGCTACTTGTTTTGCTGGAATGGACCATGTGAACAGGAAATGACAGTTTTAGTGAAAATGATGCATAGGCTGTGCTGGATTAAAAGCTCTGCTTGAGAATTATTTGTTTTCCTGACTAAAGTTCTTCATATTTCCTGGATGATGCAGCACATTGGATGAGGCATTTTATCTTATGCAACTTCATGTCACATTACACAGCTGATGCAGCTTTATGTAATTATGCTGGCATATGCTGAAAGTTAAACAAGAGGAAACACGTGTTTCTGAATGGCAAGATATTGTAGTAGAAATAATCTTTCTTTTTTTCACAGTTGTGTTGGTTGGCAGAGAACAAAGATCTAGACTTTGTGATGACAAAGCTGTAAGACGTGGGAAGTGATGACATTGGAGTGACTGGGCAATTATGCATTCATGGCCAGACTGAAGCAGGGAAATGCTTTACCCTGTAGTGTTGAGAAATCAGTACCACTGAGACTAGTGCTGTCTTTCCCTGTCTCATAAAAGGGAAAAAAATTCCCATCTACTTGATAGATAGGGCCTCAGTGCCTGTGTTTGACCCAGGGCTCTATTTTAAGACCATGGATTCCAAAAGCTCAGTTAATTACAAAATTAGTGATATTTCTGTGTATGAAAACACTCTACATGTCTAAGTATTTCTGTACTTCTCAATGTGTTTTCTACCACGCTCTGTTCCCTTGACTGTCTTCCATTGCTCATGACTTACTGGCTTTCTCCAGAAAGCCCAACAATAGGTGTTTCTGTCTTTGTTGTCTTTGGTACAGAACAAAAATGCTGAAGTTATAAGACAAGGAAGTGTCTTGCAGCAGCAACAAACTGTCCTATAACCTTTTCTCCTTCATATCCTCCCCCTCACCCCTTCCTTATCTGTGTTAGACATGGATGCTCCTCCAATTGGAAAGACAGAAGCTGTATGACTTGCTCATTCAAGAGCCCAAGTGAAATGCAGGATATCAATCAAGAAATTAACTTGAATGATTATTGGATTCAGTCACACATCATGTGAGGTGCTGTTTTTCACAATTTGCAATACCAGTGACCCAAATACTTTATAAAAGTACTGATGAAAGCTAATTTCAGTGTTTTTTTCTAGCAAGTTCTATTTTGGAGTACCCTCACACAGCTGGGGAAGGGAATAAGAAATCAAATAATTTAAAGGCTAAGTTAGTGTTGTGCTGTGTGGTTTGTGATGTGCAGCCCCAGGAGTGCCAGGGTTGCATAGCTTTGAAAGGGTACACTCTAGCCTGACATTTTCAGTGACTTGGGTTTGTGGAGTTCTCAAACATGCTACATACAAGGGAACAGCAAGTTACATAACTAATTTTAAGAGTCGGGTGGTACATAATACGCAGGCTTCCCACAAAGCTCCAATTCAGGGCCAGATAGTTCATGGTCAGACTGGTACATACAGCTGCCGAGACTTAGTTCAGGCAGGGAGTCACAGGACTTCCTCATGCTATACAAAGTTCAGGCAGCCTGTATTTAGGCCAGGCTTTGATAGAACAATGTGAGAACTAACATTTTTTGTGAGCTTGTTCAAACAGGTGTAAACAGGTGTATTAGGAATACGTATGTTACTTTTCCCTCTCTGCATAACAATGCCTGTTTGCACATCCTTACTCATCTTCCTCTCAGAAAATCTCCCCTGCCATATCTGCATCCCTAAATGATGCCTGGATATCTGTCTATCCCAAATGCTCTTTCCACTTCATGTCGAGGACCAGCTACTCGTCTTGCAAAACATTTGACTGCACAGTACTTCTCATGACAGCAGGCTTGAAACGGGAGCATTCCAGGGTGTGGGAGTACTGTGGCCCCCTCTCCCCCTGTGCTGCCCAGTATGCAGCTGCAAGCTTTCCCCTCCTACTTAACAAAAGATATATGTTTAGTAGCTCAAATCTCATTGAAATATCACTAACGATACTGCCAAAATCTAAATATTTCTTTAACAGGGCACTGTTCCTGGATAAGGGAGCCCTCCTATACCCCTGGATCCCAACTCCTGTCTCCTTAGTCCTCCCGCAAGGCTGCTCTTTCCTTTCTGCTGGAATACTCATATAAGTCATACTGTTAGGCTCCCCTCTGAGGGCATTGTTCAAAAATTGAGTCTTAAAGCCTGCATAAAGCATAGTCAAAATCAAAAGTTCTGTCCTGTATGAAGCAGGATTGCTTTTCCATACAAAAAAACCCAAATCTGCAGATGACACCAAGCTGAGTGGTGCAGTTGACACACCTGAACGATCAGATGGCATCCAGAGGAATGTGAAGAAGTTTGAGAAATGGGGTCGTGGGAACCTCATGCAGACCAAGTGCAAGGTGCTGCACCTGAGTCGGGACAACCCTGGATACCAACACAGGCTGGGGATGAACAGATTGAGAGCAGCCCTGCTGAAAAGGACTTGGGGGCGCTGGTGTGTGAGAGGCTGGACATGACCCAGCAATGTGCACTCACAGCCCAGAAAGCCAAACGTGTCCTGGGCTGCATCCAAAGCAGCATGGCCAGCAGGGCGAGGGAAGGGATTCTGCCCCTCTGCTCTGGTCTGGTGAGACCTGACCTGGAACACTGCATCCGGCTCTGGGGTCCCCAGCACAGAAAGGACATGGACCTGTTGGGAGAAAAGTCCAGAGGAGGCTGCCAAGTTGATCACAAGGATGGAGCAACTCTCCTGTGATGAAAGGCTGAGAGAATTGGTTTTGTTCAGCCTGGAAAAGAGAAAGCTTCGGAGTGATGTAATTGTGGCCTTCCAATTCCCGAAGGGAGCCTACGAGAAAGACAGAGAGAGACATTTCACAAGAGGATATAGTGACAGAACAAGGGGGAATGGCCTTAAGTTGAAGAAGGGTAGGTTTAGATTAGATATTAGGAAAAAGTTATTTACTGTGAGGGTGGCAAGGCACTGGAATAGGTTGCCAGAGAGGCTAGGGATGCCCCCTCCCTGGAAATGTTTAAGGTCAGGTTGGATGGTGCCCTGGGAAATCTGGTCTAGTAAGAGGTGTCCCTACCCTCAGCAGAGGGACTGGAACTAGATGATCTTTAAGGTCTCTTTCAACCCAGACCATTCTATGATTCTATGAAAAAGTTGAAAAAAAATGTTACTGCGGAGCAAAAAGTTCTGAATGGGCGATCCATAATTAACATGGTTCACTTAAGTCTGTTGAAAGTGTAACAACACATTTCATTCTGAGTAATTTCAAAACTTAAACCACACTTCCTAAGAGGAATTTTTTCTCAACTGTTGCTGTTCACATGACTTGTGCCCTTATTTCTCTCGTGAGCTGGATTGTCTGTAAAGCTGCATTTCCCCAGGCACAAAGTGGTCTTCTCTCCCACCATAGTTGAAGCTTACAAACATTTTTCATTTTCTCAAAACTGCATTTTCTCTTGAAAACAGAACTCCTGTCTGTGTCTACTAGTCATCCTCTCAGGCACTTTCAGAGACTTTACCCACAGCCTCTTTTTTACCTTCCTCTCTCAATGCCTCTTTATTTTGTGCACAGTTTTGTTTGAGGCTACATCTTGCTAAGCCCCACGGTGATGTACCTACTGTCCTGAAGGAGGAAATCACATCTCCCTGCTACTAATGTTATTAGGTGCTGCATTGTTATACAATACTCCACTAGCATGTCTGAATGCTTTCACCTGCCTCTCTTAATTCAGAAAAAAAGTGCAGTGGGTGTCTTCTAGGACCGAAGGTGAATATATTAGTCATAAAAAATAAGGTTTGGGTCACCCATTCCCTTCAATCTTTCCACTTCAGCTTGATTATTTTTCCATTTACACCTGTTTTTCACCAGTAATATTTCAAGAGACTGTAAAAAGGAGCTGGGCATTCACCCAGGCAAGCATCTCCAGTAGTTCCCCACAGCCAGAAAACCCACATGGCTAGTTCAGCTTTCTGTTCAGAGACTGAACAAGTCCACTTTGCTCAGGGACAGGGTGATGAAGCTATAGCTCTCTGTCCCTGAGCAGCAGGATGGGACCACCTTAGTGTGCTATAAGCAATCAGTCACACTTAACCTCCGTCCCTGCCATCTCTTCTAACTCTTCCACTCTGAGCATTTCCACAGCCTTGTGCAGAGTCAGTCTTGCAGTAGAAGGACTTGAAGAGATGAGCTGGGAAGCCCAAGGACATGTCCCTGTACAATCCGGGGTAGACAGGGACTACTAAGGATGGCCCAAAATCAAGGTTGCCTGAAGATGGCAAAAGGGCTTGTGCTCTTTGGCTCTGTATGTCCCCTGCCAGCTGGCAAATCTGCGCTGCATGGTATTAATTTCACTACTTAGGCTGGGGTGTAGGACTTTCTTTCCCTCCTGGTGTGCTGGCTTTGTTAGCAGCCAGGGACTATACCACCCAATGGGATCCCACTGTGGTTTGCAGATGATGCCGGGGTCACCCAACACAATGCAGGCTCATATTGCAAAGCCCTGTTTGATGGTATTCTCTGCAATCACATCTGTTTGGGACATGTTGATAAAATGACTGTTTTTGCTTCTGTTACTTTTCTGACATGTTTAGAACTGACAGATTTCTTGTTTTCTCCCCTTTTTCAGCTCTCGGAAGTGTATGGAAACCATTTCCCTATCTGTCTCTGAAATTCCCACAGCTGCTTTTAATCGCTCATTGTTTTCCTAAAAGTTATTTTTCAGACTGTATTTTTTCAGCATATGATATTCACACCCAATTCACAACTTAATTAAAACTTCCACCCTGAAACAATTTGAAATAGATTCCATTCTAGGTTTTGTCACACCAATATTGTATGTCTAGTCTCCTTCTGCAAAACCTAGTATAAATTCCAAGACACGTTCATCCTGACATTGACTGGAAATATTTATATGTCCCATGTATAAACTGAACATTTTCACCTGTTCACACAGGATTTAGTAAACCCATCTCCCGGTCACAGGTGAGAAAAATGACCCTATTTCTCTCCTCCATTTACTTTGCATTATACAGAAACCTGCGAATAAAATAAATAAAACATGTTGCAGGCAGCTGTGTTCTCACATCTATCTATTTGGGCTTATTGCTCTTTCACTCTGTTAATTAGTGTAATTAATTATAACTAAAGAGTAATTTTCAAGTGATACATCAAATGGTGCATCTGCCAGATTTCTTGAACCCCCAGTGGCCTTTTCCTTACTGCGCTGATACTAAAAGTTGCTGTGCAGGCCATATAGATATTTAATGTCCACAGTTTTCACTTGGGTGTATAATCCTTATAGCACTTAATTACATCTGTATCAATCTCACTGGGAGCTCCTAGAGCTACTACTGGCAGGCTCCTCCACAAGAGCCCATGGAGAACCAGGTGGCCATGTGAAAACATCATGGTGTGGGCACTTTCGTTTGAAACTAAAGTTCATTTGATATGCAGTATGTTTTGCAGAGCTGGGTGATTTCTTTCCTCCTGCAGCTGTTGCTCACTTATCCACCAGCATTAGCTGATCCTTGGGCCCCATTGAGGGTACTGTCATCTTTTGGGGTACTTCTTGAAACAGCACTTGGGGCTGCTGCTCTTCTGGACCCTGGCCTTACCCACTTCTAGGCACATGCTTGTTGTCATCTTCTGCTTCCCTCCAATTTTTCTTCTAGTTACACTGTGTTTAATGGAAGAAAACGATCTGGAAAGAGGACGACCAAGAAAATTCAGAGCAAAAATACAAGTGAATTTTAGAATATCCTGATTTGGAAGGGACCTAAGAGGATCATTGAGTCGGAATCCTGTGCTCTTGCTTAGCCATTGTTCAACTGAAACATATTTTATGAACTGTTTGGCTAAATAATATTTATTTAGAAGGAGAAGAGGGAAATGCTCAGTGAACTGTTTCACAGATTCAGCAAGCCCTAAGCACAGGCTAAGCAGTAAAAGACTGTCTCTTCCTGCTTCAGAGCTTCTTTGAAAACTGTCTCAAATCCTTTCAGATGTAGACAGTCTGTAGCTAAAATTGTTTTTAACAGTGAAAGACAGAAAAAAATAATTGTGGAAGCAGGCCAGTCTTTCAAGGGTTCATATTCTGCCTCAGTCTGCAGAAGTGGGTACAGATCTGTCTGTAACTTCCATGTTTGTCTGACAGTGGCACATGCAATGAACAGATGTTATCTTCTGTTGAGGATATATATTTTAAGGGGCAGATTTTAAACAATGGTCTTTTTTTTTCAGCTGCATACGCATGTATCAGGAATTGAAGGAGCTTGACAAACACAAGACGTCTAAATATGTGATTGTCCCTGCAGGCAAACTACTCAGACACTTAAATTATAGGAATTACTTCATAGTTATTTGTGGGTGCAAAAGTGGATAGGTAATGCCTCATGAAAACCAAGATTCTGAGGCTTTGTTTTGACTGCATTTGCCCATGGAAGGTTCTCTCTCATTTTTACCGATCCCATGTTACCCAGTGGTAGCTAGAGTCCTGGTAAATATACTGAAGCATTACGTAAGCCCTGGCATCAAACAACTGACAAACTTGAACCTATACCATTGCCCTTGTTTTGCAGAAAAACTCACTTATTCTTAATGGCCAGTCAGCTGTATTTGTCCCTTAAGAAAGATATCCACAGAGGGAAGAGGTGAATGCACCATGTGCATTAACAGAACTGCATGCAGCTCAGACATGACACCTGCATTGAATCCCATGGACCTTTTCAAAAATCTCCAGCGATGGTTGAAGGATGCTGCTTCAGCTGTATTTTGCTATTATATTGCTATTATATTTGCTATATTTGCTATTATAATTTTGCTAAAGCTAAACCCATCTTGAATTCATGTATTCAAAAGAACAATTGAATTACGACCTGTGTTCATTAACTGTCCTTACTGTCTGATATGCTGACTTGGCTGTCTTCCTTCACTGCTTTGCTCATGCTTTATCTTCGTTAAAGGCAAAATGTCTCCTAAAGTTGCTAACAACCGTTGTTTGGTAACATTTTACAGAGATATGTGAAATTCATATCAGAAAAAACCTGGTTGATTTATTCCAGAGAGGAATCACAGAATTATAGAATTGTCTGGGTTGGAAGGTAAAGATCACCTCATTCCAATCCCCCTGCCATTGGCAGAGGCACTTTCCACTAGATCGGATTACACAAAGTCCTGTCCAACCTGTCCTTGGACACTTCCAGGGATCGGACATCGGCAGGTCCTCTGCACAGTCTGTTCCAGTGCTTCGTCACCTTCACAGGGAAGAATTTCTTCCTAAATGAGAAGAAAAGTGGTATCACTGGCCACTCATCCTACAACACAGCAAGGTGCCACATGGAATTTGCAACACAAGTACATGGACACTTGCTGAGAGTCGTGGTACCGTTCTGCACCTGAATACCAAGAGAAACTAAGCAGTCCTGTCCTCTGTGAATGTGCTTCTGTCTGAGGCATTGGTGGATGCACCATGTTCAGTAAGTATTGCTGGCTAATGGCAGGTGGTCCTTCTAGGTACAGGGCTGATATCTTTGCTAGCAAACGGGATTCATCCTTCAGGTGAATGATGGCATGTTGCCCCCAGACCTCACTGTATAACCTCTACCAATAGATAACCACCTTCAAGTGAATTGAATAACCTGTGTGCTCCATGCACTGTAAGATTTATGGTTCCATTTGAGAAGAGAAAGCAGGAGGGCTGTGAAAGAGTGCTCTCTGTTCTCCTTGCCTCACCTTGCTCCTTTTAGCCTCTCTTAACAGTATGTCATTTTTTGTTACCGACTAATTCTTCCTAAGGTGTCTGGGTTTGCAAAAGATGTATTCTCTATTGACTAGGATAGGTCGATGAGGTTGGAAACAGCCTCTGGGGAGATCTGTTAGTACACTAAGTTCAATCAGCTCTAGTAAGATCAGCAGGAGGAAAGAATAAACTCAAGTGAGGTAATCAATGGTTTAGGTAGTGTGGTAGAAAGGGACAGGCGGACGGAAGATCACGCGATGTGACGGAAAGCAGGAGCAGCATGGAATCTTTCCTCCCTTCATTCCTTTGTGATAAGAGCATGCAGACCCCTCTAACCCCAGTAGTTTTCCACTCCTTACTAACTCCAGCTATCCCACAGTCCCCTTTTCCTGACGTAGTAAAGCCCCTCACTATTTAACCTCATGAGATAAGATAATAAATGCCATTTGACCATCCACCACGTTGGTGTCTGTGCGTCCATGGCCCGAGTGGCCACGGGGTAGGCCGGGCTGCCGTGCTAGGCTGCTTGAAACCAGGTCGCCTTGTCTTCTTATCAGAAGGCAACAAGGTAGGTGTTAAAATAGTCTGATCACTAGTGACTCATGGGTAGTGATGTGAAAATTTCCTACTCCTGATGGTAGCAAAAACCACATTAAATAAAACTAGCTTTTACTGAATGCAATGGTTTGTGATGTCGGGGCAGATAGTTCAGTTGATACTGACATACTATAAAGTAAAATAATGCATCTGAAGAATTCATAACAGGTGAAATAAGACTGCACTGATAAGCTACAGCTGTTTTAAGCAATAATGACCCACAAGATGCAGCTTGGATTTCTCATTACTTAACATGATCAGTGCTTTGTTTAGTGAGGATTGTGCTGTTGCCCAGCTTTAACCACCTTTGATGCTGAATAGTAGTACAAACATTGCAACTAACAGACACTCGTGGGACTACACATCAGTCTTTGCATCCATTTGATTGCCATCCTACCTCTTGGGAAGGATGTTTTATGCACATAGTTCAGTGAGCTGTGTAACACAGATTGTGTGGTACCCTGGCAGTTGAGGGGATGTGGTCAGGGCTGGAAGAAATGGCAATGCAACTGCAGTGATGACAGGGGTTTTGCAGCAGTTCATCAATTCGGCATCCCTCCTGTCCTGTACTGAAGATGTGCAACATGCATGGGAATAAGGAGTATTCAGTGAAGGGACTATATCCTATTTACCTTGATTCTCTTAGGAAATCTATCCTGTTAAGTGTGTCAGTGTTCAGTGTGTTTTGCTCACCATCATCTGCTGTATTCATAAATCTAAGGCAGTATCACAGAATGAAAATAGTGAAGTCATACATTGAAGTAATAATTATTCTTTTTCTAAGAAACCTGCTGTATCTGTGGATTTTGATTCTTCCCTTGACATGTTTCAGGTAGTGTTGTTGTTGCTCAGGTTACGGCAATTGTGTTGCTTTTTTACACAAGCTAAATAATACTTCATCTTTTTTTTGTTAAGTGTTTAGAGAAAAAATTACATAGCTTTATAAGGAAGCTGAAGTTTAACTGACCATCACTAGCATTAACAGGAAATCCAGTGCAGTACATCTGGGCATAAAGTGCTGCTTCAATTTAACCAGTTGCTGTAACAGTTTTGTTAATAAAGAGCAATCCTGTATAACTATGGAATTACACTCAGGAGCTTGTCTGGATTTGGAGTTACGTGGATCACGGAAGTGTCTTCGTGACATTCAAAATAAGAATACATCAAAGCCTGTAAAGCAGCGGTCTAGACTTTCGGATTTCCAATAGGCATTTGCTATGGCAGCTTTCTGCAAACTATTCTTTTCCTGTGTCTACAGCTTCTACCACCTGACTGCACCAGGTTTACACACCCAAGAGAGCATGCACACCACACATGCAAATAGTGTATGGAACAGCAAGAGGAAGTAGAGGTGCCACAATAAGTCTTAAGCTGCAAATGAGACAGATTTACAATAAACACACTTCACACATAAAACAGCAAAACATGCACCAGAACTTTTTGTCGAGTGGACAGTGTAATTCATAAATAATGAGCAGAAGAAAACTTAGATGTGTGTGCTTGAGCTATGTGCTTCCGTCACTTACTTGTGTGCACATCTGTGTTGATTGTAAAGTAAGGCCAGCTGATATGTAGAGCAGGACAGGGCTCTGTCTCTATCCCCTCCTTGCTGCACTGTAGCACATCTTGCCTAGATATGACTACGTCTCACCTTCTTATACTCCCACCCTACTTCTCACACATCTCTGTGGTACCTTACAGAGCTTATCATGGTTCTGAACTCAGGTGAAAGGAAAACCAAGCTACTTCCTAAAATAAAAGGCTGCAGCAAATGAAGATGGTAAAGGATGTAGAGGGGAAGCCTTACAGGAGTGGTTGAGATCACTTGACTTCATCAGCCTGGAGAAGAGGAGACTGAGGGGAGACCTCATTGCAATCTACAGCTTCCTCACAATGGGAAGCAGAGGGGCAAGGACAGAGGTCTTCCATCTGGTAACCAGTGACAGGACCTGAGGGAATGGCACGAAAGTCAGTCAGGAGAGGTTTGAGCTGGATCTTAAGAAAAGGTCCTTCATCCAGAGGCTGGTTGGGCACTGAAACAGGCTCCTCCGGGAAATGGTGACAGCACCAAGCCTGACACAGTTCAAGAAGTGCTTGGACGATGCTCTCAGGCACATAGCGAGATTCCTGGGGTGTCCTGCTCAGGGCCAGGAGTTGGACTTTGCAGATTACAGAATATTGTGAGTTGGAACGGACCCACGAGGATCATCAAGTCCAACTCTTAAGTGAATGGCTCATACAGAGATCGAACCCACAACCCTGGTGTTATTAGCACCATGCTCTGACCAACTTAGCTCATCTCAGGGTCACTTCAATGTTCCTTGTCACTCCCTTCCAGCTCAGGATACAGTAACTGTCCTGCACAGAGATTGTGAGGAGGCTGGGGAAGGAAGTCATCTGGACCCCTGCAAGGTTTTGGGTGAGAATACATACATTTGGACAGAGGAATCTTATGTGCAGGCACATGTACATGTCTGTGTGTATGTTTGGTTGTGTCTGAGAGAGTCAAACACAGTCAAAAGAAACATGACAAAAGTACACACAGAAGGAGAAAGCAGTGAGTAAAACCTGAAATCTTTGGGTGTGATACCAGACAGAAAAACACTTGAGACTCGGGACAAAGAAACTATTGTCTGTTTTTGGATTTCTATTGCCCTGAAAAAATTGTACATTGCCTAGCTTCTTTTAACATAAGGAAGATTGCAACCATATCAAGTGTATTATACAGTTCTTCTGGTGAAATGAGTTTGCCAGATGCTGAATATGAAGAGCCTGGGTCATGCATTCAGATATTAATGAAAGCTTTGAGTATATCTATTAGTAATAGATTTAGATTAATTTTGTTGAGAAAATTGACTGCAAATCTCATGGGACAAGGTTTTCATGTTCAAATTCTCATAAATACTACAGCTGTTTTTAAGGACTTTACATGCAAACTTTGTATTTTGAAACTTCCTATCTTTTCATATACTGGAGTTAATAAAATTACAGAAAGTAATCCTATTTTTTATGTTTGCCTTTCTCATCTTGGTCACCTTGGCCTGAAAAATTTCATTCTGTTTTGAGGGTTTTGTGAGTTCTATTTCCTTATAATTACTTTGTTCAGTCTTACTTTGTACAAATCAAGCTTTCTATTTTCTTAGAGATCTAGATAATGTATTCCAAGATACTATTTGGTTTGCAAGCACCAGAGATACTTACAAGAGATGCTAATGTTACAATAGGCATACTTTTCAGGGAATGCTGTTAAATGCCACCAGATTGCTCTGAGCTATGTAATTGTACCAGCAACAATTAAAAATTACATAGCGTTTTCCATCTGCCTATGTGTTACCACTTCGACATTTCATGATGCTCCTACAAGTTTGATTCCTGTGTCCTTAATTTACAAGAAGATTACTATAGACAGTCATGCCATTTGTCCAAATATCCACTCAGTCTTCTGTTCTCACGTTTCAGATCCTTAACCACAGAGGGCTTAAATCATGATCTTTTAGAAGAGTAGAGAATCTGCAACTTGAAAGAAAGTTTTATCATATTTAAGGTCGTGTATTACTTCTATATATCCAAAGGTCCAAGCTTCTTTAACTCTTTACCAGACTTCATTTTACATTATGGTTATAAACTAGATTTTAAGTCCAGCATGTTCCCAGCTACATTTCCTCTGGGTTCTTAGGCAAAAGGAAAATGCTTCAGTTCTTTTTCCAATTATTATTATTGTCAGATCTTATCTTATTATTGGTTCTTGTTTATGTAGAAGGACAGTTATGTTCTGTACCTTCATAAAATGTTTCATGCTAGTCAAATAATAATGTGGAAAATCAGGTCAGCAGATGAACCTCCAAGACAAATATTAAGATATAAATCTTTCTTTAGAATGACTCTTCATTTCTCAAAATTCTGTTTTTACTTCTTTGGGAGCTTTTGTGTACTAGACTGATTACCCCAAAAAGTGATATCTCCTATGCAAGAACATGCTTGTAGGCAAAATAATGTGAAGGTAAAAAACACAAATCAATCAGGAGAAGAATTAACCCAAACTGACAGTATATACCTAGATTGTATGAGATCAGTGCCAATGATTTAAATGCAATGGCATTTTCCAGCCTGTAAGCCAAATGAATACTTTGGAAGGCATGTGTACAGAGTTTGTGTTTACAGTCTACAAAAGGTTAATGTTCCCTGATGACTGTGACTGCTGAGTGAAGGCTGGCAGAAGCTACACTCCAAAAGGCAGTCCCAGCATGGATGAAACAAAATGTTCCCATGGTCTGAAGTGAACTTTCTCCTTATGTTGGTTAGCAACTGGGCAGATAGCTTAATTAAGAGTCTAATTAACACACTGAAAGTGTGCCCTGTAAGTGCACAGTAATCTCACAGGGGCACGCATTAGCATCTTGAGCCAAGGGTGATATCAGTGCCGTAATTTAAGCCCTCACCTCAGCTTTAGGAAATGCTGTGGCAACAGCAGCACATGCTTTTACATGAAATATGCTGTAGCCCTGGTGAACGAACAAGCTCTCAAGGCAACGTGATCTGCAAACAGTGTAAAGTTGAAGCAGGATCTTTCATGCACTGCCTGCAAGAGAACTTTCCATTCATTATATTTTGTAAACAGTTTCTCCTTAAACTGCCTAAACCTTCTATTGGAAGAGTTGGTAAGGAGCTCCTGGAACCTGAGACTTGTTAGTTCTCTTAATGCACTTAATACTTGCTAATACATATGAAGATAAAAATGAGTCATAGTGAACTGACTTTTCACATGGAAATAAATGACGATGAGTTTAACTTCCTAATTTAAGACTGATTGGGAACCCCATTGTTTTGTAAAATGTCCATAAGCCCTTGTGGTAGTAATGGCTTACCATTCTTCTTTATAAGCCCTGTGTACGATGATGCAAAAGAAGAGCAGAGCAAAACAAAAGAGATTTATTCCTCAAGGTCAATGTGATTGATCTGTTTAATATGTAGAAAGCAACTAATGAGGACAATATCTAAATATAGGGAATATTCAGTATAGAATACCCAAATTTTGTATACACATGTATGCATATACATTTGTATATGTCTATGCATATATTTATGTGAGTATAAAGTTGTCCTGGGTTAGTCATATATTCTATTACCACCCACAAAAGCTGGATAAATTCACAGTTACACACCTGGTCCCTGAGGGACTCCTTATCTCAACTGAGATAAGCACTCCGGCCGACAGCAAGCACCACCCGTCCTGATTATCTAATCTCAGCTAATGGCCCATTGCACCACCCATCCTGATTAATGGCCCATTACACCACATATCCTAGCTTGATTAATGGCCCAATTTTGGACTTGGTAAAAATAGAATGTCAGAAAACCATGAAGATTATCTGAGCTCATTGAAATAGACTATCAGAAGCCATAAGGCTCACCCGAGCTCAGAAACCATAAGAACCACCCGAGCTCATTGCCAAAGCAACCAACAGAACACCAGGAAAATCCTCTTCCATTGTGGAAGTCCTTGCCCCTGGGGGAGGTGCCAGCCAAGAAATACAGCATAAAACAAGGGTTTAGGATGGGAGAAAAAACCCTCAACTCGACTCTCGACTCGACTCTTAACTCAATTTGATTCAACTCGACTGGACTCCACTCCACTGCTCTACTGGACTGGACTACCAAGTCTGGACTACTGAGACTGGACTACCAGGTCTTTCTGCAGGACCAGTGCCTAACTGGATTGCACAGCTCCCACCCTGGTCAACAGGGTGTCAGGTTGTACCGTGACTCCATCAGTTTGTTTAGGCTGGTGTTTCTGTATTCCTGCATTTATTTTTACCTTTTATATTAAAATTGTAATTTTGACCTAAGATCTCTCAAGGTATTTTGTGTGGGGTTAATTTCCCCTGCTGGTTTACAGTCAAACCAGCACAAAAGTGAAATAAAGAAACAAATCAAACCCCTGCTGTCTTAAAATACCAAAATATTTATGAAAGCAATGTGAAGAACTACAGTGGTGATTAAACATAATAGCAATTTTCTGTGGTGAGATTTCACATGAGGCTCAAACTCCTTGAATGGTTTACATTTTCCTCTTATTCATGTGAATATGGCTGCTTAGCCATTGTCAAAGTCTGAGACAAGAACTGGCTCAAGCTTCTCAGCAATTTAAGCAAAATGAGTCTTGAAGTGGTAGCAGGAGGATGGCTCCGTGGGCTAGTAGGAGCTGGGAGTGGTGTGAATGGCTCTGAGGGCAGAAAAATGGGAATTTGCAAGGATCTTGGTGAGCCATATAGCTGTTCTGGGCTGGATATTGTATCACATTATCTTCATAAATCCAGATTCAGACGTATTTGCTTTTTTCACTGGTCACATTTGGCAGAAGTTTTGGCAGTATAGGAAAGGTTTCAAAAACGTTTTTGTGTAGATTTCTAAAAATATCTTTCAAGGTTCATTGATATTAATATTGCTAGGAATGAGTCGACCTAGCTGTTTATGAGACATATCCCATGCAGTTGCATTTTGCTGCTTTGATGGCATGTGAAAGATAACCTGGAGTTGCCTGCTGTGACAGCAATTGCAAGCACAGATGTTGTTACCTCTCAGTATTTTTAGCATGAATCCAGCAATATGTGGTGTTTTCTTCAGACGCTTAAAATCTTGAAGGTTTCTGGAACTTTTATTTTTGACATATGTACAAAGAGAAGCTTAAAAACATAGGTTTGCAGGGTCCTGAAACACTTAAAATTTTCATGCATTTTTCAAATTGTTCAGAAGTTAGGGCTCTTACAGGAAGCTTGATAAAGTAAAGGTTGTCAGTAATGCACATTATTTTACTCTGCTGTTCCCTCTTTCCCCTATTATTCTTGGCCATGGCTTTACCTTGCCTTTTGGGTAATTTAGGACATTTCTAGTCTGGATGAGATCCGCGGCTTGGTGATCTTTTATGAGGTCTTAACAGGTTGTGAGCTCTTGGAAAGGCCTGGTGAGTACTGAAAAAATTTTGAGCTTCTGTATATTTACCCCCTTTGAATGGTCGAAAATCTAGAGCTTTCAGAGAGTATGATACTTCATATCATAGCTGGCAGAGACCTACTTGCTGAAAAGATATCTCTCAGTGGGAGCAATTGCTGTATTTCAGCACAGTGAAGATGAGCATTTTGTTAAAAAAACCAACAAAACCAAGTCAGATTTAGGCTATTGGTAGTTGTAATGCCTTTCAAAACAACCCCAAACACTTTTGTTCCCAATTAAAATTTCATATCCATATATATAGAGTGATACTGAATGTACGACAGATACCAGAGCAGCAATGCAGTAGAGCTCTCTAGCTGATTTATGTTTGCAACACAGCCTTCAAGCGCTCAAATGTACTGCCAATGCATGTTCCCCCATGACATTTATAAAACAAGATTTTGTGCTAACAATTCTATGTGTGCACTCTTCAAAATGTCCTTACAATAAGCTTCTTCTCGCACATATGGTTACACGAAATTTATGACTACAGAACACATAAATTTTTCCTCAGGCTGGAAACTGCGGTGCAGCATGTGCTCTGAAAAGCAGATCTTATCAGGTAGCATTAGCAGACAGTAGGATGAAAAGCACAGTTCTTAGCATGCTTACATCTGCTTTACTCACTTCCTGCATATTGCAGACTGCTGCAGGTCAGGAACAATAATTTGTTACCAGCCAAGGCAGAAGTGACTCAGAGTGAAAGAGTGCCTTGAGTTAAAGAGTTGAGGAAAAATCGAAAAATTGTATTCATGTTCTTAGAGGACATTGCAGGGGATCAAACAAACCTGCAAAAGGCAGTATTAAATTGAAATTCCCCGTTTTAATAGAGGTGACAGCTGTTGCAGGTAGCCTTTACCATAGGATTTACCATAACATCTCTGAACCTTGGAATGGTGCATTAACTTCTCACACTCTATGCTGCACAATCACAAAATACAATGAAGGTTGCTGTGGGAGGTGGAGCGAAGTCATTGTAGGTCAGCTGGGAGCATCACTTGGTGCAAGGTAAAGGTTTGTGCATCATGGGCTGTGCTCACTGTTGCTCAGCTGTGAGCAGATTTTAACCTCTGCAACTTACTTATTCAGATGGGAAACACTATTGCTTTCTCAAAGGAATTAAATCTGACAGGCATACAAAAAAAATTTAATACATCAAGTTTAAACAAGCAGACTTTACATAGAAAATGTAATGGTATAATAAAGAAGCAGTATGACCAAGAGATGCATTGAAAACAAATAATCAGATTCAGCCATTTAAACTGCTCCAGATTGCAACAGACGTAGCCACAGAGTCTACATGGTGAGAAAGGAATCCTGTTCCTTATGCACGTCCCAGACAGGATAGTGCAGTTACACTTGCTTGTGAGGTTGCTGTAACCATCTTGATGTTTCCTAAAACCTTAAAGAGCACTGTGGATTTTGTTTTCTAACATATTTAGTTTTTGACCACTTTGGAATATAGAAAGTCTTCCGTACTTTGTTAGCTAAAATTAAGTAACAGGACTAACATTCGGTCAGTTGCAATATCAAGAAGTCCATCAGTGCTGGAAAACTACAGAGGAAATTGCTATTGCTCGTCCACTGTCCTCTAGATTGATTTCATGATGAGATATTATATAAAAAAGACCAAACCTCTTACAAGTAGCTTGACCCTGTCAGTTCAGAGTAAATACTACAATTATTGAGTATGACGGAGTAACATGGATACTTGTAAAGACAGCCTCGCTAGTGTGTATACATTTTTTTTTAAATTAAATTAAGCTTACAGCAAAAAACCAGGATTGCTGTTATCCAGGTTGTTTCTCTTCCGGCTCCTCAGTGTATAGCACTTTGCATCTGACTGACATGGCTTTGAAATTGTTTATCACATACACTTTGCAAAGACGAAAACACTCTATGCAATATTTTAAAGGGAACGGTGTTTCTTCTCCCAGGCAACCACTGACAGAACGAGAGGACACAGTCTTAAGCTGCACCAGGGGAAGTTTAGTCTGGACATTAGGAAACACTTCTGCACTGAAAGAGTAATTGGGCACTGGAATAGGCTGCCCAAGGAAGTGGTGGAGTCACTGTCCCCGGAGGTATTTAAAAAAAGACTCGACGTGGCACTAAGTGCCATGGTTTAGTTGATAAGGTAGTGTTAGGTCACAGGTCAGACTTGGTGATCTCCAAGGTCTTTTCCAACCTAGTTAATTCTGTGATTTGGTGAAAATCTAGTAGTGTAATAATGTCCAGTCAAGTGCTAAGACACGGGGACGAAAGAAAGGTGATTTGAGACAGCCAGCACATCTTCACAGGGGAAGATCCTGTCTGACCAACCCAGCAGCCTTCTATAGTGGAGTAACTATACCAGTGGATAAGGAAAGAGCTAGATATCATTTATCTGGACACCTGTAAGGCCTTTGACAGGATACCCCTTCTCTCTAAATTGAAGAGTGATGGATTCAACAGGTGGACTGTTAGGTGGATTAGGAATTCGTTGGATGGTCATATCCAGAGGCTAGTGGTCAATGGCTCAGAGTCCAAATAGGCATCAGTGATGAGTGGTGTCCCTCAAGGATCCGCACTGGAACCAGTGTTAATATCCTCATCAATGACATAGACTGAGGGATCGAGTGCATCCTCAGCAAGTTTGCAAACGACACCAAGCTGAGTGGTGCAGTTGACACACATGAAGGACAGGATTCCCTGCAGAGGGACTTGGACAAGCTGGAGAAGTTGGGCCATGGGAACATCAGGCAGACCAACAAGTCCAAGTGCAAGGTGCTGCTCCTGGATCAGGGCAACCCCTGGTACCAACACAGGCTGGGGATGAACAGATTGAGAGCAGCCCTGCTGAGAAGGACTTGGGAGCGCTGGTGTGTGAGAGGCTGGACATGACCCAGCAATGTGCACTCACAGCCCAGAAAGCCAAACATGTCCTGGGCTGCATCCAAAGCAGCGTGGCCACCAGGGTGAGGGAGGGGATTTTGCTCCCCCTGCTCCACTCTGGTGAGACTCCACCTGGAACACTGCATCCGGCTCTGGGGTCCCCACACAGAAAGGACATGGACCTGTTGGGAGAAAAGTCCAGAGGAGGCCACCAAGTTGATCATAGGGATGGAGCACCTCTCCTGCGAGGAATGGCTGAGGGAATTGGTTTTGTTCAGCTTGGAGAAGAGAAGGCTAATTGTGGCCTTCCAGTACCTAAAGGTTCAAATTGAAAAAGAGTAGGTTTAGATTAGATATTAGGGAAAAGTTCTTTACTGTGAGGGTGGTGAATCACTCAAACAGGTTGCCCAGGGAAGTTGTGGATGCCTTATCCCAGGAAGTTTTAGGCAGGTTGGATAGGGCTCTGAGCAACCTGGTCTAGTGGAATGGTTGGAACTAGATGATCTTCAAGGTATCCTTCCAACCCAAACTGTTCTACGATTCTGTGATCTTTCTTTGCTCTGACTGCTACCTCAAAGTTAGGTTATTTTTGCCTAGATGCTTTTTACGTATTCAAACTGGAGCTCATATGGCCTTACTTTTGCACTTTTTTGAAGTTTTTCCACAGTTCTTTGGCAATGGGATGGCATTTCACTGCTAGAAAGAGTTAAGTAGCTTGCTTAGAAACCACCCTTTTTACTGCCTTTTCTGGGTCTTTGCTGAATGTGTTGAATAACCCAGTGCTTGGGGGGATCCTGCTCCTAACATGTCTCCTCCATGGCAAGTTACCATTAAGCCCTGCCCTTTGCTCACTCTTTTAGGTAGCCCAAAAGACCACTTCGTCCAAACCCCTACCAGTTTTGTCTCTTAATAACTTTTTTTCTTCCCTATAGAATTCATTTTACCATTTGAGTAGATTTGACCAACACATGTTGTTGTACTTTATCCATCTTTACACAGGCATGTGTGCTCTTTGTTGTGTTTTCATTGCTGTGGTTTCCCTGGGAATGTGAGTCATCCAAATATAGAATAAACCAGGGCAGTCTAACCTGGCTACTGCTGGCATATGTTTACTCTTGTCTCTCCTCTGCAATTTCTTGGGAGTGTGTCTGCAAATGCTCACAATATTTGACAGTGACAGCTCATAAGTCTGACAACATCTCAGGGTTTACAGGGCTAGGGTTTTTATATTCTCCATAATTTACCTCACAATATAAGTGGAGCAAACTCATGCTTTGTATGGGTATCATCCATTGATGTGATGTGATAAACATATTTCTTCCTTCTAGTTTGCTTTACTGGTATTTCAATGGACGGTGATAAAAGTTCCAGTACTTAGAAGGTAAAAATTGCATTTCAGGAATGAAAAAGCATGTATTTCCGCCTGATTAATAACTTAAAAAGAAATTACGTTAGGTACAAAGAACCTGGAAGGCAAACTTCAGTTCTGAATTTAATCTTCAAGGTGTATGCTTTGGGTTAAACATTGATAAAAAAGAAGGGGATGTTCTTGACCATAGCACACATCCTGCAACACTCAACACTTACACACTGGAAGAAGATACAAGAGTCCATTTACTTTGGCTGTAAGCAAAAGTGCTAATAGCAAGATTTTTAGTCCCAGTGTGTAGTCCTCATGCAGATTCTATGGCTGTAGCAAATGCAAGCACATCTTAAACATTACTTCTGCAACCTGCACTTGGGAATTTGAAGGATTATTTGCACATGACCCCTCTACAACTATTTTGTGTAGTAATTTTGTCACTGGTGATGAAGCTGTGAGTGGTATAGAGTTGTGGCAGGGAAAGGGTGTCTGTCAATGGATTGATGTTCACACAATTTAATCACTGTCTGAGATTTTAATTCCTGTTTCAACCCAATGAATGTGACACTTGGGTTGTTTCAATACAGAGACTGTGACCGAGTAATTTCAAATAATTCATGAAGCCTTTTGTAAAACAGTAAAAAAATTACTCCCCTTTTCACTCTTATTGTTACTGGGCAATTTCCACCCTGCAAAAAGGAAATGAATTACCAGGGCTGGGAGTCATTCAGTAGCACAGAATCCATAAACCCAACCCCAATTCAATTTATACAGTGCGTGTTTTTCTCTTTCTCTATCTCTGTATCCTACTTCTCTTCTCTTCCATAAGTGTGTGAGGGTGGGGTACAGTGTGAAATTCCCAGGATCCAAACCTGCCCTACTTTGTTTTTTTCTTTCCAGGTCTGGGTTGTTTGTTCAAAACATTCTTAAAACAAAAAAGCCCCCCACAAATAGAGTCCATACAAGACTCAATATCTACTCTCAGTTCTAGTGTCTTCCTGTTAATGGCTGATTAAGCCAATGGCTGAGTAGCAAATGAAAATTTTAGGAGGGCAAGAACATGCTTCAAAAAGAGATAAAGTCAACTGTAGTTAAGGCAAACCAGTGCTTTGAATATGCAGCAGAGCTGAAAATATGACTATAAACAAGGACAGAGACTGGATCCTGTCATAAGAATATCTGTTTCCATATGCCAATATCAGTATTTCATGTGGTTATGAAATGTACAGAATGTATTGATTTCAGAAGGTGTTTCCTTCCTTTTCTTCAAGGTGAGTCCTTGAAGAAAAAAATATTCGACATACTGTTTCTGAAAGAATGGTATATAATAGACTTTCATTAACAAATTTAAGTAAAATGCAGACAGATTGTTCATCTACACTCACACACAGAGAATTTGGCCTGAGCTTGCCTGCAGTATGGCTTGGAAGGAAATGGTTTCTATTGCCTGGTGAGGTGTGCTACAGAAAGGTCTACCCTGGAGGCTGTCCTTTCTTTGGCAGTTCTACTGCACTTTCACCTTTAGAAAGCCCCCCACAGGTGGTCATCAGTTCCTGCTTAGAAAGCTTACTGCTCTGTCTCTCAGGAGGTGTGCCTTTGCGAAATTTGGGTGTTATGTTCCTTTGAAGGTCCTGTGGTATCACCAGTGTAGTGGTATTTCAGATTTGCTTTCCATTGACAAATTTAACAGTCTGCTTCTATCCAAATTTCTGAGACTGAAGAAATCCAATGAATCTTTATAGAGGTTAATAAAACAAGATGAAAGAATTAAGAAAAATTAAGTAACCCTACAGTATTTTTTCTTGCCTTTTCCCCCCACAGCTGTTAAAGTTTTTAGTATTTACCAAACTAAAGATGTAACACGTGAAAAGATAACTGCAAGCTGAGTTCAGTGGCCTTTTGTCAGACCAACTCCCTTACTGTCTAAATTAGGAATATCCTGTTTGATGCCACAGGTAGCACTCAGCATCACTTGCCAAGGTGGGAAGCTAATCTTTGTGCCCTCGGAAGTGGTTCTGCATTCCTCCAGGATGGCAGGATTATCCAACAGACAGCCATGCAGAAGTGAAACACACTGTACTATACCCTGTTCTAATTGGTGTTAAATTGTTAGGGTCTGTCTTTCTTCAGCACACAAAACTTAGACTTTGTCTAATTTTGGCACACATAGAAGGAATTTGCAACCACGGGGGGAGCATACTTGTTGCTGTTCTTCATTGGTGATATTAATATTCCAACAAATATACTCAACAGAAAAATGATTTTGGGTGTATGCTGCTGGGAGATGACTAATGCTGCATTAGTCACTCTCTTACAAATCTAGGATACTGGATATATAGCAGATATTAGAGGGGCAAAATGAAGGAGGACATGTCCAACCTTTTGCCCTACTAAGGGGCTGCTTACCTCTCGATCAGCCCAGTGCACAGGCCTGCAAACAAAGGGATTCATTTGGGTCCTGAGGACATCAGTTTTGTTATTTTACTTTGTCATCTTCCTCTATCAGGGTTAGGCCTCTCTGTGTGGAATAAGATCCATGAATTTACAACCAATAAAATATCCTATAGCACAAAATGGGAAATGGCTTCAGATGAAAAGGCTTCATTGTTGCCCTAAGCCTATTGAAATAATTTGTATTATCTACTGAAGAAAGCACACCATCAACATCCTCAAATGCCTTTTAATCACAGAATCATAGAATGGTCTGCGTTGGAAGAAATCCTAAAGATCATTTCATTCCATACCTGCTGCCATGAGCAGGAACACCTTCCACTAGACCAGGTTACTCAGAGCCCCATCCAACCTGACCTTGAACACTTCCAGAGACGGGCATTCACAGCTTCCCTGGACAACCTGGTCCTGGAACTCACCACACTTAGAGTAAGGAATTTCTTACTAGTATTTAACCTAAATTTACCCTCCTTCAGCTTAGCTTGTCCTATCACTAATGGACTAATGTCTAATTTTTCATCACTTTGAATATCTAATCAAGATAACAAGTGTGCTTCTAGGTATTTCAAACTAAGGTCTACTTGGTGAAAGTGCAAACAGAAAAGAACTGCTTTAAAATTCTAATTTGGCTTAGAAAGGCAGTTAGAGAAAAGTATATGTCTGAGAGTGTTTTTCCAAAGTAATGATTCAGCCTCTAACCAATATTTGAGCCTCAAACCTGGCCCAAAAATAATACGAGAGAAGAGTTCGACTGAAAATTGTCTAGAGCAAATTAATCTTCCAATTAGCTCTCGCTGTTAAGTATTTTTGTAGAATGTGGGCTATCTCTTAGGATATGTCAGGAACAGCCTAAAAGGATGTTATAGAAAAACTAGAGGAAATGTTACACATCTGTTACGAAAAAATAACCTCTTGCTGTCTCCTAGAAACACAACTCACCAACCGAGTTTTGTCCTATTTTAAAAAAGGCCTTTACAAAACTGTAATGATAAAAATGTGACAACACGTGACAGTACTTGAGAGAACAAGGTAGCCACTGGCACTTAGCTTTTAGTAATGTAAATATTTTATTCTTGCAAATATTTAGCAGATTGTGTCTCCAAGAAGCTGGAAACGAAAACGTAGGGGAGTGAACAACAGTGTCTGCAGAGCAACAAAATAAGATAAAATATATGCTCTGTATCTCAGTCAAATGTATAGGAACATTGAAGTAAATCTGAAGATATTATGGGGACAAAAGCAGGCTGTTAATGGCTGTTAATTGCAGGCTGCCTGTTAAAGCAGCAGAGGTGTTTCTTAATTCTTGATTTTCATTGTTCTGGCAGACAACTATTTTTGCATATATTTACTTTATATTAGATAAATTTAAAGAACACAGAACAAATTTCTTTGAGAATAAGTGGGGCAAACTGCATCAGGTTTTCTCTGCTTCCCTCTTTCTGAAAGTTTTACATTGTGACAAACCACCTTTCTCCTGTAACAGGACACTAAGATAAAGAGCCCTTATAGAAGCTGACTAAAGAAAAAAAAACCCAGTGTTTTCTTTCTGACACTGCAGTTGTTACCAATGTGATGAGGATATAAAAAAATCTTCCACCCCAGTTCTGACTACTGACAAAAGCACACGAAAGAAGACTGAGACATTCCAAAGGCTACTGCAGTCATCTTGATGTGTCCATGAGGGCCAGTGCGTCAGGCAGACATTCCTGGAGTGCATCTGACTCTGCCACTGGCGATTCACTTGCTTTCCTGCAGTTGCAATATCTCTGTACACTGAAGAAGGATTATAAACCTGCCAAACCAGTGAGGGGGACTAGTGGCTTTGCCACTGACAAATAAGAGACAAAATGAACTCACAGGGACCTCAGAACTTCGGAGAAACTTAAAATAAGATTCAGAAATTGTGTGTGGAAGTCCCAGATGTATAACTGATATGGTTATGCTGTGTGGGCTCACACAGTTACAGTTTGATTTCAACACATCTTGCTGATCATCAAGATTTTTTTCCGAAAATAGTGTAGTCATTTTTGATGTATTTTCAAAATAGTTAATGCTATAGCTAAAAGCAAACACGGACTCAATTACTTCCTTCCTATTTTTTGTACTGTTCTATCTTGATGTGAAGATAGAATCATCCTGGGTTTTAATTTTCCTCAAACCATTGACATCACCATTATAAAGCAAAATAATTTGTTGGTGAATGCTTGTAAAATGGGGATAAGAGCTGAAGTGAAAGAACAGGAAATATCTCTTTTGGGACTCTAATTCTAAAGATGTTGTCACAGACAAGGTCTCTTTAATATGTTTCAAAGAATATTTTACTGTTATTTCGTGCCTCTTTGAGCAGTTGAGCTATTTGTGTAGCTTACTTTGAAATGAAATACTGACCAAGTGGCAACCAAGTCCACAACAGCTGGACAGCCATAGCTGGATAGATTATGTATCCCCAGAAATTCTGGTGAAATTATTCCACTTTCATAACTGAAAGGGCAGCCTGTTTGCAAGCAGGGAGATAACATATGAAATGAAGGGTGAAGAAAATTATTATAACTTATCTAAAAATCCTGCTCTTAGAACTTAATTTCATGTCAGGTACAAAAGGTGCTGGGTTGGGATGCCAAGACACGGAGGAGCAACACATGGTGGGTGGCCCTGGGACATAGCTTCCTAGCAATGCAGGCACAGTCAAATTTGGTTCCTGGGGAAGAGCACAGAGTAACTCAATCTGATGCCTTCAGCAGAGCAGCAAAGGTAGCTTTGCCCCATTAGAAGGGAGGAGGCTGACAGGGTCAGTATCGGCTGCAGTGCCCATACCTAGGGGTAAGAGTGTATCTTTCAAATCCTCACAGGATTTCTACTCCTGGCCACACAATCACCCTTCCCAAACCCACTTGGAACTGCTCTTCTCCTATATCTGCTTACCCCTTGTTCCTCCTGCAGGTGCTCCGCAACCTCCAGATTCCCTGAACCTCCTGGGCAGCTTCTGAGACTGCTGCCTGGGAGGAAGTCTGGGAACTACTCCCAGGTTTGCACTGGGAAAGGAATCAGGAAGTGCTGGGCTGGCATGCAACATGGCACCCATGATGCAGGGAGCAGAGAAACAAAAACAGGACAATATCTGGGCTTCATATGTGTCCTGCCATCCTGCGCCTTGACGATGGGCTAGAGCCCTTGATTGTGGGAGCAAACATTGGGGCTGGGTTCCCCAGTGCTGCACACACAACCACACTGCTCAGGTGGCAGTCCCCCGCTCCAGCCTGGGAGAGCAAAATAGGCAGCCCAAGGCATCTGCCTCCTCTGCTTGCATTTCATCTGGCCCTGCTGCGGGGCTTTCTAACAAGCAACCTCAAAGAGAGAGTGTGTTTAGGAAATGGAACACCAGTTTCAAACTCCAGGATTGGTGTGGAAAACAACCAGGACTGAAATACAGAGGAAGTAAACAAAAGCTTGGGAAGACTAGCACAAGAGAAACGGCTGCAGGGTCATCCTCACATGGTGCAAAAAGGCAGGAAGATCTTGCAATCATTTTGATATATGTACAGAAGTGTCTTAGATAAATTACCACTATAGTGATTATTATTTTTTTTCCTTTCATCCGGTTTCTGAATATACATAATGCTTCTTGGAGAACTGAACATACTGGACTTCTTTGTAGTGAACACAAAAGTAACTTTTTTTCCCCCCTAAATTTAATTTTTTGCAGGCTGGAACTTGTTTTCCTCGGGATATTTTTAAAGCCAAACGTGACCCAAACTATGCTGCCAAGTGTTACAGTAAGTCCTAGGCTATGTCTGACAGAGGAAAATCTGAAATTAAAGAGAAGATCCCAGGTAGTGTGCCTAATGACCTTTGCCAGCACTTGACCACATCACCTCTCCCAAGGGAGCGGTGTACTTGATTCTGTGTCCTGTCCTGCATGTGAGAGTGTATCTTCTCTGCAACACAACCGCAAGGGCAATATTTATACCCTGCCAACATGCTGAGCTAGGGAAAAGAAGAAGTGCCAGGAGAGAGTGAACTTATTTGAACTCTCTCTTAGGCTGATTGACTAATTTTGACACACTTTATCAATAATAAGAGAAAAAGCCTTTTGCAAAGTTTTGCCTGAAAGATATCATGATGTTCTTTTAAAATGATCCATCAATGGATAACAGGTCTCATAATCATTTTAGGAAGTGCATTTAAGCCAAAAGATCATTTCAGCAGAAGTACTGTGGATTTGGAATGGACAGCCAATTACCTATAAAGTACTTTCTCAGAGATTACCACCGCATTAAAAAAAAAGTATGGGTATTAGAATATTCTGTATTTGCTGCTGGTATTCTTGTACCGTAGTCTATCAGCCTAAAAGGAAATTAAGAGCTGATAGCTTTGAAACACTATAAAGCCAGTAAAATGTAAGCAGGAATTGTGATGCATAAAAGCCAGCTTTTAGATGATAACTTGTCCTTGCTGCATCCTCACCAAGCAATTGATTTATAGACAATAAAATTAAAATCTGTTGCAATCAACCTAAAATATAGCTGCTAAAATTAAGATATTTCCCCCCTCATTGTTCTCTCTCTTTTTAAACCTTTAAAGTCTAATCAAAAGACACTGGTGTATATTACATACAATTGGCATTATTGTCTGTCAGTACCAACACATTGTGTTTGTGTGGCCAGATTTTGGTAGCAGGAGACCTACAGCGGTGGCTTCTGCGAGAAGCTGCTGAGAAACTCTATCCTAGTAGAGAGCGGTCACTGGGCATATGATCTCTGAAATCTCATTTTCCTTCCCCTGAGGGAATTGCAGAACACGTCTGCTGCCAACTACTCTTAAAGTGAACTGACACTGGCAGTTCCACTTACAGCTTTCCAAGTTTGCTGGGAAAGGATTGGGAGTGCAGGGGAGCAAAATTTTTTCCAAGCAATGGTACATTTGTGCCGTGGTTATTGAAAGAGGGAATTTAACAGTGAGGGATGTTTTCACTGGAGTTAGAGGCTATCTGGAATGTAAAAATTATTTAAATGCAGATTGTTTGCTCCATGAAGACCTTTGTGCTTAATTATGACTACACTGGGGCAGTCAGCCATGAAGAATGGGTGCAATCTAGAAAACCTAATCAGAAATTTGCTGTGTTCCTCTTTTTCATTCACTCTATCCTTCTCCTACAGGCACAATATGCATAAGCAGATGCCATTTCCGACAGAATTTATGCTCATTTTTATCATTTACACTAATAAGAATTTGACCACACACATTTTGTGAAAAACTTTGATTCCATTCATTTTACAGTACAAATCCTACTACTCTGCTCAAGGCTTACTATTCTTAAGGCTTGTGACAGCTCAATTTTGATGAAGATGTCATGGTTTTAAGCCCAGCTGGAAATGAAACACCAGACAGCCACTCTCTCAACCCCACCTTCTGAGAAGAAGTTAACTCTACCCTAGCTGAAACCGGGACACAAAATCAGAGTGTTACTGCAAATCATGAGACTCTTTGGTTCATGTAGGTCTCTGATCAACTCTTCACAATGTGGGGGTGATCCTTCTCTTCTGTTCAGCACTGGTAAGGCCACAGTTGAAGCACAGTACCTGGTTCTGGGTTCCCTGCTACCAGAGAGAGGCAGGGCTGTTGGAGAGAGTGCAGCCAAGGGCTGCATTTAGATAATGAAGGAACTGGAGTGTCTTCTGTAAGAGGAAAGATGGAGAGAGCTCAGACTCTTCTGCCTGCAGAAGAGAAGGCTCTGGATAGATGCCCTCAAGGTGTATAGACTTCTGAAGGGAGGGTGTGAAGGCAAGGGAGCAAGGCTGTTTCCAGTGGCATGCAATGACAGGACTAGGGGCACTGGGCACAAACTGAAACATGTCGGGGAGGTTTCTCCTCAACATCAGGAAATACTTGTTTACTGTAAGGGTGAACAAGCACTGGCAGAGGTTTCCCAGAAAGCTGCTGTACCCTACATTCTTGGAGATATTCAAAGCTGTCTGGAGGTTGTCCTGGATAATGTGCTCTACTTGAGCCTCGTTGAGCATGAACATTTGACAATGTGACCTCTGCAGGTCCCTTCCAGCTTGAACTGCTCTGTCGCCTCATGGGTTTTCCCTCCAGCAATGAGGGGTGCCTTCTTCTCCTTTGAAGGTCCTTGCAGGAGTCAAGTCCTCTTGGCACTGAGGAGGTCACCAGAGCTGCCCCTCTCTATTGTAAGGCTGCCTGTTGCCAGGCCTTTCTGCTGAGGGCACCAGCTTGTCATCAAAGAACCCAACAAGCCTGAGTTTAAAACAGCCCCTGAACTTGCTGCTTTTCAGCAGCCACAGCCTCTGTGCATGGACTCCAGTGGGCACAAATACAAGGCATGCAAGCTCCAGAGGGACCTTCAGCTTGCTCTACCAGCTCTGGCATGGGGCAGAGCAGCAGGTCTGGGCACTGAGCAAAGGCAGCATCTTCAAGTGCGCCCGTGTTCTCTTCCTGGCTGCATGGAGGAGGTGCTGATCTCTTCTCGCTGGGATCCAGCGACAGGATACATAGGAATGGTTCAAGACTGCATCAGTGGAAGCTCAGTCTTGGTATTAGGCATCCTTGCTGCTTACATTCAGCACCACGTTCCACCCACCCAGCTCATGCTCAGACTCCAGCTGAGCATTTGGCGAGGTTTGGAGTGCTGAATGAGGCCATTGGTACTGACATTGTGCGAGTACAGTTGCATGTAGCAGCTCTCCATGCCCAATCCCAGAGCTGTTGGAGGATTTTCCCCCTCCCTGCCAGGTTCAAAAATCTAGGATACCCGGGAGGTGCACTCACGGCAGCAGAGGTGAATTGGAAGAGGACACTTCACTCTGGGAAGCTGTGAGGATTTTCTTCCTGAAGGATCTGGGCATTTCTATCCCCCCACCCCAGGTCAGCTGATAGCTGTGGTGCCTCTTCCGTTGCTGGGGTGACACCCACTACTGCCAGCAGCAGGGAGAAGGAGCTGCTGCTCATCACCAGCTCCCCGCAGGCCACTGCAGCAAGTGGAGAGCATGGCCATGGCGCTGGACAACTACTGTCCCATCTGCCTGGACAGCGGGGAGGAGGCCAGCTGTGTGATGCATCGACTCCACCGGTTCTGCTACCTATGCATCCTGCGTGGGCAGAGAACAAGTCCCTGTGCCCCTTCTGCCAGACAAGTTCCAGCAGCTCACATGTCTCTCTTGTCAGGGCAAAGCACTGGGTGTCAAGGAAGCCATGGGGGAGGGTGACTCTGCTACAATATGACAGCCTGATCCAGCCACCTCAGGTAGGGCCAGCAAAGGCAGCAGTAGACTCTCAGTGCCCCATCTACCTGGGACATATCAAAAAGGCAGCCTATGCAGCCTGTTGCATGTAGCAATTCTGGTTTGCCTGTACCTAGTGATGGGCCAGGGGAGGGGATGCCTGCAAGCAGTCTTTGGGGAAACTGCTATACTCAGTGGGAGGGGCAGCCATTATGAGGAGTAGTAGTGGCTTGTCTGCCCTCCTGCACAGAAGAGGGCTTGTCTGCCCTCTCCATGGCCTGCTGCCAGTCCCTACAGCTGCACTACAACCTGCACTGGTGGCCCACCAAAAACCACCTCTCAACTGGCAAAACGGGGCCTGTGGGGACTGACAGCACACAGAGGCAAGCACGGCTCACAGAGGCAGGCACAGTTCCAGGGCCCTCCAATGCTCACTCCCAGCAGGCTCCCGCACTGGGCTCTTCTCTGTAGAAAACCCTGCCAAGTGCAAGAAGCATCTGGTCAGACCTGTGGCTGCTCTGGACCCACACAACAGTAGGGTGTAGTTGCAGCCCCTCAGCAAAGCCCTCCACTGCATCCAAAAAACACTGATGCTTTCCACAGTGTGTGTATGTGTTTCATGAAGCTGTTGATTCTTGAAGAAACATCTGGCCATACTTTTTATGGCATTTATGGGCCATAAACACTGGCCAGAAAACACTGGTGTGACTTCAAGTGATTGTGCATGATGTGTCTCAATTTTTAGGCTTTCTCTCTTCCCCATGAATATGTTGTACTACCCTTCAGTTTTGTGCCCTTCAGATAGACAGTATGTGCTGTCAACACTCAAACCCCTGGTCTGCCTTTTATATTGTAAGCTTCTGGGTGTAGCATTTTCCTTCTTCGTAGTATGCCTAAAGTACTGCTTTCCTATTAAAACTTCTCTTGGAATAACTGGGAAATTTGGAGTGGTTTCAGTAATGTGCTAGCTAGTACAAAATGTTGTCGTGTTAGCAGTAGCAGTGCAGGTCACTCACAACAATTACTTGTTCTGGCTCTGTTGCAATTTGCTTTGCCCTCTTATATTGTAGCTTATCAAAAGCCTTTGATAATGGCAAAGTTTTCTTTTATGAGATTAGAAGCCAGGTTATGATTACTGACAGGTACCTAAGTACATAAGTCAGCACTTCCAAGAAGAACTTAGTAGGAGTCGTCTAGGTGGGAAGAAAACACAGATGGCTGGGTTCCAGTAAGCCTTGATATTAAAGGGTCACATTCGCTGTAATGGTATTTAACAACTGTGATTAAAACCCACATGCACAACATTCTTTTACAATGCAGCATCCCACAAGTAGAGCATACCTTTACAAATGGGCATTTGTACCTTTATTTTAAACCAGGGATACTGCACAGGAACAGAAGACTGGAAGAAATTGTCCCTGCTTGATAGGTTCAGAGGTTCAGTTCCTCTGTCATAGGTAAATGTGTGCTACATACCCTCTCGTGAACTGATCTGGCTCCCTCTGTAAAATTATCACTGTTTTTGCCTATTACACCTCAGGTTGTGGTTGCTGTTGTGCTAAGCCAGCTTCTTTGAGTTCTCAGCCTCAGTTTTATCGCATGATAATTTGTATTCCTCTTTTCTTTACTCCTACTAGTGTCTTCCTTCAGTTTAAATACTTAGTGATTATCTTTGTCACGAAAGGGTGGTCAAGCATCGGAACAGGCTGTCCAGGGAAGGGGTGGAATCACTGTCCCTGAAGTGATCAAAAACCATGCAGATGTGGTGCTTAGGGACATAGTTTAGTGGTGGACCTGGCAGTGCTGGGTTAATGGTTGGACTTGTTGATCTAAGAGGTCTTTTCCAGTCTTAGCTATTCTGTGATTCTACGCCTGTGTAGTACAATGATGACCCAGTGCGGCCTCCTTTCTGCCTCACAAAGTAGTTCTTGCCTACAATGATATCAGGCTGAGCTTGTTCTCCTGCGACATGAAATAATTCATTTTTATGGTGTTTTAGAGCACTGTAATGTGTGCTTCCTTAAGCAAAGGGCAATAAAGACATTTAGTGACCAGGGACTTAGAGAGTAGTAACGTTGGGCTTGAATTACCTGTCTCTCGGTTTCCTCCTTTTCTGGTAGGATGTAAATTGTGCTTCTTTCTCCTCATGCAGTCAGCACTGTAGGTTAAACATACAAGTAAGGGAGTGTCTCACGTTCCTCATGCTCTATGGGCTAGAACAACCAGTAACCACCTACCTTCAAATTAGAGGGGGAAAGTAAACCAAGGAGGTGCCTTACCACCCTCAGAGGGAAGAACTTCCTCCCGGTACCTAATCTAAACCCACCCTCTCTCAGCTTGACTCCACTAATTGCTGCAGTCCCTCCTCAGCTTCCCCTCAGGGTCCCTGCAGGCCCTGGCAGGCTGCCATGAGGCTCCCCCTCGGCCCTCTCCTCACCTCCCTGCTGCTCCTGGCCCGGCCCTGTTCTCCTCATAGCAGTGTGCTTCCAGAGGGACATGGTGGCACAAGGGATGGTGCGCCTGCAGGAGCAGGCACACTGGGGCTGAAATTTCTCATTTAAAGCATACCCAGACTAATGGTGGGCTGTTCAACAGGAATGTTACAGACCGTGGCAGTGATTAGAGATCAGCTAATCTCTGAGCTCCAGCACAGGAATCCTCTCCCGTGTGTTTTTCAGTGACAGTTGGATGTAACACTCCAATGAAGTGGTGTCATCTTGTGTCACATTGCCCCATTATGTAGCCGTTATCATGCTCTTATGAATGAAGGTACAATTGCTTGGATTTCCTTCAGCAGAGTAATCTCTCGACTCTGTGTTAAGAAGCTGTTGCACCAAATATGGTCTTCACCTACACCAGACATATTCTTTCCTAACTACATCTTAAATGTGAAGGAAAGATCAAGCATGAAATCTGGAGAATTTTTTTTTACACTAAGATTTCAAAATAATTTCTAATCAAAGCTTAAATTGCTCACTGGTTCACAGACTTCATCTAAAATATCACTTTCATCGTTTTCTTGAAGATCTATTTGACAACAGTATTACAGAGTTCTTTGTGCCTAAGCTACTCAGCTGCTGTTATCGTAAAGCACTCTGCTACTGTCATTGTGCATTTCTGCAGCTTAGCTCTTAGCAGCTTGGCTCATGTGCTGTAGACTTGTTCCCAAGAATGAAAGTACATTGCAAAACAAAAGAAGGAAAATATTCCCAAGGCTTTATCTTGACCTGAATGTTCATGTTGACTTATATGATGCAAGTCTTGAGTAATTAATGTACCTTTGACAAAGTGAACACTAGGGTCAATAAAAAAATCTAATGTAAATATTGTGATCATCATACAGTGGCTGCCTCTAGTTAATGTAGCTTAATTTTTCATTGTGTCAGGAAGGCTACGAATAATTTGTTCTCAATAGGTCAGAGAAGGAGGTGCTGTTGGACTATTAAAAAAAAGTAAACAACTCCCTGGGAAACTAGTAAGAGAAGGCGCATGAATCCATAACCTTCAGACAAGCCTCAGATGAGGCACTGCAGGTTTTCCCAGACTGGAAATTAATTCCTCATGAAACATTCCTTCTGCAGCCCTAACTTTCTTTGGCTGCCTTGTCTCAGTCCCACTCAAAATGTGGCTCTGTACCTTTTGTTTTCTCTTGTGTTAGATGAGGTCTGAGGGTTAAGAAGAGGGACAACAGACACAAGTCACAACAGGGAAAATTCTGAGTAAATGTTGAGGGGTTTTTTTCCCCACCATGAGGTGGTCAAACACTGGCAAATGTTGCCCAAAGAGGCTGTGGACCCTCCATCCTTGGGGGTACTCAGAATTCAACTGAACATGATCTCAGCAACCTGAGGTAAATTTGCATTGGCCTGAGCAGAGATCTGATCAGGTCACCCCCAAAAATCCCTGAGTTATTCTCTGATTTTCTGTGTCTTTTAAAGGTGACATGCTATCTTGCTGACACAGAGGGAGATAAATGATCAAAGGGCATAAAGAGAGTAAGCACCTTCTGGTGGGAAATCTGGGAAAACTCGGAAGTGAAAGTCAAGGAAGATCAGTTTCTGTGAGATACAGGATCACAAATAGAGACTTGTCCTTCCCACCAAACACATTCAGATATTCCTGTGGTTGATCAGGACTGGGGGGGGTGAGGTGAGGGGGAAAGAAGTTTATTTCTTAGAAGAGGACAAATTTCTCTTGTGATATTGTTTGTCAGAACAAAGTAATCTTAAGGTTCATGAGTTAAGACCTTCACATTGTCTTTTTGTTTCATGTTTGGCTAAGGTTTTGGATCATTTAATTGCAGATATCCTTATACCTTAATGCATGACACAATTAATACTTTTTCCAGTCTGCTAGGAACTAATGTGAAATAGCAGAATAATTTTAAGTATAATAAAAACTCTTTTCACCTCATCTCTATCTACCTATTCAATGTCTCAGTCAAAGAAGGCTGAAAACACCTTTGTTGTTTCTTTGTTGTTGTAAATCTGTTTCTTTTATGAAAATGGATAATTGTCCGGAGACAAGGAGAGTTTCTCTGAGCTAATGAGAATCCCTTTGTGGTTGGCCTGAGCTTCCATGTGTTTATTTCCTGCATGGAAAACACCCAAAACCAAACATGCAAACTGGCATAACTCCAGCTCTTTGAAACATCCTCTATAATTTTCAGTGTCACAAGCAGGTTTGTGCTGACAATGTTTCTGTGAATTCTTTGCCCATTTATTAATCAAAAGTCTGATCATACTTGTGCATGTCTCCATAGCCAAAGGGAGATGAATTATTTTCGTAGAGCTGTCTAGTTTTGTTAGGCTACACTAAGTTGGCAAATGATGTATATACACATGAGAAAACAAAGAGAGAGGAATTGCAAAAGTTAAGATGAACATGTGCCAGGAGAATGTGCTGTCCACTCTGCCATGGCAGATCAGCAGCTGTTTTGCGTCCTCCTCCGCCTCAGCCCTTGGGGGATGTACATTACATCCCCAATATTGGCCTCTTCCCTCATCAGGGAGGTCACTGACCTGACCCAGCTTTCACCAGTGTGTATGCTCACAACATTAAACATTTAACAAGGTGACAAGAGCCCAAGGGATTAGCATTTGGGGGGAAAGCAGTATGACCTCTATAACTAGCTCTTAATTAATAAAAATGGGCATAAGTGATCTGTTTCAAACTCTCTATTTAGCAGAAAGGGCATGAAGGAGGTTCTATTTGGTGTTGTAGAAGGGCGAGAAAAGCATGGATGGGACCTGTGGTTGGATGAAGGTGTTAGATCTCTTGGGGGTCTGTGTTAGGTGTTAATGTGAGAAGAAGCAAGGGAAATTTTTTATTGCCTGGAAACTACTTAGGTGCAGATTAATTCAGCTACCTGCCTCTCCCCACAGTTGCAGAAAGTTTAATAGCAGGCCTCTCCTAATAGGTATTCTTTTCTGTTCTGTTTGTCAGAGACAGGTTTCCTGCATGTGTAAATCTACCTATAGAGGTAACAATTTCCTGATCTTAGAATTAATTTTACAGTATTTATGTCTCCTTTCCAGAATTTGGGGGATTTTACTGAGACCCAGTATGTAAAGAAATGCATATTCTTGTGGTTCATTATGATTTTTTGTCCTATATAATAAAATTTTGGGTCAATGTTTAATAATCAAAAATAATGTTTAGAAGAGCCATGAATACTTTCATGTATACAAACACCATAATTGCAAAATAGAAATATAAGCACATAACAAATAAATAAGAATTCTTTTTTAAAGTATTTAATGTGTACTTGGTCTTTCACACTGTGGTGTTTTGATGGTTCATTATTTATAGCTCCAGTTTTTAAGTCTGAAAAATAATGACCCCATTGTTATATTTCTGTTAATGTTTATTTAATTGCTGATCAAAATAAAGTAATGCATTAGCTAAATGTTCTCAAGTGAGAATAATTGTGTGCAATTCAATTACCGTTGGAAATAGGATAACACTGTTTTCGACTACATGGACATAACTGGCTTCTGTGACAGTTTTTTGAGACTTGCTTATGCACTGGGTGCTACTGCCATCCCCTGATTTCCCTGCCAAGACAGCTGGGTATATGGACTGAGTGGAAGGTGCAGGACACTGTGACATGCCCCTGGTCTGACTGATGGTGTGAGCAAGGGCATGCTGCGGCACTGCTTTGCAACAATAGCAGCAAACAGCCTTTGTGATCCTCTGAAGCTTTTTCACCTCTACTCCGGTTTCCTGGGTGCTTGCAGTATCTGCTGAAACAACTTGTATGCAGCTGTCAGAGGTCAAAATTCAACTTTTTTCCTTCGCTTTATGAAATAAAATGAGTGAATAGTGGGCATTCATAGGGCACAGGCACAAACAAAGGATCTGATGTTTGTAATGCAGAGCGCTCACTAAATCATGAAAAAAATAGTTCCTAGTATTCGTTTATTGATACTTAGAAAAGGTGAAAGCCTGTTTCCATGGCTGTTTGCTTGTTTTTTTAAACACACTGATTTTTGTACCTGGAAATTTTAACTTTCTTTTTGCTGTCATTTTCTGTAAGGCTTTATCTCAAATCCTGTGCAGACTCTGCATTACTCTTTTACTCACTTCCTTTTATGACCTGTCCTAAGGAAACAAAATCTTGGTTTTAGTAATGTCTGTGTTTAGTTTGCCCATGGAGTAATGTAATAATATGTTACAAAAGAACCAAGACAGCAGTGGTCACAACTAAGTGAAAAAAGAGTGTATTTTTTAAATCCAGACATGAAGGTTTTTTGCTTTTTGGCTGCTTTTTCTAAGAATAATTACTAGATTCTGCTTTTACTTATTTTATTTTGAAAGAACTTAATGGTTTTTATTAGTGGAAATGAATTTGGAATGCAACTAGTAGAGTTTGAGAGCAAAAAACTGACTAATGTACACACCATTAATGGCGAATTTACAGAGAAACTCTGCTTCACAGAAAAAATGAACAACATTTCAGGGAAAATAGCTATTCAGAAATAAACAGTTGGAAACAACTATAAGATGACAGACTCCTAGATTTGTCATTTGGGATCAAGGGGTATGTGGGTAAGCTGGGGCTTCTGTAACTAGTCAGTGCTTTTTTGCCATGTGCCAAGAGCAAGAGTGACATTTCCTTCTGTGAGATTTTCATTAATGAATCATCTCTCAGAGTAATGGCTGGAGGTGAAAGGTAAAGCTCACTATTGCATAAAAATAGCAGTAATGGACAAAACCCCTAAAAGAGAAAGAAAATTATGTGTCACAGCAGTATGTATAGTCAAGTGATATCAGTTTTCTTTCTGCTGGGAGATACAACCTTTCTGACGAGGTAGCACTGAGGCTGACACAAATGACTGCCTGGGCCAATCTTGGATGTCAGAAGTCGGGTCAACAGGTAGTACTGTTGTGATTGAGGAATGAGACTTCTAGCAAGGCAGGCAGACAACTGGACACTGCAGGAGTTTGAATCACAAGCGTCTCATTAGTCCATTTTGCAGCAGCACAGCAATTAACAGGCATAAGTGTGTCTAGCATTTTGCTGTCATGGTAGCCCACGACAGCTCACCTTCTAGTCGGCTGTGGAGGTGTGACACATCCCTAGCATTTCATTGCCAACAAGAAGTCTATGCTGCCTTCCATATCCATGTGAGTATTAGCATAACTGGCTTGCAGCTCCCACCACTAGAGAAGAGTGAGGCTCATCTCAGCTAAGTATCCAGTGGAGCTTCTGTGGGGAGAAAAGAATAAAAAGATGGGCCCGGAGCTGTGACCACACACTGGCCTGGCACTACTATGCGTGATGTTTTAGGCCTGAGATAAGGAATGCTTTTGTAAAGCCATGGGAATGTCATTTGAATGTCTTAAATCTAATCTAGTTTGGGAAAAGCAAGATTAGCAGCAGGGCATGTCTTTAACTAGAAGCATGAAAGCTCAAAACTGACAGACCCTTTTGACTCAACCAGTTGGGCATACTACTGCTGGCAACTATGTCCCAACGCAGCTCAGAGTTATGCCCATCTGTTGGGATAATAGTGGCACTAACTAACTTTCTGTGTGTTTGGATAACACCCAAACACGTTGTGCTCCTCCCTGCAGGGAGCAAACACTGGGCCAAGAGGTGCCTTTTATGGGCAGCCAGGAGAGTCCTGCATGGGACATCTGTTCTCCAAGAGGTCCTTTGGGTCTAATGTAGGGCTCTGTTCATTTTGGCCACCACATCCAGGGAGGGGGGAAGTTCGCACATGCGTCTGGCTGCCAACAACAGTGATTGTTTTAGGAGCATCTCAGTGTGCAGGAAAACACTGCCTACAAATCTTGCAGTGAGCAAGCTGTGTATCTTAAGAACAAAATGAGTCACAGAAAGAGATATAGGGCTGAAAACCATGAAAGCCTTCTGTGACTGGTCAACCAGGAATTCACTTAAACCTGAAAAGTAATTTGTGCCTACTTGCATAGAGCAAAATGGAAAATAAATACTTGAGTCTTGAGGGCGAAAGAAGCATAGGTTTTGTAAAAGGTGTGTCAGAAATGTTTTCTGCTTGTGAGATTGATTGTTGTGCTAGCAGTGGGATTGCACATGGGTCATGATATCCTTACAGCCCTAGTTTAGTGCAGCTAGGCAAACATGAGTTAGCCTCACCACTTAACCCCAACATGCATGTGCGTGTACTACAAATGGAGGCGTAAAGTGCAGCAGGAAATGTGAGGCCTTGTGACATGCACCAGTAAGTTTTCCTGCAGTAATTGATACTGTTCAGCTATAAATTTGCTTACCTGGTAGCGGGTTATTCCTTTGCATGTACCCTACCTGTTCTGCTAGCTAAATTGCTGCATGACTTCATGGCTTCTCTTAGCAGCTTAAAGCTGATACGTGTATTAATCTAAAGAAACCAGACAATATGTTCAAGTCCTTAGTAGATAATGTAAACAGTATTTTTCAGGTACAGCTACTATTTTTCTATAATAATTCTTCAAAACATTATATGTTTTAAGAAAAAATAGCTTGTGGTTTTTATTACTTTGAGTAAGAAAATACAAGGTATTTGTGCTGTAGCCATCAGTCTCCTAGATTTATCTTGTTGTTCTAAGAAAAAATAAAATACAAGAGCTTTTTCTGCTTGACATTTGAAAAGTGAGATTCAACATGGAGATAAAAATGTAGACCTAATTTTCAGGCCCTTGTTTCTTAAAATTTTGATCTGAATGTTTGAACTGTTTTGTGTCACTCACTGGGCTTGTAGTCTGCAAAGCTTAAAAAAGAAAAAAAAAAAAAAGGACAAATTTCAAGACTGAAGGAACAGCTGCATTGGTTCTCTACTATGGTAAAACTAAGCAAAATACCAGAAAGCACCAGGTAATTTAATAAGGCACTTGCATATGAGGCTTAAGCTAAACTTACCAGACAGATATGAATGATGCTGTTGTGTTATGCTGCTGGTTTGCTAGGAAAGCATAATTTAAAATACTGTGTAATTCTAAGATTTAATTTGATAGAAAAATACCCCCAAATTCCCAACACATGAAAGTTACTATTATTTGATTTAGAGGATTTAATATATATTTTTCCAGAGCAGGTCAGCTAACTTTTAAGGATGTATTTCATTCTTCTTTACTTTGGCAACTCCAATGATGTCTCACAAACAGGGGTAATGTGTCTTTGGTGTTCAGTGTGAAGGCTTCTTCCAGAAGAAAATCAAAGATAGTAACATCTCTCTTAAACAAATATCTTTTCTGATAGTCTATATACAGTGCTAACTACAGAGACTACGGAATTTGTTTGAATTGTAGAATTTTGTGTCCGTACTAAGCATCAGAGTGAATTCACTTTAGTGAACTGGTTTAAGACCTTTGTTTATTTGTACAAACCATGTTAATGAAATGGTATATGTATAGCTAACTCTGAAATATGGAAACTTTAAGCTGCGTTTTACTTGAGTTCTAATGTTAAGGAAAAAATTTAGAAAAACACAAGAAAAAGTCAAAGGTGATGGCTTCTGTAAGTGAATATAGACCAACATATCAAGCCAATCATAATACTTTGGTCGAGGTCAATAGGTTTTATCTATAGCTAATCCCCTAGACCACTGCGGACTAAGAGGAGCAAATACACCACCAAAGGCAAGAAATGGCTGCGCAAGTAAGCAGCTTTCGGATGAAGAGAGTAATAGAAGTGCTTTTGGTTTTGGACTTTGTGACACAGTCTCCAGCACTTACACACTTGAGTTTTATCACATCTGTACCAGATTGTCACAACTTAAAATATAATGAAACTGTGAGCTGTTTAGAACAGATTTTACAGATTTTGTTTGGTCCAGAGATAGGCGATTGGTCTGCTGTGCCTTGACATGAGCATATCATCACTCCAGATGTGAAGAGCAGGGCTCTCTGAAGTCTTTAAATATGTGAATATACTTCTCTAGCTGTATAGCACTTAGGTTTATATTGTATGGCATCCTTACTGAAGGGGCACTGGACAGGTTGTTGGAAGGGGAATCCACTGAAGATTACTAAATACACTGAGAACATTATTTCAATAAATGGCCCAGACACATGGTGTTAGGGGCTGAGAGATCATGTGGGGTAAGTTCTGTGCATGCTTTGCCTATTTTTTTCCCTACGGGCACCTTCTTCTCACTGTTGTCAAAGACCAGTTGCTGTCTGTGATCACCACTAGCCTCACATGCTGTGACACTTCAATTAACAGACACTTTGACTTTTTTCCTCACTGACTAGTCAGAGTGTGGTACAGGTCTACTGAAGGTATGTAAGAAAAGATGAAGGAATTTGGTTCTGAAGTTGGTCATGTGTGGGCAAACCTGGATGCTTCAGAAAGGGGTTCTCAAAGTCTCACTAACTCATTAGGTATTTACTAAAGCTAATGAAGAATGGGTAGCCTAAAGCTTCCTGGAGCTAATTCACGTTTGTCTCCTCGGGATCCACAAACCTGAGCTTCTTTCTATGGGTAGTCACCTTTAGCCACTATTTTAATCAACTCAGCACATGTCACTGTTTCTTCGTAGAAAAAAAAGTGGGAAAGCAATACTCAATATTTATAGCATAGCCTTATAGTAAAAAAACCCTTGATCTACAAGTAGGAGGCCTGAGTTAATTTTCTCTTTCCAATCAAAGCATTTAAAAATGACACTGATCTTCTCTCCAGAATAATGTTCAAATTATCAGCTGATGGGAAGTTTTTGTCTGGAGAAATCCTTCCTGCTGACATAATGCCCTTCTGCAGAAGAACCTAAGAGTAGGTGGACTAGTAAACTGAAAATATGATTGTTTATCCAAATGGTTAGGCTGTTCATCTGTGGCAAGGGAGTTGGGCAAGTAATCTTAATTCTAAGACCAGAATCATGTCATCTTTTTTTTTTCTGTAAAATCTCACTCATTTTCTGAGAAGTCAACGTTGGTGCATATGGGGGGTATGTGCTTAAGGCTTACCTGGAAGTCTGAAAACATGGCTACCCAGGGGTATGGTTCTTTATTGTAATTGAATGGGAAATACACAAAGAGCTGCTCAGAGTAAGTTTTCTCTTCAGATGCATTTGGTGCCTAGGGAATTTTGAGTCAAACAGATAAACACACCCAGCATTGGGGAGAGTAGAGGCTAGGTTTTCAGGATCAAAATTTCATCCCTTGGGACATATTTTCCTCCCTGTCTGCATTAGGGTATCAACATGGGAAAAGCAAACGCTCTGCAGCTGGTTTTGCATGCAGATCTGAGTCCTTTTATGATATCAGAGCTACTGGTACGATGAAAAAACTCTTGTTGTTGTACAAAGCTATCTCAGATCTGAAAGCAGGGTAGCTTTGTTCACACAGTCATTTCTGCAGAGTCTGTTGACTTCAGCATAACATCTAAGCACAGCTGGACCTGTCCATTTACTAGTAAAGAATATGGACATTAGAGAAAAATATTAGAACATAAAGACAACATATTAGCTGTAATTCTTATTCAAAAGTATTGTCACAATTCTCTTGAAGTGCATTTGAGCAAATGTCAAATGAGGTAATCTGGTACTGCAAAATACATGATGGTTACATTACTCATTGTAAGAAAATTGTGGTGTATGTTTACAAATAATTGAATTAGTAGTTCAATTCCATGAGAAGAAAATTTTTGATGACGCATCTATTCTTTGTTCTACTGAAGATATTAAGGTCAAAGAAAAGAACATACAATACCCTTTCTTTGAAGAATACATCACAGTTTAAAGCTAAAAATGTTTCTGGGGAAATTAATTGGAAAATAAGTGCTGGAGTCTGCAGGAGAGAAGTAAAATTTTGATAGCCACGAAACTATCTTCTTAATGTTCTCGCTGGAGAGTTTTCCCCCGAATAATAAGAACATGGCACGAGGAAAAATGGTGATGGAACTTGATTCTGAAGTAAGTCATGCATGAGCAAAGCTGGATACCCTACAAAGGAATTCTCAAAGTCCAGCAAGCTCATTAGGGATTTGCTAAAGCTAATGAAGGAAGGAAGCTTGAGGCTTCTTGAAGGTGGTTCATATGTCGTAATCATCCTGTGCTACACCATACACAATGATGAAACTACAGATTTGGGGAAGAGCTGCCTGACAGAAAAGGTCCTGGAGGTGCTGGTGGACAGTGGCTGAACATGAGCCAGCTGTGCCCAGATGGCCAAGAAAGCCAATGGCATCCTGGTCTGTATCAGCAATAGTGTTGCCAGCAGGACCAGGGCAGTGATTGTCTCACTGTACTTGGCACTGGTGAGGCCACAGCTCAAGTGCTGTGTCCAGTTCTGGATCCCTCACAACGAGAAGGACCATGAGGTGCTGGAGCATGTCAAGAGAAGGGCAACAGAGCTGGTGAAGGGTCTGGAGCACAAGTCCTGTGAGGAGCAGCTGGGAGAACTGGGGTTGTTTAGCCTGGAGAAAAGGAGGTTTGGGGGGACCTTATAATTCTCTACAACTGCCTGAAATAAGATTGTAATGAGGTGGGAATCAGTCTCTTCTGCTAGGCAGGAAGGGGTGAGGATAGAGGAAATGGCTTCAAGTTGCACCAGAGGATGTTTAGATTGGACATGAGGAAAACTTTTTTCACTGAAAGGATTATCGAACACTAGATCAGGCTGCGCAGGGAAGTGGTTGAATGACCATTCCTGCAGGTGTTCAAAAGACGTGTAGATGTGGTACCTACAGACACGGTTTGGTGGTGGACTTAGTTGTGCTAGGCTAGCAGTTGGGCTCTATGATCTTAAAGTCTTTTCCATGATTCTTTCTCTGATTTTATGAAATAACTTGTGCTTCTGAAGTAGGCCTTCAAATTTTGGGTCACAGATGTCATAAGCATGTTGTGCCACCACAGACACAATAGCAGCCTAAAATGGCATTGTGCTCCGTAGTGTGAAGGATGCTGCTCTTTCTTCTTTGACTAAGGCATCTAGCATGAATGATCAAAAAATAATTGATTCAGACATTTTCTCGGGAAAAACTGTGGCTTTAAATAGCTAGGCATGTCTTCCAGAATACTCAAAATATGGGACTGACCTTGGCTTTCTACTTGAACAAAGAAAGGTGCTTTTCATTACTATTCAGTGTCCCATTATTTGGTTATTCTGCCTTTGCTACTGCGTAATCTCTTTACACACAGATACTGTAAATGTAAATTGGCTATTTTCCATTGGTAGTTTTTCAAAATGTTATTATTGTAGAATTTTTCTTCTATTTTCTTTGCTTTTGCACATAGTTTTCTGAGATCCTTTTTGTTCTTTAAACTTGTACGAATATTTTCAGTATTTATATAGTGCATTAAAAGAATCATTGTTTAGGTTAAAAAAAGAAGGTGCAGATACAAAACATTTCTCCATAATTTTCTAATAGTGCTGCTATAAGGAAAATTTACTTTGCCTACAGCCTTTGAGTAGAAAATTTGATTTTTCTCTTTGTTGGGAGATTTGGGCAGTGCTTGGTGGAGTTTTTTTAGCATGCATGCTGGCAATCTCATCAGTGAGTGACCCACAGTCACAGAACATTTGTGTGCTTTCAGTTTTTCAATCCAGACATACAATATAGGTAAGGTGATTTTTGGTCCTCTACCAGCTTGTTTTCCTCATGTGCCTGACACTAAACCAACGATTATACAAATCTCAGTAGATGCAAGATGAGTTCTGGTAAATACAACCATGAAGACCCCCTTGTTCCTTTATTTTGAAATTTTGGTGCTGCTTCACTGTCTTCTCTTTGATGCTGACATTATGGTATTTTTGTCGGGCTACTGTCAGAGCTGAGACACAGGGGAATTAAGCCATATCACAGCTGAATGAAGTTTAATTAAACTTGGAATAAGTAACACTGAAAGATAAAATTATTTTGTGTTTCATTTGTGGTGAGAAGGCCTTTTATGCAAACCAACACGCAATCTCAAACTTCAAAGGAATATTTGGAACGATTATGCACCCTAAAAGTGGAGAACATAGTCAGCTGTCTTTTATTCCCACATTTCTTCCCTCTGCTACCACCAATGCTTGTCATTCAACTTAAATGCGTTTTGCTTTTGGATTTGATACTAGCTCAGATTGTAAAAGCAAATCTTCTGCTAGGCAGATTATTTAATTGATAAGATTACTTTCAGTCAATAGGATAAAAGGGGGCACTACTTTCCTCACACTCAGTTAAAGTCTTAAGTAAAACATTAATAGCATTACAATAATATTAACTACCAATCTGCTACCTAAATGCTATGATTTAAAGGCGAGTGCCTGCCCATCAGGATTGAAACAAAGCAGCTACATTTTCACTCACTTGTTTTTACTAGGTTTTACTCTTTTTTTTTGAAAGAGCTGGTTTATTGTGAAATTCAAGATGAGAAACCGCATAGGAAATGCTTGCTCATCTCTATCCATTTGCCTACCTGACCAGATTAAAAAAAAATATGTTCAGAACTGTGCATATGTAGCACTGTCCCTTCCTAGGCAGGCGCTGTCATGAGTTTGATGCTATGGCTTTATCAAATGGGATTTGCCAACCTAATTCCTGAATTAGTAGCTGATCTTCTCCCAAGAGTGTAGAAAGCAGCAGGTTTTGAGAAAAGAATTGCAGAGGGGAAATTAGGGAAATCTCATACTAATTACTCAAGATACTTCTTATTCACCTGGCTGGAATGACAGCTTTTCCTGGGCTAAATGACATTTAAACAGGAAGCTGCTCCAAATTATCACTTACTTATTTGTAGCTTTGCCTGTTGCATGATGTGATGGGGAAAAGCAATAAAGTTATAGTTTGGCTTGGTTAGGCTCCAGTTCAGCTGTGAATTGGTCTTCATGAATATTTAACAGACTTGTAAAACACAGTGCTGTGCACTATCCCTTACAATATGAATATAGAGTGTGTAGTACTGTGCTATTTAGTATCTCCCCATGATTCCTGCACTGACTGAGGCTATAATCGCCCTTGGGAGGACTTCAGTACAAAGGAGATTCCCATTTCAGATGCATGCAACTTTAGTCAAAAATATTCCCTGGCTTTAGCTTAAAACATGTCTGTGGTAGTATGTTTTTTTGGCACCACTGCTTTTAAGAAAAAAAAAGATCTTTCTGCATGGCACAACTTGTCTCTAGAGAAACATTGATCCAGAAGGGAAATTATTTTCAACAGATAAGCACTTCCAAAAGTACTTATTCACTATCAACTCAAATAAACCTACATGTAAAGGACACTGAAATCCCACTTCCAACCCTGCCCATTTTGTTTATTTATGGGTTCTCAGGAATATTAATTATACTCCATTTGGCTTTACCCCAGAGACTTCTGAACAACAGGGCAGAGGCCGCTCAGTTCAATTGCTATGGCTTATATTTTGTTCCCCTGAGACTATTTTTAATTAATATGATGCTTATTCTCAAGCAAACGTGTCAACTTCTGCATCTCACAAACATTTATGAGTGGCACAGCCTCATGTGTACCACTGACAGAGATACTGTTTGTTGGTTTTATGTAAATAAACTCTTGTAGCTGTGAGAAGTTAGATGTGGTACTTGAGTGCTTAAATATAAAGAGACACTGGCATGGTTGTGAGTTGCCAAATGTGACCTAGTTCAGCTTCTTTTATCTGTTTGTGAAGACAAACCCCTGAAGAGGGGTTTTTGTGAATGGTGTAGTGATGGGAGCTGGAGAAATTGCTGAGGCTTGCCTGAGAAGAGCAGTTTGGAATGATTTTTGAGATTTTTACATTAGTTTTTCTTCCAGTTTTTGACCAAACACTTCAATCACATGCTTTTTTCCTTCCTCCTTCTCTGTGGAAATTACATCCTGGAGTTGGAAAAGCATTTCATGGATCATCAATATTGATACAAGCTTGCCAAAACTGTTTGTATTAACAAAATGGCATATCTTTAAGAAAGATATGTTTGGATAAAATAAATATGAGTAACTGAGAAATGGAGAAAGAAGGGGAAAAAGTAGGTTTTCCAAGGAGCTTTTTAAGAGGTAATTTTATAAAAATCTGCGACAAAATTCCCTAAAATGGTTGCCTTTAGCAGCTTGGAGAAACCTTCAGTTGAGTCCTGCTTTCTGTAAAGATTTTACAGATTCATTAGCTTTTTGTTAGGCCAAGTGTCCAAAAACTTTGCCTAAAATTATATTCTTCTTGTTGTTTTGTCGCTGATGCTAAGCCTGATTTGTAAATGGTAGCTGTACGTACAACTCTGGTGGTAATGCTTACATTTGTGTGATATGTATCTTCAAAGCCAAGTGCTCAAATATTTCCTGGGTGATATTTACAAATGTGGAGGGCTTTTCAAAGTGGAGTGTTGAGGTGAAAATGAAAACTTGTCTTTCAGGACTTTTCTCACTCTTCTCACAGAAGAGAACGAAAATTGGATTAGAAAAAATTTCAGCCCAGTGGTTAAGCAAAAACTATGTGTACTGTGCTGCATAAATGGCACAAGACTCGACTGTTTTGTGAGGCTAAGAAGGTAAATATAAAAGTATAGGCAGCACCATCTTCCTTAGGCAGTTAGAAGTAAGGCAGCAGGTAAGGCAGATTAGAGTAAGAATTCTGGTAATCACTGCTCCTCAGAATTTTTCAAGATACATTTTGGTTTATGTGGGGAGTTTTCTGCTGGCTGTGGCTCTGTTTCCTCATGGCTGGAGGACAAGGACTGAATGTAATTACTGATTGGAGGTATAAATACTTATCTTAGTCCTGCCAGCACACAAAGGCTGTTAGCAATTCCCTGCCTCTTATAACCACTCAGAGTGGATCTTTATACCCATTTCTCACTCTCCTACCTCTGAGGAATAAACCTGCTGCCAACTACTTGGCATTCTTGTACTACTTCTGCAACGTGAAATTTCTGTGACCTGGAGTGCATGAACGGCCATCTTAAAAAACCTTCTGTAGTGTTGCCTTTTCCCACCTAAAAATTAGAAGCTGAATGATGTTAAAAGGATAAAGAAAGTGGTTACCTTTATTGGAGGTCCTCCAGGTACAAAGTGGGCACCAAAATGTCGACCCAAAGCCTGCCGCGTCCTGCCCCAATGGCCTCCAACACTTTTATAAGTTTAGCAAATTAACATAATTGACCAAAATCTCCCAATTCGAAATCTGGCTAATGAGCTAGTTCCCCACTTGGTTCAGCCTCCTACTGAAGCCCCCATAACTTCTAGCTCTACTGTTTATGCGTTTAGAGGATGCGGGATAGCAAAGTGTCCCTGGTTCCCAGAACACTAGCAGTGATAAGGTATTCAGGAATGTGTTGTTATGTCTAAGGGGTAGGGGAACCACTAGATGAGAATCTACATAGTTATACAGTAAAAGACTACAGGGCTACTAATATATGAAGAATACAAAGCAAAAATGTCTTTGGCACCATTCCCAGCTTTAGAGGCTTAACAAAGCCTCTACCTTGTCGAGTCTCTACTCAATGTATCTATTGACAACAGTACCAACTTACACAGCTGGCTATCATACAAACAACAATTATAACTACAGCTACTATGAACAATTCGTTTATCCAGGCCCAGTTTGGTAACCATGAAGTGAGTGTGTGAAAGATATAATCAAAGTTCAGTGTGTAATTTTTGAAAGCTACCTGATGCAAGATTTGAGTTTGTTCCCAAATTGCAGCTAAATCCTTGCTAACTCTTCCACTCTGGTTCACATAAGAACAACAACTGGTGTTAATGACTGCACACACACCTCCTTGTGCAGCTAGTAGGACATCAAGAGCCATTCAGTTTTGCATAACCACACAAGACAAACTATGAACTTCTGAGGTTCACTTTTCAAAATGTTCGATAACAGCCGAGATGTTAGCAACTGCTTTTTCTAGTTCAGTTACACCCAAAGAGGGAATAAGAGCCCTAATGATACAATGGAAAATCGTGGGATGCTCAATGAGAGGATTAGTGGATCTTCGCATCCTCCTCACAAAAGTTCTTACCCACACTTTTTGTTCCTCAATATAATCAAATATTGTTATGTTTGGAATCACAGCGCCAAGGGCACAAGCCCACTCTCTGTCTATGGGCAAAATTTTCCAGCCTCACTTTCACATATCCAATACCATCCTCTCTCTTGTGGGGGAACCAGTCTCACAGATGTCTGTGCTGATTTTACCTTCACTTCAGATTCGTTTTTATGACAATACGGAGGAAGAGCAGCCTTTTCTGTGATATTGACAATCACACAGGGAACTGTATAATTTTCATGGCTAATTAGGCCACTCAGAGTCATAGGCAGGTACCCATTTCTTGGAACAGTTTGTCTTTAGTGGAACACCAATCAATGGCCAGTTACTAGTCCCGTCATTTGTTGGCATTTGAGTACAAATCCAACAGTTACTCTTATGAAGAGCTTTGGATACATTTTGGACCATACTCACATGCCAGTTTTGGTTCCAAACTAGCGTCATGGTTACCACCTGTGCAGATAACAGACACAAAAAGAACAATTTAGAACACGTCATTCTCATTTGTATCAGTCTCTTTTCCTGGTTGTTTCAGATAGAACTAGTGCAGGATGCCACCTTTTGGAGCTATGCTTGTTAGTTTGTCCTGTAAAAGCCAACTGACAGCTCTGCTGGCATAGTGACAGCCCAAGGACTAATGACATATCACATGCCTCTCTTTCCAAAAGATGTCCAGCATTTTGACTGTGTCTGATTGTGGATTTTCAGAATCCCATCCTCATGATTCAGACAGCTTTAAATACGTGTCAAAGGAGAAGGCAACTTGTTTTTCTCAGATTTTTTTTTTCTCATGCTTACACAGTATGGCCTCTTGAAGAATGAAGCACCTCTGGCAAAATGCAACTCCTGGTAAAATAAAAGCAATATGGCAAGAGTGAGCCACACGTCAATGAAGAGCACAGGTGTACAGAGCTTCCTGTTCTCCACTGTCTCCTGTCCTCCTGAGACCCTGTCCCAACCTCTGCTGCTGTAGTGCCCTCCGACCTGACTCCATGACCAGCAAGCATAGTCACACTCCCCTCCACCGGAAAACTGCTCTTCTGGTTTTGCTGCCTTACTTTTCTTCTTTGTGGAGGAAGGGAAGGCTCTGGAGCCTCCAGGCTGCTGGAGAAACATTGTTAATGCTGTTCAGAGATGCGACATGAGGGATGATGCTGGGAGAGGACAGAGTTGCCTCTGCCATTGATGCCAGGATGGCTGTAAGGGCAAGACATGCTCTTGGGCTGTGGTGTCATACGGCAGTGGTCAGAAAATGTTATTTGGTGGTGTTGCCACTGACTCACTAGAACTGCTGTTAACTGATTGACTGTACTATTTCTCTTTTATTTCTTAGATAGTAACTACTCTCTGTGTACTTTCTTCTTAGACTTCTGCTCAGTTTGTACAAATGATTCCTCACATATGAATGCCACAGTAAAGGCTATGAAGTGGTTATGTATTAGTGGTATTCTGATAGCCCTGTAACTCAACATGGCCCATGGGCTGGATCCATCCATCCAGCATCTTCCAGTTCACCAGTAGAAACAGAATATCTAGGCAAGCAGCGACCACTAACTAGACCAGCTTCTCCTCATAACCCACCAGGAAATCCCCAAGGGATCCATTCCACAGCTACTGTGTCTGTGCTGCCCTACCATTGAACCTGTGGAAAACGATCTCTGCAAACATTTTGACAGAAGAATGATGTTTGTTGCTATGTAAATAGGAAGATAGAAATCCTCTGGATCAGACAGTCCCCAGCAATGATGGACCTGAAACCAGTGGGTCTGAACGTTCATAACGTGTATTCCTTCTGATGCATTTGTGCAGTCCAATGTAGAGAACCACCTTCAACTTCTGTTTCACTGATACGCAAAGCCAATCTTTTCTTGGGTCAGATGATAACAGAGTCCTAATTTCTCTCATTATTCCATTTCACTTTTCAATCTTCTGAGAATTGTTGATTCAGATAGGCATCATACCACAGTTAGGGAATTGTAAACTGGCATGACCTTCCCTATTTCTTGTGGAAATACTATGTTTAGCACATCATGGTGTTACCTTCAGCTGGTCTGTGGCTGTGTTATGCCTGTGATGCACGGTAAACCTCCTCTGGGTTGAGAAGTGCCTACATTCTTCTTTTTCCGAATCACTTCCAGCAAAATGTCTTTTCCTTGTATCAGAATACTGTAATTAATCCCCTGTGCATGACATCCTATTTTCAGCTATTGAATTTCATCCTGCTTTTATAATTTTTTTCCTCAGAGTTCTTTCTGTATGATACCCCAGCTTTCACCTGCCTTGGCAATGCCTTCCAGGTCTACCTGTCATAACAGCATACCTTGTTGCATCAATGTCATTCTCAAGTTTCCTTCCTACAGTCTTAAATGATCATTATTGAAAGTTTAATACAAGAGTGATGCCAAGATCCTTACAGAATTCCAGCACTGTCATTCTTCAAACCTTCTCCATTGCCATGCACTCTAAAACCAGCTGCTTTTTGCAGATTTATACTAAATTCGTTGATTTTTATGATCTCCATCTTCAGTGATTTCCTACACAGATCTATCATGAATGCTGTTGATGTCTAGAATGGATTTTGCAACTTTTTTTTAATTAAAAAAATCTAAGAATTTATTAAAATACACGTAAGGTCTATCATAATTTGTCATTGTAGACATTTATTACTTGTACAAAGCTGCTCTGTAGAGGAATGGTACCTTACCTTGGAGACCTGGCTGAGTCACACCACAAGTGCAAATAAACAAGACTTCTGCTTCTCCCACAACCTCTCATTATAGGTTAACACAACATGTCTTGGCAGAAACAATATGAGTGGATCTAGAAAATCCTCTCAGAACAGAATAAAAGGGTTTTTATTAACATGGCAAAGAATTTCCATGAATACTTGATCACATAAAAATAGACTTGTTTTGGCTGTGTTTGCCTTCCCTTTACGTAATCCTATTGGAAGTATTCTAATAAAAAATGTTTGCTGGCAGCAGTGTAACAGGAAGAATGCATTCTAAACAAATTTCAAAATATTCATATGTAGCATATTTTGAACGTGCAAACATGTATTTTTGCCATGACTCTGAATCCAATCTTATTTTAGCAACATGCGTGTGCACAGCTTCTCAGATAATATCTTTAGATACCAGATACGTTCACTGGATATCTGTGGATATCACATGGTATCACCGTGATATTGAAAACAATATCATGGCTTTTGTGCACTGAAAATTAAGAATTTTTGTATTAAAAATACAGATTATAAAACAGTGAAACCAGAGCATGTGTGGTAAGTGCTGCTTGCCAAGAATTGCTTAAGAAGAGTCACGGCTTTGCTGCAAAAGAATTCTGGACAAAGAATTAATATATAAAATCAGAAACTGAGTAACTACAGCTTTGCAGGAAAAATGCTAACTATAAGAAATTATTCTGTCTACTGTAATTCTAAGTTAGGATTTATATGTTCGGTAGAGGAAAACTGTCTTTGGAAGAGAGTTCAGAATCTATCTCTGCGCAAAACATTATTTATCTCTTTGTGACAAAATGAGTCCAGAATATACAAAGGAAGTATAGTTTGTTGCAATTTTGGTTGTTTAATTTCTTTAGATATCGCTGAATTTCTTTCATAGGCACACCACAGCATCACTGTCTGCAGCTATCAACTCTGCTATTAGAATGGTTTTGATACAGATAGTGATACTCTCTGGAAGTGCTTTTTAACAACTTGAACTACGGAGCCCACGGTGTACTGTCAGAAATGCAGTGTTTCGGGCTAGGAGTCAGAATAGAAAGCTTAGAATGCTGCTTTGCGTAAATCAAACATGATTCATCTTGTCTGTGGATGCCAGTTTCATTTCTTCAGATGAGGAGAAAACATAATATAGATACTTACTTAGATTTTATTAAGACAATTGCCTCAGTTCTATTATTATGTTTAAATTTAAAGTACATTCACTATTTTCTGGTATATCAAATTAGTGATCACTACATTTGTACCAGTAAGTTCTGCAAGTTGTCTGCTAAAAAGGAAGACCAAAATGCCTCTTCAAAATATCTGAAATAGCTTGGTAAGTATTTCCTAAATGAAAACAGATACGGGACTTGAAATTCTTTTACCATCACTATTTTGAAAATTAATGTCCTTGCTCAGTGGGGCATGTAGAAGGCTGAGGGAGAGGGAACATGTCTCCACAAAGACACATTAGGCTGGATTCCCTCTTTTGATGGTTTGCTGTTTTGCTTGTTCAGATGAATGGATTGATATTTTTATCAGTATTAGTGTAACCCTGTTAAGAAAGCAATAATACACAGTATACATTTATGCCAGCTTTTCCCCCTACTATAGAGTAAATTAATTCATATGGTTTAGTCTAAGCCCAGTGTTGGCCACAGTTTGAAGTCTTGTAGCTATTCTCGTGTTATGATCCCTTCAGAGTCGTAGGCAGATGTCCAGTGCCCCGCCAAATGCTCTTGCTCAGGCACTGGCAAGTATCTCTGCCTTACACATCCTGATGCTCTGCTGGGAGACACAGGAGCCTCTGCAGACTGTATGGGCACTCTGCCCTTCAGCACAGGGAACAGAACAGGTTGGTTTTGTGGTCACAGGGTGTACACGCAAGTGTGTGCTGAAGTGCACACAACCACAGAAAAGCAGATGCTGAAGGCAGATAAACTATTTAAGTTTGAATGGTGGTATATGTTAGCAATACTTCGAAAAGCAGAAAAGACTTATAAAATTAAACAACTGAAAACCAGAAAAACTGACTGAAAACAAGTGTACACCATCTAAATCCAGTTTGGAAATATTGTCATCACACATTGCTTCACGAAATATTCACTTGCTTGGAAATCACATCTATCTTTGTTCTTCCTATACTTTGTCATAGCCCAGCAAGACTGGAGGAAGTATGTATGTCCTTGCCATTGCTTTATTTCTAAGCATGTATCACACATATGATGTTCCCTATGCTTCCAGCTTTGTCATGGTGATCCTAGGTGAGTTAGGGCACCCACAGGCTGCATTGCAGCTGGCAGAATCCCCATGAGCAGCACAGGCACATCTGAGGTGTCAGAATCCCTAACTTCCACTGCCTCCAGCTCCAATGTCAGGAAATATGTCCTGGCAACATTTTAAATGTTGAATCATTGACTTTGTGAGAACTCTTTCAGGGATGGGTTTGTTCAAAGCTAGACTGTCCTCATCACCAAATCTCCCTTATGCATTAGGGACTTAATTCTGCCTTCCTGCCACTTTGCTTGCTGCAATGCCTCTCTTTGGTGACACAGGCTCTCCCTGCTCCCCAATGCACCAACACTTGCTCTGCCTGACAGAGGTAGGTCTTCCACATCTCTGCTGTGTCCTACTGGCAATCTTCTCTCTCCATTACCAGTTCTCTTACTGCTGCTATAGGCTGGCTTGCGCCAGAGCATGAAGCTTTTGCAATTCAACTCTTTGGGGATTTCTCTCCAGGGCTGTTTTCTCCTCCTGGCTGTCGGTTCTTCTCCTGACTCAGTCTTATGATAATACATTTCTTGCATTTCTTTCTGAATTTCATGGAGAAAATCAACCAGCCTCTGCCTTGCTGCCTCAGAGGGAGCTTGCCCACCACAAGGCACCCAACGCCAGCCTTCACCCTTCCTTTTTTCACCCTCACAGGCCGCACTCCTCCTTCTTGCTTTCCTTGCCTAACCCCATCCCAAATTTGTCAAAGGCTGTGGGTGGGTGAATTGCTGCAGCCTTTGGAGAAGCCAGATAGCCTCTGTGCAGAAACCCCAGTCCCCACTGGCACGTCCTGCAGGCTCTCCTTCCAGTAAAGCCATCCGGGAAATCCTAGGGAGAAGGCTTCCTACCAGCAGCCAGCTGCCAGCACATGGTGCCCCGGGCACTGGCAAGGGCAGGCTCTCGTGGGGTAAAGAGAGGATAGTCCTGCAGGAGGGAAGCACCTCTCTTCCCTGTCACACATTCCCCCAGAAGTGAAAGTTCTTAAATTGCTGAGACATTATAGTGCCTTCAAACTTGGATAGTTAGTGTTCATTCTTTGCTGGAGAAATTTTCTGTTATCACAGGGTGATTATCTTAGCAATTTTGCTTACAATGTTCTGTTCCACTCTATTTTTCCCGCCCTTAAATGACAGTCCTAAACAAAATGGATTTCTTTCGGGCTGCTAGTAGTGACTGCACATTCTTACATGCCGTTTATACCACTTATATGCCACTACAAAACCTTACATTTTGATGTGTTATTGATGTTTTAAACCAATTTAAGGTAGAGAAGAACTAGACTGCTTTCTCTTTCTCCACCAAATCTCCAGATAATTACCAGTACTGGTACAATATCCTCTCGTACTTATATAACTTATTAGTATCATAATAATTTTGAAAGAACATTTTAAATGACAGCATTGCTCTGTCGGTCCAGATGTCCTGCAAAGATAAATTACTGTGTTCCTGCACAACTATTAAAAATGTACTCTTCAGTCAAACTAAAGGCGGTTGGAAACAAGTCACATATTAAATCTGATTTCCAGTCTGCATCAACCATCCACTTTCCACTTTCCTAAGATCACGGTTTTCCCTAGGAACCGACATTGATGGCAGATCAGAGTGATCCTGAAACTTAGAACTAATTAGGGAATTGGTTTTTCTGTAGCAATTTAATACTCTCTCTCTATCTCTCTCTCTATATATATATGAATTTTATATTTTCTGTCCCCACTCTTTCTTTCTTGTGTCTTCTTGTGCATGCCTGGCTCACAGATGTTTCAGGGAAGAAGAATGTCATTGCAATTATGCGTAACGAATACTACACTTGTTCACCACCTTTGTGTCAAGATTCAAGTATTCTTCACCTCTGTGATTTAGGCTTACCTGCACACTTCAGGAGCATAGATCCTTAAGGAGGTTTATAATCTATTCACTGGATTTATTTTTAGTTCATTCTGCTGAAGTGATCCAGAGTTTGTCTTTGAATGCATATCTTGTCAATGTTAGCTGCATTATATAGAATTATTCCATACACAGTCAAACTGAGGTGGTAGTGTTCATACAATAACAACATGCTGCTCCACAGAGTGAAATATTCTCTCCTGCACTAGTTCTTTAGTCAATATTTAAAGAACCATCAATTGCAGCATTGGAATTGAAACTTGATCCGGGAAAAGTAATACACATCCCAGAACTCTTTTGTAAAAAACAATCTAGAAAGAAGAGCATGCCTTGTTCTGCATGTGTGTGGATAGCTAGCCTTGGTGAAAACTCTCCTGCATACAACTCAGCTCACAGCACTCCTTTCTCCCAGTAATGGCCAGAAGATACCATAGCAAAAAAGACAGCTGTTCCAGGACGAGTCAAAGAGCTGCCTTCTGGAAATCTTAGCTCCTACCATCTCCAGCATACAAGGGAGGGTGAAGTCTTCCTTGGCTTGTGCACTTGATAATACACAGCATTTAAAATAACCCAGTCAAAAAGAGAAAAAACAAAGAATACATTGTTTTAAAAAGACCTTGATGAGATAGTTGTAGTGTTAGGTAAACATGTAAATATTTGAGGAAGTGAACATTTAAGTTCTTGAATGCATCAAAATACTAATGGCTAGAGCCAACAGCTACATTAAAAGCCAATTTTATACATTAAGCAACGCAGTTGTATAAATTTAAGGCTTATATATTTGGTTTGGAATAACTAATGCCTTTACTCATTTTTTCAGACTAATTTTGTGCACAGAAATAAGAATGTCTCTATTTCTGTGGTCTCTATTTATTGCTTGTAAGTATGGGACAATAGCTTGTAGAAGGCATTTTGTACATTTGCAGAGAGGAATGAAATAATCACATATCCAATTTTAGTCCCTGTCATGTGTTTTTCAGATATTTTATTTCCAGATGCAATAATTTATTTCTCATTCATTTGACAGTTACAGATCTTTTTAAAATAGGCTATTCAATGAAGGAGGCTAAAGGAAAGCAACAAATGATCCCCTTTAATTTAATAGTAAATGAAAATTTTTGCTCAATAGATTCTTAGTCACAGTGCAAAGGTCAGAACACCGACTTGCTGAAAGCAGCAAGCTTGCTGGATGCAGAAGAGTTATTAGAAACCAGAAAGACGGCAAAAGCAGCAGCTGATCATATGATTCATGAAAAGAATCTGATCAATGATTAAGAATCATAGAATATCCTGATCAAGAATCATAGAGTACCAGGGAAGTTCAACTCCTGGCCTTGTGAAGGACACCCCAGGAGTCATACCATGTGCCTCAGACCATTGTCCAGATGCTTCTTGAGCTAGATAGGCTTCATGCTGTGATCACCTCCCTGAAGAGCCTGTTCCAGAGCTCAGTCACCCTCTGGGTGAAGAAAATCTTCTTAATATCAAGCCCAAACCTCCCCTGAAAGAGCACCGTGCTGTTCCCTCAGGTCGTGTCACTGGTCACCACAGAGAAGAGATCAGTGCCTGCCCCTCCGCTTCCCCTCACAAGGAAGTTGTAGACTGCAATGAGGTCTTCCCTCAGTCTCCACCTCTCCAGGCTGAACAGACAAAGTGACCTCAGCTACTTCTCATTCAACTTCCCCTCAAGGCCCTTCACCATTCTCAGGGTCTTCCTTTGGATGGTCTCTAACAGTTTAATGTCTTTTTTGTATTGTGGCACCCAAAACTGCCCCCAGCACTCGAGCTGAGGCCACCCCAGTGCAGAGCAGAACAGGACAATCCCCTCCCTTGCTCAGTTGGCAATGCTGTGCCTGATGCCCCCCCGGACAGGGTTGGCCTTCCTGGCTGCCAGGGCACTGCTGACTCATGCTCAACTTGCCATCAACCAGGACCCCCAGGGCCCTTTCCACAGTGCTGCCCAGCAGGGTCTCCTTCCCCAGTCTGTCTGTACGTCCAGGGTTGCTCTGTCCCAGGGTGCAAAATCCAGCACTATTCCTTGTCAAACTTCATAAAGTGAATGGGATGGTGAATGCAGGCAGAGAAAAGTTCCAGCTCTGGTCAAGTTGGAGCTGCTCAGGTGGTAAATATGGGAACAGTGAGCAACGAAATAGCTATTTGTTTCTATGCTCTAAATTCTTAAAGGACACACTGACTAATTACCTGGTTTGTGTATGCTATTTTCTATGGCAAATCAGACACCTGGTTGACCACTCAGGCCAACATATATGCAGTGCAATTCAGAGTAAATGATGGTCCAAATGAATTTTTAAATGATCTGAAGATCTTATGCACATGTAATAGGTAGATATAGAAAGCCTCTGAGTGCTGAAAACAGGGTTCTGCAGAATAATATGCTTCTCTTCTGGCTTTTTTTTGAGATAATGAATGTCATTGCAGTCTAGTATTCATCTATATGAGAGACTGTACGTGCTCCTTTCATGACACTTTGTTCCCCATGGTTTTGCCAAGCCTAGGATTGAAATTTTAGGGTCTGCACAATTCCTGTCTGAAACGAGTGACTTTTCAAAAGCGGATGTCTTGCAGAGTTTGTCTTTCTTTTCAGATAATTTACAGCTGAAGATATTGTTGCTTTTCCCAAGAATAGGAAGCAGAATTTTCATTTTTCTACATAGAAATTAGAATCAAAATTCTATCAGTGTAGACATGACCATGCTTTGGAGGACAAATTTGTTACATGAGAGCAAGAGATCACTTCATGTCAGGGATGCATCTCATGGGGTCTCATCGGGCTTTTTTACCCAAATTAGCCACATGGTGCAGACTAGTTTGGCTGATGAATTTGAAAGAATTGCAACAGTCAGGCTGTGACCTGAAGCTTCAAGTTGTGATTCCATCTTATAGATGAAAGGCATGGCTGGAGAATGGAGGGCTTGTCACTCTCCATGTTCTAAATGCTCCCTCTGGTGGTGCTGCCTTTGAGGAAGAGGAGCAAATTTCCTGATGGGGTGCTGGGTTATGAGTCCTACAAAGGAGGAAGGCAGGAAACAGCAGAAGTAGGAGTGATTTGTTGAATATGATGCTCATAATGGAAGGGAAGCAGGACTCGTTGTAGGATGAGCTGAGGTTTTGCATGTAGCTGCAAAACAACAGCTTCACACTTCAGCAGGGGCAAGAAACTCAAGAGATGAGTCTTGATAAGACTGCCAGAAACTTTCCCATTAATAATACTTTACCTGAGAACGCAGTTTTGTATACCTATGTATCTGAAGATTATCAATCTTCACTGGAAAATTCTTGATGTTATTAAAAACCATCATCTGAAAAGTGAAAGGTAGGAGTTTTTTGGTTTGTTTGTTCGGTGTTTTGTTTGCTTGTTTGTTTATGTAGTTTTCATTTCCCTAGGCAAAAAAGAAGAATTTGCATAAACGATTGACTTTGTCATACCACAAATGCATGGGGCCTTGAATGTGCTTGTGTGCCTAACACAACTCACACTTAAAAATAACTCCAGAGTAGTCTATATTTGACACACAAACACAGTTTTTTCCTAACATGTTTTAAGATAATACATTTTGCCCTTTTACTCTTCAACAGGACACACTGCAGCTGCACATGGAAGGGCTGGGTCCCAAGGCTGGGCTCCCAACTAGTCCACCTTTCCCTATTCCTGTCCCAAAGTCTTGGTGCTTTATCACTCTGCTTAAAGGTGTTTGGGAGTGGCAGTGCTCTTACTATATTCCAGCGAATTCATACGCTGTCAGCCCAAGTGATGGTCAACATTTTATGCAGGATTTTGAGAGAGAAAATGACTGTTAGTTATCCCAAGACTCTCATTATTGTGAGATTGCTTAAGAAAAAAGAAAAGGCATCAACGTACATGAATGTGTGTCTGAAACTGAGCTGTATTTCATTTGGGCCCTCTGGTGTGATGAGAATGCCTTTGGATGCTCCCTGCCAACATCTGGCAGGCTCCACACACACTGCTACTTCTGCCCGAATGTGCATGTTTGGGACAACAGGAGGGTGTGAGCAATTAGGTGAGTGGAATGTACAAGTCTTGAGCCCTTAGTTAAACGCGGAGAGCACATCGACCTGAAAGACGATAAGAGAGTGTTTAAAAATAAGCAGAACATGAGCCAGCAATCAATAACTGCCTGAAACACAAACCAAACTTTAGCTCAGTCAGAACCAGGGTTCTTGGCTAATCTAGTACATGTAACTGGTCTTGAAATGCGTAAAAGACTGCTGTAAAACCAAAGGAACAGTGCGTTTTCCCTGTCCAGGACAGTGCAGCACTGGCATGTCTTGTCTGTGAGACTGTGGTACCTTCATCCCTAGAGGTTTCACTGAATAAGTTGAATGAACAGCAGTAAGAAATAGTCTACATACATTTGGGACAGCCTTGGAGACAGGAAGGGGAAGAATAGCCATATGACCTCATGAGAATATTTCCCCCATTGTTTTTCTCTGATACTGTGGTATGATTACTTTGCTCCTATTCTTGTTTGTCCTTCTCTTGCTACACTTCCAGATGCTCCCAGATGTGCCTTGTCTTCATGCAAGATCTTCTCAGCAGGGATATTTATGCTGAGTGGGACCTCTGCACTTTACTCCAATATTGGGAGTAAAATTTGGGTAGGTGTCTTCTGAACACCAAAACCCTCCTCAAAAGTCAGTGAACTTCTTTAAATAGTTTCTGAAGTATACTGCATGTATCGTATGATTTGTTCCTAAGTAGAGTAATTTCTCTTCAATTCAGCCTGCAGTGAAATCTTGAAGGACCCATTCATTCTCATTCTGTCTGACTCTTGTCCTCTGGACCTGGTTGGCTGAAGGAAAGCCAATGCAGTACAGAGATGTATGTGCATGTGTATTTGAAATTTCTATCCAGTGCACAGTCATATATCTGAGATCATATAGCAGCTGTCATGCCTACCTGGCTGGGAAGTAAGACACCCCTTTCCTCTATTATGCAGACCCTTCATTTTTTATTTAAGATACACTGTCAGCAGTATAGGATACCACAGTGTTACACCTATAGCAAGCTCCAGAAGAGGTCCACAAAGCTCTTCAGACTCACTAAGCAACCCTGTTTATTGGAATCATTGAGATTATCCACGCGCTTATGGTTAGACATATGCCCAAGTGTTTTGCTGGAGGTAAGAGTGGGTAAAAATAATTTTCCAGTGTTTCCAACTTGACAACAACTCTCATAAGTATCAGTTTATTTAACACAAGTTCAGTGTAGAGCAAAGCAGCTTTGCTAGCACATACCCCAGTAGTACTTATGTTGCAATTCTGCTATGGCAACAGGTGTTCCAGTTTGTTAAGACCAAGGGATCAATAACTAAATTTACAAAAAAGCCAGCTGCCTAATGACTGGGTGTTGTACTGTGCCAAGTACTACTACTTTGGCCAAAACTGATCCTCTGATACAGTATCTTCCAAAGCATACCAAAACAGCCTTCTTTTTCGGCAGCCTCAGACTAAAAGATAAAATAAACCTGAAAAGAATGTTCTTATAACATTGACCTCACTTACACATCTCTTGTTCCTGAAGTAAGTCATTAAGCCCTGTGTGGAAGTTATTCAGTCAATACATGCATAAAAAAATCAGCAATTGTCTAGGATGTTCTCTGTTCCATTTTAACTTCCCTATAATTTAAGCCAAATGACATATACAATGCATGTACAACTTCTTTGAATGTGGTTATGGATCTTTTTGAGAATAGACTGGTATTATAATTTGTACCACAGTGCTAGTCCAAAGCACTACGGTACAAATTATAATGGGTTCAATATTCTTCAGGTATATTTAAGGATTTGTTGGGACTATATTTATGTAGTTATGTGCAGCTGTGCTTGTGTATATATTTAAAGAAAATCATACTGCCTATTACCTATATTTTGGTAATTTAAAATGCATTAATATTTTTGTGAAATCATACGGCAGCAGTAAGAGGAACACTTGGTAAAAGTTATCCAGGAATTGCATTTGGAAAAGAAATAGGATGCAATACACATCAGGGAAAAATTCTTTGTCATTTGCATAAATAAAAGTGTAGCTCTGTTCTATTGCATGGGTAGTCCATCCCCAGTGTATGTCTTCCAGTCTGCTCCCACGTAGCTCCACTACAGAGGTAGAGAGGCAGCAAGTCTCATTCCTTGCTGCCCTTGTCCTGAGTAGCCTGAGCTCAGTAGCCTCTGCCAAGCTTGGGTTGTCTAGTGCTCCCACAGAGGCCCAGCAGCCTTTCAGGGGAGCTGTGCTGTAGCATGTGAACCTCATGATATGCCCAAGGGATACCAAAGGAGGAAGGACTTGCCTCTTGCCTGAATTGTCCTCACTCCTTATGGTGACTACTCAACTATCAGAATCAAATGCAGTACCCATTAACAGCAATGGGAAGACTTTGCTTGACTTTGGTTCTAGGGTTGATCTAGGAAACAACTTGAGTTGAATGCGATATGAAAGTGAAGAAAGGCAGAATTGGTGAAAAATAATTTTAAAATTTCTTCAAATAAAAGTAATAAATGGCCTTAAAACCTCCTCAAACTAGGAAGTGCCAGACTCAGTCTTTAATTCAGGGCACAGTTGGGCTGTTACTTGGGTAAGCAGTGTGGAGAGAAAACTAAAGTGTGACCCATGTCTAATACAGTAGAACTCAGATTTTGAAAATTTGTAGTTTTGCCAGAAAAATTCCTTCACAGGTATTTAAAGGAACTTTTTCTGAGTATTGAGAACCAAACTCTCACTGTGATTTAAGAAAAAAACATATAGAAAAAGAAAATTCTGTCTGACATACCTTCTCTTGTTTCCCTTGTGAAGTTCAGCTATGTAATACTGTTGGATTGAAGTGACATAGAGTTGCCTCAGCAGTAAAATTATGTAACACCTTTGCTTGCTCCCTTCTCCATGACATTTCACACTCACTAGCAGAGTCATCATCTTGATAAGTCAATGAGCTTGTGGTAAGAAATTTATTTCTTTTTATTAACTAAAATAAATAAACCTGTCTTATCTGAAAAGTAGCTTTTTTCCCCCATACGTAGTGTGTTACAGATGTTTCTATGTGATTTATTCATTTCACCTACGGGAAAATTAAACTACCTGCTATTTGGCCACATTTCACAAAAGTTAGATTTTGAGAGATGTTTTTAGAGCAGTAATTTAGATATTGAATGCCAGTTCTACAATAAGAATATATTTTGCTGTTTGTATTTCCATCACCAGGCTCAGGTGTTTGTGCAGACTGGAGTCTTCTAAATACATTTGCATTCTTGACAGTCAGTTTCTAAGTTCAGGGTTATTCTCTTCCATTTCAGTGTCTGTTGTCAAACCTGAACTAAACCCAGGTACACAACCCTGAACTCTTTTCCCTTTTGTCAAATGAGCTGAATATTGGCAGAAGTCATAATGGAAAAAAAGCAAGCTAAACCTGAGAAACATCAAGCCAAAGTGAAGAAGAATAAAACTGTTAGAAGGGATCTCATACAGTTTAAGCAGTCTGTGGAGTTCATTCAGTACCACACTCTCTACCTCCTCCAAAGACATAATAAGCAAAAAAGGGGGAAAAAAAAGTGCTTCACATCTCCTACTTGATGTTTCCTCCCTGAATTATTTCCCCCTCAGAGACTTTTCCAGCCCCCAGGGCAGTGCAACTGTGCACCTCCTACTCAGACTAGCTGTGCTTCAGAACGTGGGTCTGTGCGGGAGCCACACAAGGAGCCACAACTTTGTGTAATTCACCTTTCTCCTCCGTATAATCCATGACCAACCTTGTATTTTTCAATATTCAGGTGCTGTCAATCCCCTTTTAATACATCTGCAAGACTTGTTTAATATCCTGGAGCCAGGATAGAAAACATCATGTCCTTCATGGCAACTGGTTTAGCTTTAAATAGGTTCCAGAGTTTCTTTCCCCTGGTATGCTGCTTCAGCAGGCAAGATGACTCCTGCTCCTTCTGCCAAGCTCTGCCTCTGTGGTGAGGATGGCCTCCCCATTTGCAGCATTCACTCTTGATTTCTGCTCACTCAGACGAGGGACTGAGCAATAATTAGCCTGAAAGACCTTTTCTCCCTGTCCTATGTTTCCCATCACTTTTTAAAGACTTTCTGCTGTGGCTTTTTCTCCACTGTTCCTTTATATGTTCCTTTAATATCACTTTGGACTGCTAAGTAGAAAAGATTCCTTCCTTAACCTATACGAGTAGGAAGGCATGACCAGCCACAACAGATGTCATAAAACACTTTTTAAAGGGGGATTTTCCCTTTCCTCTGTTGACTGAAAGGTGAAATGACTACTGTGGTGAAGAGCTGAGAGCCATCTCCATGGGATGGTAGATTCGAGAGCTGTGCTCTGTCAGGAAAACCTGTCCTAGTGGAAATACGACAGTCTAAATTCCTGATGGAGATTCCTGCACAAGGGCATCTACTTCCTTTGGAGTATGGTGAGGCAAAACTAACCTTACTCAAAGACAAGTGCTCAGCTCTGAGTCAAAACACAAACTGAAAAGCTGAGGACCAGGAAAGGGTACGTAAGATGACTCATTGTGAGAGGGTGTACCCTTAATCTAGATGACTCAGTCCTTGAAGTGCTGGAAGACCTAGGACTGGTTTCATCCAGAAGCCTGTGGAGCAGTAGTCACAATCGTGAAGATACACAGATGACATCTGCCAGTTCAGAAGTGCAGTTCCTGCAGAGGTGCCTGGCTGACAGACATCACTTGCTCTCTTCTGGGTAGAAGCTGGTGTACCTTTTCTTCTTGCCCTCATGCTGACTCCCCCCCTAAAATTATCCTACTTACACTTCTTGCCGTATAAAATGACTTATGTTCTCGTCTCCTGTTTCAGACAAGCCAAGTCTAAGCAGGGGAGAGCCTGTGAGAAGTTGCTGTAAGTCAAGCCAGGGCCATCGAGAACATTTCTGAACATCTTTGTGAACTCATTTATGGATTTTGTGACCAGCTGTTTGTCAGGAATGATGAGGCTGTGCGCTTAGAAACACCAGTCCCCTGTAAAGGAACGTAGCATCCCATCTTGCATTCCTGCTGGTGACAATGCCAGGTCTGAGCAGGGCTTGCAGACCACATCAGCAGTCCTGGCAGATGAGGGACATCCGCAGTGCAGAAATGCTTATCCTGGGCTACAACTGTGTCATCATGAAGCTGGAATGTACAGTATACACTTTCCACGAGCATAGCTCTGAGCACAGAAATGTGTATACCATCAACGGCACCTGCCCCTCTATGGAGCAGTTCAGCTGTTGTGATAGCTGATGAGCTAAATTTAAGGTTTGCACATGCTCGATTCAATTTAATACCTTCCAAGAGGAGCTTAGAGGGGGAAAAAAACAGCTTTGGGATCTACATATACGCAGAGTTTTAAAATATTTTTCCTCTTTTAAGTTTAAACTTATCTGGGTCTGAAGTCACACTGGTTTTTTATAGTTAAAATCCTGGTATATTATGTATGATTCCCTTTATTATAATATGACTGAAAATAAAGCTGCAAGTTTTATGCGATACTATTAGTAGTATTCCCCTTAGAATTTCTTGCCTTATTCTGGGATATATTATCATAATTTCATTTTTCAAGATATTCAAAATTGCCGGGGAGCCCATTCGATCTTTCTGTAAGCTAAGGAATCCAATACAGCAGTTTTCACTATATTTAATTCCTTTATCATTTCCTTGGAGTATAAAAAATAACGTTATGACCACATCTTTGGAAAGATATTCAAAGCATTAGAAGCACATGCTAAATGTGGTTTGTTAATCATTCAGGGAATTGAGATACTGCATAAAAGAAACAGTTTTGTCTTGAATCTGTGCCAAAAAGCCTTTTTAAAATTATTCTCCTACTCTGGCAAGGCATAGCAAATCATTCCACCAGAGACATTTCAGGAGTATTTGACTACTGGCAGCAAAAACAGGACTTCAAGAAATCTTAAAGTCACAGTACCAATATTGTTTTATAAATTACAATCTCATTAGTCAAATATGTAACTATGTGTGATGTAACTGTTTGTCAGTAATATAAACCTGGGCATTAGTAATGCAATAAACTCATCTTTGGGACTAAAATTAAACTTAAAGTCATGTTGCCACATTTTCATGCATAGTGTTATCTTTATAGTGTTATCAGAAGTGAGATGTCTCTCTCTCCATGTGTCTGAGAGTGAGTTCATTCAGGTCGGCTTATATATTCCAGGTGTCTTTTCATGCAGAGATAAACTTTAAACTATCACCTATCTTTAAGTCTCATGATAGGCAAGGTCCAAAAAATGAGAAAATGATACTGCCAAATTTGAAACATCAAGTAAGAAAACCTCTAAGTCACCCATAAATTGAATTTCCAGGGAGGGAAAATTTACTTCCAAGAGCTAAAAAAGAGAAAAATACAGAGAGGTAGACATATCTGTCCAAAGTTTTATAAAAACAAATGTTTGCAACCACTAAACACTGCCCCAGGGTTATAGTAAACAAGCAATGATAAGGATGGTGCCATGCTGACTAGCTAGTGTACTGTAGGAGGTATTGTATATCAACAGCCTGGCAGTGTCAAAGCCAAGTTAGAGTAGCAGGAATTTAGCACTTCACAAACTCGTGACCCCAGAAAGGCCATGGTGTGTGTCAGGATGGATTCTAAGCAAGGAGGGCAAGGGTGGCAGCCTGCCCTGTGCCTGGGGACCATTCTCTGCTTGTGTTGTGATAATGTTTGACTGGTTCACAGGCCTTTTTGAGCTGAGTAGCTATGTGTCTTCTCTTTCACCTGGTTTAAAAAGACTTAATATGAGCTTTTATTTCCCTGCTTAGAAAATCTCCTGTACATATTTATCTGCTATAGATGACAACCTTTTTTTTAACTGTAAGTAAAGACCTGCATTGTTTTCTACAAATTGACTGCCCTCCTACCATAATTGCTTAGCACGCTGTGGAGTAATTTACTCTTTAAAACAAGTTATATGATAAGTCCTAGTAATATTCCCATTAACACACTGACAAAATCCTGTTGAACCTGGCACAGGTGCAGCTGAGATGTTAGTCAAATTCATCAATATAGCTGTGGCTCTACACATTATACTCTGGATTTCTAAAAACAAGGCTTTGGTATGACATTTCAAATTACCTGCTCTGATGTTTAGGTTCTTTGGATAACTTAGAGGAATTATAATTGCACTTGAAAGAGTGAGAGTTTACATATGTGTGATGCCTAGTGAGTACTTGGCAACAAGCTGTTCTGTATCAGGGCCCAGTATGAAGTTTGCAAAGGACAGTTTTCAGTCATGTATTACATTTACTTTTCTAGCCATCATAGGGGAATGATTTAAGACAGGCAAGTGTGAATGGCAGAAGAGCTGTGTGCCAGCTATTATGAGTTACACTAACCCCAGATTTCTTATTCCTACAAACCCTCTTTGTTTTTGAAAATCTTCATTGCAGTCACAAGTTTCGTGCATTTGATTTTACTAATATTGCACAGGATCTAAAAAGTAGGTTAAATAGGGTATTCAAAAGTTTCTCAGCTCAGCCCTTTTAATGCATTTTGCTGTTAGAGATAATATTAAAGTACTGTGTTTGTCTTCGAAAGTTAAATACAATGGTCATTAAAGATGTTAGCTATTGACTAGAATTCAGCACTTGATGTCAGATAAATACTAATGGCAAAGTTTTCCTTTCCATTGCACTTTTTGCTCTTTCTCTTTCCTGGAGTACAGTGTTTCCACTTACAGCTCTCCCTTTTCTCTTTCATAGCCTTCAGAATTGTACTGCACATACCAAACATTACAGACAGAGGAAACCAAAGTGTTAATCAGTCTCATCAATCCATGCCATTTCATGCATCTGACATATGAGAAGGTAAACAGGTCCCAGGACACAACAGAGAACTTTTCCAAAAGAGCAGTGTTGAAAACACAAAGAAAGAAAAACAGGGCTATGCATCTATAATGTTGTCTGCAGCATAACCTCGTGTTTTGTTCCATGGTATGTTCTGGGCCAGCAAGTGAGGGAACACATTTAGTACTCTTCTTGTGAAAGAGGATCTCAGTTCCTGGCAGGGAAGGAGGCACAATGATCTCCGTTGAGTCTCCTGTGGCATTTCTGAGAAGCTCCCACAAACACAGCCTATGCCCTGAGGGCAAACAGTAACTCCAGGGCAGGACTCCTCTCTGCAGCCTGCAAAAAGACCAGACAGCCAGAAAATGAACTTCATTCCACCTTATAGATAAGCATCCAGGGAGAGCAGGACAGAGAAGAGCAGGACTAAAATAACCAATGTCTAAAAAAGGCCCTCTGCAAATTTGCTGCTCAGAATATGTCAGGATTCAGGATTTTCTGGAGTGTTTATCCAAGTACAGCTCTGGCTCAGTAGAAGCAGCGATCTGTACCGTGCAGCTTGATTATTTTGTTGCTATGCTGCATGGCAATATACTGTAGAAAAATACAGTAATAGAATGGAGGAAGAGAGAAGAAGGTGGAGAAAATCAAGTGAATATGCCGTAAAGCCTCTAGAAGACTTAAATCAAAGACTCTCACTGGAGACAGTGTATATCTCTTCTCATCCAGAAAGACGGTAAATGGCAGAGGGCAGTGAAGTAAAAACTAATTTCCTCCAGTGAAATTTAACTGAATCAAATCAGTCCTTCATTTTCCCTTTTTATCTTTAAAAGGCAACTTTTCATGTTGTCTTGGCAGGCCTTGAATTCCTAATGCACTTTTGTTTAATGCTGCTGAGTTTGGAATTTTTTTGCCCCAAAGTGTGGAGTGTGTGAGACACTGGTGTTTAGTCAGAGCAATATTAACTCAGTCTTGTCAAAAAGAGTTTTATTGAATTTTCAGCTTATTGCTTCACTTGGGGTGTGGGCTTTGACTGAGCAAACCCTTCACCTCATGTGACCTACATAGGATGTGGATCGTCCTTATATTGTTGCCCATTTAGAGAAAGAATTTTTTGTAGAGGCACGACAAAGACCATATTTACCTGCTGTAGCTTCTCTGAGTATTTTGCTGTTTTCTGTGCATAAAAGTTAATCTTACTTATCCTTGTAACATCTCTGAGGTTACCCTTAATTCATACAGATGAGGTCTGTCTTTGCTTAGCAAAGTAAATTTGGCTTAAAATAAACAGACTATGAAAAAAACCCCAAAACAGCTTCATATATAATCCAGTTCTAAAAAAAGCTTTCTAACCAAAGAAAGACTATACTGGCACCTGTAATTGCAAAAGTAAACTTGGTTGGTGTCTGAAATAAAAAAAAAAAAATCCAGTTTCTGCAATACAAACAGAAATAACAAGACTGATATGAAGAAATTAATCCTTAGCAAGTCTTATGAGCACACCCTATTGTTGAAGAGTCTAACACTGCTAAAATCAGGATTTGCTATTAGTTCTCCATAAACTTTTTCAATTAGTTTTCCATAAACTTGATTGTCTTGCAGGTTTTGCATATTTAATATTTGTAGGAAATTTGGAAGCATTTTTTAAAAACTACAGAGTAGACTTCCAGAGAAGCTTTGTTAGTTTTTTTCTTTGTTTTGTTTTTATTGAAAAACAGTGGAAGAAATGATGGTGCAGGAATACCTAAAATGTAAGAAAGTCATAAGTAATAGACAGCATGAAAATTTTAAAATTAAGACCTGTAACTGTGGTTGTGCACTTGTGGGAACCAATAGCAATGACAGGCTTTAAGTGTGTGTTTTGATGCTCTCTCACACAATGTCCCAAAAGCAAGCTAGATAGCTATGGTCTGCTCAGAACTGCAGGTAAGTGCAGAATTACTTGGGCAATCATAATAGAAATTGAGTTTCTGGGAGAGAAAATAATTGCTATATGAAAGGAAAGATCAAGTGAGATTTCAGAGATATGTGTTGGCTTTGCTGCTGTTAAGACTTTCATCTATGATTTTAAGACTGGAATGAGACATTCATCCAGTAGGTTTTCTGTGATTGCAGTTTAGGACATTCTGACAAGCATATTCTCTAGTTTTGTGGGCTGAATTAAAAAATACATGGACTTATACAGGAACCTAATGGAGAGAAACATGGATCATTAAAAAAATATGGAAACCAAGAAATGAATGACACATTTGGATTAGTTTAGTCTGGACAGTAGACTTATATCAAGCTTGAAATGCACAAGGGATCTTTAGGTTAGAAGAAAAACTTATTAGTGGAATGTTACAATATGAAGGATATGAAAGCTGTAGCACTGTAGGTCTTTCAGGAACATATCAGATAAACAACAATTAGGAATTTAATTAGTATAGCTGATGCTGCTCTAAGAATAAGGCTTCTGATGCTCCTTTTGTAAAATTTTTTTTTAAAACAACGGAGGTTTTTTGAAACATTTTGATGAAGGGTGACCTTAGGAAAGGAAACATTTATTTTTATAGTGTAAACATATTTACATTTTTGTTTGCAATAACTGTCATTTTACTTTAGAAAAATTAATAGATTTATAAATAGTATGAGTAATTTGTGAAGGACTTGAACAAAAATATGATTTCCATTGCAGTAGGTGTCTATCCTGTAGCATTAGGGCCAAAAAGCTGGTGCACTCTCGTCTCATGCAATGGTACCATGGCTGCCCTAATTTAATTTTTATGGCCCTTCTGAAAACTGCAGTTAAGACATAGGACCTAACTAGGCATCAATCCTGCTGTGCCGACATCCATGCCTTGCATGTTTGTGTAAGACAAATGATGCAGTCAGGATGCCACAGCCAGGTAGAAGAGATTAGAGAGCACACGTGTGTCAGTTTTTCCAGAACCACAAGTACCCTTCATGTATGTGAGTGTAACTCTCCTTAGCTGTTTTACATTTCGTTTTCAAAGCGAGTGCTTTGGTGGTCAAGGTGAAACAGGAATTTTGTTCTTCTTTTCATAAAATATACTGTAAAATTGAGAGAAAATTGGTCAGCAACCTTCTTTTTGCTTCTCACTTTTTCTTCTCTCAGTCCTTGTGGTAACATCCTCAGCTTAATGGGTTGGAAAGTGACAAAACCACAAAATGTTCACACTCAGTCAAAATCAAAGAACAGAAAACTTACTGCATTCATTTCACCACACAGGTCAGATGGTAGGCTCTGAGCAAATCTTGCCCTTGCTAGAGTCATTTACAAATCTCTCTTTAATGAGGGCAAGAATTTACCCCTCTTAAGTCCAACTGCTTAAGTATTTGATAAAGCAGTTTCAGTTGAGGACTGACACAGACTCTGTGTCACCTTGGAGCAACTGAATTGATACTTCCTACTACATATGCTATAAATGCAAATATTTTTAAATATAGAGAAGCTATATTACTGAAAAAGGCAAGAGCATCAACTACAGGCATGGTTCCTGGCTGAAATAAACTGTTGTTAATCTATTGATATTTAAGGGATCAACATCCTTTTCTCTGCCTGGCTAAAAATGCTTATCACTGCTATGTGGGTGCAAAAGGAATTGTTCTTGTCAAAATTTCAGACTAGGTGGTCTTAACAGGTTCATAAGGCTCCTTTCAGATGGCAACAGTACCTGTAACTGATGACTCTCACTTTCTGTATGTGTGTATCTACATATGTCTATAAAAATCTATAGCTCCATCAGTCTGTGCAGAGTACCCAGAGTTCTGAGGTCTCTGCCCAAATTGCTCCATGGAAATCATTTTAGGATGGTGTTCTACATATCACCTTATTCTGATTTTAAATGTACTATGAGCACCAAGCAAAATATGGTTAAGAAAAAAACATACCGTTATTCACTATGTTTATAATGTGTTTATTTTACACTCTTAAAATAAGGAGCAAGGTGTAACTCTGCAGAAGTACTCTACAGATTAAGAAGTTTTTTGGTTTTTAGAGCCATCTACATTTCAATGAAAAATTAATGAAAGATGACATTAAACCTCTTTGCTGTCCATGTTGGCCACCATATCTTGACCCAATTCACTTTCTATCCTTTAAGAAAATTTTTCTCTCTTCACAAGTAAAACAAACCTTTGTGTTTTTTGAGTACATGACAAGTTTCAGCTTTAATTTCTCTGACTGTGGCTGACACATCAGATCACTATACTTATTTTAAAATGCTTAAAACCCTAAGTAAACACGGATATAAAGACACTACATAAATAATGACATTTTATTTCTACTGAGTATTAAAAAAGATGTTACAATTAAAATATACAGATGTCTAAATAACATGTTGAGTGCAATATTTGAATAGCATGAGTAGTTGAAAAGCATAAAGAGAACATAATCCTAATTTCGCCTTTTCTCCTGTGCTTGCTTTTCACAGTGGCAGCAGTGCACGGAAGCCACATGCATAGCATCGGCACAGAGGATGGCACTGACTTGCTCCATGACATATGCAGAAAAGAAGCACTGTCTGAGTGGCACTATCTACCCTTAGCCCAGGATACTCACCCAGGGAATAAACAAAGCTTCTTCGAGGCAGAGCAGAGTAGTCCCCAGCTGGCTTCCAGGCCTGGGCAGATACCACGTAGTGCTGTCAAGCGCCCTCACAAAGCAGGGCCCTTCTTTTTCTTCCCAAATCTCTGCCATCCTTTATCCTGTCCCAGATGTCCTTTCACAACTGCCCAGTCCCACCTGATTCATGTTTATAATACTCTCAATTAAAAAATTAGTAATTAAAATGAAGCCCTCTTTTTCCATATTACTCCCAGCCATTACACTGCTCCATCTGCCCATTCCCAGACCCCTTCTTGTTTTTAAAAGACTCATTAGCATGTGATCTTGTCTCTGCCAGGATTCCCCAGTGCCATCTGCTCCCTTCCTAGATGATCAGTCTCACCCCGATCACTGTTTACCATACTTAAAATCTGACACATTTTCTAAGCATTGGTTTTGAGGGATGCTTTTGTGTTTCTCTACCAAAGTCAACTGCTATCAGCCTCTTGCCACATTGACCCTGGTCCTTAGATGGTCTGATGCATTCCCAGATCTGTGGGGCTTTTGTGCTAACAGCATATCTGTGTCCCTCAGGCTATACAATCACATGCTGTGCTATCTTTTGTATAAGGCATTTAGCTTCTCGTGCCATGACTGAAGACTAAAGTAGCACATCCCCAAACTCAGTGTCCTCTTCGTGGAAACAATTTGTGTCTATCTTAATTCTTCAGCGTAAAAATACTAAGTTCATGTTATATTGCTTGCAAGAGTTTTCAAAACATATTTTTTCCATACATTTGACCTACTGGTCCTCGTGGTTATTTTCATGCATATTTGTAAGCAGTCTAATGCTGAAAAATTCATTTGGGAAACCAGCGATAGTCTATCACCTCTGTTTATCTGAGAAATGTGTTGTAGGGAGAACTGTTCCCACCTCACTCCAGATGTTTGAGCCAGGAACCCAGCTGGGTGGCCAGCAATACTGCTCTTCACTATAGGCCTATCGCCTTGAGTGAAATGGGATCTGTTGTAGTTTTCCATGCCCACCTACCTTCACAGGAATGATCTGGGTCCTTTCTTCAGTAACTCAGACTTCAAAAAATGCCTGGATGTTCACTGAGATCCAGGAGATTGATGTCCAGACTTCTTAACAGCACAGCAGTGTGTGAATGTCCTCCTGTAGAGCCCACCACAAGCTCCATATTCCATATGAGACTGCACCAACCCTGTTTCAGACAGCAAATGGACCAGAGCAGAAAAAAATCCAGGAGCACTATAAACCTCTTTCTCTAGGTTTATATAGACATACACTTAACACAGGGAAGTGACTTTCAGTACTAAGTATCACAGAGTTTGCCCCTTTTAAGATCCAACTCTGCAATACTGGAGGAAAGACTTGCACCAAATCACATAAAATGGGCAACTAAATTTGAGATCAACGAGTATAAACATCTACAAAGACTTAAAAAATCCTTAAACAACTAAGTTTTGCTTACACTTTTGGATAGATCCTCACTGGTTATGAAATCTGTCCCTGCAAACATGGTGGGTTGTTAAACTTGAAAATAGGCTCATTCTCCTTAGTGGAGGTTGCCCTTGATGGGATCTGAGAGTGAGGTAGGAAGAGCTTGTTCCCTGTCATTTGTATGTACTCAGACCCTTAATGGGTAAATATTTTCAGGAATTATGTAAACTCAAAAAGCAGATTTTTAACTTGATAATTGAGTGTCTTCAACGCAGCAGTGTTTTGACAATATGCAAAAGGTTGCTGATGCTATCTCTGAAGAGCTGCAACTGCTTTTAGCACAAATGAAAGCTAGAACCCGAACTGAGATAATGTTTTTCCCTCCTCTTCCCTGGCTGGACTTTATATACATATTTCTTAGAAGTACTTTTTAAACTGTCCTTCATAGTGGCTTGTTTTTCTTGATATCCTTCTCCTCCAATTTAATTTACATTGATTCAAATTGTAAAAAAAAATGCAGAGGAAAATCTCTACTATGCTTTCAGAGAAAAAATTCATAGTCATACTCCCCTATACAAACCAAAACCTCCCACTTTTTCTCTAGTAATGTATTGTTCGTTATAAAAGAAATAGTAAGACTATAGATTCATACAAAATTCTTGTGAACATGACTATCTCACAAACAGGATCTTAGAAAATATAAACTGTGTACATCAGCTAGAATAGTTTAGCCATTGGATATACTTATATATATGCTAGCTTGTTTATCCTACCTTTTTACCTCTGAAGCTTATCTGTGAAACCAGAAAAGAATGGATGATTTATTATTTACCAGAAAATCGCTTATCATTAAATCAATTCCACATAGGAATATATTCATTTTCAAGGGGCACTATGAAGTTCTTCGTTTTGGAATTAACTTAGCATACTAGACTTTCCAGAGTCAGTTGGAAAATATCTAGTATGGCATTTTATCTGTCTGATGACTGTGCCTGAGCTCCCAAGCAAATAAGTGAAGAGATGGGGTAAAGCTGAGTTTCCATTGAGATTTTTCTGACAGAAAAGCTGTGCTGCACAGATGTGGTATCTGAAAGAAGCCCTCAGACCAGCACAAGACTTGGCTCCTCATTAAAGAAGCCAAGGCGTCTGTTCATTGCCACAGTCCTTCACCAGTTATGACTCCAACAAAAAATACCTGAAGAAAACCCCTTGCAGGAGTGAAATAGTCAGGCTTTAACGCAATCATATCGGAGGGACTTGGCATGCAAATACCTTCCCTTGCTTTCTCTCAGACTGCTGCAAAAATAGGAGAAACCATAGCTGATGATGGAGTTCTAACTTGTCTTTAAACTTATTCCCACATTTAAAATAATTTTTGCAAAAGTTTGGAAAACACCGCAAGACTGACAATGGCTTGTGCTGGCATAGACCCTGTGGGAACCCACTTCGTCAAAATGTCACTGTGCTTCAGCCAATGACCATGAGCCTCACTTCCTTGTTACTCTTGGCAAAATTTAGGCCATAAATTCTTTGTGTAGTGGCCCTGCCTGCTCTGAAACTAGCATACTATTTGTTCCTGTCGCCAGATATGCCCCTGTGATTCAAATAAACACGGTCATTTTAGAGGATAACATCGCTTTAGGCAAGGTATGCCTACTTTTCCAGACAGAACTTCCCACCTAGCTGACTAACAGAGAGAGAAAGCAACATTTCTGCTTTACTGAGAACGCTACCTGAGCCATTTATACGGCAAATATATATATATATATATATATATATATATATATATATGTATATATGACTATCTTTATAGCTAAGCAAGAATTAGTGTAACATCAGGAAGGACCTAAACTTGCCCTAATTGCTTAGATACTTTAACAAACTCCTATCATTAAGGAAAAAACCCACCAGACAAACTTGAAGCATATCAGTGTTATGTATATGATTTTCAACATAAACAAGACTGCAATTTTAGCATTACAAAAGTAAAAATCAGATACAAAGGAACCCAGCCTCATTGCACAGTGCCTCTAATGTACTTTGAACACATCCATTTCATAGACAGCCAGATTACAGGCATATATAATATAGACACGTATTACAAAAAATTATGTGTTTCCAGGTTTTAATCTGAATATAAACTTAAATTATTTCAGCACATAAGCAAGATTTCAGTACTTGTAAGATTTCAGTACAGTAAAGAAAAAGACTGAGATAAAAGTGTGATTCTGAGTGACCTCTGGATATTGATACGTGAACTTGGCTCAACAACTTTGATTCACTGAGGATTTATTTCTTCACTTTGCATTTAGTACTGATCATGAAATATTTGCTACAGAACTGAGTTTTCTGATTTTGGTCAATACCTTCCAGTACTTCGCCTCCACAAGATACCTTTAGATTATGAACACGGTATAATGTCATCCAATTCAGCATCTTGTCATAACTATCTCTTTTCCTCAGTCATTATTCCCTGTCACAGAATGTTTCACATCTGCAAAAGGTCACTCTGCTGTATTTTCTGTTTGGTTGAACTTTAACTGGTAGCACAGCTGCAGAAGTGGAAAGTTCATATAGGAAGCCCTGTGGTACATTCCAAGTCAGTGGTCACTGCTTCCTGTTCATCTACACTGAGCTGTGCTATGCTGCTGACTCGCATTTTCTGCAGTATAATTGCGTTTACTAGTGTGTTTCCATGAATGGGTTTGGATTTTACTTACTCTAGACCCACTAATTATCATCACCATCGTCAGCATTACATCACCATCTTCATCGTTAAGATTTTTACCCCATACGAGTTGAGCCAATTGCTATAGGCCACAGTAGCAGATGTAAGCTGAGTCACATTTATTTTTGAGTGCTGTCATCTGCTGTGGTTTCTGGGTTGATCTAGAAACTACAAGTTGGAGCTTGCATCCCAGTACATGCCTTTGAAAGGTGTTACTACCTGGAATTGTTACTGGACAGAAGGATGGGATAGGCTAGAATAAAAGCAAGGAAAGATGATGCAGGAATTGCTTGTACATGAGGCAGTTAATAGCAAGTGATATCTCAGTTGTTTGACCTGACTACTTCATATTTAGGTCAAATACCAACCTGACATTAAAAAGAAAAAGATTAAAAATTTGAAAATTCCTCTGTCCTGCCAGACTAAAATATTTTATGACAATTTTTCAAAGATTTATAGATAATGATGCTGCATAAAAGGATCTTTTGAAGAAACATGAATCTAAACAACATAACTGCATGGTTAATTACAAACCCTTCCTCTCATAATGCTGGGCATATATAATCAATGCTAAATACAAATTATCTGTGCAAGGCAGTTTTGTCAGGGTGAAAAAGAAGAGGAAATGATGGAAGTAATTTAAAAAAAGTGAATTCTTTTGAAAAGACAGTGAACTGACATTCAGAGGATATGACATACAATGAAAGAGGTAGTAAATGCACAAAATTATGGCATTGCCAGTTCCCCTCTGTGGTGACTAACTGCACCATGACTTACAGTGCAGCCTTAAACATGAAGGAGAAATTGAATCCATCACCTTCCTGGTACTGTCATAGTCATTCTTTGGTGTTTCAAAGCAAGATAGGGAAGTGATTCATTGGGATGCTGCTCAGTATGCCAAGGGAGTATGTAAATACCTCCCTTAACCACAGAGGCAGTATTATCAAAATAAGTAAAAGCATCACTAATACAGATGTACTCAAAAAAAGAAAAAATATGTCTGGGGAACAATAAGACTTTGGCATATTCAGTTGATGTTCAAACAGCAAACCCTCAATACATAAGTGTAAATGGGTGAAGTGTGTGTTAGTACACAGCATATTTTGTAATAAAATGTCCTGAATTCTTCATGAGGGACTTTATATTGAATGGTAGAATTTGAATTCTTTTCAGAAAAAAAAAGTTGATTCTTCCAATAAAGTCTTAATAGGCATACCTTCATGATATTTTCTAATTCCATATTCATCTGAATGTGCATTGAATATACTTGAAAATTCCTGGACTGAGAGGCATGGAGTCCCTATGTGCAACCACAGGGGATACACAGAGGCTGTTGCATGTTGCTTGTCACTGCTCCTTGGTCTGTGCCAACCAGACTGTTCATAGGAAGAATGGATAATTCAATCTCTATAGCCACCACACACTGCAGGCAGCTATCCAGATGTGGTAATTGCCTCTGATTATTTCACCAGATTCAGCTCAAATTCTTCAGCAAAAACACCATTGTAATCTATGGGCTAAGGGGAACATTGCTGCACGGAGCCATGGAGCAGATTATACTCCTGAATGTGGGCATTCTAAATATAGAAATGAGAATGATTTTTTTCCCTGAAGCTGAGTCTCACAAACCTGCAGCTGGGTTGCTGATAAGAGTTAGCTCAGAGTTAAAGGTTATGTATTTAAAAGTAGCACCTTCTCTCTGGAATAAATGTTGATCTTGGTCAGCAAAAGCAGGTGAGCTAGAGCTGTTATCGCATGGGGGTATTTTTCTAGGAAAGGAGTGGGTGTCCACAATACCAAGGGCAAGGGTCCTCTGGAGTAACTACCTACCTGTCTGCCTGCACATACTCACTTGTGGGAAACTAATTTGTATTATTGTACTGTATTAGAATTAAAATTATTTTTTCAGAGAATGAGTGTTATTATGCTATACAGATACTATCCTACACAAATATTAAAATGGATGTGAACACACGGAATAAAAATTCCCATTCCTTAGCCTGAAGGTATGACTGGATAAAAAGGCAGTCCTTGCACTTGGGAAAGGTAGGATCAGTACAATGTTAAGTGAGGAGAGACAAACTCCAAAGAGACAGAAGGAGGATGGTTGAAGCTTACATATAGTTTTATGTTCAGCTCATTTTCCTGAAAAATGATATTCTATCCTTTCAAACCCACACATTTCTGCACTACTTGGTTCTATGCCCGTGTAAGGCCCATGTTACAACGCAATTTTGTGTACATTAGTGACAGACTAATCTTGAGTAAAAGATCTGCAGTTTCTGGGAGAGTTGGATGCAAATGCACATTATTAAAATTCAACACTTCAACTACGTTTGCACTATGTGGGATGAACAGAGGAAGATACATAGTACAAATTAAATGATAGCAGTCTGGCCATTCCTGTCTACAATCAAAACCTAAGGATAATACCATGACTGGAGAAGAAGTCTGAATATGTTTACATTATATGCTTTGCTCATAAAGCAAGAAAAGCATCATTACTAATTACATGCATCTCATTGAAACACTACGTATGGTTGTCGTTTAATATCACCGGTGACCATGGTAGCTCTTTTTTCAGATTGTTCGGACACATATGATATTTATCTACCCTGCTTTCCAAATAACCGACTGTCACCAACTTAATGTATGAACCCTTTCCGAAGTGAAGTGATGTGTGTATACTAGAGTGTGAGCTGTTTTAGTAATTCTCTTGTAACGCCCATCACAGATACTATTAAGGCACTGTAAACATTCCTTTGCATAAATTATTTCTCTCCACTTCAAAAATTTCAGGCACTGTAGTCACTACATACAGGCAAGTGGGAAACAGCAAGCAAAGGCAACCAAGCAGCACACTGCAAACGAACTCCTGTCTCACTGCTGCTCTGTGTGGTCTCTGAGCAGTAGGATGCAGGCAATCAGTACAACCAAATGTCTGTAGCTTAATCACTTGCTGCTTGTTGCCATCATCATGCATATACCAGCTGTGAATCAAAACATTTTCACCTTGATTTTAAAGAGGGAGATTGAAGCAATTATATCATACCAAATCTGCTCAATTATTAAATCATCAACTAAACTACACTTGGTTATGCACCCACAACCTAGCATACATAGCATTCATAATTTGTTACTTGGGAAAGCTGACTCCTGAGTGCCTCCTTGACAGGTCACATCTATACCCGGATTTTTTAGCTGTGGTCCTCCAGGCTGCTGCAGAATGGTCTGGGTTTGGTCATCCTTACTATTATGAGTAAAAACAAATGGCACAGAGCTGAACATCGAGAGACCTGACCTCCCAGCAGTTTCCATTGCTACAACAATGTTGGGTATGGATGTGATGCTAACAAGAGCAGTAAATGCTCAAGTACGAATAAATAATAGCTAAATCAGCAATTTAGTTGGACTAGAGTGAGTCTAGCCTTAAGTACTCCTTCAAAGAAGACAAAATGCCTAGAGAAGTACCCTAGATCTTTCCACAAACCTGGCCACAAGCACAGTCTTTTCACCTACAGAGAAAATGGCTAGTTGGGGAAAGTGATGTTCTGATTTCTTCAAAGGCTTGGCAACAGTCATGTCAAAACTCACTGATTGTCAATATGACACATGGTGTTCTCAGTACACATGACAAATACAGAAGTATGCAATTTTATTTACACATATTTCGATTCTCAACCTCAGTCGGGCACTAGTTAAAAGCAAGCAGACAACATGAAAATTTCGGGGCATTGGCTTTCCCAGGATGAACGGTAGTGAAACATTAACACTAGTTTGGTCAGCTGACTGTCTAAGAGTGTCACTTAGAATGAAAAAATAGTAGCAAAAAATCCCTAGAAATTATCTGCCCCCTGCTTTTGCCTCAGCTGTGGAGGAAAATGAAAGGAACATAGAGATGAGAGGATGTTTATTTAATTATTTATTTTAAAGCAGAAGGACTTTGTCATCAGATGCTCCATGCTGTCTTTGTGTTAATGTTCATCTTCCCCAGCTGGGAATTGCTTATCTTCATATGGAGGAAAAGTCAATTTTCCTGTTTTCCTATTTTAATAAATAATCTATATAGAACTTTCCCACAGAGACACAGGATTCTGAAGTATTACAAAAACATTCAAACAAGGAAGCTTGCTTAGGAAAACATGGTATTTGCAGAATCATAACCAAGTTCATTAAATAAAAGTTTCTTATTAATTTGACCAGTTTGAATCTGACAGAGACTCTTTGTCTGTTGTCGAGAGGTGTTGCTTTTTTCCAGAGTACAGAAGTCATTATCTGATGATGTGTGAAATCACACTGCCTCTGCCCTCCCATGCTAGCTGTAAAGCCTGTCATTAGAAGCAGTAGTACATAGATAGGTCTCCAGTAGGTCCATGCAAGGGGTCAAAAAGCAGCAAGTTTCTTGGAAAACCAGAAAACGTGAAGGCCTGCCTAGGACAAATAGTTATTTTCATGATTTTTCTGGTCCAGCATGAAGCAGGTAGAAACAGGAACACACAAAAAAGTGCATAGCTACTTTGTTTCCAATCTAGATTTATAATCTCAAGAAGACTGGAGAGAGTTCAAAGAATCACCAGAAAATTCAGATGTTTATCTCAATGGCGCCTTGAACACTTTTAATAATCACCCAGCGGAATTCTTCCTGTGTAATGAAGACTAGCTGCTGAAAGGACAGCTCTGTAGATATTTTGAGGCTCTCCATCCCAATGACAATACAATTCAGGAACATCGTGCAAAGCTGAATTTGTATTTACCTGAAAAAGCAGCTACAGTACTACAGCATCCTTTCCATTTGCATTCCACTTATATATTAGTTATCATTTTTGTATTAACAGCCCCAAATCACTTTTGAAGTGATCACAATAGCTGATTTTCTTTTCAAATAGAGTAAATTTGAAAAACCTGGGACATTATCCAGCCTTCCTGCTACCTGTGAGAACTGTGGGTTGACAGGCTGCAAAACCAAAAAGCAACAGGACTTGCTCTTCTAACAGGGTGCACAGTCAGCATGCACAGTGAATCTAAGTGTGATATGCCTGTGAGAAATCAGTCTTCATAGGTCTCTACAGGGGTCCTGTTGACTTACAAAATAAGTCTGCAGTCCGGAAAGCAGTGGGACTGATGACTCTACTGCATAAGATGGAGCTACTTGTTTGCACAGTATTAGAATTGTGCTTATTGTGTTTGCTTAATGAGGGCTCAAATGCAATTGCTAAAGAGTGAGATTTTAGCATGAATAGGAAATCAGTAATTCTTAAAACATGTTTGAAATAAAAAATCTTACTCCATTTTCCAGTCTTGACATTTACTATATCATAATATTCACAGGAATAAAGGAAGGGGTAAGCACTTTGGCTTTCCCACTTGGACTTTTATGACAGAAATGAAATTAGATGACAATTCTGCCATGTTCACAGCATTAAAAATAACAAATTCAGAGTTGTAGGAATTAGGGCAACTAATCAAGCCCCATAAACACTGTGAAGGGAAAGCATATTGTTCTTAAAAATTCCCCAATACTTTTAAGAAAACTCTAAGTTCTTAAAAACTGTCTTCTGTCAATGTCACTGGGAAGTAACATTGCCCATGCCCATTGTGCAGAGCAAAGTTGTGACTGCAGCGGGGAGAGTTCTGTGGGATTGCTGGAGAATGATGTTATCCAGCTATGAAGGGGAATGTGGTGCTGACACACAGATCCAGCACCAGAAAGGAGCTGGAGAGCCGTTACTCTGGGAAGCTTTCTCAATTGTCACAGGGTCGGGAACTCTAGCAAGGGATACACTTGCTCAGTGCCCAAGTTCAGGCACTCAGGAAATGTGTAACTTGGGTTTGGCATCTTGCAAGAGTAGCAGGTGCCTTAGGGAGGAGCCTTGCCAAAGAACAGCTCCTCATCTTTTCCTTCTCCCACTGAGGAAAGTTAGGCCTGCTAAAAATTCACATGGCTTTAACTAGCAAAGACATTCCATTAGTGACTGAGGTTTCTTGTACTGCTGTGTAAGTATGTAGGTTGTCTCTGAGACACTGCCTTCATGGCTGTCATCTAGAATTAGATGATTTTGTTTCAGATGTACGGGAACTGGGCTTCCAGTATTTCAAATTAACATGTGCTTGTTGCCTCCATCAGGCAGCTAACCCAGTGCTCTTAACTTTCCTGTCGATGAAAACATACAGCTTGTGAAATTATCTTCACTAGCCATAAAGGTCCCATTGTTCTGTCCTGCAAATGACAAAAACCCACAAAACACTTATTGGAAATAACCAGAGAGGAAGGCAGAGTGATTTGGCATCAAACAACAGCGAGAACCACTGGCCAGAAACTCTACTCCATGAGTTCACAGTGTGGGACTCAAGCTGTCGAGCTCAAATGGTAGAAATATTTATCTGCCAGCTCAGTTTATACCTGTATGGAGCAGAATGGCCAGTTCTTGGCAAGGAATTCTCTCCCCTAGCATTGAAGAAAGACCACAGGGAAAACGCCCTAGGCAAAGGCTTTTCCATAGCACCAGAATCTGGCCTTCTGTGGGAAATCAGAGGGATATGCTGTGCAATACTGCTGACAGAAACTTTCCAGGAAAATTAAAAGAAAGGAGCTCACAGGAAAAGAACTACAGATAACAGAGGGACTTCCCTTCTATCTACCATTTTTCTGTGGAGCACTTTGAAGAATTTCCACTTTAAAGAAAATTATTGTAAAACACAGCCCCTTAATGGTTTGCTTTTTCGATTTAGACTGAGAACTCCTCAGCCGTGGTTAAGCTGTACTCTTTAGAAGTGGATTTTTTAATATTCTGTCCAGTAAATTGCAGTTTTCTGATTTGTGGGTTTGCTTTTGAGCTCTCTTCTAGATTGTGCAAGTCCTGATGGCAGCAATTTCTTTAACCTTTGTCCATGTACATTGCTACGCACTACAGCTTTTCTCATACTCTGTATCACTTGGACACATGCTCATACTTCCCATGACTGTGGCCTCATAGACTTTCTTGAATCAGTCACAAAATTCTTGGATTGAATTCACATTGAAGAAAGCATGTCTTCTGACTATGCACAAGTTTTAACATGCTGGCATCATAAAAAAAGAGACCCACTTTGTGCTATGGTGTTACAGCTAAAAAATAATGATACATCCCATACACTTAGCTTTGAATGCAGTTTGTGAGGGATTTGGAGATGTAAGATTACATCTTCAAACATGTAGGAAAAGTTAGCTTCATAAAAGAACTGCCAAGTAAGATTGTGGGGTTTTTGTTTAGTTGCTGTGGTCTTCCTGACCTATACATTGGGGGAAGTAAGACCTTACTTAAAAATCCATTTCCTGTTCCTGAAAGCTTTCTTGAACCCCCTGAAGTTGTTAGCTCACAGCAATGCTTCTTGGAATGTTTCAACCTACTCCAATCTTTTGTTGGCTTAAACACTTTCCAAATGCCCACAAAGAGTTAGGGTTTCTTAATGTGATCTGTGCTGAAAAGTGCCTCTCATGCCACTTGAAAAATCATAATTCGTTTCTAAATATGGTCTCAAATTTAAAAAAGGGGGTTTTGACAATTTAATAACTAGTAATTCATGTGGCTCAGAGGGACTAGAAAGCAAAAGAGATAAAACCAATGGATAGCAGATATATCTTCAGTGACACACTTGGAAAATGAAGGGCCTGAAATTGATAAAATTGATGTAGCTATTTGCCTTGGGTAGTGTGAGCAATTTTGTGTCTCTTTTCTTGCCCTTTTTTTTAACGTCACTGCCAAGTATTTGAGGTGGTTGTTCAAAAAATATAATTTTCGGTGAGCTTTGAACTCTTCTGATGAGTCTGTGAGGTTCCCACTAACCAAATGAAGGAGAATGATTTTGTCCCACTTCTCGAGACATGGGTGAAACCTGCACATTGTTACCACATCACTGCACTGCACTATTCGTACACTACCCCGCCTCACTCACAATCTAGTAGTTTTTAAACCCATGTTTGCTTTTTCTGCACATGTGCCTTAAATTATAAGGGTATTTAAATAGAGCCAGTGCTACCTCGTGGAATTAAGTTGCTCTGTGGGTCTTATGGAACATTACACATACTGGAAAGGAGAAAATATTTGGTAGGATATCACGCTTTTTTTGTGATGTTGGACTCAGACCTTTAGCGCAGCTTGGCTTTCATACTTTAAGAGCCATGAAACTCAAATGTATTCCAGAGTTCTGAGGGAATTGTCTAATGCAGTTGCCAAGTCATTCTCCATGATATTCAAAAAGTCACAGGGGTCAGAGCAAGTCCCAGGTGACTGGAAAAAGGGAAACATTGTACCTGTCTTTAAAAAGGGTAGGAAGGAGGACCCTGGGAAATGTCAACCCATCAGCCTCACCTCTGTGCCTGGGAAGCTCATGGAACAGATCCTCTTGGAAGCTGTACTAAGGGACATGGAGGACAGGGAGGTGATTCGGGACAGCCAGCACAGCTTCACCAAGGGCAAGTCCTGCCTGACCAGGCCAGTGGCCTTCTATGATGGAGTGACTCCGTCAGTGGACAAGGGAAGGGCTACAGATGTCATCGACATAGACACAGACAAACGGACAGAGTGCATACTCAGCAAATACACAGATGACGCCACTGACACACCCAAAGGATGGGATGCCATCCAGAGGGACCAGGAGTGGGTCCATGGGAATCTCACGAGGTTTAAGAAGATCAAATGTAAGGTGCTGCACCTGGATCAGGGCAACCCCCAGTATCAACCAACACAGGCTGGGCGTGAACAGACTGAGAACAGCCCTGCTGAGAAGGACTTGGGAGTGCTGGTGGATGAGAGGCTGCACATGACCCAGCCATGTGCACTCACAGCCCAGAAAGCCAAACGTGTCCTGGGCTGCATCCAAAGCAGCGTGGCCAGCAGGGCGAGGGAGGGGATTCTGCCCCTCTGCTCTGGTCTGGTGAAACCCCACCTGGAGTCCTGCAGCCAGCTCTGGGATCCCAGCACAGGAAGGACATGGACCTGTTGGACTGAGTCCAGAGAAGAGCCACCAAGACGATCAGACAGATGGAGCACCTCTCATATGAAGAAAGGCTGGGAGAAGAGGAAGTGTTCAGTTTGGAGAAGAGAAGGCTCCAGGGTGACTTAATTGTGGCATTTCAGCGCCCGAAGGGAGCCTATATGAAATCTGAAGAGGGACTTTTCACAACGACATGTAGTCATAGGACAAGAAGAAGGGTTTTAAGCAGAAAGAGATGGAAATTAGATTAGAAATTAGGAAGAAATTATTTACTGTGAGGGTGATGAGGCACCGAACTTCCCATCCCTGAAAGTTTTTAGGGACAGGTTGGATGGAGCTCTGAGCAACCTGATCTAGTAGAAGATGTCCCTGTTCATGGAAGCAGGGTTGGAACGAGATGATCTTTAGGGTCTCCTCTAACCCAAACCATTCTATCACTCTGTGAAACAAAGCAGCTTTCCTGAAACTGAGTGGGTAGGTTTGTGCCCTATTTCTGTATAGGTGAATTGTCATGGACAGGGAGCTAGTTTCCTTTGAAATAACCACGCATGGCAATGGTTTCTCCCCTGATCTCACTTAACTCTTCCACAATTCTGATGAGTTGTTGGACATTTTCTAAAGCATGCAACAATATCAGCAGCTTTAATTACAGATGGGTTTTGTGGTTTGGGTTTTTTTTTTTCCCAAATATATCAGTCTTCAGCAAGCTGAGTTTCTTCTGGTGGAATGAACACTGATGCATAGAGAGATACAGGTCTGATTAAGCAGACGCCAGCCTTTCTGATTCAATTAATGTAATCCTGATGTGTTGGTCATAACTGAAACACTAATTAAAATCAATGATAGCCTCCTGCCTTCTCGTCTGTTTGTTTGCTGCAAAGGAGAAGCAGTTTCTGTCCTGAAAATACTCGGTTTGGTTTGTCACTGCTCTTTTAGTTATGTTCTGATGAGTCATGATGACTTACACTGGGCCTGTGTAAGTGCTTTCTCACTCTCATTTCTGTTCCTTAACTCTTCTCTGCTTGAAATTCTCAGCAAATATCATTAGTGCATTATTCTGCCTCCTTATCTCATTAGTTAGTGTGGATCCTCTGGGAAGAGGAAAGGCTGGAACACCTAATTATCTTTAAAGTACATGGAGGGGAGATCTGGGAACACCTAGTTTGCTCACAAAATTACAGGTTGCAAGTCACCAGGTGGAAAAGGAAGAAGAGAACAAGAACTAGCAAGCAGCATCACTTTGATGTTCTTCCCCAGAGCCCTGTGGGCATGCTGCACCGGGGCAATGCTGACACAGAAGTATAAGGAGGCGTCCCTCCTTCCATTCCTTTTCTTGTCCTCTCCTTGGAAAAAAATTAATCACGCTGTGGTCTTACTGACTTCAGCTATAGGCCTGAGCATCTCTGCCTTTTCAGTCAATGGAAAAGGGCAAAGATGTAATGAGAATGGGTAAATCTGATGTAAACATATCTACTATAATCTGTGGAGGGATCATAAAAACAGGGAGAAAAGTCTCTTTAGATTTGCTAAAAAATATATTTGTATTGTAATTCTTTATGGAACTGTAGCAAGTTGATGGCAGCCCTGAGCAATTAGGAGACCTTCCTGTGAGCAGAGTACAGCTGAAGTTTGGCCTGAATGGCTAGGATACAGACTGGGAATGTGGGAAATGGGTGCTCTGCCTATAGTCAGAGTTAAAACTACTCATTGCCAAACTCTCATTACTTGAGGCCAGTGCTTTATACCAATCCCTCTTCTACCCTGACTTGCAAATCACAAGGTGATTTGTTACATCTATTTTCACAAGGTGAGGTGGTGGCAACAAATTTGCTATGAGACATATTGGTGGGCTCAATTGTGGGAAGCTTCTGTGCGCTGTTTCTGCTATGTTTAGACAACACATTGGATACTTGTATTTGCATATTCGTGTATGACTGCAATATATTTGTGTATCAACAATGCCTGGGGATTTCAGCAGCACATCCTTCTGTTTATTTTGGCCTCCATGGAGATGGAACAATAAAGTTGTGTTTTGGTATATATGCATTTGTTGATTTTAGCTCCAAGCTGAACCTATGATGGGAAGCACACATGGCTATAATGCTAACCTCTTGTTCACAACATGACTTCAAGGTCCTAGAATGATCAAGTTTCTTCCCAAAGAGGGATAGCTTTTCTGGCGAGACCTGATATTTTGACTATACTTGAGGAGAGGGAAATGAGCAACATTTAGGACACAGAGGTGCTGCATAAGAAAAATGCCACTGGTCTTGTTTGTCTTGCATTCTGGTTGGGAAGTCAGTTGTTAGTGTTCTCAAGCTCTGTCCACTAATGCAAGACATTCTTCCTAAAAGTACTGAATTTTCCCTATGTCACACAGTAACAGGGTGGTTTTGAGTTTCAGGGTTTTGGAATCAATACAAATATTCAGTAAAAATACACATGCAACATGTTCAGTAGTTCCTTCACTTAAAATACAGAAAGTCATTGCTTTCCAGCCAGTCCCTCTCTACAGTGATTTCTGAAATGATCCACTTCCTTGTTTTTAATGTTTTGGTTCCATTGATGAACCAGCCTGCCTTCCTTCCTTCCTTCCTTCCTTCCTTCCTTCTTCAGTTCCATTGAGTTGCTTCACATAACTCAGCCTGATGGTTTACATGATGAATAGTTCAGCATTTTATTTTATTGTGAAATTTTCAGTGGTTCAAGACAGCATTTTTTCCGTTTTGATTAATGTATTGTGCTGGTTTGGCTGTAAACCAGCAGAGAAAATTAACCCCACACAGAATACCTTGAGAGATTTTAGGTTAAAATTACAATTTTAATAAAAAAGGTTAAAATAAATGCAGTAATACAGAAACACAGGCTTAAACAAACCGACAGAGTTACAGTACAACCTGATACCCTGTTGACCAGGGTGGTAGCTGTGCAGTCCAGTTAGGCACTGGTCCTGCAGAAAGGCCTGGTAATTCAGTCCTGGTAGTGGAGTGGAGTAGCTGAGTCCAATTCCAAGAAGTGGAGTGGAGTAGTTGAATCCAACTTTGAGGAGTGGAGTGGAGAGTCCCGCCGAGAGTGGAGTCCCAAGAGCAGAGTCCCATTGAGTCGAGGGTATCTTCTCCCATCCAAAACCCTTACTTTATGCTGTGTTTCTTGGTTGGCACCTCCCCCAGGGGCGGGGACTTTCACAATGGAACAGGATCTTCCTGATGTTCTATTGGTTGCTTTGGTAATGAGCTTGGATGAGCCCCAGGCTCCTCTGAGATGCTCCTGAGGGTTCTCAGAGATGATCCGGGGTCCTCCGATGGAGTTCAGGCTAATTAGTCAGGCTGGGTGGTGCTAATGGGCCATTACCTGAGATTAGATAATCAGCTGGGTGGTGCTTGTTGTCGGTTTGGGTGCTTATCTCAGTTGAGATAAGGAGTCCCAGGTGTGTAATTATGACATTTATCCAGCTTTTGTGGGTGGTAATAGAATATATAACTAACCCAGGACATGTATGCATTTTCTAATTCTGCATTGTAAATTTATTATACTTATAATGAATTTGTATTTATATATTAATATTAATATATTAATATGATGACCATATTATTAATATAATGTGATCAAGTTCAACCTTAGTAGAAAAAGAGATTTTTTTTCACTGCTCTCAATATGAAGAGAAACAGGTGAAACTATTGTAAAAATGAGCTTAAAGGTGGAGAATAGGACAATTACCTTAATTCTTTTTCACATTATGAGTAAGTAGAATAACCCTCACAACCCTGATATTGTGAAGTAATTGCACAGACAGAGAACTTCAGCACAGAAGGAGAAGTTCACAGGGGCAGGATCATTCTCAAAATTCTGAGAATGCTCTTAAATTTGCCTTAGTCACAAAACCAGAGGCACTGGGCCAGCCCAAAGTTCAAGGTGGTCAAACTAATCTCCAACAGTTGTGAAAGGTGCTTGTGTGTCTGTGTGTGTGTGTATGCGTGTGTGTGTGTATACATGTGTGTGTGTATACGTGTGTGTGTCTTGGGGGGTGTACACAAACGTGTGTACATGTGCGTGAGTACTTACATGTAAAATTATTTGCGTTCTCAAGCTCTGTCCGTAAGATTACGTTCCTGTGTCACAAGGCTGGCTTCATTGCAGCATGGTGTTTCACGTCTGCCTTGGAAGTTTTCACTTCCTTTTGTGAAGAACCCAGCCACCATTACATTTTTTCCCAATTCATAGGGAAAGCAAGAGAAGGAGAGGGGTGTTTGTGCTGTGGAAGAGGTCATCCGGACCCAGTCTTTTTTGTGGCACTCCCTTTGTTCCTAGGACCTTGGGAGGAGAAGAGAATGCTATTTGGAGGTATCGCTCATGATTGAAGGAGATGCTCAGGAACCCCTCTTCACGCATGTTGGTACTGAAGAAAACAAAGTGATTAAAAATGTTGTTAGTTTCTTGTTTTTCTCAGTGTATATGTATTGAGCATTGGAGCAGTGTCTCTTCTATACCATATACAAAGGATGGAATACATTCTGCAAAGCTTGGGGAAACAAATAATAACAGAATAACTTTCATGTACCTTGGGTTTAAACAGGATTTTTTGCCCTTATTTGAGTGACTACACAAAAAACCTCTTGCTAATCTAACTGAAAATTATCTTTTATCATTTAGATAAAAGGCTTTTTAGAAAGGCAGGCAGACTCAGACAATCAATTAACTTCTTAGAAATATTGCTCTATAGTGCCATCTGCTTTCTTCATTTCTTCATCACTCTAACTAAACATAAACACAGATCTTCACTATATATATGTTGATAAATACAAATATTTTTAATTATTAGGTAAAAATTTTAACATGAAACATCTCAATTAATGCGAGCATATTGGTCATATCTGTGCATTCCCAGACATGCGCTGTGTCCTTAACATCTGCTAGGCTCTATTTAAGTTATTATTGTCCATATGGTACGGCAGTGAAAGAACGACAGATCAGTGATGTAACTGCCTGCAATAGCTGCTGATGCTTGCAAACTGTTCACTCAGTGAAAGCATGAGATAAATGATTATTCAGAATCATGTTACCAAAAACAAATCTCCTCACTGAGAACCAGGTTAATTAATTTTCTAGTGTATTAATTATGCAGCTTTGCCTGTGGTGCTCTGCTGCAATTTGGTGCAACCTGTCTCACTGAAGTAGTAGGCAAGAAGAACTTGGCAAGGGTAAAAGTTAATTCTAAACAAGTGTAAGGTCTGTTTTTTGACATGGGCAGATGCAACAAACTTCTGATGCCAAACTGCTGAGTAAAGCTGTGCTAAGACTGCAGCTCTTGGCTACATGAAAGCAGAGATGTTACATTAATTTCTGATATCCTCGAACCTGTATAAGTCATGTCAATAGGGACAACATCTTTCCACTTACCTCTTGGTCTTGAAAGTATTTACATTTATTATTGGCTACTAATTTTCTATGCAAATGAAGTCTATTCCTCTAAGCATATTCCTGTCTAGGTTCTGTTAGGTGTTTTTCTCTTTTTATTAGATACGGTCAGGAATTTTTTGAAGCAAAAATCATGACACAAAACATCAGTCTGTCAAAACCATTTACTATTTTTGGAAAGGGACAAAGGAGTTTTAGTAAAACAAATCTATCAAGAGACATTTACAGCCAAAACCAAAGAGAATGAGAGTTCTCCATTCCTTAGTGTTGTTGGATTGCAGGAAAAAAGTACTTGCCCAGAACCTGTGGTTTCAGATAGACAGAGCGGCCCTCTGTACAGTGGCCTTCTCCATCCCTGTACCTACCCATGAAAGGATTGGATATTTTGAGCTTTTGCTTTCCAGACGGTTTTAGCTCCATCCCAATGAAGAACCACAATATTAGGAAAAAAAAAAAGAGAAAAAAAAAACCAAAACCAAAAACTTTAATATTTTTACAAAATAAGTAAACAACTTAAGTTCCACATCTACCTAGGAATGCAGAAATTAAAAGAAAAAGTGACCATTTCTCAGCTATATGCTCTTGATATCACCTCCAGTTATTCTCCTTTCTAGCTAAATAATCCGGAACATCTCAGTCTTTTTTTGTAACTTTGAAGCTTTTATTCTTGTTGCACTTCTAGTGGACTGAGCAAAACTAGGTCAGGAGAAATTTTGGTGCAGTAATTAAATGGAAAGGATCTGTAATCCACCTTATTTTTTTTTTTTTTACCATCTATTTAACAATTTCTATGTTGCATTGTCCACAAAAAGGGAAGACATTTTTTCCTGAATCATTACAGTTAGCTTAGGATTCAGTAACCTGAGCACAACATTTCCTCCAATGCACACCATTTATCAGTGCTAAATGTCATCCATCATTATGCTGTCTGTATATTTAACTTTGATGCAACCTTGTGAAGTTCTGGCTAATTATCTGTAGTTCTGTTTACACAAAATAACTTCTATATCAGTAAATTCTGACACTTTCCACTGCTTTTCCTATCTACGGATGGATCCCCCCGGTACAATAATCTTAGCACTACCTTGATGCAATTTTACCACACTGCCTCTTGTGCATGTGTTCCTCTCTTTGCCTCTTCTAAAGAGTATTCTGAAAATAAGGTTTTGGACAATCTACTGTCCTAAGCTGGATAACAAAAAAAATCACTTTGATCAGTGTCATACATACTCGTGGATTAAATTATGGGTTTTCATGCTACTTTCATAATTTCTTCTGAAGAGTATTTTTAAGTCCTTCTCTAAGGCCATTTACAAACCCATCTCAAGAAGCAGAGGTTGCTCATCAGGGACGTCTCCACGTGTGCAGTCCTGCCCTCAGTCTCAGTGATTGATTGGAAGTAAGGGTCCAATTGCACCTGTGCATGGCAGGGCCAGGATTCTCATGGATCCCACAGGTGCAAAGAGACCCCTGAGCCTTGGGAACAGGGCTGAGGTTGGAGCTGCAAAGAGGGGTCTGACAGACAATAGGAGAAGAAAAGGAAACCTGGTAGGATTGTAGGTTCCCAGGTTGGCCTCTGTCTGCCCTCTGCATCTCTGTGCCCCAGAAGTCTCCATCACTGCTGCAGCAGGATTTGTCTTTCCAGAGGACCAGAGGATGGCCTGCGTGTGCAGCAGCAGCACACTTGGAGGGTTTTGCCCAGTTGGTCAATCTGGTGTGGCAGCTGATTGTGTTGATGATGCCAAGACACAGGTGACGGTGGGTTTTCAACATCCTCTATTTCATTCTATTTCTTGTCCTTACTCTCCCGTAAAAATTCCTCAAAGTGTTTGGTGGTAAGAAAGTAAGCAAGCAGCATGCAACCCAGGCTGACATGAAGCACATGGCTGTGAGGAATGAAATGGCTGTCTGGAGATGGGTCACCCCTGGCTACCAAAAATTGTCTTTGGCCCGTGACACCTTCACTGGCATTGGTAGCACCACCTTTCTTCTCTCCAGCAGCAGCAGGTGCCATTCCCAGCTCCAGCATCTCTGCCTGTGTTGTGCCACAAGCCCTGGGACCTTCACATGGGTGTCATGGACAGTTGTTTTGGTCTAGGGCAAAGTGTTCCTTCTCCAGTGTTCTCCATAGCTGTGGGCCTGGTAAAGTAGCTGCACCCATCAGAGGAGTCATGAAAAGCAATCACAGAAGTGAACTTATGTGTATTGAAGATAAGCAATAAAAATTTCAAACCAGCCTCCAGATTTATATGCAGGAGTGCATATAAAATATACCAGTATGTCTAGCAACGTATTGATAGGGGACACTTCCAAAAGAAAGCGGAAAAAAAGTTTAACATCTACCCCCTTGAACTCACCAGCACATACTGGTTTATTCTTCTGGTGATAGCCAACTGAACAGGATGTACAGGTGGTTGGGATAAAGTGATTTAAAAGGATTGGATAATACAAGACATCACATTGAAAAGATTTAACTGATTTACAAATCCAAAGCCCAGAAGGAGTTCCACTTCTGGTGTTAGAAGCTAGCTTTTCATTTCAGCAAGATAAATTGACCTGACCTATATATAATAGTTAATTTAAATATAGACTATGGGGTCTTTGAAAAATTGCTCACTTTTCCCCTCTTACAGTTCAATGCAGCTGGAAATAACAGATTCATTTATTGTATGTTTTTATCTCTTGTTAGTGATTGTTTCCTGTTAAATATTTTATTAAATAACCAGCAGAACTAAAAAAAATACCTGCACATGATTAGATAAGAAGCAGATCTGTCTGATAGCATTAATTGCTTACCATCCTTGATCTTCCAAATGCTTTTTACAAACTGTAATAATTGATCTCCGAAACTTAAACAGAGGTATTACATATTTTGGATAAAGGGAAATGGAGAGATGAATGTTCCCAGATTACTTTATTTTTTTGGTTTGGTTTGGTTTGGTTTGGTTTTTCACAAACTCATGGAGTTGGGTTTTTGCAAGGCCACATCATGCCCCACTTAAAATGTTTTGTCCTGGATCAGGTGTGCAAGAATGCATGGAAAGCTCATATTTCACCCAGTGATCACTTGTACAGTGGTCTGTGGTAATTTTGCAAGTACTTAGCAAAGACCTTAATTATTTCAACATTCTAGTTATTCTTTGAGAGAGTAGCCAGTAAGCAGTGTAAGGTGCTGAACAAAGGAGAAGGGTTTTGTTGCTCTTGGGGAACATGAATTCAAGGCTAGCAGACACAGAAAGTAGAATGATTGCTCCAAAAGCAAAACTATTTGCAGGACACTGAACAGAGTACAGTTCTTCCAAAGCTAGTTACGGCCTGTGTAGCTGTTCCTGCAGGTTGCTGGCTTGCAGAGCCCATCAGAAATGGTACTTCTATCCCACAGGAATGTCAGCAGTTTCAAATCCAGTTGTTTCAAATCCAGTTGTTTCAAACCCTGTTGTTTTGAGATGACAGAAAAACCAACCAACCCACCAACCAAAGGTTGAAAAGAGTAGCTCTTTTGCTTTTTTTTTTTTCAAATTTAAAGTTCTCAACATTTTTTTTTGATATCTCAAAAGGACCATTAATACCTGGTTGTTGCGTTCTGTTTCCCAACTTTGGATAATAGGGATCATAACAAATTTCTAGTCAAGAGGATCTCCAAGCCACCCTAATAAGAATAAAAGAGACTGTGATGCAGTTAGGCATGAAGATGTTAATCATGGCGCAGCTGGTTATAGTTCAAGAGGCCAAAGTTGTGCCTAAGGCTGAAGAGCTGAGAGCCTGCTTTGGGTTAAGAAAATGGAGTGAAGCTGTGGGTGCCTCATACAATTCAAGGAGAAGCAGTAAGGAACAGTCTGGCATGAAGGAAGGAGTGGTGATAGGGACAGTGAGCATCTAGAATAAACGAGAAGTGATATTTGGCCATTCCAGATGTATACTTTCATATTTAATCTCAAACATTTAAAATTCTCAAATGCAGTGGAGTTTTTAAGTGAGAAATATCACAGCCGTTGATGCAAGAAAGTAGTTTTCCCTGAAAAACAAAGGACAAGGGAAATATATGCCTCTATTTCCTATCTCACAAAATATGTCTGTTTTCTTAATGGAGCCCCAGGAAGCACAGGCAGTACAGAGCTCCCAGTCACTACCTTTTGCAGAGCAGTTTCAGTAAGAACAACAGAGCTGCCTTTGCTCTCCATCTCTCTGTCCACCACCCACCTGCAAACTCATGCTTTTCTAAAAACTTACAGATTTATTACTAACAGGGGGAAAAAAATGGAAACATTCATTTCACGAGGAATTTCAAGTGAGAATCTCTGTGTCTGCATCACCAGTTCTGGATTCCTGCATGTACTGTGTGGAGTAACACGTGTTAAGTGATAGTAAGCCTCAGAGCAGGGTATGGCTAGCACTCAGGGGAGATTTAATTTACTGTTCAGTGGAACAAATGCTATTGTGCAGCGACAGCTGGTGCACTGAATGACACGCAGTGACTGCCTGACTGACTCACAACAATAATACCCAGAGAGGCTTGCACATCAGGCTGTCTTGAAGGGAATGCAGAGAGGAGGCGTCTAAAAAAAGCAGACCTCACTATCTTTGCTAGCTCAGGCCTGCTCATGATCCACTTGTTCCAATGCTGAACCACCAGGTACACTGTGAAAAGGGGAAATATCCATGTCCTAGAGTGGAGAAAATTTTCTCTTTAGTTTTATTTCTGTTTTCTTCCAGTAGGTGTTTCTCCCTCTCCTCTCATTGATCAAACTACAGAATCAGTGAATATGAACAGACAAAATTCATGCATGCTTCAGGCTGGAAGATGGTTGGCCTGTTTATGCTTCAAACTCCTTTCCACAGAGATATTTTTGCTTCCTAAATGCTGGTATCTGGAATATTTATGTATCCTCTTCTGTCAGAACATTACTATTATTCTCTATGCAATTTTTAAAAGGCTTAATCCTGGATATATGTTTTCCTGGTTTATATAGAAGGTCATAGTGAGACAAACCTGGCATCTGAATAGACTCAGATAAATTTATTTCTCAACTGTGATAGCTAAGTCACTTGAAAACTCTGGGTCTGGGCTGCAAGTTGCACTCCTTCTGTGTGGACATGGCTAGAGTATATACAGTATGTTTCAAAGCCAAATTGATAAAACAATCCCCTTGCCCTCATTTTGCATAAATAGGCTTTGCTTCTGGGCAGGTGAACAGGTATATGTCTGATGTAGAGGTCATGCAGAGTGCTGGGATAACGAACCTAATAATATTGTTCAGAAGTGGTCAGACAAATAAGGTCTTCAAAGTACACGTGATAGACAAGGGGAGTCAGGGTCAGCACCACCCGAATGGCTGGCAACACTGCTTCCACCTTCCTGCCATGTGGGGCAAAAGTTTATTTGTTCTGATCTGCGATGGAGCTCTTGTAGAAAAATAAAAGCTGGAGCTGTTGTACTGCAGCTAGCGCAGTCGGATATAACCCAGGGGAAGCCACTGGAGTGTGGCTGTAGCCTTCACTACGGTCCTCCCTCTCTGCCGTCTGTTGAACAGTTGTGCCTTTTTACCTCCTATACTGATTAAAAATAAGGTGCAGAATGGTCTGGAAAAGGCAGCAGCCAGGGACTTGAACAGTGAACATTTGCAAGCTTCATTTTGATTCCCATCAAGTAACTGCTGGGAACTGTACTGGGGACAGGGAATACAGAGCACTTAAAGGAAGTGCATCACATATTTGGTAGAAGTATTTGTCTGAAAATAATGTTAGATGCTTTTGAGGAACTTATGTGAACACCACCCACCTTAGATGCCTTTGGGGGCTACTGTAGGTTACCTCACTGTATGCTCTGATGTAACTTTAAGAAAAATTTGGTCTTTCTAAAAAGCAGCAGAGTTTCCATTGTTCAGTGTCAGAGGAACATCGATTTTTTTTCAGCTGGTGCAAGACCTTGATTCTTAACAGGAGTGGCACTTTGCTGCTTGCATATGCCCAGGAAAGTTGTTGCATTGTTTTAAGTAGCCAAGGAAACCATCCTCAAAATGAACAGGAATAATTCAGGGCTCCTCCCCCATGTCTGCCAGCTGCACTTTCCTTGCCTACAGAAAATTCTTCTGGTTTTCCTCTGTTTTGGACTCTCATTTTGCAAAATACACAGGCTTTGAATATGTCTCAGTTACAAGACATAGCAGAATTGACTGAATTTGAAGAAATTTGGTTCATTATGAGATCAGCTGTGCAGTAAAAAAGAGCCATCATAGGAACTTCACCATGACAAATGTGGCATAACTTCTAAAGGGGAAGTGATTTTACCTTGATTCTTACTACTCTAATAGTCAGCAGAAGTTTTCCTAATATGAAAAGAGAGCTAACCTTTTGACTTCTTCATAATGTTATCATTCTGCAGACAAGTGATGTCAATTCTTTTGACAAGGAGCTGTGTGCATTTGACTCATGCACATATTTCTCTTGACAAACTGTAAATTTTGGTAACAATTTTCTATCTATTCCAATTATTATCCATTTGTTCCACACTTCTCATTGTTTGGGTATTTTTAAGTGAGTATTGAAATTTCTTCAGGAGAGGTAGATTTTCTGTCCAGCTAAATCCACACTGATCAGCATCATGCAGATGTCTCAGAAAAATTATTTTAATGGGCTTGGCTCTTCCATCTGAGATGCTGTCTTCTACATCTTTTGTCTTAAGTCATTCAGCTGCAATATGTAACTGAGAAAGAATACCACAGTAGAGAAAGATAAACAAATGCAGATAAAAATCTACAAGAAAATATTCCCAAGGATAGTGCACTGTGAACTATGATTTGTATTGCAGGTTGCTGACAGTTTGACAGATTATGTAAATCTACACACTTAAGGGAAGCAATCAGTAAAAAAATTATTATTATAAAACCAATTTCCCCCTCCTCTCCAAGCACACCAGTAAGTAGAACCCGGTAGTAATTTTGGGAATAATTTTCAGATGGTGTGAGCATTTTTGCCTCTTTAGCAAAGATAGCCAGAGTATAATACAGGACTCCAGTTTCCTTTGCAAGGCCTCTTCTAAGCTGTTTACAGAGCAGAGAGCAAAAACTGGTGATGACAATGCCTGAAGGCAATCTGCTCTCCATAAAAGACAGGATCAATGTTTAATGTGCATACAGCAGCAAAAGGTATTGCCTGTTCCTTATGCCATTAAGCTCTACCAGCTGCTTTCCAGCCCATGCAGAGAGGCAGTGCAGAAGAGCTTTGTGCTGGTGGATGCTGTGTGGCTGCCCTGTTTTTACCTCTGTTTTTTACAGCTGAATCCCTTCTGGCAGCCGTGGCTGCTTGACATGGCTGCAGTAAAAGGTTTTGGTGCTTGGAGCACCTTTCTTTTGCACATTTGTCTGGTTCCCAGTTCTCTTTCCATCTTTTGGATGTTGTCAGCCTGTGCTGGTAGCGTCCTTCAGTAGCACTTCTCTCCCCCCACCTTGAGATCCCCACTACTTCTGCAGTATATTAATATTACTATAGACCATGATTTGTGAGACAGATTGAGAGGAAGAAATTGGTAGAAGAGATTGGTAGAAATAAATATATTGCTACAGAAAAAATATTTAACCTAAATCCTTTTCAAAATCTTTGGAGAGAAGGAGTTTTACACTGCTTTTTAACATTTCCCTTCAGGATTAATGTGCACAGTTATGTCCACATTACTGACTGGTGACTCAGGCATCCTTTACGTTCAAGGAAAGGAAAAGGCATGAAAAGGATCTTTTTCATCTGTTGTTGCTCATCTCTAGGTTCATTTACAATGTATATGTTGAATGTTTGTGCAAATTGAACCTCATGTAAATTCTTTAGGTTTTCATAGTGATTTAGCCATGAAAGTTATGACTGCAAATGATGCTCTGAACTTTTCCACAAACTGAGAGACAGTGAAAACTTTAGGACAAACGAAGCATTCTGAATAATTTTCTTGGTTCTATTCTGTACTGATTGCTGATCAAGTGTAGTTTATTGATTTTTACTTGTTCCCAAATTTCTAAGTATTTTCAATGTGTGGGCCCGCGCACATGTGTGTGTCTTCCCTTACGTCTCAGTCCAGTCTGAAGCATAGTGCTGTGCCTGGCCAAAGCCCTGCTCTCCTGCCTATGTTTCCCTTCCTGGGCAGCAGGATGACCCGGAACAACCTGGAACAACGCTGGTCCTCAGGCTGGAGCTGGGACTGATGGCAGTGGCGGGGCGGTCCTGGGCAGGGCGACCTCACTCTGCTTGCCCTCATGAGGTGTCCTGCAAATTCCTAGGGGTGCCAAGTTCTGTGAAACTTTTTATTCAATGAAAGGGCAGTATTTTGGAAGGGATGGGTATTCTGTGCTGCCAGTCACAGACCAGGAGTACTGTATCTCCTAACACGAACATTTGTTAATATTTAGACTTCTCTGTCAGAAATATTTCACAAAATGGAAACAAGGCTTCTTGGAGGCCTCTGTGGCTGCAACTTTTTGGTCTTAGGTGCCCTAGGATTGCTGCTTTGTGAATGCCCTATCCCTCCATCATTCACCCCTTATCATTTACCAATAGCCTAAGGAGAGGAATTTCCAGGATTTACTTATGCAGGACTGTGCTCCACGATTTTTATAATCACTCTTACGCTGTGTTCCTAGACTTGTTTATTGCAATACACAATATAAGCAGGTGGCCTGCTTTGGGTTTTGCTGAAGGCTTTTGTAATCTGTGCTGAAGCTTGCAGGGAGCAGGGGAAATCTGAGTTGGGAACATCACTGGCAGTGGCTTTTATTGATATCAAAAGGGAATAGGGTTATCTGACTAACACAGAGCTCAGATACACCAGGCACTATGTGAAAAGTAGGATTCTGCATTTGAAAAGTTTAGTGGTACACTACCCACACCACATTACATAAGATAAGATTAATTCTGCAGACTAAAGTGAGAAGATGCACATAAAGTGGTGAGATAAACTCTTTGGGTATTTATGGGTGTAGGCATAGATATTACCTGAGGGGAACTCAATGATAACCTACTTTCTGATTCACATTTTATACTTACATCAGCTAATCTGTGAAATTACTACTGTTGGTTTCTTTCATGTCTCTTTGCCACTGACAGGCACTGTTCCAGGAGTTTAAATAAGTCACTGCAAATGAATACTCTTCACTCATCCATCTGAACTGAGAGCAAACAATATGAGAGAAATCAGCAGCCACTGCCTACGCACACAGGAAAAAAAATATTGCATTTTATTAGCAGAATTTTCTGCCTGCTTTGTGGCAAGGAATGTAATGCAGGTTAATATTGGAGCTTTGCTGCTTTCTAGTGGCAGAAAGTTTGGTATGGAGCCATTGAGACGATTTTCTTACTGGGCTTTGGTTTGGGGATTAAGATAAATTCCTTCTGTGGAGATTTTTGTGATTAAGGTGTACTCCAGCACCGATTTTTCTTTAAATATTCGATTTAAAGAGAACAATAAAGTAAACCTTACATGTCTTCACCAAATTTTCCCAGCCTATATGTAATTGTTTTGTTGTTGCTGCTGCTCTGCTGCTGTTTTGTGAGGATTTTTTCTGAGTAACTAAAGTGTAGGCACAGAGGGTTCACCATTCTGATTGAGAGAACAGAGGTGAGGAAAGAGAGGTAGCAGGTCTCTGAGATATTGAGCATCTGTGAGTAATCCTGGGTTGGTACACCTCAGCACTTCTCAGATAGCATGTGTGTTTACTTAGGCTTTTCAGGTTTCTCACTCAATATCTGGGATGTTACCTTTCAAAAACTGAGAACTGGGAACTCTAAGGATTATACATACAAGTGCATCTGGAAACCCAAATGTTATCTATATCAAGAGAGACAGCCAAATGAATACGGACTCCTGAACACAGGGTGACTTTAGTTCTTTAAGCACTGTTTAAATACTAAACTATATTGTTTTCTTTAGTGTTACAAATTTGGGAATGTGGTGAGTGAAAGAAAAAATCCAGGCCTGTTCCATTTTGACTTTGTATTCCGCTCCTGGTACAGTCATGATACATCTCATGTTCTATAGATTAAAAGCACATTTCATTACCTCCTAATAGCCTTATTCCACAGAAGTATAAAAATATCTGTAAGAAACTAGAAGGTGAAATGTACACACAACCTTTACTAACAGAGGTAAAGAAAGATAGCACTTTAGGGAGATGTGTAATTCAACGGTATTCATTAAAGCAGGAACATGCAAAGCACAAGAAGAGTCACTGAACTTTTTTTACCGTGTTTACTGAATAGTTACTCTTTTCCTGTGAGAACCTTACTGATGGAAAAAATAAAAGCCTGGATAAAGATTTTTATGTCAGATAGTGTGTTGTTCTGCTGCGGTGCTCCAGCCTTAGTTATCAAAAAGGCAGTTCGCCACAGAGCAATATTTCTTAGATGTCACTTTACGTTTCCCCTCCGTCACAGAACCTTAAGCTTTGTAACAGGTTAGCTTGATTTGAAATTCCTTCTAACTGCAATGTGATTAGCCAGTTTAAATGTGTTCCTCCTCTGAGATGTTTCATTGGTTTTCTCTCAGGTATCTCTACTCAGATTGGTTACACTCTGTTATCCCTACCCCTTAAAGCAGCAGAGACAGAGCGGGAAATTGTCTCTCTGCTAACCTCCCTTCAAGACATGCACCCTGTCCTCCAGGACAGAGAAAAATAAAACTTGGAATATGGTTACAGAAAGTCCGTCTCTCTCATTCCTTTTGCCTTCACTGCTGCCTCTGTGAAACTGCCTGCGGTGAAAAGCTGTCAGCTTCTGCGGACTGAGAAAAACGCTGCAGGTCGCTCCGGCCCCAGCTGGATACAAGCAAGGGCGGGGAAAAGCAACATTGTTCTTCATAAAGAAGGAATTTCTCCTGCTATGGGTTTCTGAAGGAAGAAATGTTGCTAATGTATTTGATGCTAATGTATTTGCTGACTCCTAATAATGACAGATTTCAAGATGGCCTCCTACTATGGCATGACTACCCGTTATTCATTCTCCTAATCATGTCTTAAGAAATTCAGGCCTCTCCTGGGCAATCTTGCCTTCCATGATGGCTGGGTCAGTGTGCTGGTTTGACTGTAAACCAGCAGGGAAAATTAACCCCACACAGAATACCTTGAGAGATTTTAGGTTAAAATTACAATTTTAATTTAAAAAAGGTTAAAATAAAGGTAGGAATACAGAAACGCGAGCCTAAACAAACCAACAGAGTCACAGTACAACCTGACACCCTGTTGACCAGGGTGGTAGCTGTGTAGTCCAGTTAGGCACTGGTCCTGTAGGAAGGCCTGGTAGTCCAGTCTCGGTAGTCCAGTCCAGTAGAGCAGCGGAGTGGAGTCCAGCTGAGTGGAGTGCAGTCCAGTCCAGAGGAGTGGAGTAGTTGAGTCCAGTCCCAAGGAGTGGAGTGGAGTCCAGTTGAGTCAAGTCATGTCGAGTCGAGAGTCGAGAGTGATTTCCCCCATCCCAAACCGTTGTTTAATGCTGTGTTTCTTGGCTGGCACCTCCCCCAGGGGCAGGGACTTCCACAATGGAAGAGGATCTTCCCGAAGTTCTATTGGTTGCTTTGGCAATGAGCTCGGATGAGTCTCATGGTTTCTGACATTCTATTTCGATGAGCTTGGATGACTCTCATGGTTTCTGATATTTTATTTTTACTGAGTCCAGTAATGAATGGGCCATTAATCAAGATAGGATGGGTGGTGTAATGGGCCATTAGCTGAGATTATCTAATCAGGATGGGTGGTGCTTGCTGTCGGCCGGAGTGCTTATCTCAGTTGAGATAAGGAGTACCTCAGGGACCAGGTGTCCAGCTTTTGTGGGTGGTAATAGAATATATGGTTAACCCAGGACAGTCAGCCTCTTTAAAGTTTGAACCTCATTACTGTTCCATGTTTCTGGTTAACTGTTTTGGTTGGAGGCAAATGCTTTCTAAGGCCACACACCAAGGTGTTTAACTTGAGGAATGACAAATGACAAGGGAAAGGGTGTACGTAGAAGGAAATCAAGTATCTTGCCATGAAACTGATAGCAATGCAGCATTTTGGTGCATTTTGTGCATGTACCTTTTGCCATTGTTCTGAGGTATAAATCCCACGGAAAAAAAAGCTGATGTTAAGTATGCAGAAAAGATGAGACCACTACCAAGGTGTTTGTGTGCCTGTGTCAGGATGTAAAGGACATTTGTCCCATAAAGAAAATGGTGTCATCTTCTGTAGGGCACCTTGTGCTATGGTTGCCTGATATTTAGAGAATAAGCTGCAGTGAAATAGCAGAAACAGACACTTTAGGAGTCCAGAGAAAACTTTTGTTTACAGGTTGGATAAAACTGAGGCAGTGCATGGGAGTGATGGTCTCATCACCAGTGATGAATCCCTTAGAATATTTGCTCCTTTCTACCAAAATCAAAACATAGTAATTTTGTTGATTAGGACTTTATTAATCTGAATACATTGCTGTTTACAGAAAATATTTCCTAGTAATTATAATGCCAAGAGCAGAGATCAGATGGCTTGCAGAAAATATCAATTTTCTTTCTCTTTTCCCAGAAACTGTACTAACTGCATCGGTGCTGTAGGAGGATCACTACTTCTCAGTTGATCATATCTCAGCAGTGATTTTTTTCTCGAGCTAGTCTCTGAAATATTGCTGACTGAATAATGTGTGATTCAGATTCCCGGAAAAAAATAAAGTGACTTCCCAGCAATAATTACATTTCTAGGTACTGCCAGGCACTGCAGAACTGCTGTGAGAACATGAGGTCAGGAAATGCAGTGTTTTCCAGCCACTCTGCTTTCTGATCTCTCTCTTCTCAGCCTCCACTGTAGCTCAGCTATTTGACATCTGTATCTATACTTCCAGACACGCTTTTTTAAAACCTACAAAATATCTGTGTTTTGATTGGCTGAAAATATCTATATTGTGTTGATATTTCAATGTTGAATACCTAGCTGAAATTTTTTTAAAAAACCTTGTCCACTCCCCTTCTCACAGTAGACTTTAATTGTTTTTTCCAGCCCTTATTGTGTTGTGGAAGTCAATTTTTCCTAGCTAAAAAGTGTTTTAAATATTTTTCCACTCCTAAGGGACAGAAACCCTACTGTAAAAGTATCTGTCATAGAAAAGCTGATTAATTTTGTGCATTTCTTTGTTGTTGATGTAACAGTGAAATAATTCTTAGTAAGTCACTTCAGGACCTACTGGCGAAGTAAAGCTCTTTGGTAGGCAGCTGATAGAGCAAGAGATCAAAGGCTCTCTTTGGATAACTACCCTATGCTTTTTAATCAATGCATCACGAGAGTTAGATGATTCTGCCAGATATCCTGGCTGTGCAGGAGGAATCCAGAAGTAATGCAGAGCTTCTGTGTAAACACATCTGGAAGGGAAAACACTAATTGCCATCAAGACTGGAGATGCACAAAGAGAACTGTCTGTGAAACCAGGAAAAACTGAACTTGACAGCCATGTAGGAGTTTCAGCTTGTAGAGGAAACGCCTTGAAGTCCTAAGAAATTCATTATAACTTCTTTCAAAACTTTACTGTTCACTCTATTTTCCTGACAAAAAAATATAGGAAATTAGCTGAAATGGACATTTCCACATAACATACTAATGGGAACGTTTATGTAGGAGCAAAACAATTGAAAAGAGCATTTCAGTATTTTCTATTTCACTAACATTTTCAGGTTTTCTTAAAAACTGAAACAGTTAACAAGCAAACAAACAAATTTCAAACCAAACCAACCAACCAAAACTGCCATACACACACATACGCAAAACCCCACAAAAGCCCAAAACCCACAAATCCCAAACCCCACAAACCCTGAAAACATTACATTTCTGACATGGAGAAAAGAGAGAAACTGACTAGCAGTGATCCTTCCAGCCATAGCTGGAAACTACAAAGACAAAGACATGGCAGATTGGTTCTCCCTCCTAGATCTTGAGTAGCTTCATCAAACCGTGGGTGACCCCAAGTAAGAGGATTCGCAAAGTCTGAACATAGATTTATAATTTGATTAAATATCAGTGTCTAACTTAAAAATGTTCTGGAGTGATCTATTATAATTTATTCCATGATCCTCTGCTTATGCCCAAAAATTACTATTGTTTTCTTTTTCAGCACACCACCCCCCTGCTTCCAAGTTTGGGGGGACTAAAATGGTGCCCGCTCTCTTCCGGTGTGGGGGACCGGGATGTCAGGTTGTTATGGGTTAGAAAAAAAGAAATGAAAATTTGTTTCTTTTCCCCTGGGGTACCAGGGAGGCTGTGTAGTTGGGGAGGGGCTGGCCGGGAATTGATGGGCGATACTTAAGAACAAAAGGGAGTTATCTGTTCAGCCGCATTCCACGTTAATGACACAGAATGGACGACATTTAAGGACAAAAGGGACCACTTGCCCAGCCCAGAAGCCAGGACAATTCCCTCAATTAAAGAAAAACAAAGACTTGGAAATACTGACAAGGGGGATGTTTCTCCAGAGGCTGGAGCATCTCGAGAGGACTGCCAGAGACTTGGGTGAGAGGTGGGTGGAGACCGGGGCTTGCCTCACTCTCGGCTTGGCCTTCGAGGAGGATGGTCGTGTCTGCAGCGAGTGCCTGTTTCGCTCCGGGAACACTGCTACACTGTGACGCTTCCGCCGGCTGGCTCCAGAGCACGCATACACTGTGCCATCTCCGAGGGTCCCGCAGCGGCACAGGGTACAGAGTTACGCTGTAACCAACCTCCAGCCGGAGCTGCTCGTCTCTGCTGTTTCCTGCCTTCTGCTGGTCTGCCGGTGGGTGATACTGAGATCCATTGCTCCCCAGTCAACCCTGCCTGCCTGCGCTGCTTGCTGCCCGCTGCCGAGGTTGGTGGAGCCGGGGTGCTGCCCCGTGGGTTCACACCGAGAGCGACTCCCCCTTTCCCATCTGCCAGAGCCACCATTTGCGATGTGAGGGTCATCGCGCTTGCGCCACAGCGCCCCCTGCAGCCGCGGGGGAGTCACCGCAGCCTCTCTGCTCCAACGGAGAATCTCTCAACATCAGACAAGGAACTGATAAGGGGCTTGTCTGTTCTCTTATGGTTGCTGTTTAACTGTCTTGTTTTATGTATACATATATATATATATATATATATATATACACACACACATATATAGTTATATAACCCTAGTAAAGAACTGTTATTCTTTCTACCACATCTTTGCCTGAGAGCCCTGTAATTTCAAAGGTACAGTAATTCGGAGGAGGGAGGGACGTCATTCCTGTACATCAAGAGATGTTTCCCACCTTCCTTGACAGACACCTGTCTTTCAAACCAGGACAGTTCTTGGCGCCCAATGTGGGGCTCGAGGGCATTGAGAAAAGGAATAACAGTTTCTAGGTAACCCAATTTGTGTGTTGGATATAAAATCATGCTACACATCACCATGTGGTGGAGCTTGCTTCGGTTCTGTTGGCAAATGATCATGGCTACGTATCTCCCATTTGCAGCTCCTCTTCTACACATGGGTCCCGTGACTAGGACCACTGTGGCTGTTACCCTGTTTGTGGAAGGGGTCAATAAGGTGAAGGATTCAAAGATTGTAAATCTCCTCTGGAATGCGGGTGCATGGCTGCATAAATGTCACGCGCTAGCCTCACATCTTTTGGGGTCCTTTAATAATGGTACCCATTCGAATGAAGCAACAGAGGAGGAAGTTTTCTCCCAATTCTTCACTGACCTTTTTGGGCCTATCCCAACAATTTTTGAAAGGGTCAATGCTTCTCTAGATGCTAACGATATCGTACAATGGCTGGTGTTGCTGGTAGGCCTATTCTATTTAGCATTTAGAGGTAAAGTGAGATTGCCTTGGGTAACGACTCAGACATCTACCACAGATACTAGGGCTGCTGCCCAGGGGCATGTCCCAGGGACTAGGGGCACTGCCCAACAGCCCAGCACTGCCCAACAGCCCACAGTAGAGACAAATCACTCAGATTTGACAGAGATGGTGGAGGAGATAGTCCGGGTGTTAAAAGAACGTTTGTCCCCATCTTCTTGGAAACCCTCCCCTTGCCCTAAGGAGGACAAGCTCAGTGACACAGCAGTGGAACTAAGAGATGTTACAACCGCGCAGGTTCCAGCTGCACCACAAGGGCAGCCACAACCAGCGGCAGTTGCCCCTGTGCAGAGRAGAAAATATAAAACCAAATCAGTATGCCCAGTTAGTGATGATGAGGTACCAGGGCCCTCACAACCCGTGGAGGCGCCAGAGCCTGAGATCATCACAGAGTCCCTGTCGCATGACAGTCTCCGCAATCTGCGGAATGGCATTGTGAAACAGGGGTGCGAGGCATTTTCAACCTGGTTGACTCGAGTTTGGGACCTTATGGGCCCAGGTATCCAACTAGACAGTAGTGAAGCTAGGTACTTGGGATCCCTGACCAAGGACGCAGGCATTGACCAAGTGTTCGTGAGGGAGCCAGGGCCTCTTCCTCTCTGGGAGCTACTCATAACAAGTGTAAAGGAGAAGTTTGCCCACAGAGAAAGACTGCAGGAGCACCATCAGAGAATGCCCTGGAAGACCACTGAGGATGGGATCCAACGCATGAGAGAACTGGCAGTGTTAGAGATACTCTTTGGAAAGAACAGGCAACACGGTAACGACCCTGACAAGGTCAGATGCACACCGCAGATGTTGTGGAGCCTGGCACACCTCGGGCCACCCGAATACTCCAGTTTCCTGGCAACAATAAATGTTGAGGACAACCGAAAGACTGTGGGCTCGGTAGCCAACAAACTCAGGAACTATGAGAGCATAGTGCATGGCACAATAAAGGCTCAGGTTTCTGCTATAGCAAGGAGTCTCAAAGAGGAAATAAAGGAGGAGATGAGGACGGAGAGGAGGGAGAGCAGTCCCTATGTGGCATCGGTGCGAAGCAGAGCCCCTGACATCAGAGCCAGGCGCCCCCCAGCCAGAGAGAGTAGGTACACCCCACGGACTGAACTGTGGTACTTCCTACTTGACCATGGAGAGGACATGAGACAGTGGGACAGGAAACCTACCCGCGTCCTAGCAGCCCGAGTACAAGAGTTGAAGGAGAAAGAAAAGGGGAAGTCAATGAGAGTCAGTGTAGTGCCAATTTCCTGTGGACAAGAGTCCGACCCACTGGAAGGTACCTCCCGTATGTATTTGCCAGACTAGTGCTAGAGGAGCCCTGCCTCTAGCCAGGTAGAGGCCAGGGAGAACCGGGTCTTTTGGACTGTGTGGATCCGATGGCCTGGAACATCAGAGCCACAAAAATATGAAGGTTTGGTTGACACTGGTGCTCAGTGTACTTTAATGCCATCGGGACATGTCGGGGCAGAGCCTGTTTCTATTGCTGGGGTGACAGGGGGATCACAGGAGTTGACTTTGCTAGATGCTGAAGTGAGCTTGACAGGGAAAGACTGGAAGAAACATCCCATTGTGACTGGTCCAGAAGCCCCGTGTATTTTGGGCATAGATTTTCTCCGGAGTAGTTATTTCAAAGACCCAAAAAGACTCAAGTGGGATTTTGGAATAGCTACTGTGGAGACAGAGGGCATAAGGCAATTGAACACCTTGCCTGGATTGTCAGAAAATCCGTCTGCAGTAGGACTCCTGAAAGTAGAAGAACAACRAGTCCCAATTGCCACTTCAACAGTGCATCGCCGGCAGTACCGGACAAATCGAGATGCCGTGATCCCCATCCACAAGATGATCCGTGAGCATGAGAGCCAAGGGGTAGTCAGCAAAGCCCACTCACCCTTCAACAGTCCCATCTGGCCTGTGTGCAAGTCTGATGGGGAATGGAGACTGACAGTGGACTATCGTGGCTTGAATGAAGTGACTCCACCATTGAGCGCTGCTGTGCCGGACATGTTGGAGCTCCAGTATGAACTGGAGTCCAAGGCAGCGAAGTGGTACGTCACTATTGACATTGCCAATGCGTTCTTCTCCATTCCCCTGGCAGCAGAGTGCAGGCCTCAGTTTGCTTTCACCTGGAGGGGCGTGCAGTACGCTTGGAACTGACTTCCCCAGGGGTGGAAGCACAGCCCCACCATCTGCCATGGGCTGATCCAGGCCGTACTGGAAAAAGGTGAAGCTCTAGAACATTTACAGTACATAGATGACATCATTGTGTGGGAGAACACAGCAGCAGGGGTGTTTAAAAAAGGGGAAAAGATTATCCAGATTCTCCTCCAAGCCGGCTTTGCAATCAAAAAGAGTAAAGTCAAGGGACCTGCCTGAGAGATCCAGTTTCTGGGATTGAAGTGGCAAGATGAACGGCGTCAGATTCCCACTGAAGTCATCAATAAAATCGCAGCCATGTCTCCGCCGACCAGCAAGAAAGAAACACGGGCTTTTCTCGGCGCCATAGGCTTCTGGAGAATGCACATTCCTGAGTACAGCCAGATTGTGAGCCCTCTTTACCTGGTGACCCACAAGAAGAACAATTTCCACTGGGGCCCTGAACAGCAACAGGCCTTCATCCAGATCAAACAAGAGATTGCTCATGCGGTAGCCCTTGGCCCAGTCAGGACAGGCCAGAGGTAAAGAATGTACTGTACTCTGCAGCCGRGAACAATGGTCTCTCCTGGAGCCTTTGGCAGAAAGTGCCTGGTGAAACTCGGGGCCGACCACTGGGATTCTAAAGTCGGAGTTACAGAAAGTCCAAAGCCAACTACACCCCGACAGAGAAAGAAATCCTGGCTGCCTATGAGGGAGGTCAGGCTGCCTCAGAAGTGATTGGCACAGAGACACAACTTCTCCTGGCACCCCGGCTACCAGCGCTGGAGTGGATGATCAAGGGAAAGGTTCCCTCTACTCACCACGCCACCAATGCCACATGGAGTAAGTAGATTACCCTAATCACACAGTGTGCCCGTATTGGAAATCCAAATCGCCCTGGGATCTTGGAAGTAATCACAAATTGGCCTGAAGCAGAAAACTTTGATCTGGCAGACGAAGAAGGACAAGTGACACGTGCTGAAGAAGCCCCACCATACAACCAGCTTCCACCAGAGGAAACCTGATATGCTCTTTTCACAGATGGATCTTGTCGCATTGTGGGGGCGAACCGCAAATGGAAAGCAGCTGTATGGAGCCCCACACGACAAGTTGCAGAAGCTACCGAAGGGGAAGGTGGATCGAGTCAGTTTGCAGAGCTCAAAGCGGTCCAGTTGGCCTTGGACATTGCTGAAAGAGAGAAATGGCCAAAACTCTACCTCTACACTGACTCGTGGATGGTAGCCAATGCTCTGTGGAGATGGCTGGAAAGGTGAAAAACGGCCAATTGGCTGTGCAGAGGGAAACCAATCTGAGCTGCTGGGGAATAGCAAGACATTGCTACTCAGGCAGAGGAACTGACTGTGAAAGTCCTCCATGTGGATGTCCATGTGCCTAAGAGTCAGGCTAATGAAGAACATCGCAACAATGACCAAGTAGATCAGGCTGACAAAATTGAAGTGTCACAGATTGATTTGGATTGGCAACACAAAGCGGAGTTATTCCTAGCTCGATAGGCCCATGATGCCTCAGCTCATCAAGGCAGAAATGCCACCTATAAGTGGGCATGAGACCGAGGGGTGGATTTGACCACGGACAGTATCTCCCAGGTCATCCACAATTGTGAGACGTGTGCTGCTATCAAGCAGGCCAAGCGGGTGAAACCCCTATAGTACGGAGGAAGGTGGTCCAAGTATAAGTATGAGAAAGCCTGGCAGATTGATTACATGATGCTGCCGCAAACCCACCAAGGAAAGCGCTATGTACTCACAATGGTGGAAGCAACCACTGGATGGTTGGAGACCTACCCTATATCTCACGCCACTGCCCAGAATACCATCCTGGGACTGGAAAAGCAAGTCCTGTAGAGGCATAGTACCCCTGAGAGGATTGAGTCTGACAATGGGACTCATTTCAAGAACAGCCTTATTAACACCTGGGCTAGAGAACATGGTATTGAGTGGGTGTACCATATTCCTTACCATGCACCAGCTGCTGGAAAAGTTGAGCGGTGCAACGGACTACTAAAAACCACCTTAAAGGCACTGGGTGGGGGAACTTTCAGAAATTGGGAGCTGCATTTAGCGAAGGCTACATGATTAGTCAACACCCGAGGGTCCACGAACCGAGCTGGCCCTGCCCAATCTGAACACCTCAGGGCAGTAAATGGAGATAAAGTTCCAGTGGTGCATACGAGGGGTATGTTGAGAAAGACTGTTTGGGTCAATTCTGCCTCGAGCAAAGACAAACCCATCCATGGAGTTATTTTTGCTCAGGGACCTGGTTGCACCTAGTGAGTGATGCAGAAGGATGGAGAAACCAGATGTATACCTCAAGGGAACCTTACTTTAGGTTGAATTGTCCACAATGCTGTACCTCTACCCACATCTGTATGTATATATGTATATAGTTAGGGTAATGCATGTATGTATATAGTTTAAAAGTTTAAGTCTGATGTGGGATGTTAATGTGGGAGGAAAGGGAAACAATTTTCGGGGTGGATAATGTTATGGGTTAGAAAAAAAGAAATGAAAATTTGTTTCTTTTCCCCTGGGGTACCAGGGAGGCTGTGTAGTTGGGGAGGGGCTGGCCGGGAAT